>JAUCBN010000037.1:1260000-1885000 GCA_035048815.1 Abelmoschus esculentus
ATGTTCCTGGGATTGAAAGTGATGATACATTTAAAACGAACACTAGGAGACGATTTTACTCAGCATCTAACATTGTCTACCTAACTGTAGGATGACTAATACATGCAGGTTACCGATGCCGGGCAAAAACCGATGATCATTACGGTGAACAGCGGCAGCACCACGAGCAATGAAAACTGTTGTACGTGCCCTTTTGTCTTCTTCATCTGTCGTTTCATCATTGTAAGAAAGAAAAAAATTGAAAAAAAAATCTTACTTGATCATGATCTGGTTCGGGGTTGTACCCAGTGAACTCTTCTCGACTCATCCCCGATCCGCTAACGCCACATCAGCACTAGGTCTTCTCCTTCAATCCTCCAAATTCAAGGAGATGATGGAGATGACATCGGCTTCCGCCACCAACAATCACTTCCAATCAATATCGACGGTATCGGAACCGGTGCAGTGCAACTTTCCCGTGGATATACAGACGTACTTCGAAAGTCAAGATTCGAGCTGTTACGGAACCGTCGACGATCTCGTTTTCGGAGAGCTCAACCCCTTCGGACCACCGATGTTTCAATGTGACCAGATTGATGCCTAGAGGAGTACAAGAATTTTAGTGCATGGTGACAGGATCTCTAGTTATTTTATTTTTCTGAAGAGGATTTATTTATTTATTATTAATTTTATGAGCTAATAAATATTGACAAACCCAAATTTTGTCCGATCCAAAATCATCCCAAAATTGAAACATACATTTCCTTGGCCCAAATTCAATCTAAACCGTCCACTTAACAGCTCCTAGTCCCATGTATATAAAATTTTAATTTTGGAGGTCCATTAATTGGTGGCAAAGAATAATATATTTTCTTATTTTATATAAATTTAAATTTTAATATTTATCTTAAAAATATAAATCTCAGTACTAAAAAAAAAATCAGTTTTATAGTATTTCTGAAAATTTTAAAATCTGAAATAATTTAATTTTATAATAATATAATTAAAATCACAGTCATTATATAAATATATAATAATAAGTGTATAATAAAATGAGAAATATTCAGAAATATTGATGTTGATAAAAAATCCTAAAATATTACATTTCTTATTTTATTTTTTAGAATATTAATGATTTTACGATACTTGAAAAATCGATATCATTAGACTCCGACTTTGAACAATGTAAGGACGAAGATGTATATGAAGATGCCAAAATCGGAGCCAAAAAGCTTCGTTTTGACCCAAATTATCTGAAAACACTGTTTAAAGTCGGAGCCTAATAGTGCTAACTTTTCAAGTATTATAAAATCATCAATATTCTGAAAAATAAAATAAAAGATATAATATTTTAGATTTTTTTTTTAATATCAATATTTTAGAGAAAAAAAAAATCAACATCAATAATAGAATATATAAATAAAAATGTAAATCGTGGGTCCCGAAAAAGCTGTGGAAGAAGTAAGGCACGGGAGTTTAGCTTTTGCTTTTTGTTTTTATATTCCATTATGGTCTGCTTTTCTTTTGCTGTCTATGTGCATAAAAGGTCAAATTCCTCTATTAGCCTATGTACTATGAGAAAGTTAACTATTTAGTCCTTATTCTCTAATTTTATCATTTTTAATCCGTATACTTTTCAAAATTTAAAATTTCAGTGTCAACTTAAACATTGGGTGTGGAAATTTTAAGACAATTTAAAAGTCGTAGATATGGTTTTTGTTCTTCAATTCGATCAATTTAAGTTATACTTTAGTCATATTATTCATGTATTGTTTAGGATTCAATTTTAAATTTCAAAAAATACATATACCAAAATTAACTAAATTAGAATACATGGACTAATGACAAAATGGATCCTACATTTGATGATTTTCTCAACTTTATAAATGACCATTCTTTAGACCACTATGGTATTTGAACATAAAAAAAATCTCAAATCAGTTGTAGACTGATATGATATTTTAATAACTAATCGTGTTTTTAACAGGACATTAAACAATTAAACATTAACATTATTAAGTGTTATATGTTACATTTTAATTAGTTTTTGAATATCATGTTGGCATTCGATACCAAATTGAGAAAATTTTCCAATGTTAAGTACCAAATTGACAAAAAGAAAATTTCAAGTACCAAGATGAAAAATTCGCAAATTCATGGGCAGATTGATATATTAAACCCCTTTTTTTTCTTTTTGTTTTTTAGGCACTTAAATAGCAGAAGATAACAGCCAAAGTGTAAGCATCAATTCCGTGGAAGAGAATAAACGCACTCCAACAAAGATTTGATTTTGTTTTGTTTTAGAATTCCTATGCAAAAATGAAAACTTTATAAACTAGAGGCTTAATAGTTAAAAATTATTTAATTTATATATATTTACTAGTTTAATGTTTAATATTTTTTTATTTTGATATTTAATATTTTTAATATTGTTTAAATAGATATTTTAGGTTATTTTAGCGTTATTTTTTTATTAATTATCATATATCATTTTTTAAAAATTTAAAATTATATTTAAAAATAAATAATTATCATTAATTAGTACCTTTCCTCGTTGAATAACTCACGCATTATTCATCGTGAATTATTTAAATGAATCATTCAACGTTTCATACAACGTCAATTGATCTTCGGCAATAAGATAATAGGATAAATGATTGTGATGATCCTACAACGCATGTGATGGGTGATGGCGTGACAATCTACGACGAAATTATCTCAATTTAGGATTTGAAATTAGGGTGTTAGCGATTCATGAAAATTCAGGATTATTTTTATTTATTAATATTTATTTTTTAAAATTTAGGGTTATGGTTTAAAATTTAATTTTAAAAAAATTCAAATGAGACATGAAATAATATATATTAAAGAGGTAGATATTTTTACTCTTTTCCCCCTCGGTATCCATTCATGTATATCTTGCTTCTTCCTCTTGTATCTATCATATCATCAATTCATGAACCTTGGATGCATGCATGCTTCACTTGGTCTTCTGCTCCAACCACTCATAATAAAAAAATAAAACAACAACCTGATATCAGTGATACAGGAAACATATACACGTCCTTAAGGCATAGACTACTGTTTAAAGGGATGGAGTTGGTGTCTAGGGGAACTAACAGAGGGTAAAAAGTTTGGCTGAAATTCGATTAATTATTATTAAATAATCTCATAAACATTATAAAAAATGGTTCTACAGTATAATATTTACTGTTCCTTTATTTATTTTTATCTCTTTCAGCCTTCAGGTTTCTTCTTCTTCTGGTAAACCATGACACTGAAGCTTTGCACTTTGCAGGCATATTTCATGTCATATTTCACATCCAATAAAAAGTGGAAAAACATACTCTACTTATCATACAAATAGACACCAAAACATTGAAAGAAAATGGTTAAAAAAAGTAGGTTATAATTATAGGTTGACTACTAGGCCGTAGCTACAGCATAGATTGATTTAAATTAAATATTATAATAATTTATCATAAAAAAATCTTATTTTTATGTAATAAATTTATGGTTAACTTAATTGATCAATAAATTATTTATGGAACTATCAAGTTATCAACCCCATACGAATGGCATATCCTCCTCCATTTTTGGTTCATTCTTCTTCAATGTTGTATAAGTATTTGTGAATCAATATATATTGAAATATATAAGTAAAGGGGGGCTGCCGCTGCATGTTAGTGAGGCAGTGGAGTCCACTGAGTACCAATTTTTTACAGTACTCACGTCTCTCTCAAATTCTGCACACTCTCGTCCTGACACCCGTATCACCCACCTGATTTTCTCTATTTTCAGAGTTTTTGTTTTCTTTTTCAAAATTTTTACAGGAACAAAAGGGAAATGGATAGCCTTTTACTTTGTTTATTTGTTTTTTATATATGTATGATGAGATTAAAGTATTGTTTCTTTCAAAAGTTGTGTTTGTGGACCGAGAAAAAGAGAGGGTGACTCAGTTAAGAACCCAAGAAAGAAAGGAAGCCTGGCAGAAGAGAGTGGAAAAAAGAAAAGAAAAAAAAGTGTGACAAGTTCTATTTTTTATTTTTATTTTTCATGTTTCTTTTGGTTATGTTTCAAGACCCAGAATTTAAAACCTGAGAAAATGTTGGGTTTCGGTTTTCACTAGCATTTGCTCTTATTGAGTTATAAGAAAATGGGTTTTTATCTTCTCTTCTGCTTCTTCTTCGTCATCCTTTCTTCTGCTACTGTTTCTTTGTCATATGAGCCTCGTAACCATGAAGGTAGATGAGCCTACTAAAACCCTTTTCTTTTTGTAATTCATTTCCTTGTTTTTAAAGTAACTTTTGTCCTGGGGTTTTATATTTTCCCCATGTTTTTGTAGTGGAAGCGCTGATAAGTATAAGGAGAGAATTGAATGATCCACATGGGGTGTTAAATAACTGGGATGAAGACTCTGTTGATCCTTGTAGCTGGGCCATGATCACTTGTTCTTCTGAAAATCTTGTTATTGGCCTGTTAGTTTCTTTACTCTTTTAAAATTTCCTTTTGTTAATGTTTGTTTTCAAAACATTGTACTGGGGTTTTTGTTTTCAGGGGAGCTCCAAGTCAGTCATTATCAGGAACTTTGTCCGGGACGATAGGAAATCTCACCAATCTTCGCCAAGTGTAAGAAAACATCACAATTTTGTTGTCCTGTTGCTCTGGATTAGCATTTATATTGTTGTTTCTTTTATCTTGATAATTTTCCTGTTGAAGGTTGCTGCAAAACAACAACTTATCTGGTCATATTCCACCCGAGCTTGGGTCTCTTCAGAAACTGCAAACTTTGGATCTATCTAACAACCGATTGTCCAGTGAAATCCCATGGTCATTTGGACAGCTAAATAGTTTGCAGTACCTGTAAGTTTTTTTTTTTTCACTGGTTTTGTGTTCATATGCTAAGGAAAGTAGAGTTGAATTGATTTCTAGGATGGGGTCCTAAGTTGTAGTAAAGTTCTTGCTGTAGATTCAAATCATATGCTTTTATGTTTGCATGTCCTGTTTGTTAATATGTTTGTTTTGTTTGCAACTATGATTATGACATCTGAGAATACATTTTCTGTCCTGTAATGAGAGTAGGAGGCTGAACAACAATAGCTTGTCTGGGCCTTTTCCTGCATCTTTAGCAAAAATACCTCAACTTGCTTTCTTGTAAGTGTGAATTTCTTTATTTTTTCTCATCTATATCTTTGTCATTCTTTTCGATGAATGCTGCTTCAATTTTCAGAATCTGATTATTGGTGTTTCAGGGATTTCTCTTATAACAATCTCAGTGGACCTGTTCCCAAGTTCCCTGCCAGAACTTTCAAGTATGATTTATTTGCTGAAGCTCTCTGATCAATTTTTATAACCATTTAGTTCTAATTTTGCATATTGGTGTGTGGATTATGATAGTATTGTGGGGAATCCATTGATTTGTGGAAGCAGCTCTACTGAAGTTTGCTCGGGAACTGCCGATTCTGCTCCCCTTTCAATTTCCCTGGGTTCATCAAATGGTAATTCAAACCTACATGTGATGTAACACTACCCAACTATTCTTCCTCTCCTTATTAATGGTTTATGTATGTATTGCTTGTTTTTCCTCATGAATCAGGGGAGCAAAATTCCAAGAAGTTAGCTATTGCACTTGGAATCAGCTTCTGTTTTGCCTCTCTCATACTCCTCCTGTTCGCACTACTTTGGCACAGAAAGAAACGGAAGAGGCTAATAGTTCTGAATATTAGTGGTTGGTGACAACAATTAGATAAATGTTAAAAGTTTTCTTCTATATGGTTGTTTAAAGTGATTTATTATTGCCACATGTATATTGCAGACAAACAGGAAGAGGGCCTCACGAGCTTCGGTAACCTTAGAAACTTCACTTTTAGGGAACTCCAGCTTGCTACGGACAACTTCAGTTCCAAGAACATACTAGGCACAGGTGGTTTTGGTAACGTCTACAAGGGAAAGTTAGGAGACGACTCTCTTGTGGCTGTGAAGCGGCTAAAAGACTTGACAGGAAGTTCTGGGGAGTCACAATTCAGGACCGAGTTGGAGATGATCAGCTTGGCAGTTCACCGTAATCTGCTTCGTTTAATTGGATATTGTGCCACTTCTAACGAGAGACTTCTCATCTACCCTTACATGTCTAATGGTAGTGTGGCATCCAGGCTCAGAGGTTAGTCCTAGCTTTGCTGTAACTTCTCTCATTCAGTTCTCATGCTGGACAAGCTGATTACCTATTTTGTTTGGTGAATAACCGCACAACCACTGTATTGTTGCACTTTCAATGTCTAAACATCATGGACCACCATTGCTTGAAATGGGGAAATTATGGACCACCATTGTTTTCGAGTAATTATTCCTTTCTTCCTTTTAAATGTATTTACTGTTCAAAATAGTTTCCAGATTCCAGTTGACAATTGTTTTCATCAAGTGTTGGTCCAACTCTTGTAGGCTGTCATTTGGGAGCTCATTTATTTACTGTATTTTCATTTCACTTCAGTTGGGTTGAATATGAAATAATATGTACCAAGAGGGAGGACCCATTTTTTGCATCCAGATCAGGTGTATTATAAATGAATGCCAATTTAACTTTCTCGAGTCGAGTTTCATAGCTGCTATGGTTCAATTGCTTATTTCAGCATGGGTTCCAAACTAAAGCGAGGTAGCTGAATAGGTTGTTATTTAAGACTAGAAACAGGAATGTGATGTGTTCTTATTAAGTTTGAAGATGATTTCTTAACTATAGTTTAGCACACCTCTAATGTAAATGAATTTGATTTGGCAGGAAAACCAGCTCTAGACTGGAATACGAGGAAGAGGATTGCGATTGGAGCTGCGAGGGGACTTCTTTATCTACATGAGCAATGTGATCCAAAAATAATCCACAGAGATGTGAAGGCAGCTAATGTTCTTTTGAATGATTATTGTGAAGCTATTGTTGGTGACTTTGGCCTTGCGAAACTCCTCGATCATGCAGATTCTCATGTCACCACTGCTGTCCGTGGCACTGTTGGGCACATTGCACCAGAGTACCTTTCGACTGGCCAGTCTTCAGAGAAAACAGATGTGTTTGGGTTTGGAATTCTCTTGATAGAGCTCATAACTGGAATGAGAGCTCTCGAGTTCGGAAAAACAGTTAGTCAAAAAGGAGCAATGCTTGAATGGGTTAGTTTTCTCAGCAACTATAGTAATCTTAACTCTTGCTTTCTTTCTGTGTGATCATCCCCTGGACCTAGGCATGCTAGATGATTAGTAAAAGAACGGTGATGCAGCGCGGAATAATTTATCTGGAAAACCTTCAGGCTTAGGAATTAACTGGTCATAATTTACATGCATTTATGCTTTGTTTAGGGTCTTATTTTACACTTTGGGACAGATGTATCAGGAATTTAAACTTCTTATCGAACTAATACGTTAAAATCAGCTTAGAGCATAAAAGGAGATATGTATGAATAAAGCTGATGTCGAAACATTCGGAATTTATTCTTACAGGTTAAGAAAATACAGCAAGATAAGAAAGTGGAAGTATTGGTGGACAGAGAGCTAGGGAACAACTATGACAGGATTGAAGTGGGGGAGATGCTCCAAGTGGCCTTGTTATGCACTCAGAACCTCCCGGCCCACCGACCGAGAATGTCCGAAGTGGTCAGGATGCTCGAAGGCGACGGCCTCGCCGAGAAATGGGCTGCATCCCACAATCATACCAATTCCACCTCGAACCACTTTCCTAACAACTTCTGTAACAAAAGCATGGCACTCCCCACCACTGGATCAAAACATGATGGAAAGAGTTATGATGATGAATCGAGCAAGATGTTGGGCACAAGAATGGATGACGATGATGACGACGATGATGAACATTCTTTGGATTCCTATGCCATGGAACTCTCCGGTCCAAGGTAAAAAAAAGAGTTGAAAGTAAAATATATAGTATATGAATTCTTTATTAGATTTTTTACAAGTTACCCAAGTTTGAGACTAGGTTCAGTGGTAGTCTGATCCCTTGTGTTTAAAGAACTTTGATGTTAAGAATATATATGTTATGGTCTTGTAATGTGAATATACTATTCATTACACAGTTTCATGTTGGTTTTGATCTTGTTCTGGCAAATGAGCACAATAGGAGGGGGAAGGTCAGAAAACAGCAGGGTTAAAAAGGGTTGTATCGAATTTCTCACAAAGAATTTTGGGATAAATTTTTTAGTATATATCGATTTGTTTATTAAAAAACATAAGGATAAGGGATTTAATATATATCAATTTCTTAAAAAATATAAAAAAATTGAAATATATTAAATTTTTTATAACAAATATAAGAATTTTAGTATATATAAAAAGTTTATTAAAAATTTTGGTATAATCATTTTTAGTTATTTTATAATTTGTTATTAATTAAAAATATTTAAAATTTTAAATTTTAATATAAATTTTTAACATTTTAAGGGATCAAATTAAGATTTTAAAAATAAAATAAAATATTTTTTTGGGGAACGAACCCTCATTAATCCCTTAAACGGTTTGCCCTGGACCCTTTCCTTTTTGCTTGTCACTCCTGATAGATATTTATAGCATTTGAACCGTTTGTTTTAAAAGTTTATATTCGAGAAATAAATATATTTAATCAGTTGATTAAATTATTTATTTTTATTTTTATATGTTTTTAAATTATAAAATTTAATTGTTAATATAATTTATTTTTTATTTTTTAGATCAAATTAAGATTAACTGTAATATTTATAAAAAAATCATGATTGAAAAACTAACTTAAAATTTAAATTTTTTTATAATCAAATAAAGAATTTAAATTTTAACTTATAAATCTTAAATTTTAACTCTTAAACCTAATTCATTATCCCTAACCTAAAATTCTAAATCATAAAATTAAAATACTCATAAAATTTTTTGGTTTCAATAATCAGTATATCAAATAATTATCAGACATATATACTTAAACATAATTAAATACATATATAATAATAATCATAATAATGATATATTATGATTTATATATTTATTTTTAAACAAATTTTTATTTATATTATATAAAAATATAAAACAAATATATAAATTAAATTCTAGAGTAATTACACGATAATAGACCCCCAAGCTAATTGAACCAACATCAGATTTGGTGGGGAGTCGAATTTATATATTAATTAATAAAGGCGGACATATTTTGTGCTTCACCGGTGAAGGATTTTCGAATTTCCTTCCGCCGGGAGCAACGACTTTCATAATGGCCAATCACTCCGCCGCTTACCCAATTATCTCCGCCTCCTTCAATCAAGACAACAGGTAAGTTGTAACTTCATAATTCCTATTTTCCCCTCGTTGATCATATATGGCTCAAATTAAATCTATATATGCTCTGTTTTGGTTTCGATTTTGCAGTGGTTTTGCAATAAGCACGAAAGATTGTTTCAAAATAATCGATTCAAACACAGGAAGGCTCTGTTACGAACGAGGTTAGCTAATTCAGCAAAATTTAGTGTATTATTGTTTTTATTTTATCTATTACTGATTTTGGACGAAATTGATCGAAGCTTTAAATCAAATAATTGATTGATTGATTGATTGTTGTTGTTGTTGTTTTCGTCAAATTGATTAATTTGGTAGCTGCTGGAGCTTTCATTATTGTTGAGATGCTGTATAGTTCAAGTCTTCTCGCTATTGTTGGAGCTGGTGAACAGGTGTTTCACAATTTTTTTTGTTTATAATCTTTTTGTTCTGATTTTTTATTATAATTTTAGCAAACTAATTTGTAGATGACAATGAATTACTATTGCTGCAGCCATCTTTATCTCCACGCCGTCTCTGTTTGTTCAATACAACAACAGGTGCTCCTCTCCGAGAGATGACTTTCCTAACTTCAATTCTTGCTGTTCGCTTGAATAGGAAAAGGTAAAATGTTGTATTTAGCTTAGAAGATAAGCACTTTAAAGCTCCATAGTGCACTCATTTGGATATTTTACTGTAGATTATTCATTCTTTTTATGTATGGATTAAAATATTCAATTTTGACTGGGTAGTCATTTTAATCTAATAATCTCTAAGATTATGCTTAGATGTTACTCAGGATAGTTACCCCTGCAAGGAACTTTACAATTTTTTTGTAACTACCAAACTCCTAATTTTCATATTTTATAATTGTTATGAGTATTGTTAAACTAAAAATAAAGTGGTTCAAAATTGTGGTCTTGAAGAGGGTTTTGTTCTGGAAGTAGTTTGGTTCTTTTCAATTATAGGACATTTTACTTCGTTGACGTCTTCATTTTGCCAGGGCTAGTCTGAAGACACTCTCTCGTGACATGTTGATATATTATGTCTAGGTAGCTCTACAAAATCTTTTCTGCAGAATGCTATTCCCTAGTATACTTTAACAACGGTGTGAAAAGTGCTCATTTAATTTTACAAACGGAAATGCAAGTTTCTGTAGCAATTGGGTTATACAGATATCAGAATTGGCAAAAAATCTCATTGCAAAAGGACTCTTTGATAATTTAATTTATTTTTTATTTGGTTCTTCTCACATGTTTCCCTTTTGTATATTTCCATATTGAATCAACCTTTTATGCTTTATGCTATTATTGTGATTTCAGTTTTGAATTCTTTTTAGTCATACTTAACTGCACTGAGGTTGGCATGATAGTACCTGGCGTCATATTAAATCTACACTAGTCCATTGGATATGATTATATCCTTTTTTTATTAATTATGCTTAATTTGTGTAATTGCAGACTTGTTGTGGTTTTGCAAGAGAAAACCTACATATATGACTCAAATAGTCTTTCAATGTTGGATACCATTGATACTGTGCCAAATTTAAAGGGTAAGAAGTATGCTTGTCTTCCATACATACGGTGGCTTTTGCTATCTCTCAAGTAGGACATATTTAGTTACTCCAGTTTTCCTACTAACTTCAAAAACTACTTGATCTTAGCATTTGTATGAGTGCTTATATGACATGAAGTGATATTCCTAAGACTGTATTTTATCTTAGATTCTCTTAATGATTAATGCATGGCATTTGAAAGGACATGGAACTGAGTTATTACATTGCTGTTAGCCAAGTAAATTCATATATGGTTTTAATTTCTAATACCTTTTAATGATCTCTTACTCATTTTAAGTTCTTTTTGAGAAATTGATATTCCACTTATTGGGTTAAAATGGAGTGCACAATGGGAAGAGGATAAGATCTTTATGGTTGGAGGTGACCAGAAATTTGGTCTTAGAGAGGACTCCTTTGATCAATGTACAGGTCCATCCATGCAAGTTCCAAAATTTTGCTGTTTTGTAGATAATCTGCATTCATTTGATGAATTTGTCTGATACCATGCACACAAAAGAAATTAGTTCCACTCTTGCTGGAAATTCAGTTCTGCCTCAAGTTTTAGGAGGCTCTATTGTGGATGAGTACAGTTTGAATGGAAGATATCTGGCAAACTGACTCCAGCTTAGAGCTTTAGAATTTTTTTATTGCTTTCAAGAAGTGAGTTCACAGAAAAATATTTTATAACATATAGCAGAGGCCACTATGATGTGATGGAATTGTTAAACATGATTGCATGTTGCAATTGTCATGCAGTGGAACTTATAGTGGCACATTTTTGCAGTTTGTATCTTTGTGGCTTTGAGGGTTGTTAAATGGGCTACATATATTCATGTTTTGCTTGGTAGGGACTAGGGAGGATAGAAAAGTTCTGAATCCAATGATGATGCTATATAAAGTGGGGTGGAGGTTATGTAAGTTGTCATTGGGGTGAAAAGGTTTATATTCTCATTACCAAGCAAAGCACTGTGTTCATAGCCAAAGAGTAGTTTCTTTAACTCCTTTGGGTGGTGTCCTGTTGGGGTCTAAATTGTTTCTTAATGCAGTAACTTGTTGCAAGAGAGCATGACTATTTTTCCACACTGAGATATGCAAAAGTTGACTTGTAGCCAGGTTATTTTCAGTCCTTCAAAATCATTCATTTCTTATTTTTGGATATCCTTTCAGTTAATAACTCTATCTCTTATGAATACTACGGACTGATATTGAGATAAGAAACGGATTATTGAATGTTCTCAAATAAAAGATAGAGAAACACATTACGTGTTAGAGTATAATCATCAAGCTCCACAAATCTCTGGGCTTTTGAAGAACAGTGAGAGCATCTAATCTTTGAAACTCCTATATGGAAGAGTGATTGTTAATACTTAATTATGAAGTTGAAAATAGTACAGTTGCGGTAATAGGAAAGTGTCGTGAGTCATGTAAATACTCGCTGAAATTAACATTTTCTTTATTTGGTTCATGAAGATTTTTTTAATAATTTTAATTTTATGTTATTTTCTTTCATTCAGGACTCTGTGCATTCTCCCCTAGTTTGGATGGTTGCTTCTTGGCTCTTCCTGCCAGCACGACTAAAGGAGCTGTATTAGTGTACAATGTCATGGAGCTTCAGTTGCATTGTGAGGTTGTGATAAAAACTTTCTCGTTGTATACTCTAGAAATTGGACCTACAATAGAAAATAATCAAAATTTCGAAAAGTTGTTTCAGATAAGTATATTTATTCACAAGATAGTTTTCTGCAATATTTTCTAATCTAAAAATCCAGTGCATTTAATGTGATATTATTCTCAAGTTTTTTTTATTATATAAAAACACATTAGATGTATTAGATGTCATGCACAAAGTGAATAAATTATGAAAACATTTCTTAAAGAAAACAGTAGAGCAGCTCTGGTGAATATAACCATTAGCAAGGGATGAATATCTCAAGCACCTTGGCTTCTATTTTTAATAGTTGCCCTTCCCTCATCAGAGATTCTTTATACTTACCTTCCTGTCACTGAGAATCAATAATTTTTTTAACTAAAAGTTTCTAGTTTGAGTATTTCTACTGTTAACCTTCTTAATAACTAGAGTTAGTTCTAGTTGTTATGCCAGCTAAGTATTTAGTTATAAAGATAATTAGTTTCAGTTAGTTTTCGATTCATGTATATATATCGTGATGTATATCAATTATTCAACATATAAGAATTCATCCTTTTCACAAAGCTAATACTTCTTTTGAGTTTGGAATGACCATTTATATTTATATTAACTGCTCTGTTTTTTGATATTGCGTAGACATTTATATGATTGCCCTTGAATGGAAGAGATCTTTTATCCTTTGTTCTATTTAATCCTTTAGATCGGTCACTTTTTTTATATTTTGCATTTATTGAATCAATTGTAGATAGATGCTCACCGGTCTCCTTTGGCTGCAATTGCTTTATCTGCCAATGGAAAATATATTGCAACAGCATCTGAACAGGGAACCATAATCAGAGTTCGTCTGGTTTCAGAAGCAACTAAGGTACAAAAGAATTTGATGAGACTCATATATGAAGTGTGTCTTTTGTACTAGATCTTTTAGTAAATGGAGGCTGTTAGAGCTACAATTATCTCTTGTTGCTTGAAAAAACAAGAAAGTAATCTTGAGATTACTTGACATAATCATACTGCTGAATTGTGAAACCTTCAAGTTATTTTCAGTCAAAGAAGGATGAATGAGAAAGGCCTGGAACATAAAATTAAGCCTAGCAAAACTTCTTTAGATTTGCACTTCATGCATTTGATAGGACTTAATGTATGAAGTGTGCCTCTGGTACTAGACAACATAATAGTGAATGCAGGCCATTATTGCTACAATATCCTTTGTTGGGCGTAAAATTAGAATACAAACTTGACTTGTAATAAACTGAATTCCTTTAGTAGCTTGCTATTAGTGTTTATGCCTCCTTAAATTTTAACTCCATATATGGAATCCAACCATCCTTTATTTTCTCAGTCATACAGTTTTCGGAGGGGAACATATCCATCAACCATATTTTCATTGTCATTTGCTCCATCATTGCAACTTCCTGATATTCTTGCAGCCACAAGCTCATCAGGTTCTGTTCATATCTTCTCTCTTGGGTTTGAGACAAATCAGAGGTGAGGACTACAAATAAAATCTATTTCTAGTGTACTGGAAAATATTTCTGACAACCAACATGCATATTACATAGTACCTATGTTATCATCATGGTGACTGGTTATCTTGTCATATAATAAATTTTATTTCCACAGTAATTGCATAATATATATTTTATATATTTACTGCTTGTCGTTTATGTTCCCTTTTCTTTGACATATAACATTCTATATATAATGGAGTTCCCTTGTCTTTAATTTTTTGAGTGTTTCCTTTCTAGGTGAAAATGTATATCTTGTTGGCTTTCAGTTTTAATCCTTTTGCATTTCTCTATTTTGTATGTATATTTAACTTTTAGACAACTAATGTTGACAATCTATATAGATATCCTTTTCCCTCTAGAACTTAAATAGCACTATCATATAGCTTCCATCAAGTACACTTCTGCATCTCAAATGAGAAAACTAATAGGTTTGAAGGATAATTTAACCATGTTTGACCACTTGAAGTTAGTATGTTCTTTTTGTGAATAAATGTCTGCTTGCTCTTTTATATGGGAAGATTTGTTTCTTCCTTCTTTCACAATATTTCAGGAAAACTTCTAGTTTATTGATTATTTAGGAACCATAAGTGGCATTTTACTTGAGAGGCTTGAATAATTAATTGGAATCTATGATAAGACTTAGATGAACCTGAGAGTAGACCATCATAAAGTTGCTAACATCCGTAGTCATCAGAAACGTTACGGGTCATAAATATCCTCGTACTTTTTCAAAGCAAAAGAAGTTACATCTCATGCAAGTTTTAAATAACCTTTTTGGTGTTGCATCTGTGTCTGCCTATATATGTGAATGATTTACCAAGTTATGTGACCTTTCTCAAATTTGTACCGCTAATCAGGAGCAAAAAGTCAGGTGGTTTTCTCGGATCAATACTACCTGATTCTGTGAATGATGCACTAGACCCAGCTCACCATCATGTGCTTCACAATGCCGTTTCTGCGGGAGTCAGAAGGTAAAGCACATTATAAACTGATTTAAAGAATATGTTAGCTCATTAGCAATAGGGAACAGCTTCACTTGGAGCAACCTCATGGATCGTGAACCCTATTATCCTAAGTAACTCATGAAGTTGTTTAAATATTGATCGAGTGCATATGTTGAAGCTAATTTACATTTCTTTCTCTTGAGCAATGCTCAGATATGTTGGTTAATTGCCACAGAAGATGAAAATCATTGAAGTCACCCTTTTAAATTTAAATGGGTCAATATATTTTACTATGAAAGGTTAAATATGTGTATGAGGGGAAACTAGACCATGGGGGTACGTAATTATCGTTCAAGCTCCTTGGCAGAAAAATATGATGATCAGATTCAATCTATAAAGCGTTATCAGTATTATTTATTCCTTGTTAAATGGTTTTGACTAGATGATCATCCACACCATTTTGTGCCATAAAGTTGCATTTCTCTAATGCAGCTATGCAGTGGTGCGCAAGGTAGACAAAGTTGCTGATTCGTCCTCATCCGAGATTGCATTGTGTAGGTCAGTTCTTGGATGTGTTTCGTCTTCAAAATTGTATCATCCACTCATTTTCTTTTGCCTTCATTTTCATGTGTTTTCTACTTGCCCTGATTGTATTTTGAATAACCATTCTCCCCCTTTTTATATAATATGGATGATGAATAAATTGAAGTTAACAAGCTTCGTGAATTCTGCGGAATTCTGATGTAGAAAAACGTTACGCAAACATATTTCTTATGCATTTGAGCTGAACAAAACCTTTTGATCACTTGTTCTGAACTTTCTTGCATCTTGTTTTCCCTGCTTCGTGTCATTTGTTTCGGCTGCAACTAAAGTTGTTTATAGTTACGGTTTCCTTTTGTCACTCGATCATAACACTAAAATAATGCTATTCAGAAAGCAGGGTAGCAATTTCTCTAAGGGAGTCTAAGAGTGCATAATGTATGCATTGCTGCACATTTGTTGAAAATTACATGCATCAATGTACATGGTTTTCGGATTTACTCGACTAATCTTGCTTTTCTTGCCTAGGGCCATAATATCGTTAATAGCGTACAACGGGTACTTTCAGGAATATACCTTCACCCTCAACAGGCAGAACGAGTCTAGTTGGAGCCTGGAGCGCGAATCCAACCTTCTAGCAGTCGTTTCAGGTAATCCAGAAACCTCATGACACTTTTAACGACCGAACCTAGTCGTAGTTATACGACGGGCGACAGTCGAACACTGAAAGGAGATATAATAGACTCAGCTTGAAGGTGTGTTAAATTAAATGACTTATAGAGCAAAAGAATCAAGAAGACCTAAGAATGTTGGAACTTGGAAGCACTCATTTAATATTACTATATCATGTAAATGCATCATTTTTTTTTGGAATATTTGAAATGTAAATTATTCTAAAAATTGTTCTTGAAAATCATATGTTGGTTTCTTTCAGGAAAGTTTTATAATTATAAACAAAAAATGGGTTTATATTTAATATATCCAGAGGCAGAGCCATGTACAAATGTTTTGGTATAATTATAATTTTAGTCCTTTTAAATTTAAATGTTGATTAAATAGGTTTTTTGTCCACTTTAATTTTAAATTTAAAGATTTGATAAGCTCTTGTCTCTCCTAATCTTAAATCTTACCTTCGTCTTTGAATATATCGATGTTAGAATAAACCCTATCGAATAGAATTGAAAAAATTAGTAGTTTTTAATTACCTTAGGGACGGCTACCGGTGGATTTAGCGTCCTTGGCCTCCCAAACTATTTAAGATATTTGTACTTTTAATTAGCGTTAGGAACAGCTATTGAAGCTTAGAGGAATATCATTTAATTGAATAGTTGAGACCAAAATAGATTAACTTTTGTATACCGTTTTAAGACATTTAAAATATATATAATTTAAAATAATATTTAAGATAAACTATATATTGTTAAACTAATAATTGATATTATTTCAACATTGAACTTTAATTTATGTCTATTGCATCACTAGTTTGTTATAAACTAGTGATTTGTTTATATAATTAATAAAATATATTTTGTTTAAAAATTATAGATTAATTAAAATATTTTATATTTATTTTATTTTCATAGAATACATACATACAATTATTAGAAAATATGTATTTATTAATAAAATATTTTTTATATTTTATAACAATTTAAGTTAATATATTTTATATATTATAATATTAAAAAATTAGATATCATTTATATTTATAATTTATAATATTATATCTAAAATTATTATTTATCATCTTAAAAACACTTTTTAACATTAATATTAAACTCTTAAATTTTAAATCTAAATATCCAAAAATACTTTAAAAAAACTTTTATAGAAAATTTTTATCGTATTTTTTAAAAATAATGCTAAATAACCCTAAGACATTAAGGTTAAAGGTTCAAAGGTACAACAGTGCTGGTTGGCTGACTGGTTACGACCGAGTAAAGAGAAGACAAATGTTGGTAATCGTACTGTCGATTAAGATTAGGATCTGGAGAACCCAATCCCTTTGATTTTACTATTCTTGGGACGGACGGCTGCCTCCGGCTGCGGTCCAGTCTCCGGTCTTTTCATAGGGCTATTCTCTGCCTTTGTTTGTATGCGATGGTTGCTGTAGTTTGTGGGTGACTTTCTGGACCAGAAAATGAAGGGAACTACAGAGATAATGTTTACGTGCAAGGAATCTTTGATTGGTTTTGCATGAACAGTTAAACGAATAGTATTTTGATTTTGATTTTTTTAAAAATATTTAAACTCTAATTATTTTATTTTGAGTTAAAATAACTATTATTTGAAACAAAATTAATAATCAACTAATTATAAATATTTTAAAATGACTTAATAAAATGACATGTGAAAATAATAGTATATAAAATTGTTTTAGGATTGATGTATTATTCTATTGAATCGGTTCTTTTAGTAGTTTGACATTATTTAGTTTGTATTCAGGGGTGGGGCAAAACATATTTTTAAAAGGTGGGAGGGGCAAATTCACAATTATACTATATTTTAAATATAATGGACCAAAGGGTAAAAAAATTCTCCATCCAGGGGTAATAACCCCTTCCAAGAACTTAATAACTCTGTCTTTGATAGGTTTGTCACGATATTTTACGTCGTTAATTATTAGTTTTTATAATACTTTTTATACAAAACAAAACAATTATTTAATCAAACGTTACGTAATTTTTTAACATTCTGTCCCAATAAAACAAACAAACAAAAATATTTAACGTGAACAAAACAATGTTGTATTGTCACCATACTCCCATACGTGAGGAAAACGATGATGTCTTTTGCTTCTTGTAGTAGTCTGTCCTTCTCCTTGGCAGCCTCCATGCTCTCTTATCGAGGGAAAACGATTTTGACTCGAGTTGAGATGAGTTTTTGAACTCACCTATCGTAGAATATTTTTTTATTAAAATATTTAATGATTTTATTTAACTTAATCTAAAAAATTTATTTTTATCAATATTTAACGATAATTTAGTATTAATTTTTATAAATTTAAATATTTTTTAATAAATAATATTAAATTCTGTCACTATTTTTTTCGTGGACTTTGCTTCTCGTAGAGAAAATCAAACCCATCTGTGCGAACTCTGGAATTCCATATTTCCGTTGCCGTCTGCCAAAGTCTTTGGTAACGAAAGCTAATCGTTGACTTTTATGAGTACGTCCGGTTTTATGGCCCAATTTTAGTCTTCTCATGCAAATCGGTTCGTAAAAATTTATTAATTGATCGAGTGATTAATGATATTTATATATTTATTTTAAAGATAATAATTATTATTTTTTACTTAATAAAAAATTATGTCCCTAACAGATAACCATCTGTTATCGAGTTATGGGCTGTTATGAAATAATAAAAAATTTAAGGGATGAAGGTGTAATTTTTCCATTGAATTAACTTATATTACACCATTCTTCGATGTGGATTTTATTGTTTGAGTTCAATTTTTTTAATCATTTCTTCATAGTCTTACACCACGATTTTCACGTGTTATTTTATCTTATCTCTCCCCATGCTTGTTGTCAAGATGTTTTAGGGTCGGATAATCAACCGGTTCAACACCTAGTGGATTATGTGAATTTGGAGAGGGTAATAATAAAAATTACTCATAATAATAATAATTGGTAAATCTATCTATTTACATTCGTATATAGTTTAATAGTTTTTTCGAACTTTATTATTGTTTGAGGTCAGAATTCGTTTTCTTTAATTACTATCGTAGATAATCAATAAGAAATATTTCAGTTCAATGTCAAACAACTAAATTTTTTTCACGTTCGGTATACGATTGACATCCTTTCTGTCGATTACTAATAATGGATGGTGAGAAGAAATAAAAGTAATCTTAAACGACAACGATAACGAAATCCGTCAAAGCTATCGAAAACATTAATTTTGGATTTAAGTTTTTAATGTTTAGAAAATTTAGGATTGTTTTGTAATTTTCAAATATTTTGTGATATTGGTTAATTTATTTTATTTATAATTTATTTTTAAAAAAATAAATAAAATTCATGTGTCAGTGAATTATTAGTAATTTGTTTAACAATGTTGTCTTAAAATATTATTATAATAAAATTTTATGCATTTATTTCAATAAAAAAAATTAGACACATATTAAAAATATTATTATAATAAAATATCTATTTCTGAATTAAACATTTATTTATATAAGGATTTATTTATTTATTATTAAACATATAAAATTACACGGAAAAATATTAAGATTCAAATTTATATAATATGAGATAATATAAACATCCTTAACCAATTAACGAATCACTTATAAAAATTTAATAATTTAATAAAAATTAATAAATAAAATTGTCAATATTTTAATTTAATATAATAAAAATCTAGTAATATAAATAAAAATAAATAATAAACGTTTGCATCAAAACTAATAAAGAAATAAATAAAATGAGTAAATATTTTCAAGTTTAATCATAAAATAATTCATTTTAATCAAAATGTCAAAATTGTACGTTATGTATTTATACGTTCGTCATTATTAAGTTTCTACAATTATACGATATTATAGATAAAGCTCACGACTTAGTATCCTTCTACACTTCAAAGTAATTAATATTAGCCTAACAATTTGCCTAACTGCAATAAATTACCCGATATGGAATTATTAAGGTTTAGAAATAATATATATTTTTCCTAACAAAAATTACATTTATTAATTGTGAAAAAAATAAATAAACAGAAACGTGCTATCATGATTTATTATTATTATAATTCTTTTTTTTATAAAATATTATAATTCGATTACTCTAAAAAGACATGAATTTATTTATTTTTTCTTCTCATAAAGTTAATTTAAAATTGATCGAATAGTTATGAATTATAATTTTTATAAAAAAATTAGGGTAAATACCTTTTGTCCCTTAACATTTTTATGTTTTCTTCAATTTATTTTTTATTCCTAATTTTTAAGAATTATTACTCATTTCATTTGACTCATATATACCGTGTATATATAATATTCGAATTTAGGTCATCTGGATAAAATACATCATCTTTTATCACTGGATTACTCCACAGATTTCGGGTAATAAAATTATCAAAATAGTTTGAGTAAAATAAATAATAACGGTAACGTTAAGGTACTCATCAGGGCCGGAACCAAAAATTTATCTAAGGGCTATCATTTTTTTGAACGATATTTAAGAAGAGTTAATTATTTATAAAGAGGTGTCAAAAAAATTATAAAGAGGCGTTAACTATATATTTAAATTTTTTATATAAAAATTATATAAAAATATAATTTTTAAAAATTTTAGGGTATTAACACATATCCCAATTAGTATACACATGTTTCTGCTCACTGTACTAATGACAAAAAAAATATTTTTTTTATTTAGCTAACAGTGATTACAGTAGTATCTGTTATAAAAGATAATCTCAACCATTTGACATTAATCGTTCAATCACTTTGCTGCAATTACGGGTGCTCAAACTCGTAACCTCTAAAAACAACAACCGTTCCATAATCACTTGAGCGAGAAGGCTCGTACATGACAAAAAAATATTAAACTAAAACAATAATTATTTTTTTAATAAGAAATGTAAGTCTAAGATTAAATTTGAAATTTAATGTTAAATTAAAATTATATTATATTTTATCAGTATATCATTAAATTAAATCATAATTTTATTTTAAATAAATTATTAAAAAATTAGATTGTATGCTGATTTTGATATGATCGTCTTCTTCCCCATATATCTGTATATATATGGGGTGAAAGCCTGGAACTAGCCGTTCAACCATAGCTACGCATAAAGGAAACTCCAAACCTTCTGCAAATTAAGTTGATTATATATATAATTATTGTGTATATATAGGTAGCATGGGCCGTGTATACGATGAATTGGATCCGAATGGAGTGAAGTTAGCGTCGAGTTCTTCATCGGATGATCCTCATGCAAAAGCAGCAATCGATATCAGCAAGCTTAGACCCGATGAACGCCATGTTTTCATAGAGAAGCTCATCAAAAACATCGAGAAAGATAATCTCCAGTTGTTGCAGAAGACTAGAAAAAGACTCGACAGGTGATTGATTCATAACTCCATTTCTAGGGATTTAGAGAACAAATCTAGACTGGATTTTGTTTTTTTTTTTTCAGAGTTGGTGTACAGTTGCCAACGGTGGAGGTGCGATACAGGAATCTGAGCGTGGAAGCGGAGTGTGATGTGATTCATGGGAAGCCTCTCCCTACGATGTGGAATTCTCTTCGAAGCATTGTCTCTGTAAGTGTTGATTCGGATTTCGGAAGCATTTCTTGTAACAGATTAATTAATAATTTGTAAATGATTTGGTTTTTGTTTCTGGACAGTATCCTGCAGAGAGACTGTTTGGTTCAAAGTCGTACAGAGCCAAGATAAGCATTGTTAAGGATGTTAGTGGCATCATAAAGCCGGGAAGGTAATTCAATGCTTGAATATTGATCGATATAATTAGGGATTTAAGTTTCGATTGCATTCATTTTTATCGTATTCGTATATATAATCGTTGTTATTACAGGTGTAGAGTTGAGAATTTTGAAGAAAATTTATATCATTATATAACAATCGTTATCACAGCTATAGATTATTATTTAAATTCCAAATATAATTATAACTTTAAAAGTAAAAAATTGTTTGAACCAAAGAGAATGATCTATCATTAATTTTGTAGGTAAATTATATTTATAATCATTAATATATATATTTTTATTTTGATCATTAAATTATTACTTTCAGTAAAATTTTAATAAAATTATATATTTTTTATATTTGTTATTAATATTAGATGTGTGTTTTGACCAAAAAAATTTTTAAAAAAAAAAACACTTAATGTTAGTGATGATTCTGTAAAAAAATAAATAATTAAAATTAAATAGGTTTAAGACAATGACTGTAATAAAAAATTAAAAACGATTTAAATGTTTATCATAATAAACGTTTCTAAGATTGTAGTGATCAAAGTGAAAGGTACTAAAAGTTGAATGACTGTTGTTGTCTGAAACTGAAGAGCCTGAGCTGATGGTGCAGGATGGGGCTGCTGCTTGGTCCTCCGGGAAGCGGGAAGACATCTCTATTGAAGGCACTTTCAGGGAATCTAGACGGATCCCTTAAGGTATCACCAACAATCTTCCCTTTAAATATTTGGAAATTTGTTTTGTTTTTTAAATGTTAAAATTTCACATTTATTAATGTAATAGGTAAGCGGGGAAGTTTCTTACAATGGATACAAACTAGAAGAATTTGTTCCCCAGAAAACTTCAGCATATATAAGCCAAGATGACTTGCACATCCCGGAGATGACAGTCAGGGAAACACTCGATTTTTCGACCCGTTGTCAGGGTTTAGGCAACCGAGAAGGTGTTCTTTCATTTTCCATCCAACCAGCATTCATCTGCAACTTAAAATACTCAATGGTGTTATAAACTAACACTTGTTGTACGGTTATGAAGAATTAATGAAGGAGGTCAGCAGAAGGGAGAAGCAAGCAGGCATTGTTCCGGATCCGGATATCAATACTTACATGAAGGTACATTTAGACATCGTAATTTATATGTTTTTGTTTGATATCAAATTCAGTCAAGAATAATATGATCACTTCGGTTCAATCATGTAGGCTACATCCATGAAAGGGGCAAGCGGAACTCTTCAAACAGACTACATACTAAAAGTAATTTTGTCGACAAAGCTTGAACATGCTTCCTTTTATAATGCAAGGCCTGTAACAGCTAGAACTCTTATTTTCAATCCTTGACTCTGCAGATTCTTGGACTTGATGTTTGTGCCGGTACTATAGTTGGAGATGCCCTAAGAAGAGGTATCTCCGGTGGTCAGAAGAAGAGGTTGACGACAGGTAGTGATGATACAAAATCAATTCATACTGTGGTTTAATGTTGTATAGTTAAGCTATTGAATCTTCTTTTGATATATATGAGTTAACATCACAACAATGTATCTAAATTGTGCAGGGGAGATCATTGTTGGCCCCATAAAAACTTTGTTTATGGATGAAATAACCAATGGCCTTGACAGTTCCACAGCATTTCAAATTATTGCTTGTCTACAGCAGCTGGTGCATATCACAGATGCAACTCTGTTGGTCTCACTGCTTCAGCCTGCACCAGAAACCTTTCAACTTTTTGATGATATTATATTGATGGCTGAAGGGAAAGTTGTATATCAGGGACCACGTGATGACATTGTCGAATTCTTTGAAAACTGTGGCTTCAGATGCCCTCAAAGGAAAGGGATTGTGGACTTCCTTCAAGAGGCAAGGGAAATCTTGTTCAACTTTTTTTCTAACCCTAGAGTATTAGCCTTATTTCTTCTACTGAAAGTTCTTTGATATTTGACTATGCAGGTCATATCCAGAAAAGATCAAGCACAATATTGGTACAATACAGAGTTACCCTACTCCTATGTTTCTGTCGATAAGTTCTCTCAGCTATTTAGAGAATCCCCTTTGGGAAAACGGATAAACGAGGGTCTCTTGGAGCCGTATGATAAATCCCAATGCCACAAGAATGCTCTTTCCTTTAATGACTATTCTGTTTCAAAATGGGAAATCTTCAAAGCTTGCATGTCAAGAGAATACCTCCTCATGAGAAGGAACTCATTTTTGTACATATTCAAATTAACTCAGGTTAAGACTTTACTTATTTATTCTAACATGGCCTATGCTTTGGTTTGGAAACATAATTGAGATAGTTTACATAGTTTGTGCTATTGGATTGTTAACATTAACAAAACTTGTTTCATGGCAGCTTGTCATCATTGCAATTGTGACAATGACTGCGTTTCTTAAGAGCGGGATGGACATTGATATCCTTCATGCAAACTACTACTTGGGAGCAATGTTTTATGCACTCTTGATACTTGTTGTTGATGAATTTCCTGAGATACATTTGACTGTTTCAAGACTCTCGATTTTCTACAAGCAGAAAATGCTATACTTTTACCCAGCTTGGGCTTATGCAATCCCAGCTATCATTTTAAAGATTCCTATTTCATTTATTCAATCCCTGGTTTGGACATCCCTTACATATTATGTAATGGGATACAGCCCTGAAGTTGGGAGGTGAGTGAGTTTCAAAAGTTTTACTTCTATCCGAAAGAATTTATGTCAGGTTCTTTTTTAACCTTTACTCTTCAGGTTCTTCCGCCAGTTCCTCATGTATTTTACAGTGCAAATCTCATCGGCATCGTTATATCGTTTCTTGGCATCCGTCTGCCAAACTATGGATTGTTCTGTAGCAGTTGGCACTCTTGTACTTTTCTTGGAACTGATATTTTGTGGCTTCATCATTCCACAATGTAATGTTCTTCTCATCTCTATTAGTAAGTATGAATTAAACTAACAAGGGTGATTCATTTAATCTAAATGCTTTGGTTACAGCGTTCATGCCAAGCTGGTTGAGATGGGGATTTTGGGTTTCCCCTCTCACATATGCAACCATTGGGCTCTCAGGAAATGAATTTCATGCTCCAAGATGGCAAAGGGTAATGAACATTTCTAGTTTCCCTACATTATCTTAACGTTAAATACACCAATTTTCATTATGTTATTTATTTACTGCAATCTGTTTAATGTACTCATTCTTTGTTTTTTTTACAGGCCCTGTCAATGAATTCTACAATAGGACAAGAAACACTGAGAGGCCATGGATTTTACTTTGAAGAGTACTTTTTCTGGATTTCAATTGGTGTCTTACTTGGGTTTGCTTTAGTTTGGAACCTTGGTTTTACTTTGGTCCTAAGTTTCTTGAAGTGTAAGTTCCCCCTCTTTGCTTCATTGTTCTTCAGAATAAGAGAAATACATGGTTTTTCAAAATTTTCACTCATCAAAACTCATTCAGCCCCCGGATCGTCTCGAGTTGTCATTTCACATGAAAAGCTTTCCTCAGTGAAGAAAGGAGATTCTCTCAATGGTGCAGATATGGAAGATGTGTCTAGCTTTTCCAATTCCTGTAAAATGGAAGAATCTAGTGAAGGTTCATTCTTTTATATCTTCATTTCCTCAAATCACTTTTGCAGCCTTGTTTAAACTATGTATTCATGTCTTCCTTGTCTCTTATCACAGCGAGGATGGTATTGCCTTTTGATCCGGCAACATTAACGTTTCAGAATATACAATACCATGTTGACACACCTCAGGTAAAGAATCGATTCGGAATATAAGACCTGAACACGAGACATCATTGACCGATAAATAACTCAACTCCTGAGGAGACCTGTTAATCCATGTGTGCATTATTTTCTTGTGTTCATTATGTTAGGAAATGAGAAAAGAAGGATATGCTCAGAGGAAACTCCAAATACTGTCTGATATCAACGGAGCAGCTAGGCCTGGTGTTCTAACAGCCCTGATGGGTCCAAGTGGAGCCGGAAAAACTACTCTTCTCGATGTTCTAGCGGGGAGAAAAACTATAGGATACATAGAAGGTGAAATCAGAGTAAATGGTTATCCTAAAGTTCAAGAAACATTTGCTAGGATATCAGGTTATTGTGAGCAAAATGATATACATTCTCCTCAAATCACAGTAAAAGAATCTTTGATCTTTTCTGCTTGGATGCGCCTTCCTGCTTGTATTGACTCAAAAACTAAAACTGTAAGTCTCCAAAGATGCTAGAAATGCTGATATTTGCAACCAAAGTTTGGAGATAATCTGTCTTAAGTATGCTGTTTTAACGGATTTCACAGAAATTTGTGCAAGAAGTTATCGAGACCATTGAACTCGATGGAGTCGAGGATGCTTTAGTTGGCACACCTGGTCTTAGTGGTCTATCAACCGAGCAACGGAAACGACTCACAATAGCTGTGGAGCTTGTAGCTAATCCTTCCATAATATTCATGGATGAACCTACCACAAATCTAGATGCAAGAGCCGCAGCCATTGTCATGCGTGCTGTGAAGAATGTAGTCGATACAGGTAGAACAATTGTTTGCACGATCCACCAGCCGAGCATCGACATATTCGAAGCATTCGATGAGGTAAAATAATTGTTTCTGAGGCTTGAACTATTTGACCATTATAGTTCCTTGCCATCAAGAAAAAGTTCAATAAAAGGAGTCATCTACTTCTCTTTCATATTCATGTTAATGCTCATTGCAGTTGATTTATCTAAAAACTGGTGGGAGATTAATCTACTATGGACCATTAGGACAGTATTCAAGTAAGGTTATTGAATATTTTGAGGTTAGTTGCCCATTTTTGCCTTTTCATTTTCTGATTAATGTACTAAACTAATTGCTTTCTGGACATAAGTTGTTTACTTATATTCTCTGAATTCTTCATGACAGAATATACCTGGGGTGCCCAAGATCAAAGATAATAGTAACCCGGCGACATGGATGCTAGAGGCTACCTCAGCTTCAGTAGAATCCGAGCTCGGGATCGATTTTGCCGAAATCTACAAGAATTCTTCCTTGTATAAGTAAGTTAAATTAGAACACCATATAAAACACATGCTTACAATAACATATCAAGAAAATAAGACGAGCACAACACGAACATATGGATTGCTGATAGGTAGCCAGGATGCTTCCATGGTAGAGAATATAGTTGACGGTAGCATTAGTGCATATTTATAAACATGAAGATGAAAGATTCGTGTTTTTTTTTTTTTTTTTTTTTTGTAGGAACAATGAAGAGCTTGTAAGGCAACTGAGTAATCCTGCTCCAGATTCAACAGATGTGCATTTTCCAACCCAATTTGCCCAAAACTATTGGGGACAGATCAAAAATTGCCTATGGAAACTGCATTTATCTTATTGGAGAAGTCCTTCATATAACTTGATGCGTTTTGTGTTCACTATCGTGATTTCTTTGACTCTAGGCTTACTCTCTTGGGACCAAGGAACCAAAATGTAAGTCTGGGTAAAATTGTAAAGGAATCGATATTCATTACTTTAACGGGTAGGAATTCTGCAGATACATTAACTTTGATCATCTTTTTTTCCCATTGCAGAAACAACCAGCAGAGTTTATTCAACATTTTCGGTTCAATGTATGGCGCTGTGATGTTCCTTGGAACCAACAGTGGCTCAGCTGTTCAACCATTCGTGGCAACCGAGAGAATCGTCATGTATAGAGAAAGATTTGCAGGAATGTACTCTTCCTGGTCTTATGCTCTTGCACAGGTAGCATGAATACACAACTTACTAACATATAACACCTAAACATAATACGAATTAATTTCCGTATCGATACTGCAGGTGTTGATTGAGATCCCCTATCTGTTTGCACAAGCTGTAGTGTTTGTGATAATCACATATAGCATGATAGGATACTATGTGACAGCATACAAGGTGTTTTGGTACTTCTATGCCATCTTCTCTACACTGCTGAGCTTCAGCTTGTTGGGAATGCTTCTTGTCTCTTTGACACCAAACATTGCAATTGCTGGAGCATTAAGCTCTACTTGCTATCCATTGACTAACCTTTTCTCTGGCTTTCTACTTCCTAAACTGGTAAGTGTTTCCCCTCCCCTCTGGTTTCGGTTTCCCGTGTCCGGATTTGAACCGTAGTTTCGGATGCTGGTTTCTGCAGAAAATCCCAAGCTGGTGGATGTGGATGTATTATCTAATGCCCACATCCTGGACTTTGAACATGCTGCTAACTTCACAATATGGAGATGTTAATGATAGAATTGTGGTATATACTGAAACTACAACAGTATCTGCTTTGCTAGACCAGTATTTCGGGTTTGGCGATCATCACATTGCTGTTTCTGCAGTTGTTCTCTTTTGCTATCCCTTGATTTTTTCATCACTTTTTGCATTCTGTATCAACCGTTTGAACTTTGAGCGAAGATGAAAGCATTTTACCTCAGACACGAATTGTCGATAACTTATTCAGAATTCTTTGTATTCCTTTGTAACTTGGACTTAAACAAGTCTATGTTTTCCTTTATACATGAAACAAAAACCTTGGCTGGATCATGTTGTTTTCTCTAGGAACATGTGTTTGTACTGATTGTGTTCTTTCGACAGCAACCTCCGATGTACCGAGCTCGGGGTGAAAATCTTCGGAGCTTTTACTTACAGACTATAGTAGTGAAAAACTGAAAATGATTAGGTTATCTTCAGAAGATTGTAGTTTAAAAATTCTTGATCAGCCATGCCTCAACACCTAATTTACTTCCTCCCACGGCCATGGTTGGTTACCACCATTCCATTCAACCCTTCTCTCATGGCTGATTACATCCAGGACCCAAAATTTTATGAATGCAATAAGGTTACACCGTTGACTGATATGAAAATGGCCCCATGGCTCCACGACGAACGACCTAAAGAAGCAACCTACATTGTCCATGGATGGGTGCAATCCACCCAAACCTTCTAGAAATGCCTTTATGCGAAAATGGCAGGCAGCCATGGCTCAGAAACAAATTGACATAAAAGCAACAACATATCTGAGCCATGGTTTGGAATGATTCAGCCATTGGCTTTGAAACGATGCTTGTAAACCCCATGCATGAACCTATAGAGATAATAAAGAGTTGGTTTTTGCACTTAAGGACGGTTGATATCAACTCAGAGCAAGTTAGACCAACAGCTTACTGCAACTCATGCTTTCAAGAAAACAAAAGTATTATAATTTTCCTAACCAGGGGAATTTTAAGTGCTCTAGATTGTCTTGCCAATGGGCCCAGCAACTTACATAACACAGAAAAATTAAAAATATATTACGAAGACGACATGACCAAAAAAAGGGATATGCCAAAATCTTTATAAAAATTATTAAAATATAAGAAGGTTTATTATATGAATATATAATGAATAAAATACGAGTATGACAAGGGAAAAAAACATAAACATGACACGAATATATGAATTACCAGGTCTACTTCAAAGCAAGATTCATTATTTTTTCTCCATGCATGTGTATCTTGTGTCATTCTAGAGGTTGCCTTCATTTTTTCCTTATTGCATTTACCACATGTTGCTAATGGCTAGTGACCATATCAATGCTGGAATGATATAGAATATGAGCCAGTGTTTGGATCTTTAACAGCTTTGAAGTTGTCAACACTCATCCCAAATCGACCCAGAACGGAGTTGCCCAATTCTTTCAGCTTTCCTGTCATAGTATGTACATTTATATATTGTTAGTGATGCATAAATGAAGCACGCCAAAAGTAACTACCCGTATGCTACCTCCAACAATTCCAGAAAGGACCTGATTCCTAGATCAACATACATGATTGTACCATGGAATATAAAGCATCATGGAATATACAAAAGGCTTACGTAATGATCTTAAAGTTACAAGAAAATGACCTCTTCGGCAAAACAAAAGGCTCAGAGAAATACCAAAAAGCTTCCATTTTTCAATTAGGTTTCAAAGCCAGGACCAGATCCAAGATTCAAATAGCACTCAACTATCAGTATTCATCAACTGCAGATAGCACTTCAAGTCTATACGATTCAGTAAGAGATGGTAACCCATGACCAATAAACTAGATATTCATTACCGTTAGCATTTAGAAAGAAGAAAACAAAATAACCTAAATTTGTTTATGAGGTAGGTGGAAACAAGAAGTTGATATAGTACTAGATTTATTACATTGAGCTAAAGCAACTAATGATTACAGAACAGCAAGAATCAAGATATCCGGGTACCCGATATGTGATACAAAGGCAAATAAAAACTCAGATTTTAAGCTTACCAATCATCTCCTCTTTCATCTTCTCTCTCTTTTCAGCAGCCAGTGGTTCCAAGCGACGAATGGCCTTCCTAGCCTGATCATGAGCCGGATCCAATTCCAAAATCTTCTTCATATCTGTACTTTGCCAGAAAAATAATTACAAACATGAATAATGCTGACACATAAATCCAATCATCAAAAATAGATCAATGTAAGAATTTTCACAAACACCTCTAATCAAACAAATGTTTTTAAAAGGAGCAAACAATCAGATTAAAGGGTTCTCACCAGCAATAGCCTCTTCAAAATTTTCAAGCTTTTCATGAGCTTCTCCACGTCTAACAAGAGCTTTCATATAAGAAGGATTAAGCTCCAAAGCTTTACTACATTCCTTGATGGTTTCCCCATATTTACCCTAAAAATAACACAGTTTTTAAATAGTAAAAAGAAGAAGAAGAAGCAAGTTCAAAGAAAAGAAAAGCAATTGAAAACTGTAATTCAACTTCAATAAGTAATTAGTTAATAAACAAATACCAGCTTAATAAAGCAAACAGCGCGATTTGAATGACAAATGGAACGGATTTCAGAGGCAGAAGGCATCTCCGCCGTAACTTGCAAAGCAATCTCGTATTGTAACAGTGCCTCCTCGTATTGGCCGTTTCCGAACAATTTATTCCCTTCCATTTTCGCATCATTTGCTTGTGCCAAAGCTTTCTGAAAAATAATATTATTTTTCAATAATCAGTTAAGCAAAAATAAGAGAAGATAGAACGAGACAGAGAGAAACCGAACCTCTTTTAATTCGTCCTCGTTTAATGCGTCTTGATAAGAATCGGCACCTTTCTGTTGATCGCGGGCGGGATCGTCTTCTTCGTTGTCGCTCACGTCACGTTCGCTAGCTGTTTCGAATCCATCGGAGGCAGCATCCCCTCCGTTGGCATTTGCAGATGCGGCTGCGTTTTCTGTACAACCCGTCGCTGTTTCGTATGTTAATGCCGATGCTGAAGTCGCTTTCGTGGCTTCTTGTTGTTGATGATGTTCATCAGTGCGGTGAGGTTCAATCAACACCATTTCTACAATTCAGGATCGATGAATCGAAATCAACCCTAACCCTTCCACAGCAAACAAAACTATTTGGTTAATTATATATACACTACACCGATTGCCGAGACGAACCACATGAATTGCTTTAGACAAGTTCAAAATCAAACCCCTAAAACAGTCAGAAAATCACCTTCCAGAAAACTGCTTTTTCCTGATACAATTATTCTAGAGAATAATAGGAAAGAAAGGGATTGGGCTTTGAAATCTGACGAGCTCATAAAATATTCAAAATCTGGGCTTTGATTTAGTCATGGCACCTCAATTTTTTGTTTATATAATTTAATATCCACACGCATTAATATATGTTAATATTCAAATTTAAAATTTTAATATTTACTATAAAAAATTTAATACAAAGGTATTCCATCACTTAGCCATAATTACAAGAGGGTTATACATATTCAGGGATGGTAATTTAATCTGGATTCATCAGGTTTCAATCCGATTATATCGGGTTTTTATTAAAAAAATAAATTCGAATTAAATTAAATTACTGAAAAATCAGAAACGGATCTAAGATAAAAATTCTCTGATTCAATTCGATCCGATATATTTATATATTTTTATTATATTTTATATATAATATTTAATATTTTTATTAATTTTTCTAAATCGAATCAGAATTAATCAGATTTTTTTATTAATATAAATCAAAGAAAAATATATACCAAAATGCCCATAAATTATCCATTTGATAGTCTAGACGGCACGATTTTAGCTAAATGCATACCGAGTTAACGAGATATTATTAGTTGAACTTTGTACACCACGTTATCCATGGTTTAAGTAATCAGAACCGTTAATTTTTAAATAATTATCTAACAACTACCCACCCAATAAATACATATAAGAAAGAGATGATGATTCACTTAAAAAAATTAAAATCAATGATCCTAATTAATTAAAACCATAGATGACGTGATAAACAAGATTTACCTAATAATTTTTCTGAGTTAACACTTCGCATCACATCAACGTGGGCATTAGCCTTCGCCGCTGTCTTCAGCCGGCTTATCCTGTCCAAAGCAAGCACGGTACACCATTTGAATATACGGCAAACAAAATATACATAAAATTTATAATATTATTTACATAAACAAAGAATTATATTTTTATAATATTTCAAGTCAGAAATAAATTTTAAAGTTTGCGGTAAAAAAGTAATCGTCTAATATTTTTAGTGGATTCAATTCCCTATAATCAAGGATGCTAATTACCAACCGGACATGCCCACATGTTCAACAACCAAACAAGGACCCCACGAGTTGTGTCGGTCACATCGTAGCCGATCAATCCACGTCTGAATCTCACATTCTTTTCAAAAAACAGCACACTACGGATCGAGATGGTTGTCGGCAAGACAGGAAAGCACGAGAGATGAATGCGATAGGACGTTCGAGGTATTTACAGCTGGAGAGTCAGTGGGTCAGGAAAAAACCCACAGTTTTAGCCGAATCCAACGGCTGCCGTACGATTTCTTTTTATAGAAATTGCAAGATCTTACACCCTGGTTCAACCGTCTTTCACGGCTGCCTCACCACTCCCGACCCGTCCCTTTCTTTCTTAGCTGTTTTTCTTGATTTCCAAACAGAGTTCGAGACAGAAAGCCATTTGTCTTACGAGGATCATTCGAATCGGATTAAGGGCTTAAACGATACCCAGAAGTCGCCGGAAAAACAAAAAGATATTTAAATTATTGCAAAATCTGAAAGGAAACCCAGAAATTCATGCAAATCATTCAACTTTATTTACAGGAAAAAAGGAAAACAAACAAAAGAATTTGATATTTTCCTTCCATTTTCCCACATTCCGTTTCTATATGATTCTATAATGGGAAACCGAAGAAAATCCTTACATTAAAAAAAATTTATTGTAAACCTTTGCGGTTATTATAACCATAATAAGATAAATACCATCTAACAAATTTCTTCAACCCGGTTTGCAAATCGGTTGTGGGTTTGTACCCGAATTCCCTTTGGGCATGACTGATGTTCGCGTGGGTGAACGGAACGTCGCCGTTTCCGGGCATATCTATGATGTTCCTTTTCGCTTTCACCTTCAAATGTCTCTCCAGGATGTTCACCAACTCCGGAACCTTTACCGGCGATGTATTACCCAGATTGAATATTCTGTACGGAGCGTTTCCCTTTTTCTTACCGCTGGACCCGGTACTTTTGCCGCCGATATATTGTGATCGGTTTTCCTTGCAAAATATTTCTCGTGAACGAAAAATAAGCCATATCGGGCCTTCCCCATGGACCGTACACGGTGAAGAATCTTAATCCGGTAATGGAGAGACCGTAGATGTGATTGTAAGTGTGGGTGATTTCTTCGCCGGCTTTTTTCGTAGCGGCGTATAAACTTGCCGGTTGATCAGTCCGATCGGATTCAGAGAAAGGGACTTTATCGTTCAAACCGTAAACGGAACTGGAAGAGGCCCATACGATTGCCGGCTGGGGATTAGCCGATTTGCAAACTTCGAGGAGGGAAACGAGACCGGCGATGTTGCTGTGAACGTAAGAGTTGGGGTTTTCCATGGCGTACCGGACACCGGCTTGAGCTGCCAAATGCATCACGTGAGAGAAAGCCACGACGTCGAAGAGCTTAGCTAAAAGCTTCCCGTCGTTCAAATCACCTTCAACAACCAAAACACCATGGCCGTTAAGCAGCGATTTCCTGGCTCTCTTCAACGAAGGGTCGTAATAGTTATTGAAGTTGTCAAGTCCGACGACCCCGTCTCCGCGTTTTTTAAGAGCGAGCGAAACGTGTGTACCCACGAAACCAGCCGCTCCGGTCACCAGAACGGACATCCCACCGGAACGATGGATCTGTGCGGAGTTCCTGACTTGTTTTTCCCATTGAATACCACCCCACGAAGCACTGAAATACCGGCTACCAGAATCAACGAAACTCCGGAAACTCAAATACGACGCCGTCAACGCGATCAAGAAAAGCGCCCATAGAAACATGGTACTAGTTGAAGCGAAACAACGATTGAATTGACGGTTCATATTGTGCCCTCTGTCGATCTTAAACTTCCCCGGCGTCGACGGGAACAGCTCCTCCTCCAAGGACGGCATTGTCGTACTATTATCAATTTCTAAATCTTTCTCCTTTTTCTTTCCCAAAAAGCAGAAATACAGATCAGAATGATAAGGAAGAAAACGGGATTTTGTTTTTCTTTATAAATTGCTGGAAAATAAATAGGATTTTGAAGAGAAAATTATAGAAACAGATGCAGAAAAAACAATGGATTTCGACTTTAATTTTCCCTGCACCTGCTAATCAATGGAAGGTGGCGAAGGGAATTATATATAGTGGTCACCCACATTGAATCGACAAGTAATTATTAATGTATTATATTATTAACAACAATGTGAAATTATTAATTAGGCAAGAATTAAGGGTTTAAAAAATAATCAGTGGGGGTAGTTTGGGAATTTGATGATCAGAACATGGGGGTCATAAACTCATAAGATCAGTTACTATCATATCTATACGTAGTGATGGACATTTTAACCGGTTTGATGGGTCAAATTTTTTTAATGAAAAAAATCAGGTTTGAGTTAAGTGATTTTTAAAGTGATGTCGGATTAGGTCGGAATTAGATTTAGGGTGTAAACTATCCGACTCACTTCGACCTGGGATTAGTATGTAAATTTTTTACAAAATTTTAAGGATATTTATAATAATGGTCTTTTATTTATATGTATTTTTATAATTAGGTCCTTAATATTAATTTTTTATTTATAATTTAGTCCTTAAAATTATATTTTTTTATATTTAAGTTTCTATAGGTCAAGTTGGGTTGGAGTTGGGTTTAGGATATTTATTTTTAAGTTGGGTTGGATCGAATTTTAAAAAAAATATCTTTAAGTCGGAATTAGATTTAAAATATTTATTTTTAGATCGAGTTTAAATAAACTAAAAATTCGACTAAACCCGACGTGTGACTTTCGCTATGCATATGCTGTTTAAATAATACTCCATATTAGTTTGTGTGCGAAATGAACCGGTTACCCGCGGAAACGGTCGTGAGTAGAAATGCAAAGTGAGTGAGAAAACCGGAAGAAAGACAAAATAAACCAGCGGGTAATTTAGCAATGCCGGTGCCACTTTAATTTTCTATTTTCTGATATATTTTCGGTTTTTCTCATTATGTTTTTTTTTTCATTTGACTAAAAATATGACGCCATTATTTATATAATAATAATAAATAAATAAATGAATAAAATTTTATTATTTTTCTTTGCTGTATTGAATGTTCTAGATTCTTTGCTTCTGTGTATGGTTTTAGCCTCTCTTTTTTTCATTAATATTTTTTCTGTTGTAATAATCGTTTTATTTTAATTACTAATTTATTTTTTTATGAATTTTAATATTTAATTATTTAATTTTAAGGCGACTATATAATTTGGTACTTATATTTAATTACCTTATAGTGATATCTAAAAAAATCCATTTTATTTTAAGGTGACTGTATAATTTGGGACTTATAATTTAATTTTAAGTTCAATTTTATATATATATTCTTTAATTAAGTGTTTTTTAACCACTTGAATTAAAACGTTCGTGCTTTAATTAAGTATTTAAATATTTGAGAAATGTGATCTTTTAAAAATCAAAATTAATGCCCAAATATCAAGTATTATTACTTAATTATCGTAATTAATTTTAAATTAATATTATTGGGTAATGTTACTGCTGATTATTTTTTATCCATCATTATCAATTAACGATGTTGTTCGCATCTATTTTTTTTAAGTCTTTTAAGAAATTTTTTAATATATTATTTATTTATATGACCCATTTATGATCTCATAGCTAGTTTTTTTTTCTTTCCATAATTATAATTATTAAAGTTCGATACAATAGTGATACAAAAATAATGTAAAAGAAACAACATTGAAACTGGTTGATTTTAAACAAAAATAATGTCAATTCAAAGAAGAATGGAATATTAAGTTCTTACATAATCAACCCGAAACTCGAGCTGGATTCTTACACAAAAGCTCAACTGCAGCTTCCATGCTTGATTCTCAGACCACATTACCCCTCTCTTCTGCTTCTATGATCGAACATCGAAACCAGCAAACATGTGAAACTGAAAGCCAGGTAATGCAGAAGGAAATCTCTAGCATCAGATGCAACATTCAACAGATTCCCATACAAAACAGGACATCAAACATGAACAGGATTCATGGAACATCATCACTTCATGTCCTCCTCATTGTCACTGGCAATTGCCGAGAAGAACTCCACATCACTACTCATGTTCCGGAGCTTCAATCCTTCAATTCTCCACACAGCTTCTTCCAAATCTATTCTCTTCTGCACATCATCTTCGCTGCAACTCAATCCGATATTCAACAACTGCTTCATCGTTTTCCTGTCACCGATGCCTATGGCTCCCATTTCTCTGTCGAACACCTCCAAGTTCGTCAACAATGTTTCTCTGTCAGTCGTCACCAAGTCTCGATTTCACCCATGTCACTATGTCCTCTTCACCGTTTCCTTTGCCCTTGAGCAAGAAATTTGAAGGGAACTTCCCGGTCATAATCTCTAGGATCGATACACCGAGACTCCATACATCGGTCTTCTTCATGACTCTACCGTGTTGCACGTATTCAGGTGCTTTATAGGCCACCATGAGCTCAAGAGCACTTGCCGCATTGATGACTGGGATCAGAGCGTAATCGGTGAGGATGGATTCGAAGGATTCATCGAGGAGAACGTTTGAGGATTTTAGGTGACCGTGTGGTGCGATCAAGCTAGGTAACTCCTTGTGTAGGTACGCAAGCCCCTTGGCTACTCCTTTCACAATCTTCAATTGAGTTGGCCAATCAAGGCCTGGTTGCCCCAGAGTTTGATGAGCTGCAGGAAAAAGAGAGAGTCAAAAACACTCTGTATTTGAACATATCTTAGGCTTAGCTATGAGCCTATGACTTGGTAATAATCAGGGATGTTGTAGGGAAAGTTTGAAGTAAATAAGCAACATACCATGAAGATGAACAGCCAAGCTGCAGTTGTTGACAAAATCGCAGAAAAGGAGCTTTTCGTCCTTCCTGTAATGATAAGCGGCGAGAGTAAGCACGTTGTTATGTCTCAGTCTCCCAATCCTCCTCATATGCTCTTGGAAATCTTCTTTCCCGGCGCCGTTCATCTGTTTATACCTCTTCACCACCATGGTAGTACCATCCAGTAGAGAAGTCTTGTAAGATGAACCGAAACACCCGCTTCCCAATATCTCAGCCGACCCATTCAACAAGTCCTGCAAATCAAAGTTCTCTATCATCATCCCTAACGAAAGTAAGCTTTGGACTGGCCTCCACGGGCTTCATTCCGTTGTTCGAGGCGGGAGATGCACGGTCTTCTACCTTGAGAGTCTTCAGTTTTGGAACTGGTTGCTGCTTTTTGCGTTGATTGATTATGATGAATGCAACTATGGCTAGTAGTATAAAGACCCCAACTACGATCAGGATCACAATAATCCACATTGAAATCTTCTTCATGAAATTGGTAGCAACGTTTTCTCTTGGATGAGAAGGGGTCGTCGATGTTGGAAAAATAATTGTAACAGTTGTTTCACATTCCTTCAATGGTGCTCCACAAACATCTTTATTGCCTGCATTTCCATATATAATCACACATTTAGCTATATTTAAAAAGTTTTCATTTCACTCGATCGAAAACTCATTCATAATTGGAAATTAATATAAAGAAGTTAATAGTAAATATATACCTGCAAACATGTCTGCATTCTTCTTACTTAGTCTTGCTGGTATAGAACCCTCCAATTGATTATACGACAGATCAACTACATGCAACTTCTCCTGCTTAAAATCTGGTATTATTCCCGAAAACCGATTGCCATCCAGTTTAAGCTCCGAAAGCCTGGGCAGGGTGGCCACCGATGCTGGAATCAGACCCGTAAACCGGTTTTTCGATAGATACAACTTGTTGAGCCAAACCATTCCTTGGAATGCATTTCCAGGAATGTCTCCAGAAAACCGATTGTAGGATAAAAAAAATGGATCTCAACCCTGTAAGTTTATTAAACTCAGGGATCGAACCATTAAAATTATTGTTCATAAAGTTTAAGGTTCTCAAGCTGGACAAGGCGACCAAGGTGTTGTTGCAAAATTAAATTATATGGATTAAATGAGAATCAAATCGGTGGAAATAATTTATTTTTTATTGTGATTTATTTAGGGTTTTCATTTTAAAATAATGGGCTTAACGTTTAAGGTTTATGATTTATAGTTTGGGGTTGTGATCAAATTTAGAAAATTAGAGGTAATATATGTTTTTAGAGTGCAGAGTTTAAAGTTTAGGACATGAAAATTAGTGTTAAAGTTTAAAATTCAATTTTTAAATATTTTTTAGGACGTGTCATAAAAGGAGACATAGTTTGAGAACATACAATTTTTGTTCGAATCAAACACTCAATTTTCATAGAGTAACCATTGTGTCACACAGAAAATAAAAGTAACCATTCATATACAGATGTTGAGGACTGAAATCCCTTGGCAAGCTTTCTTACCATACATTATTATTGTTGTGACTGTCACTGTCTGTATTTTACATTTTGTTTCTAGATTCTCCATTTCTGGACCTGGAATCTAGCCTCTTCCACCTGCACCGGACCCGGCATAGGATCCAGCTGAAGAACCCGCTTCAGACCCTGCCCTGGATCCTGAACCCGAAGAACTCGACGAAGAAGACGAGCTCGAACTCGAACTTGAACTAGACCCTGAGCCAGCTCCAGCTCCGGAGCCTGAACCACTTCCACCAAGACCCAGACCCAGACCAATGCCCAAACCAACCCCAATCCCTCCTAGGTTTAAACCCAGGTCTTTCCTTGCCACTCGGCTTTCAGAAACAGTAGCACAGGTCGACACTACCAATGCAACAAGCACTAAACACTTGCAGAGTTTATCCATTGTCTGCAACTTTGGGTTTACCAAAATGATCGAACAAGCTTGGTGCGATGGATTTGCATGCAAAGACACAGATATTTATAGTGATTGAACCAAAGTTTCTGGTGTCTGAGTCTGATAGCACTGGGAGTAGTGGCCGGTGGGGGTGTTCCACTTAGAGCCACAAATGTTTGAACACGCTGTCGTGGAGAAGAAGATGGTTGATGTGTCAAACCACAAAATCCATCCCCACTAACTAGAGTGGAGAATATGATTTGATTATAATTTACATCTGTTGTGAGTGATTCAATTCTATATAGATTCGAGTGGGATTCTATTATATACGATAGAGATAAAAGATTCGAATTTTGATATTATAAATCGAGTAAATTAAGTTGAGAAGATTGTTTATTTAATAGTCATTTACCGTATAAAATCCAGGTTAATCAATTAATATATTAAATATCATTCGTTATACAAAAAGACTGTAAGCAAAACTATTCCATTTCTATTTTTTTTATTTGTATGACTTAATTTTAAATTTTTTTAACTTAACTCGATTCGATATATATTAATGTTTCTTTTTGAAGGTTGCTATAGCCTATAGGTTAATGGAATTAGTTGGTTCTATTAATAAAAAAAATGTTTTATTTTGTTGCTTAAACATGCTATAAATGCGTGCAATGAATTAAATATAATATACGTTAAAGCTTGTTTTAAATTTAGATAAGTCTATCACGGGTCGAATATCACTAAACATTATAAATATTAAACACCACTAAATAATATTAAATTGATTAATAAAAAATAAGAATTTATAAATTTAATATATAATTAATTTAATTGAAATTTTATTTTAAATAATTTATAATTGTATGTTAAGTCTTTATATTTTTTAATTTTTATTAATTAATATAATAATATTCAATAATATTTAACGTTAATGATATTCAACTATGTTCGATTTTGTATTCTTTAGGTTTTAGACACATAGTTTGACTTTAATATCGAAAAAGTTCTTAGTTTTATAATTTTTTTTTGTTTTTTTAAAATATTTTTTGTTTTTTTTTTAATTTAAAAAACGCTTAATTAATAAGTATAAAAAAATTGTTTTAAGAATGAAAATAGTAAAATTAGGTAGTTTATCCTAAATTAAATATATTTCCTTTTCTAAAAAATGAAAAAAAGAAAATATTACCAAGTTCTTTCAATTTGGCTAATTTAGGCCCAACGGCCCATAGCGGGTTTGGAGGAACAGGAGGGTATTATTAGTTGTGGCTGTTTATCTCCAACCAATTGCAAAGCTTCGCCGTCTTTTGCTACATTGATCGGATCAGTCATGGCGGACGAGGTAACCTCCCGTTTTATCTTCAGTTCTTTCATTTTCCGATTATTTCATATAAAACAGTAGGATATGAGAAGAAAATGGAATGAATATATATTCAGAAATCAATTTCATGGAGATTTCCTCCATTGATCACAAGTATGTTCGCTCGTTTCATCTTTACTTAAGATGTATCGATTTTGAAAGTCATCCGATTTGAAGAATCAGTGGTGACATAACATCTAAGCTGGTGTATGTTCTAGAGGTTCAGTACATTTTAGATTTGTTTCAGTTGCAGGTTTCGACCATCAGTGGTGAGAGTTGCATTAGTCTCCGCATCAAATGAAGAATTTATGTTGTATTATCATTGATTGTTGATCTTTTTAGTTTAGAGAATCTCTTTGTAATCACTTTTATTGTACCCAAATTTCCTTTCCATTTTGATCTATACCCCAGATAAGCCTTTGTTTAAAATGAAAAATTGATCTATGTTTGGGGGATTAAAATCATCCTAAACATCTTTGGCGGTTGTTTCTGTTATCCTCCACAACTTGTTTGTGAGTTGTGAATCAAAATGTGTATATGCCAGTTGGGTTCAAAACTTATGCATGTGTATATTTATTCTACTATATATTTCCTTTGGTAAATTATTCTGGACTCTCATAATTGGAATTTTCACTTTGAGCTGTTAAGTAACAAATTCACATCAAACATTTCTTCCATGTTATCTTTTTTTCTTGTATTGTTCCAGATTGAACTGAAAACAGCCCCTGCTGACTTTCGTTTCCCTACAACAAACCAAACTAGACATTGCTTCACCCGCTACATTGAGTTCCACAGGTACATTGATTGTTATTTTAAAATTCTGATGGTGAGGAAACTATCGATTTGAATTTTTAATCTTGAAATCAATTACAGGTGCTTGGCTGCAAAGGGTGAAGAAAATAATGAATGTGAAAGATTTGCCAAATATTATCGTGCTCTCTGTCCTGGTGAATGGGTGAGTGTAACTATTTTTTATTTTACAGTATCTTAAGTGAGCCAGAGACCCAGAGTTTGCCTTGTTGTAGAGAACATATGCTTTATTTCGTATATGTTATTATTTTCCGACTTCAGTTAACAAAGATGATGTCCAAGAGTTTAAGTATTTCTATATGTCATGACCTTATTAATAAATCTTGTGGCATATTTTGTGGTTTGAGATACCAGCTGATGCATACACATTATAACAGTCGTAAATATTGATGTATCCACTTACATTCAAGGGAATAAGCTCGAGATGCTTATTTTTCTCGCCAAACCACAATGATTATAGATTTTTGTGTTTGTATATTTTCCATCTTGAATTTATGTAGACTATGTTTTAGGATCCCGTGTTACCAGTTACTACTTTAAATGACCTAGTCCTGGCACACTGGTATGAGCCAACGGATTGCAGAATAATTTTTCCAGTCTTCACCATTTACATTCTACACTTTCTAAACTATTTTATTTTCATTTTTCTTGTGCTGGTAATATAAAAGGAAACAGGGGATTAATATATTTAACCTGTGTTTCTTAATTTAATACTTATTTTGTGTTTTGACTCATTGCTGTAGATTGAGAAGTGGAATGAGCAGAGAGAGACTGGTACTTTCCCTGGCCCTCTGTGATTGCAGATTGGAACTGAGGTGATTCATCTGGCACGGTCGAACTTGTCATTCAGTTTCAATGTTTATCCTAGAATTCTTTGAATTAATAAGTTACAAAGGGAGATTTGTTTGATTCCATCAAGCAGTAATGCACTATTGTGGATGAGTCTTGCACTCAAGTTTTTCCAATTCCCTAATTCATGAACATGCATTTTCCAAGACTGTCAAGCTTCAACACCCAATCTCTTTTGAGCTTTTCTTCTATAAACCAAAATCAAATATGCTGGGGTTTTGGCATTTAGATGTTGCAGTATTATATATGAAATAGTTTATTTTTTAGTCTCATCATTTATAATTTAATCAAAAACAAAAGTTTGAACAATTATCTTGTCAGCTCTGATTGATTCTCCCCCTATCATCATCACCGGTGGGTTTATCAGCCAGAAGTGGTTTTCCCAGATCAACATTACAACCCTTGTCCGAGGGTTCATCTATGATCACTTGTACGATCCTTGTCTGGTCGTTACTCAGCTTTGGATCCATCTTTTCAAGGTCTTTAGCTTTACCCCATAGCACAATGTACAAACCCAGAATCACAGCAGAAGCACCCACCAAGCTGAGCCAAAACCACGCCAGAAATCATTCAATTTTTGTTTACCGAAAACAAGAAGAAAACATGTTTGATTGTTACCTTCCTGTGTATGTCTCCTCGTGTGGGAATACAGCAGCAAAAACAGCGACAATAACAGTGCATAGAGGATTAAACATGGAAACAAAGAGTGGACCTCGTCGTGAAATGCACCAGGCTTGAACGAAGAACGACACCGCCAAGGCAATTCCCTATACGAATGAACATTTTCAATTCATTTTAAGATCCAATGCTTTGAAATGGAACAATGGCGTAGAGGAATAGTTGTAGCTGACCGTATATAAGCAACAGAAAAGCTCTAGATATGAGTTCAGACTACAAGCTTCTACATCTTTCTCCACTAACAACGCCACTGTTAAAGATTCGAGTGTGGCCAGGAAACACATCCAAGTTGATGAATACAAATGGTCTGGACAGGTTGCTGAAATTGGGACCTGTAAGACCATCCAAAGTGACCAGAAAAAGCTGCTGGCAAGTAGAAGTAGACACCCCAGGAACCAGCTTTCACCTCCAGGGCTGAACAAAGACATTGGTGGCAATAGTTCTGTGTTCAGTAGCTTTGGTCCTTTGAGCAATGCCATGGACATGGCTCCACCGACACAGATCACGGTTCCTAGTATCTTGGCTAAAGTTGTCAGGCTTCGGATGTCAAGTTTCTCCAGCCTAATAATATCAAGATTAGGAAAATGATATAAAAAATCCCAGATTGTACTGTAGTGTCATGGTTGATTTAGTTACCCAAGAATGGCAGTCATAACAAAGGTGACTGCAGGGATTAGATTAGTCATTGCACTCGTTACGGTCGACGACGACAAATATAGCCCCTCGAAATAAGCATTCTGATTGGCTGTAACACTGCAAAACATTATAATATGAAGTTCACCAAATCATCTATTCATCTGAGAGAAGTGAAAACAAAATATAGAAAACCAGCAGCATTTACCCAAAAAGAGAAGCCAGCAGTATCCAAGCAAAGCCCTTCAACCCCAAACTGCACCTTGATGAGTTTTTCCTGCAGACAACATCATCATCAACAACAAAAAAAAACATATCAACAGATTCAGAAATATATTTAAGGGTAAACACACACATATATCATACTATATGTAGATCCAAAAATATCAGGAGGGCTAAATAGATATATATACCTGTTGTTCTTCATTGAACCTACATAATATTTGCCTGTTTGTTATGTTTATGTGTATATGTGTGTGGCTGTGGTTTGTTACTTGAGAGAAAAGATTGCAGAATTGCATATACCTCCTTGAGACAAAAGCTATAGGTGCAATGAGCAAGGTTGCAATCCCCTGCCTGTAAACAACAAATATCCTTGGACTCAGCCCTTTCACCAGAGCAGCCCTGGTGAATAGAGCCACTCCTGCATAAATAAATTGCAGTCCAATCATGGCCAAAGCAGGCAAGTAATCATCTGTTCTTCCCATATTCTTTTTTCAGCCCTGCAACTTTGGTACCTGAAAACTTCAATCTTCATGCACCTTATATAGCAGGAGATTACTGAAGGAAATTGGTGAGTTTTGGGGTGGTGAACCGAGTCAAAAAAAAGGCACCATGATTAATAAAATGAGTTCACTATGCAACAAAGAACAACGTGCCAAGAAAACAATTGTATATATCTGTTATGGTGACGCGGCGAGTTATCATTGAAACTAAAAATGAAGGAAATTATTGGGTTTCAGATTTGTCATTTATGTATATATTATTATCCTCCAGACAATTGGATGAAGATTTAGGATATGCATGGAGCTTATACGTGTCGTGGATACAGTCAAGTTAGCAGAAATTATTATATGATGCTGATTTATAATATTATTTATGATTCGATCTAATAATTTTTTTTATTTAATGATATATAAAAAAATAAAATTTTATTTTAGAAAAATATAAACTCATATTAAAAAAAATATAAAAAATATTATTATATGAAATTATAAATAACGTGATAAACCTGACTCATTTAATAATTTTTGATAAGGATAAACATGCACCCTTCATTTTCTGAGTTGGAGCTTTGACCTATCTGTCATGAATTGTGATAATGTTTTTTCTTTTACATTTTATGAGTTGGATCTTTCTTGCATGTCAGGTTTCATGAGTGAAATAATGAACTAAATTATATAATTTTTATTTTCGGTTTGATTAAAAATTTTAAAATTTTAATTCGATTAGCGATTAATATAAAAAATTGATTAATGATTTTTTAAAATTTTAATTCAAACGATTAATTAAATCGACTATTTAAACACCTCTATGTAAAATGATATATGGGTTGAGTGGAGCTCTTGTTCCCTCAATTTTTTTCTATGTAATAATATTTTAAGTTATTTTTATTTTAAATATTAACTAAACAAAGATTTTTATCTACCTCATTTAAAATTAAAGACTTCATATTATAAAAAAAAAAAATTAAAGACTTCATGGACTCTTATTCTTGTTCAAAATAAAATTTTAACAAGTTTAAAAATTTATGATCTTTCAATTTTTATTTGAAAAGAGATCGTGGAAATACTGATTTCTATTTACCAAGTCTGTCGAAAAAATTAAAAATTTTCAAAGAATTATTTTAAATCATATTTACCTTTTTAATACGGATAAATAAAAAATAATAATTTAATTAATTTTTTTTATTTACTCTTAATCATATGAATTGCTCCGTATCGGTTGAATAATCAAATCTTTTTATCCAAAAAATTATATCATGGGTCATTCCCACCAGGTCATCTATGAGATCAACCAATCAAAAGCATTCATTTAATTTTTTCACATCATCGTTTTTACCAAGTAAATCTTCCCTTGATAAAAAATGTTTTTAAACTTAATTTACAGTAAATATTAGTAAAATTTTACCTAGTAAAAACGATGATGTGAAAAAAAAATTAAATATATACTTTTGATTGGTTGATCTCATAAATAACGTAGCGAGAATAACCCATGATATAATTCCTTTTCCATACCAAATCTCATGATTTGTGTTTGCTAGGTTGGATAGATTATAACAAATAACAATGAGCAGGGACAGGAGTGGGTCTGTGTGATGGAAATCTGTTTTGTTTATCGTTGGGTTTGCTTTCGGTATCTTCGTGTTGTTTATTTCAAAGATTTAAATTATATTTACGATTGTATTTTCGATCACGATATTTTATTACAGTTAGACAATAAATACTAAGTATCAACCCATATAATTTAAACAAATGTTGGGTACCTAATTGTATATAAAATAAAAGTTAGATACATAATTACACTATTACAAAATTAATACCTAATTACACTATTACAAAGTTAAACTTATCTAAGAATCGAATTATTATATGATTTGATCGAACAATCACCCTTACTTCCGAGAAATTACCCAACTTTAGCATACAAATTCACACCATCACAAATTGATTTTTAGATTTTAGCATCCACCGCAACCACCAGAAAAAGTGCAACCTTTGGGCCTAGCAGACACAAATATAGTGCCCACATGTTTTATCATCGGGGCCTGAAAAATGTGGTTATTCAAATAATTTACGGAGTTTATATTTGATTCTAATTTTGTCTCGATATGAGTATATAAAAAGGATATAAATGAGATGAGAGATAATTAACTATTCGAGCTACTTGATTTGAGTTTTTAATAAGTCGAGTTAAGTTATTCAATATCAGACTAGAAAAACTCATAAATTACTCGAAAATATGATATATTAAATTCTTTAATATTTTAAAATTAAAGTAAACCAAAATGTATGTAAGATAGATCATAAACTATTTAAATTTAACTCGATTAAAACTCAATTAATACTCGACTTAAGTTTGAAACAAGATGAGTCGAACCCAATATTATTCCGACTCATCTCCACTCATTTTTGGACCTATTAGCATATGTATATGTCACGGGCCATTACCCTCTACCTAAAAGACATGTCTGATAGGATATACAGCGCTTTCGTTTATATATTCCAAGGTCTCCTTTTTCTTTTTCGATGTGAATTAATGCTCCTTTTACCTCTTTTCAAGCGTGATATATACATCATTCTTCGAGATATGAATAATCCATTTCAACCCATTTTCAGTGATTAGTGGTATCAATCCAGTCATGCACGTGTGATGCATTTAAACCCGGACCCTTTACTGAAAATGACATTTCTTCTTCTTCCTTCCGCCATGCATACACACATAATTTCTATCGCCATCCCAACCTCAGTGTCAATCTGCATCGACGCTCGGCTGGGTTCGTTGGACTGGTTCGCAGATAGGGGGAGATGTTCAGAAAGAGACATTCAAAGTTAAGTTCATACTCTCCTTTTTTACTTGCATGCACGGCCGGGATGGATCGAAGAAGGTGGAGGATAGTCGTTCTTAAAAATTTAAAATTTATATATAAATTACGATTTTTTTTAAATTATATATTTTTTATTAAAAATCTATTTTTATCTCTTAAAATTTTTATAGATTCAAAAATACAACAAGTCAAGCAGATTCCACGAGAAGCCGGCCCCCCATGCACTGTACTTGTTTAAAATAATTGACTCTGTGAAGTTGATGGATCAGTCCTTCGTTTGATAAAAATTATTACACACAATGCAATATAACAAAAATTCAAAACTTGTCCGTAAAAATACTGACTTTCATCTAAACTTATGGTTGAAATTTTGATGAATCTGAGTAGATCAGATGGTACGGATTGGCAACATGAGTCATGAGATGTCGGCAAGTGAACAGAGCTGAGGGCATGCAGCTTGGGAAGTTTGTTTCAAGGGAATCCTTTTGTTAGTTATGTGGTGACAAGGATACCCGGGCAACCTAGATAGCTACAACCGCCATAGACGGTAGACCCTCAGCCTAGACTCTCTTGGAGTTTGGGAAAAAACAAGAACAACACATCTGGATTTTGGATGCTTAGCAATCACACTTGGTACTTATATTTTATACACAATTTCATTGATGGAGACAAAACAAAGAAAAATTATTAGTAGAAACTGGCTTATTATGTTATCCGTAGTCTCAACTAATAAGATATATTCATGTTATTGTTATTTAGTTGAAATCACGGATGCGTATACAAAGAATAGGAATACAATTCGTATTTGGTATATATAAAATGCATGCACCTCCAATAACACATGGATGGAAGCACACGTGGTGGTATTTTGGCCATAATTATTCAGTATAAATTAACGTCTTCCCTCAACCATGGATGACCCATCTCCCTTCTCTTTATCTCAACATTTCTCATTTACAGTAATCTGTTCTCTTTTGGCTAGAATTTTTGCAGTGCCAGAATGAGATCATCAAAGCGTTGCCCTAGATTCAGAAGAAAGGTTCTGGTCATGAGAGGAAGAAACACCCGAAGAAATGGCACTGCTGCAGCTGCTGCTGCTGAGTCTGTAAGAACATCCATTGAAAGAAAGCTTCTGCAGCTGCAAAGGATGCTCCCACCTGCAAGTTCTGAGGTTAATGCCGAAACATTGTTTCAAAGGACTGCTGAGTATATTTTCCTGCTTGAAGCTAAACTGAGTCTGCTTCACAGTTTATCTGCTTATTATGGAGTCTAGTCTAGCAACAGCAGCAGCAGCCATTTATATTGAGTTCTGGGGTTTTACAGATGTAAATGATCAAGTGAATGCCTTCTATGATATGTATTTGTTTCATGTTTGTGGTTCAATTCTTTAATAAAAGAATTAATAAAGCTTGAAATGCAGAAATCTATTTCTATTTTCTAATACTCAACTGAGTTGGGAAAGTAATATTCTCGTGTTAGTCTATGTAAACATAAAACTCGATCTGGATTAGTCGATAAATAAGTCGAATATCGGAGTTTTAAACATAAAACTTACATAATCCATTGCTGGTTTAATCTTTAGTTGTCACCAGTTCTGCATAAATGGCCTGGACATGGCCTAAAGGAATGAAAATACCTAACATCTAACCTGATTCATCTGCAAGTACTCCCCACCACAACCTGCCAGCCTCGGATTACTTGGAGATGAATCAGGTTAGATGTACATAACGGTCCACCATCAATCTTCCGATATAGAATTCTGCGTCGACGATTGGAGTTCGGTAAGAACCCTGCAGCCACCGGATTAATTCGGAACAGGTATCGAAACAGTAGCTTTGGAAGTTAGCTTATCTGATTAGGAAACTAATCATGGGATGTTGGAGGCATTAGATTCTTTTCCTTGCACTGACAAAATGGAATTCAACAAACACATGCATATGCACCCCTAAAGTTCTTAATTACTATACACAGTCCAACATTGGCAATATAAATTTGCCATTTCCGGCCCCTATACAATTAAATAAACTCCATGCCAATAAGTGGTTGGAAGAAGAAGTGTTGGTTTTCTTACTCGACTTTTAAACTAAATTCGAATCTCGACATTATTAATATTAAACAAAGTTTACTTCAATATTATTCTGATTCAAATAAGATTCCGAAAATAATTTCCGAGACACATTTATGAAAAAGTAAACACTGTTTCAGAAGCTAACACATACAAAGTCAACAACTACCAAATTAATATAGGGTGTGGTAGGGCTAAACTCAAAGCATGATTTGCATGATTTTCCTCTACAATTATTCAGTGGTTGCATCGAAATTTGCAGGAAACTCAAGAGATCCACAACAAATCTGAAATAATATTTCGGGGTTCATAATAGTTGTTTCTAATTTCGATAATATCATCTTTAAAAATTGAAACTTTATCTTACTATTGTATTTAATATTTATCGATTATCGTTATATTTTAGACAAAAAAATCCGGGTGTCATCCACAAACATCATTATCTCTATCTAATGATGACTTAAGGTACTGGACAAGAGACTGCATGGTGTGTTACGAGAGGGAATCTGGCTATCATCGTCATAACAACTCATTCTTCAATCATATTTGGCGTCCAAACAATGCCTCTTGTTTTGTCTGTGTTAGGTTTCTGGTAATTAAGCTCTTGATTTCCGACAAAAACATAACATCTAACATGAGTATGAACAAACCAAGTCTAATCAGATTCAAGGACATGATTTTATTTGAATAATCAAGTTATTATGTATGAGTTTCTACTTTATCCAAATTTATCATTCTTTTATAATTAATGTTGGACTTGGTTTGAAATCCAGACAAGGGGTGTCAATCATTGAGACAATGAAGCTCTCCGAATATTTTTTTAACGGTGTTACCTTAAAACATTAACGGAATAAAATTTTAAGTACCTATTTCAGCCAAAAAAACATTAGGCACCTATTTTAAAAATATATATATAGTTACCAACAGGGGTTGGTCCAAGTGGTAAGCAGTTTGGTTTCGCTTAAGCAAGTCTCAGGTTTGAGACGTTATGTACGCAGAAAATCCCTGCTGGGAGACTCACCCACCAAAGCTAGGTGTGCGACGCGGTTCGGTCTAGATTAGTCAGGTAGACTCTGAAATCAGAAAGCAATCAAAATATATATATATAGAGAGAGAGAGTTCAAGCACTTATTTTAGCCGAAAAAAAATATTAGACACCTATTTTAAAAAAAGCTGTATAGTTTAAGTACTTATTACTGAGTTAAGCATTTAATTTTTAGATTAATATGGTTAGGGATATAAGTTTTATCTTATAAACTTTGAATATTAATCCTAAACCTTAAATTTTGACATATTCTAAATTTAAAATTCATATAATAATATCCTTAAACCCTAAACTCTAATTAAAAATTTTAAACCCAAAAAATAAAACAAGACAATGTATCCACAACCTTCATAAAATAATTACTCAATCTATAATTGAATTATGTCTAGTGGTCTCATATTTTGGGGCTTTGGGGCTTTGTTCGGTGTGAGGCCTTCTTTGTTTCTCATATAGATATGACAATAGAATTGTAGGGTCCAGTTTGGGCTTTGATCCAAAAATCAAGATAAATTACTTTATAAAGCCCAAAAATCAATTATTTTTTATATAATTATTTAAAATTTTTATTTAAATATAGCTTTTAAGGTTTTCTTTCTTAAAATATGGTAAACGTCAGATTATTTTTTAATATATAGTATTTGTTATAGTATTATGGAAATCGAATTTAAAGAATCTGATTTTGAATAATAATATCCTAAAATATGACTTAAATCAGATCATTCTAAATCAGTCTTTAATATGTGTGTTTTAAATTAATGTTTAAAGTTGAATTTTTTTGAATCCAACTTTTATAATACTGTAACAAATACTATAAATTGAGAAATAATATGACATGTACAATATTTTAGAGAGAAAAATAAAACCTAAAAACTATATTTGTAGAATTTCTCCATAATATTTCTTCGACTATTTTTCTTTAAAGGAATGGTTGTTATTCCTAGAGGTCATGGGTTCGAGCACCAGTGATGTCAGCAGGGTGATTAAGCGATCAATGTCGAATGATAGAGATTATATTCTAGAACAGATACTACTGTAATCACTATTAGCTAATTTTTAAAAAAAAAAAAACTATTTTTTTTAACAAAAAACAAGATTCCTTTTGTTACAGTATATAAACCATTAGAAATACAAGCATCACAATTACTTGTAAAGTACTAGCTCCTCACATGAGTGTAATGAGAACACCTTTACCCAAATCTTCAAAAGTTAACCATTTTCTTCAATAAAGGTGACCCCCATTGTTATATTTTTCATTTTTTATACAAAAAGCCACCCAACAGACGCCCCCAACCACAATTTAATACAAAAAGTTAATGTTTAGCAAGATCATTTGAATTGTTAGTGAACATGATGCAAGGGGTTTATTCTAATCAAAGCAATTATCAAGTACAATGATGCTTTGTCCACTCAGTTTCCTTCTTAAATCAATGCTAAACTTCAATGATATGCATCATGCATGTCTACTTCCTTTATATCTATGTTGGCTCCACATGCATGCTTAGGCTATGATGTCTCACCTTTCTTGTATCATTTTTTTTTCAGTATTTGATCCTTTCAATCTAATCCTTCATCATGCTTAGCTTCAACATATGGTGTTGATTTAAAGAGGGAAAAGGAAGAGGGCATGTTTGGTTCCACTTTTTCGATTCGGATTTATACACAAGTTGTCTCCTGAAGTAAGGCCTAAGGGGGTACTTTTAATTCTCGAGTAATCTCGAATAATCAACACGTGTCACCGTTTTAGTGGCCCGTGTTATGTGATACTTCAAAATTTAACAAAAAAGTTTGGGGAACAAAATTTATCATATCTGTTCCATCCATTGGCTCTACAGTGCTTAGCATGTGTAGTTTTCTTATTTTGAATCTTTTTGAGGACACTTCCCCCACCCAATCACAATCTGATTATCTCTAGAAATTCTCATAATTCCTAGTAGGTCCCCTTTTGTTTGCAGCTCCTCAATGTTTATGCTGTTGTGAAACATTTAGTTAGCCTTTCCAACTGTTACACCCCATCTGTCTGGTTTTTCTTTTTCACAAACTTTTTCTGTCTGCAAGAGAGGACAAGAACAAGCTGGATTTCCTAACCCTCGTGCCTTCTTTCGCATCCTAACCTATGTTGTTCCGACTCTTCATTTTTATCGAAGTATTCATGCTCGAAACTTCTTCTTGATACAGATACATTAGAATGTACATGAAGAAACCTTTAAAATCTGACCATAGGAGTATAAAATACATATTCGTATCTGACATTCAGAATCTCACCTAACTCGAGTACCATAGGTATTATTAACATGTATATGATGTCCGTGGTTGATTTGATGTTATTAGACCATCAACGGTAATGATACAAGGGTGCATCTGAACCATGTTTAATGAGTCCACATCAGAGTATTAAGGTGATGCTGATTTAGCCTATATATGCTTAATGTTAAGAGAGTTGTTTATATCGACTACCCTATTTAAGCATTCTCTGTAATCCCATTCCTTGGATATTTTCTTCATAGCTTCCTAATTGCATGGATTGCAATTCCATTCCGTCGCCTTCCGAGGCATGTCCGGAGACGATGGACTTTCTTTCTCGTGCTTGGTGTGACTTTGCAGTTCAAGCTCTGCAACCTGAGGTGCATGATAAATCGATTGTCATTGTAGACAATCCGATCAATACATTTGAGAGTGATTCCCTGATGTCATTCACGGTGAGTATCGAACACCGACTACTATACATAAGATGTTCTACTTGCATACACTGATATTGAATTCAAGTTTTTGTAAATCTCAGAGGATGGAGAAAAGTACAAAGATTGATGCTACTGATTTCAAGTCTTCTTTGCCACCATGGAAATCAAATGATGTGAAGGTAACATCTATGGTACTGTTCCATTAATGTTATGTACGTACCGCCGTACCGGTGCTACTCGTCGAAAGTTGTAACTCGTTTTATTTTTTTCTTTTAATGTTCAGTCATGGATATGGATGCAACAAGCTATGCATCCGGAACTGAATTACAACAGTTGTTTCCGAAAGAAATGGGTAGGTACCTTGTGGTTCAAGTAACATCTTAATTTGTACTTGTTTGGTTTCGAAAAAATAAGAACATTAAACGACTTGTCGTTGATATGCTCAGATGCCATGGAAGATAGCCCCCTTCAAGGGCATTTCAATCAAGAAATGGTTGAAAGAGATTAAAGCAAAGAAGAAGGAAGAAGATAGACTACAAAGAGCCGAAGTGCACGCAGCAATTTCGGTGGCAGGGCTAGCAGCAGCACTGGCTGCGATTGCAGCTGAGAACTTGCAACGGAACGATTGTAACCCGACCAAGGAGGCTGCAATAGCCTCTGCAGCAGCTCTGGTTGCTGCACAATGCGCCAAAGTGGCAGAAGCGATGGGGGCTAAGAAAGAGCAGCTTGGCAGTGTTATAGGTTCGGCCATGAGTGGTACGAGTGCAACTGATATCTTAACACTAACAGCTTCAGCTAATACATGTAAGTGTAAACATCGACTACATGTCTGATTTCCGATGGTCGTCTTTGATCATTCGTAATTAGTTCAAAAAGGAATATCACTCGAACTTAATCTGATAATTGCTATAGCATTAAGAGGAGCTGCTACACTTAAAGCAAGAACAGGATGCAAGAATAGGTTCAATAGTGGTGCGCCCATCCTTCCAATCGAGGACACCGATGATTTAGCGTTTGAGTTCGAGAAGTGCAGGTCCATGCTAGCGAAAGGCACTGAGCTAGGCGTAGAAACACCAGATGGTTAGTAAATTTTTTTTGTCCGAAAGAAAAAATATAAAAGAACCATCAAAATTCAATATTTGAACTCGATTAGATTCGTGACAAATAAAGATTTCGAGTTCAAGTCTTAACACCGATTTCTTGACAGGGAAGTACAAGGTCAGATCAGTGTCCATTGTACTAGATGGTGAATCAAAGGTCAGACACAGTGAAGTGAAGCCTTACAGTCCTTAATTAACAATAATTAAATTCTCTGAATCAAATAATTAGTTTATTATGGCATATTTTTCAGGTCATTCTTAAACTAAGGAAGCTCAGCCTGTTAAAAAGCAAGAAAGAATGTAAGTCTTACACTGTCATCAATCTCTTGGCTTTCCGTTACTTTTTAACATGGAAATTTGATCAAAATCTGGATTCTATAATTCAGGCATCGTACTGGACCTGCATGCCGAGTTGTACAGAGATCCCGAAGTCGACGATACGACCGACACATGCTACCTAATCGTGTTGACAACGAGTTCGGGGACGATTAAGCTAGACATGGTGGATGATTACCAGTGTTACAAGACATGGGCAACCACCATTAATCACATGCTCATGCTGTCCACTTCTTTTACCAAATATCAACTTCAGTTCCACAAGAACTGATGTTACAATGTTTTCTGTTATTCGCTGAATGTATCGATTTATTTCGAATACTTTGTTTTAGTATTGTATATTTATTTTACATTGTAATAAACGTTTCTTTGGCACAAGTACATGGAATTTCTCATTCGATTTTGTTTTACAAGAAATTGAAGCTTACAGTCATACACCAAGGGAGTCTGCAAGTCTCCTGAGAACATAAACCAGTGCTTTGTCCCTCAACACTAGGTGGGACATCCTTGTCCTTTGTCCTCTTTGATCCATGGACAAGAAGCAAGCTTTTCTCATGGTAATAAGAGAAGCCTTAGAAAAGCTTTGGAGCATGTAAATTGGATGTTTGCTAATGGAACTTACAGACAACAAAGCATGGTGCACTTACCTTATAGCTGTTTAAATGTTTTACTTATAGACAACCTACATGACATGGTGTTGTTCGAATCATTGAGACTAAATTATTATTATTACTTTTTGAATCATTTCAAATTCATATCATTTTAAATGTGTATTCTGCACTGTAATCCTGATACCTATCAAACAACAAAACAAGAACCACCCCATAAAGCTTTGTTCTTTTGCAGATGACCCATGCATCTGTCTCTGCATGAAGTTTTCTGGACATTCTCCTGGGGGGATGAATCTTGACACCTTATGAACATTGAAAAGACAATTTCTGATGTTCACTGCACTAACTGATCCAGAACAATGGTGGATTTGATGATATCCATAATGTGCATAGATTTTTGTAGAATATATGTGGCCCTTGGAATATAATCAATTCAGCAAGTGGAGCATGCTTATCCTACCCACCAACAAGAGATTGATTGAATTCAGATCTAAAGGACCAACTATATAACTTTATTAGGAGATATATCTGCATATATGAGTTATATATATACATATATAATTTTTCTTCTAGATTCTGTACCTACGGCTTATACTGTTATTTTATTTTGTTTCCAGCTCATCTCAGCTACATAAATAGCTACTAATACTAAGATCAGAAACAAAACTAGGGACTAATAACCTATTGAGTTTACAAAGTCTCTTTGTAAGTCTTTTTTTCCCCAATTTACTTATAAGTCTGGTATTGTATACAGAATGTGCATATTCCAACATCGTTGCCATGGTGATGATCATGGCAGTTGGCCATGCAGGAAGTATTCCTTCAACAAGTATATCGCCATATTTACCCTACAACAGAAGACCATGCACAAAATTACAGAAGAAAAGAATACATAAATTTTATTACAACAAAGCTCAGGAGGAATAGACTCAGAAAACAAAGATGGAAGGATTGATAAGATAAAACAAAAGAAAACAAGTTAGAAAGTCTTGCAAGGTCAAGAAAAAAAATAAAAAAAATAAATTCAAAAAGCTCAGTAAGGATAGCACCCTTAGTATCATATTTGTATCAAATTATTCTTGTACATCTCAAGGAGGCATGAGGGATCAGTACAGGCACCAAGGAAACGACCTCCTGAGCCAGAACCAGAACCATCATCAGAGAGCATTTGAAATAAAAAAATGACAGTAAGAAGAATAAAGAGACGGTGCATTGAGGAGATATATGGGGTTTATATACTGAAAAGAGAGATGAAATAAATGATCGCAGAAGGTGCTGACATTCCAAAAATACGTTTGGTTCCCAGCAAAGGGTCAAAAGAAAAAGATGTCTGAGCAGACCCTTCTGGTGTGGACCCAAAAGAGTATCAGAAAGTAGTAAATCTGTTTAACCAGTCTTACCATTTGCATTCATCAGCAGGAGAAAAATTATGTATTTTTATAGTTTCAAACTGAGAAGTCAAGTCTAACACTAGCATTATCTACTGTTTAAAATGGTGATTGATTTGAGAGAAGGAGGGGGAAGGGAAGAACAGGGAATAGCAGTGTACAAGAAAGGTGACTAAACTTAACAATCACTAGTAAGAAGGATCTGTTTCTCTCTGCAATTCTGTCTCTCTCATCTGTTTTCACATCTTTTAACTTCTCAGTTACGTTATTTTGGAAGAAAGAAAGCATGGGAACTCGGGATTTTGAACTTCTCTGCTCTTGAAGCTATATGAATAATATAAGCTAGGTTTGATTCTGAACAAATACGACCGTACTGTTCCTTCAATTGATAAATTATATAAACAGTCCCCTTTTATATGGTGTTTTTTGTTGAATTCATCAACTAAAAAAAAATAATAATCATGATTTAAATAAAATAACAAGTTAGTCTGATGTTAAAAAATTAATGATTTATGACGTATTAGTTCAAAAAATTAGCATCACATATTCGATCTTTCGTATTTACATACTCAATCGACTTAATTATTTTTATTTAACTTTATACTCTGGCATCATTTTCATGTTCTGACAACCCTCCATTTCATTCAACGATTATTTTCTTATTTTTCTCATTCATCCGATCATACCAATCTCATAGTGTTTTCACCATCATTTTAATTTCAAAACCCCTTCACCATTACTGAGCGCTGTTCTATTTTAGTACCTTCCCACCTGCCTTTCCCTCCATGAACAAATCCTTTCATTTGCATGTATATCATGATGGCAGCAGGTCTGCCAACCCTCTTCAATGAATCCATATGGAAATAGCTAGCAATTTAAGAGCCTTAATGCTGATGAGAGGGCAAAATTATTTAAAAAACTCCTTTTTATTATTTAAATATAAAAATATACCCCTCTCAACTTTAATGACAAATCTATACCCCTGTCAGGACACGTATGAAGAAGTCGCGTCCTGCACAGAGCGATTCCAGGACGCGACTCCGGCTGATTTGACATTCCTTGCCACATAAGCCATTAATTATATTGGGGATAAGAAGTCGTTCTGTGCACAGAGCGATTTCACTGTGCTTGGAAGCGTAAAAGCCTAGGGTTCAGGAAATCGCTCCGTGCACAGAGCGACTTCAATTATAGATCTAAGGAGTCGCTCTGCACAGAAAGCGACTTCCTGTATTTATTTTTGTAAATAATTTTGTAATATATTTTTAATATTCTTATCTTAATAAGGTAAAATGTATATTTTATTAATAAAAGATATCTTCATAATAAATAAGGTATATTTTATAAAATATAATAAAAGGTATAGTTATGTAAAAAAAATGTAATAAAAGATATATTTTATTAATATTGCTCGAAAATGTTAAACTTTACATAAGAAATATCTAAGTGGTTGAAGAATCGTCTGTTTCCGTGTCTTCGTAATTTGTAGACACGTCAGATGTTAAGTTCAGTTCTTCAATTAACTGTTCCTTTTGATGTCGTCTGTTTTTGATACGTTGTAAAATTGCTTCTTCATCGACGTTGCTTGATGAACTAACTTCATCCGTAAATGAACTAACTTCATCTTTAAACTTTACGTAAATCTCGATATATAGACATGGATATTTGTGTAAGCTCGAAACATCTTACGAAGGTCTTTTGAACTTGACAATTTCAACAGGTAATGCGCTTCAGGACCTGGTTCATCAACTGGTATTTTTGCTTGTATGTATAAGATTTCTCTTGTTCTTGTTGTCGCCTTCGTAACCTCCGTCGATATTAAATCATAGAACTCATCGTATTTTATGTTGCTGCTAAACGAAGTGTAACCATATGTACCAGAGAAAAATAAAACGCAAGAAAACATAGCCATCTGATAAAAGAAATGAAAGGAGTCTGAAAACTTGATGAATTATTGACGGAGGGTTTACAGTCTGAAAGCAGGGAAACGAGTCTTTTATAAGCTTAAAATTATTGAAATCGCTTCCTGCAGGGAGCGATTTTCCTTCTGACAAAAGAAGTCGCTTTCTGTAGGAAGCGACTTCCTGTCTGAAACGAGAAGTCGTTTTCTGCAGGAAGCGACTTCGTTGGTGCTTAAATATTTCGAATTTCAACCCAAGGAATTTCAAACCACATTTCTCAATTCCCAAAAGTTCTCTGCATCACGGTTCGAATTTCATATTTTTAAGAATCCGTTTTCATTTGAATTTAGAAGCAAAAATGTCAAGAAGAATCATTGCTTTGGTTTATTACGATAGCCAAATGGTTAGTGATGCATCTTTGGGTGTGGTGTTTCAGTCTTCGAATACAGTTACACTTGAGCTCCCGCGGAGATTAAGCTATAGGTCATTGATGAAGAGAGTATCGGATCATGTTCCGCATGCCCGAGGTCAAAAATTAGAGCCATTAAAATTTAGATTACCGACGTCGTTGGAGCCATTGTATTATACAATTTTTCATGTGGCCGACAATGGCGACGTTCAAATGATGCTCGAGTCGCACATGCAATATTCCTTAGGAGGTCCATTAGAGTTGTTTGCGATTTTTTCTAATAATGATGATGTTGTTCCTGCCGTCCCAGGTTGGCGTCGTGCAAATTTTGATTTCGACCCTAATGTTTATAGCCCTACGGCCAATATTAGAGACGACTTCAACTTGTTGTCGACAAATTGTTCACAGGACAATGTTGATGTTCCATTGTCTTCGGCGGCAAGACATTATTGTGTAGCTTCTTTTGATTTCGATCTTAATCAACCTCTCACCCAACCGTCTCCGTTCGCTTGGTCTGAAATTGATTTGAACTTTCCACCAACCCAACATTCATCTGCAGTTGTTGGTGATACGGTGGACTTACAATTGTTCGAATTTGAGGGTGACCGTTCTGACGAAGAACCGATTCAGGAGCCCGGCCCTGATGATGATGAGCTATGTCCTTTTTATGGCCCTCCCGCAGATGTGGATGAGCCAAAAGAGCCAGAGGAAGTGGATGTTCCTAACAGTTCAATGGCAATGTTGTTTTACGAGCCACCGTCCCACTTTGCATCAATTGATATGGAAGCCTTCAATGCTCTGGAATTTCTGCAATTCCCCCAGATCGACCAATACAACCAAGGTGGTTCTCTTGAAATATATAAAGGAAAAATTTTCGAGACCAAGGATCTGGCGATTGCAGCAATCAAGCATTATAATATCTGCAACTCCGTTACATCCGGTGTTTACAAGAACGCATCTGACAAGTACATTGCTGAATATGTACACAAAAAGCAGGGATGTAAATTGAGGGTTCGTGTTTCTTGTCTGAAGAAACTAAACAACCTTTGGCAGATTACCAAGCTTGATAACCCTCACACATGCACCGTGGGTCGCCTTAATCAGGATCATCGAAACTTGGATGTGCACGTGTTGTGTGATGCCATTATGCCTCTGGTGAAAGCGAATCCGCGGGTAACCGTTGATACTTGTATGGCTTCAATCACGTCTCAATACGGTTACCATGTTCCGTATAAACGAGCATGGTATGCAAAACAACGTGCCGTTCAAAAGTTGTACGGTCAGTGGGAGGAATCTTACAATGAATTACGACCGTGGCTTTCGTTTATGCAGAAGCATATTCCGGGGACGGTGGTGAAGCTAGAAACTGTACCGCGTATGAAAATGACCGTATCATACCTGGTGTTTTCCAATTTGAACGGTTATTCTGGACTTTTCCACAATGTGTCAATGCATTCCGACATTGCAAACCGATGGTTCAGATCGACGGTACTTGGTTGTACGGCAGGTACACCCAAATCTTATTGTTGGCAGTTGCGCAAGATGGTAACCGAAAGATTGTTCCAGTTGCTTTCGCAATTGTTGAAAAAGAGGATCTCCCTTCTTGGGAGTTCTTCTTGAAGAATTTGCGAAGGTATGTTCTATTACCTGTCTTGCGGGATAGAGATGATGGAATATGTGTCATTTCTGACCGAGGCAAAGTGACCAAATACGCAATGCAGAAGATGGGTCGATCTTGGCAACCGCCACATATTTACCATCGGTATTGTCTACGATACATTGCAGCTAATTACTTGGCGAGGTTCAAAAGCCCCGATGAACGTATAATGGTGCTTCGAATGGGTTAGTATTTGCTTCTTCTTTTTCTTCAAATTTGTTTTCGTAATTCTTAACCAAGCGTTTTTTATTGCACAGGAAACACACACTTGGTCCGTGAAGTCGAACAGCTTTTGGAGGACTTACAACATCGCAATGAAGATGGATATAACTACCTTCTTAATATACCCCGAGAGAAGTGGTTTCGTTCATTTGATGGAGGCAAAAGATATGGTCATATGACCACCAACTTAGCCGAGGCAATCAACTCATCGTTGAAAGGAGTGAGACACTTACCGATCACTTCTGTTGTCAAAGCGACATATTATCGGTTGGGAACCCTCTTTGCCACATTGGGTAAACAAGCTCAGGAGTATATGCAAGGTGGTCATACAGTTCACCCAGATCTTCGAAATAAATTGCAAGCATTTGTACAACAGTCGAATTCTATGAATGCGACATGTTTCTCACGGGAAGGGCATTTATTCCGTGTCTCGGAATACTCCAGACCGTTAGAAGGTATACAACATAATGCTTACGTTGTTGATCTGAGGAAAAGAACATGCGATTGTGGGTTCTTCCAAACATTTAAATATCCCTGCCCGCACGCCATTGTTGCTTGCTCTTCTGTCCGGTTAGATTACATGACGGTTGTTGACCCAGTTTACTTGCTGCAAACCGTATTTAAGGTTTACGAACGCGAGTTTCCTTCTATTGGAAATGAATGGGATGAAGATGCGACGAACGATGAACCGAAAATACGACCGAATTTTGCATTAAGACGAGAGAAAAAAGGTCGTCCAATATCCACCAGAATATTCTGCGATGAAGATTTGGTCGGTCATAGAGAAAGTACTGGGCAACCCAAGTTATGCACCATTTGTAAAAATCCAGGACACACAAGAAGAACATGTCCTCATCGAGCTGGTCCTTCTATAGAGTGATTCTTTAATATTTGATTATTCTGTAAAATTTGATTATTAAATAATATTTGATTATTATTTAATGTGTACATTTATTAAGACTTAAGATTTGATTATTAAATATATAAAATATTTAGAATGTTAAATTGAGAAAATTAACAACAAAGCGTAAGTATATAACAAGAAAACGTAAATATATAAAAAGAAAGCGTCTACAATAAAACCCTAAACATATGAAATTAACAAAATTAACAAAAGATTACATAAAAAAACTAATGACGTCTATGCCCGCCCGTGCCGCAACGTGGTGGACGACGATCCCGACGTGGATTTCTTCGCTGCAATCCAGGGTCTTCTTCTTCCTCATCCTCCTCTCCTTCCACATTACCGGAGGTAGCAGCACTACCACTTGGACCGGTATAAAAGAGGCTCTGAGGAGGAGTTTGGTCTACTATACCTGAGCTAAATCCAAAATATGGAAATTAAGGCATAGGAGCAAACTCAGGCACATATGTTGGCGGCGGTGGATAGTAAGAAGTCAATGGCATCGGAACGGTCGTAACACCCGTAGAAGACATAAACGGCTACAAGACGTCAGTAAAAAAACCCTCCGAGGGTGGTGCAAAATGAGGAGACCAAGACGGTTGGGCCATTGGGGTAGCAGGTGGATCTTCTTGAACATTTCGTCCTCTTCCACGGCCTGGTCATTGGGCCGGTGGACGTCTCCGCGTACCCAAGGATAATTCGCGTGCTCGCTCCTCTTCTGTCAAGATGTGGGGCTTACAGTTTTCAACGTACCAACTGAAATACCCGCACCCCAGACTATCAGTAACAATTTCTTCACACATCGGGATCCGCTGATATCTTTCGGCCCACATCTCGCTGTAATCGCGATGTCTGACAGCCCAATTAACGTCGGTCTTCCCTTGTCTTGTCAGAGCATGCAATTCATCCAAAATAGGAGGTGGTTCTAGAATGCCTTGCTTAAACCCAAACTGTCGTAGAACTCTATTACCAGGATGCCACTCGACAATTGAGTAATTAATAAGCGGCACCATCGCAAACCATAAGTTTTGAGCGAGCCAATATGTCAGCTGTGATACAAGACATAATAGCTGACTCGCGGTACGGCTGCCAGATAAACTGAAAAAAAATATTTATATTAAAATAAATTAAAATATTTTTAAATTTAATAATTGAATTAAAATATAAAAAATAACAACAGAATTACCTCCTCCTCCCTATCTATCAGTAATCGGAAATCTCGCTGGGTTTCCGGTAATCCAAAATGCGACAATAGATGACACCACCTACCATTAATAAAATAAAATTATAATTAAAAAATTATAAACAATAATTTTAAAAAAATTAAAAATATTAAACATAATAAAATATTACCTCCGAGCTAGTGGAAACTCATATACACGTCGCATAACTAAAGAAGGCTGAAGAAAAGGCATACGATACCATGCCCAAGACTGAAGTAATATTAAACAACCTCCTATGACTTGTTTTCGGGGATCAACATTCATACACAGCTCTCGATATAAAAATGCAAGAACAGCCGATCCCCAACTGAGAGCACCGGAATCCAAAAAGCTACGTAAATGGTGTAACCGCACCAAATGCACTTTATTGCGGGTTTTGTCCGGCATCAAAATCCCGCCAATTATGCGCAAAATATGTGCGCGAGCATAAAACTATAAATTCATAAAATTAATATAAAAAATTATAAAAAATTAAATTAATTAAAAATAATAATAAAAATATTAGTTACCTGCTTTGTTTCTTCCGAAGCATCATCGGGTAAATCAGAAAACTCTTCCACCAACCATTTCAACAATATTTTCCCGCCAGACAACTTATCGGGAATACGTCCAAGATGTTGCAGACAAAGATTTTCCCAATCGTCTTCCGCAATACCTGTTATAACGGGGCCATCAATACGTAACCCAAGTTGAAAAGAGACGTCTTGTAAGGTAATAGTTGCCTCACCAGACGGAAGATGAAATGTATGGGTCTCCAGCCTCCACCTTTCGAGCAGAGCATTAATCAAGTACGGATCTACTTTAGTCCCAGTGATAATAAGACTTACATATCCGAACCCGGCCTCGATCAAATAAGGCATTATAGCCGGATGCGGCGCTTCCATAATGCGATGATGGTAACAGGTTAGAACCCTGTCATAGCGCTTCAAAAAAAATATAAAAAAATTACTAAATAATTTTTTTTAAAATAATAAAATAAAAAAAATTAAAATTAATAATACAAAAATCGAAAAAATTACCTCATTATAACGCCAGAAATCGAAACAGTGATTCCCATCTAATCTGCATAAACCCGACATATTCTCGAAGAATTTTGAGACAAATAACTAAATAAACAATTTCGAAGGAAGAAAAACAATGAAATTTGTATGAAACGCGACTTCGAGATGAAATGGAAGGTTGTAGGGCCGGCTATTTATAGGGAGGTCGCGCCCCTCGGGGAGCGACACTACAGGGAAATCACTCTGTGCACAGAGCGATTTCTTTAAAGAAGTCGCGTTGGATGCAGAGCGATTTTCAAAGGACGATTCGGTTCCTAACGAAGTCGCTCTGTGCACAGAGCGATTTCCTGAACCCTAGGCTTTTACGCTTCCAAGCACAGTGAAATCACTCTGTGCACAGAGCGACTTCTTATCCCCAATATAATTAATGACTTATGTGGCAAGGAATGCTAAATCAGTCGGAAGTCGCGTCATGCACAGAGCGATTCCAGGAATCGCTCTGTGCAGGACGTGACTTCTTCATACGTGTCCTGACAGGGGTATAAATTTGTCATTGAAGTTGGAAGGGATATATTTTTATATTTAAATAATAAAAAGGGGTTTTTTAAATAATTTTACCTGATGAGAGAGTGGTTCAAAGTTTTTCAGACAACCCTGAATGCTAAAGTAATGAGACCAGAACGTCAAACGAACAAGAGTTTATGTGATTTGAGGTTGTAACAGTGGCGTTGGAATGACTTATGAACACACAGAAACCAATGTTAGATTGACTGGCAAAGAAGATCTCTTGGAGTTGTGGTTTGGTTTTATTTATTTGGTGATTAAAGCAAAGAAAATAGGTTTGCGTTTTCCATGGCAGTGTGAATCTTGTGTTATTAGCATTACAATGGAAACTAGGGTTTTATTGGCATGGTGAGAGCAAGGAGCAATTATTCCATGCTGGCAAACGGAAAATAAATCCTCCGCCATGGTAAACTAGGGTTTTATTGTGATGGTGTTAGCTGATTTATTTACGTTCCTCCTCTGTTACTGTTTCCCTGCAACTTTTCCTGGTGGACGAATCTTTCATGGCACCTCCCTGTCCCTCAGCCTCAGGCCATGGCTTTTCCTCTTTGTAATCATCACAACCTTTATGATGGGACAAGTCATGCTTTCTCTCTCAAAACCTTTATTTGGGATTTCGAACAAAATAGCCTGCATTGTTTGAAAGAAAGAAAGAACTGGAAACAGCAGCTACAGGCCTGCAGGCTGCTGCAAGGATTGAAAACCAGAATGCTAGGCTAGCTGCTGCCTGCTGTGCCCTAGCACAATCCTATAGGCTTAAAAATGAATAATTATTGAATTTTATCAGTAAAATTTAAAATTTAAAAACATTATAATTTAAAATATACTTGCATTATGCCAACAATTTATTGCTCGAATGAGATGACACACTAAAATCTCTTAAACAAGTTTAAAATTTTGAATCATAAACTTGTGAATGGAACAAATTAGATTCATTAAATATTCCTATCACATGTTTCTACAACATTCGATATAAATTAATTAACGAATAAAATTATGGGTTAAATATCTGTGGTTAAAAACACACCCATATATCTTACATAAATAAATGTAAAATTATATTTTCCAACTCATAACACTGTCCGATCCATGCAAAAGCTTCAATTAGCCTTTTTCGGTTACGTGATTTACGAGTCCTCTACAGACAAACAACGGTTGAAAATAAACTCCTTTTAACGGTTTTTCAGAAAAATAACTATAAAAACTAACTTCCATTTCGTTCTCCTTTGCACCCGTTCTTTTGTTTTTGTTGGATAAAAATATTATTTTTATCTAACATAAAAAAGTTAAAAAAATAAAATATGTCTTCCCCGAATTCTCCAGGGGAGTCATGGTCGACAGCCTCATCAATCATATCAGCAGGGCTAGCCCGTTCTTCTTCCATGATGGGATCAATAAGATCCTACGGCTTGACCAGTTTGGCATCAGTTAGGGTCAACAAGGAAGCCCTACGAGTTAAGCTTTTGATCCCTCAGCACATCCGCCTTGCCATGGCGGAGTCCATTAAGAATAAAGACGTCGACGCCGGTGACCAACATTTCCAGTTACTTACCTCAGAAACTATAACCTCCCCTGAATCACCCATGATCGTTTTTGTAAACTCCCGTAGCGGCGGTCGTCAGGGTCCTGACCTTAAAGAACGTCTCCTTGAATTATTGAGCGAAGAACAGGTGTTTTTCTTCTTTATAGCTGATCTGATCCGATCCGAATTATATTCGAAACCTTTGATCTCTTTTTTTTTTTATGGTTTATATAGTATAGTTTTTAATACGTGACAAATGTAGATATTAGATCTCCAAGAGATGGCCCCTAATGATTTTATACGGTATGGACTGGGTTGCCTTGAGAAGCACGCTAACAATGGAGACGTTTGTGCCAAAGAGATACGTGAGAAAATTAGAGTTGTGGTATGTTTTTACTGTCTTTTTATGGCCATGAATTTGCTCATAAACAGAAGTCTATGATTTTGATGACTGTGTATGAATGAGCAGGTTGCCGGAGGTGATGGCACGGTTGGTTGGGTACTCGGATGTCTCGGAGAACTTTATAACATGAATCGGGAGCCAGTCCCTCCCACAGCTATCATTCCACTCGGTACAGGCAATGATTTGGCTCGAAGTTTCGGTTGGGTACGTAAGATATTCGTTACAGGATTTGATGTCGTCTTCTGTTTGCTTCTATTACTTTCTTGATTCGTGCTCGGTATGTTCGACGCAGGTAAGTTCGATTCCTCTCTCCTGGAAATCACTGAGTAAAAGAATCTTGCATAGAGCAGCAAACGGTCCAATTTGCCGTCTAGATAGGTAAGCATGCATACACTCATTACATGATAACTACATTGCAGTTATATCAGTACTTGTTTCTTTGATGACACAGTTGGCAAGTCAAGTTGGAAATGCCCGCCAGCAAAGCTGTTGATCTTCCCCATACTTTATAGAAGTGCATGAGGTTGATCAGGTGGTGAATCTCTCTGCTTTGAATTCTCTGTTTAGACATCGAAAGCTGAAGCTTTTATGAACTTTGGTGAAATGGATATGCAGCCTGGTCTGCTATCTATTGACATGGAAAATTTACATTAGTGTTTTTTTTTTAAATTCCGATTTTGTTCGATAGCGATGTAGTGATCTTCTTTGTGACTGCAGAATCCGGAGTTCGACGACGAGGCTCCTGTGAAGTTGAAATGCTATGAAGGAGTATTCTACAATTACTTTAGCATAGGTATATGGTTTACCTGTGTAATTTCATACGTGTGGAAATTCAACTGCTTATGTTGTTTTTCCGTTTACTGTTATTCAGGAATGGATGCACAGGTTGCTTATGGATTCCATAGTCTCCGTAACGAGAAACCTCACCTTGCACAAGGTCCATTATCGAATAAGGTATTCGGATTTCTTTTACTCATCTGACTCCCAGTTACAGAAACCTCATCTTTGCCTCTGGTTTGCTTTGGTAAAACTAAAAACTACGGTGCAACCAATCCATCCTTTGTGGCAGATTATCTACTCGACTTACGGTTGCTCTCAAGGTTGGTTTGTAACACCTTGCGCATCTGATCCAAGTTTGAGGTTAGATACTACACATCTTTAGCCTGCATCTCATCCTACAATGGATATACAACACTTTCTAAATATCGACAATACGCTTCCATGTCTAGTGTGCAGGAATAACAACCGTCCTTTCGATGTTTTAACACGTTTGAAAATGTTTCTACATGCAGGGGACTCAAGAACATTGTAAGGATACATATACAGAAGGTAAATTCCACAGAATGGGTGCAGGTGCCAATACCTAAAAGGTGCATTTCAAAGTATTTAGGGATACATAATCGTCTTAAGACGGCTTATGATTCGATTACCCTCTAAGATTATGCCTATTTTGTTTCAGTGTGAGAGCGATTGTTGCTTTAAATCTTCATAATTATGGAAGTGGAAGAAATCCATGGGGTAAATTAAGACAAGAGTATCTGGAAAAGGTATATTACATTTCTCAGGTTACTTGAACACTACGCTTATCTAGAGGCTTGATAGAATTCGATATCTAAAAGGGCTGAGTTCGAGTTTCTGTTTATTTTTTCAGAAAGGGTTCGTTGCAGCCAACGTCGATGATGGCCTTCTGGAAATCTTCGGCTTAAAGCAAGGATGGCATGCATCGTTTGTAATGGCGGATCTCATATCTGCAAAACACATTGCACAGGTATTGCAAGAGCTTGGCTCTGGTGTACCTTGGGGAAGAAGTTATGTTACTTGAACCCTGATTTAAGTGTCTGATACGAGTATATAAATGTTTTTTCAGGCTACGGCGATCCGAATGGAGCTAAGGGGCGGAGAATGGAAAGATTCGTTTATGCAGATGGATGGAGAGCCATGGAAACAAACCTTGAGCAAGAAGCATTCGACAGTTGTGGAAATTAAGAGGATGCCTTACCAGTCACTAATGATCAGTGGAGAGTGAGACTAGCCTTATCCTTAAGAATGGTGGCATCAACGGAAGGTGTGGTTGTCGATGTTTTTCCCGACGACTGGCTCCGAACACGATGAATTTAGAAACGAGAGACCAAACAACGGTGGAAAGGGTTTGATTGTTTAAGACTTAGGGTGATGAGCGATGGCTTTCTCAAAGGGACCGGAGACATTTTTGGATACATTTGAAAAGATCTTGTTTAGGATGTCTTTATGTCTTTGGTTATAAATTTATTAATTTTTTCATTAAAATTTACATGCGTCAGTCTTGCATTGCTTTATCCACGCGCATATTTAAAAAGCTTAAATTTTTATATTTATCGTTATTTAATAGCAGATTAATTCAGATCGAACGATTATATTTAAAACATCAAGAATTGAAAGGCAGATACGATGAGGATCAAATGCATAGATCAGTTCTAACAGCTAGCTATTGCCTCCGGCAATCGGCGGTATGTCGTCCATCGAGGTATGGTAGCATTCCATCGACGACGATATTAAATGCTTTCATTTTCCAGGTCCTGGACCTTCTAATGTCTGGCCATGACTCTATTGTTGCAAAAAGCTGGAGGATGCCAAAGTTTACCTCCGATGAGTTGGACTATTACTCGATGGTCTTCGGATACGATGTCCCGACAGACATCTTTGACCAATCGAAAAACTTTCTAATCTTTCCTTTGACTGATCCATCTCCTCCACCACTGGAACCAAGTCAAAATTCCAAGTTCGAACTTAAAACTGAATCATAGAATCATAAAATGGACCTTTTGCTTTCCTTCCCCTTTATGGATCTCCACTTGCCAAGTTCAATCTGCTCTTCGATTTTGATCACTTTCAAGGTTAATAACAACTTTAAAATAATAAAGTTTTAAGGATATTTTTTGTTGGTGTTGTAATTATCTTACAACAAAATGTATAGGCTGGTCCCCCATCCAATTCCCCATGGCCTAACCCAATGGTGCCATTGTAAAGCAAAGAAAACGAAGGGACCCATGATCAATTTGACAGCCAGCGCCCAGCGCCCAGCAGAGGGTCGAAGAGCAGGGTTCCTCGTTGACTGGCCGAGCTTGATTTGACGGGTGATATTAGTGGATAAACACTAAACATGGTGTTAGGAGAAGTGGGATCATTGGACCACACGATGAGTACATCGGCGCGTGAACAAGAGATAAGAATGGGCCGATGGTGCACGTGAAGGAGATGAGGGGTCTGACCCACCCTTGTCTCTCTGGATGCCTACCGCACATGCATAACACAAACAAACGCCAAATCCCAAACATTTTTCACTCTTGACGTCCCAAACATCTTTTAGTCACAAATCCCGATGAACAAAATCTAGGGAAAAGGAACGAATCTCTTTTATTTACAGTCTAGAACAAGAAAGAAATGGAAAACGTGCGAGACAAGGGTAAAATAATATATATACGGAAAGGTTCTGAACAGGCGCAATAGGAATAAACGCACAAGGTTTCAAAAAAGAGATCCCAAATTTTGATAAACTACATCCATTAGATGATGTTAATCTCGAAATTTATTAAAAATTTTTGAAAATGTTATTAAGAAAAATAAGTTATAATTATTAAAACGTTATAATTATATTTTAAATATGATAATTGATTATAGAATCTTATTGATTATTATTATTACTATTGCTTCGGTAGAACTAGAGAGGTTTTGGACAGACGCAATAGAAATGATCGCACAAGGACCCCTAAAAAGGACACTTACTTCTAAGGGCTACAATTTTATAACTAGTGGAGATCATGGACAATTACTTTTTAAGGACCATATTTTAATAAATTGCATAGGGCGCCCAAAATCTTTGAACCGCCCCTATATATATATAAACATGTATTGCTTTACTAAAATTTTAGTAACCATTTTTTATAATATTAAATAAAAAAATAATCTTAATTTTTTAACTCCATCCACCAACTTTTTTCATATATTCTTACTAATCTAATCTTTCCTTTCCACCCATATAACTAGTGGATGTGGCAATTGTATATAAAAGATTACTCTATGAAAATGAAGTAGCTTTTATCCTTTCATTATTTATTGGGTTGTGTTTCCAAGCTCTTGCATTTGTTGTAAAGACAAGGTTTTGGGTTGTCTAATAGGTTAAAGGTAGTTGTATACACCCATCACTTGGCTCCCATGAGACACATGATGCTTTAAAACAAAGACATAAAGTCACTTCCTTTGGGTTTTGTTGTAGTATTAGAGCATTAAAGTGACTAAAAAAAATATGTACACGATCAATTGGTCTAATGAGACGAGACGTTAGTAGAGACGAAGTTGCGTACATAGTGGGAGGGGCAACAACCCCTTCCAAATTTTTTGGTATAAGTGCTTTTTGGTCTCTTTTAGTTTAAATATTAACAAATTAAGGATTCTTGTCCCTATCAATTTTTAAATTTAAAGGTGTAGTAGACCCTTATCCTTTCCAATATTGAATCTTAACTCCGTCCCTGGACGTTAGATCATTTAAACAAGATTAAGAATTTAAATTTTAATATTATAAATAAAGAAAACTAGATTAAAATTTTACTTTTACATTAGATTTCTATAAAACTAAATTCAGATTAATCGATTAATATATCAGATATTATCAATCTCTTAAAAATCTAAGGGAAAAAGAGATGAAATAAGTGGTCATCTTTCTACATAGAATGATTGAAGTCTCCTTTAATTTGGGTTACTCATGCTATTCACTTGGATGATATTTGTTTCTTTAATTCATGACTAGATATTATAATTTTTACCAACAATTAATTTCAAATTTTAATAATTCGGTGATAAAATTACAATATTCAATAACATAAGAGATTAAAACATAAAGTTTCAAAAATAATAAAATCATAATCAAAATAACTATAATATAATTTAACTTAAAAAATATCAATAAAATCATAAAATTTTAAGAACGTAAAAATAGATCTCAATAAAATATATTAGTTGGGGAGCATGTTTCTTTCCCTGTTCGAATATATTATTTTTCTTGTTTTGTTCTGTTGTCTTCGATGTTGTTTTATTTCCTTGTTTAGGTTTTTGTTACGAATGTTGCTTATTGTTTGTTGTTGTTTTTCATCTTCTCCTCCTCCCTTTGTATCTGTTTCTTCTTCTCTGTTTGTATATTTTGTTTGTATTGAATAAATGTCGGATTATATTAAAAAAATTGTTGTAGGTTTGGAAAAAAAAATCAATTCAAATCGAATATTCGGTTTATAACTTTAAATTGCTTCAATTTAAGTTATTTATTAATTTTGATCATTAAATTTAATATTTTTTATATATTTTAAAAGTTTATTTAAAAATTTTAATAATTTTTTAAAATATCAAGTGATACAACTATAACGTGATACATGTTATTAATTAATCCATAAAAATTATTAAATTTAAATATTGATATTGATTAAAAGATTGAAATAATAAAATTTTATAATACTATTTAATTTGAGTGTGCAAAAGATTTAAAAATTTAATTTTTTTTTTTAATTTAAAAACTTAAGACTTAAGATACCCTTAAACCTATTGAGGGATATATTGTCTTAACCTGAAAATTTATTACAAGTTAGGCTTCGGTTTAATTAAGGATGACAATGTAATAAATAGGAGGTGGTGATTGCATCATCTACATTCACCATACAATTTATATTAATGTTAAATATTTATGTTATAAACGATAAGTTCAGTGGCAGATTTAAAAAATTTAAAAGTAGATACATATAAATTTTTAATTTTTAAATTAGGTACAATTCATAAATATTAAAAAAATAAGAATTAATTCATAAAATTTTAAAAAATTAAAAATAAATATGTAAATTTTAAAAAGTTTAGGGTAAACCTAAATCACCCTATACCATAACTGCATCTGCCGCTGGTTGAGTATATATAATGGAACTACGATGCTCTACCTATCTTTTTCTTATTGAAGTTTTTTTTTTGTTACTATGATATTTATAATTTATTTGAGTATAGTTTTGTGTACGTAATATATAAAGACCAACGTAAGATTTTATGTTAAAGAGATTAATTTTTAAAATTTTAGAGGGTAAAAATTAATGTCGGAGTCAAGATTTTTATATACAGGATCAGAATAAAACTTTGAGATACGAGAATTCTCATACCAGTACAATATAAATATTGTTGACCTCATACTCAAACAAATAAACACATTTAAATGATTTTATTTTATATATTTAAAATATACACTAAAAAAATAATTTGAAAACTCCGATCGAGTGAAGCATAGCTGATATTTACAATAATTTCCATCATCAACATATAAAATATAAATTTGATTTGGATTATTATAATTATTTAATTTTAACAGTAAATTATAAAATATATACTCTAATTAAAAAAACATTAAATCTGAAAAAAAAAACATTTCTTTAATACTCAAATTAAAAAAAAAAATGGGCCAATAAGGATTCATAAACAGATTCATAGATTGATCTTGGAGAAAAGCCGACTAAGACTGATAACCAGTTAACATCTGTCTGAAACTGAATCTGGAAATTCTACAAAGATCTCCATGGATACCTTACTTGTTTTTACATAGAAACAGAATTGAAAACACTGGATATTTTGTTCCTGCTTAACTTGGATGGATTTATAGGGTTATTCTAGTTGATGGATAGAAATAAGTGTTGAATATTACAGGACCATGGCTAAATAAACAGACCCTTCTTATTGTTCAGCTGTTCAAAAGGATGGGACAAGACCAAATTGGGTGTCAGACATGAAACCGGCTGCAACAGCAGCAGCAGAAGCCGAGTTGAAGATGTTGTCGATGTCGTTGTCTGTTGGAGTCCTCTTGGCGAAACGGCCTTTGATTCTCGGCCTGGACTCCGCATATGCCTTTCGTGAGGCGTATCGGATTGTTTTCTCGAATTTCCTGTTCTTTCTCTTCTCTCTGTACCTTAAAACTCTAGCCTCTCGGTCCATCCCGCCTGCTTGGTTACTTGTAGTGGTTGCCGACATCGGTCCGCTTGAATCGGTCATGGTTCGTCCGACAGAATACGGCATGTCGGACAGGGAATTCCCGTCTGGGACAACTCCTACATCGAGTGACGATGAGGAAACCTGAATGTTTTATACAATTTTCCATCAGTTTACAGAGATTTATTGATTATGATTTGTACAAGTAAAGAACATGAGAATTAAAGTACTTACGCTATGGCTGATGGACCGATTTTGGAAACTGAGAGTCGGAGGCTTGGACTGACAGAATTCGATTTCGAAATAATTTTCATTGTTGATGATTTGCTTGGTCTGAACAGGAACCACGCTGTCCATAGCTGCGTGCTGATGATCATGTTGGACTTGGAACATGTTCTGGTACTCGAAATCGATGAAGGGATCCATTTCGGGGAAGAACAAATCACCACCCGTTTTGACTTTGTTAGTTTCCATGGCCAGTTTCGGATTCGACAACAACCACGAACCGGCTGCTTCTACATCCTCTTGTCCGCAGCAATCGTTAGTAGTACCAATACCATCATGTTCCGTGGTCGGGACGAGGAAGCTAAAAGGCGAAGATTTGACGATTGAATCCGCCGAGTCGAAGAAAGGTTCGACAGGGACACGTTCATGGCGACGAGCAAGGGGATTAGCAGAGTGGATATCGGCATCACAAGTGACACAAAGGGCCGCAGCATCAGCCTTGCAAGTAACAGCAGCAGGCGCTTGCTCGCACACTTCACACATCCACACCCGATCATGACGAGCCGAACCGAGCTTGTTGGTATCTGAATGGATCCTGGAATCACAATTCAAGCACATAAAAGCTGAATCGACACGGCAAAAAATAGCCGCCGATGTCGATTTACATATGTCACATATCTTTGTAGCCATGCCCCAGCCTCCCGTTAACCCCCTGACGCTCCGTATCTCGATTCCCATCCTCACAAAATCAAAGTAATTTCTCTTTGGGGTTTGGACTAAAACGTGTAATGTTGCAAATTTCCTACAAGTCTCTTATTTGATTTGGTTTGCCTGTGTGTTAGGATATCTATCTAGTGACCAGGGAGGGTGGAAAATCTTGGTGCTGGCGAGTAAGGAAACGACACGTGGAGAAACATACACCATGAGAAATTATTATTATTTTTCCTTGTAAGAAAAAATGAGCTGTTTTTAGGACAAGATTATTTTGTGTTTTTAATAGTGTTTTGTTTTGTTGTGGGAAAGAATCAAAAGAAGACAGGTTTGTTTATTGTCTGTGCCGACGTGGAGCCCAAGTGGGGGGTTGTAGGGACCCCAACTTGCATAAAATTGAGAAGGGGCGACCGAGGAAGCCATCGCTTCAGATTTGGCAACGAATTATCCAAAGGCGTCGGACTTTCCCATACTTTGATATTTTCCCCTCTTTTCCTAAAGTTTAATAAATTAAATGTTCATATTATACAATTTTTATTAGTTTACTAAAAAATAAACATCAAATTTTTTCATTAACCTTTTAAACTAATATCTTATATTTATAAATATTTTTTATTATCTTCTGTCGTTTAACGTCGTCTTACATGTATATAATAAAAGTAACTGATAAATCTATCTTGTCATCTTATTTATATTGTTTGATGATTTACGTCAAAAAATAAAAAATTTCTATTACTTTGTCGATAATCAATAAGAGACTCGTGAAGTGTTGGACCATTCTTTATTGGACTACATCGATGTTTCATCGATGTAGTCCGACAAGGAATGTCATAAAACTTTTCGCCTTGAATTATGAGTAATGAGTCAGGAAACATGAATATAGCATCTATTAGCTGCTGGAAAAGTTTTCTTGCTTCTGCTTCACTTAACATCTTGGCATAAGACTGGACATAGAAAGGGAAAACAGAATCAGAAATGTAGATTCCAAGGCTTGATTTATATCAAAAATTTTATTACATAAGCCTCACCAATTTGTCTGAGAGTTGACCTCCTGATATGTATTCCAGTATTATGTATATCTTTGTCTTCGAGCCGATAACCTACGACCAGGTCACCAAAATTCATCCACACAAATGAATTCCGGGTGCGAAAATGCAGGCGGATTAACCATATGGATAAGAACACACCTCTATTATTCTTGCAGTATTGGGGTGATACAAAAGTCATGCAAAGGGAGTGGGAAATTCGCCTGATACTTGAGATTGCTTCCGATAACCATGGCCTTATCGATAATCTTGACGGCAACGTGATGGCCAGTAGTGGTGTCTACGGCCAGCTTGACCTTGGCGATCCGATTGTTCTACCGAGCTGATACTTTCCTACACTTGTTGCTGCAGGCCCCATTAACTTGTTCTTGAACTCTTTGCAGATGTTCCTTGAACTGTTTTTAATTCAAGAGCAAATTTGGGAGGTAACACGTGATTGCATCTTCTTGGCTACTCCGTACAAATAAACTGTTCGAACCCGGATTTCCTCGAAACAACAACCCTCTTTTAAGTGGATATATTATGATCATAGTTGTTAAATCCTTGAATTGGAGTCACTGAAACCTAGTGATTTTGCATGGAAGGGAAGATAGGAGATGTCTGGCTTACTAATGCTATTGTGGCCGGTTGGTGAGACTTGAGAGTGTGAAGCTGTGCGTGCTTTGAATGGAAGTTGGCCATTGTGACTTGAGTCATACTCCCATTTTGGCCTTGGAATTAGATCAAATGCCACGGATTTGAATGTAAAAATTCTAATCAGTAGATCTCAGGCAGAGCAATCCTTTCGACTCAATTTATAACGTCAGAATTTAACGTTCTGATATTACGTAAGACCAACTGATTATTGATATCATTAATTCAATTTAATTACTTCTAACACCTTTTTTATAAGTTTTAGCAATTTTATTTCATTCTCTTCTAACATACATTCTTGAACCTAACCATATATGCTATTGAAAAATAATCATCATTCATAAGTATAATCTTCAAAATTAATAAATAAATCCTAAGCCATATCTTAATTTCTTTATCAAGATTATATAATTGTGAAGCAGAAACTGGATTGAATCAATTGTGAACTTTTAACTTTTTAATTCAAATTTTAAAAAAAAAATTATATCAAAATATAGCCCTAAAATGTGTACTTTTTCTTGGAGGTAGATGGGATTGGTAGTTTCATAGGTTCATCTATTGAGTGAATTATATATAATCATCGACCAATTCCTTGTAAATAAATGTCTACAATATCAAATCAAAATTAATCGGTCAATGAATCAATCGATGATTATATATAATTCACTCGATTCCCCTAACTTTTTGTTAAGCTATCCAATAATGATTAATTAGGCATCACTACTTGTTCAATCATTAACATTGTTATGATCTCATCCTCAATGAATTACAAGCAATGCTAAATAACTTGTCAAATACCAAACCTACTACAACAAGACACCATGTCCAAGACCAACTTGTTTATAACTAGAGCCTTTATTATTTTCCTTTTTTTTTTTCCTAAATCCGTTTTCGAATCCAATGATTTTTAGCAGCAAAAGTGTAGTAGTAGTAGTAGTAAATAATGAAGCCACAAAATGTCAAGGAATATGCAGCAAAAGTACATCAAACAAGTGAACAATGATAGACTTGGAAGTGGTATCATAGCAAAGATAAAAGAAAGATATAAGATATAACAAAGGAATTTATATGGACAGGTCACAAGACTTTACCCACACCAAAAGAACAAACACACCACAATGTTCACTCTCATGTGGGACAATTGAGCATATTACACAATAATAGTGAATGAGTTTACCCATTGATAAAGTACTGGCAGCCACGCTTTTGGGATTAGATTAGGAAATTGTCGATCATATGGAAAACTACATCTCTTCCATCAGAATTGAACCAGTAGCTCTTTACCTGAAGAAGGTAAAATATTAATCCGTGCATCTATGTTACTCCAATTCTTCACTTTCTTTACAATACCCATGCTCGACAAGCATTCTAACATACGAGGTAAATCATCCAAATATATATCTGACACTCACTCGGAGGTTCAGTTCACACAAACTTGAAGGAGAACTTATTTCGTATAAACTGCACACTGCTAAATGCTAATACTGGACCTATGCATCACCATCAAACGACTAAATCTTCAAACATTATTTGCCTCAAGTTCAATTCAATATATTTACAGCTAGCTCATAAACTATATTGATGTGTGAGCCTAGCGCATTTGTATAATTGATTATTGGCATAAATGGCAGATGCCTAAAGCCTATAATTTGAAATAAGGTGTCACAACTTAAGCACAGAGAATACAACAATTCACAATTTTGTGTAAAAGAAAAAAACTGAAGCATATGGAAATATCTATTATGTTAATGAACTTGCCTGAATCGTATTATGTGCAACGTATCGTTGTTTACTTTTTTTAAAGCTTACATCAACACGTTCCCATGGCACTTGAGTGAGACCTTGAATCATCACCTCTAGAAATTAATGAGAGAATGTTCAATGACAGAAGTTTAAAAAATCAACAAGATAATATAGTATTAAGTTGTATAGCGAAAGTTTCAGATACCATCGTCGAGAATGAATAATAGCAATAAGCCACAAACCGAATAATGCCATATAAACTGTATAAAGAAATAAAGGAAAAAGAAGAAAAACACTGCAACCAAAGATAACAACAAAACTATCTAATAGAGATCCTAGTCTTACATGAAGCAGGTTCCTAAAATTTTATGTTCCAGTCTGCTTTAAGATAGTGCTATATGATTGAAATCTTTTAAGAATAATGTAATCAAAGAAAATTGGGGAAGAAGCCAAAAACTGGTTAAAAACAAAAAAACTCGTCAATGGGGAAAATTTGCAAAATGAATTAGATAATTGCAAGTAATCCGGAGGACAAGCTTTCTCATTTGTTCAGTTTTATAAACAACCTTTCAATATTGAGATCATCACTTAAGAAGTTACCAGTTCCATTAGTTGCAATGATTTTCAACCAGACAAGATAGACTGTCATTTCTTTCACATCCAAGCTGAGTGAAAACAATTTTTATTAATGCTTTAATAATGAGGACACTGCACATTATTTTGTTAAGTTGCAGGCAGAAATTATCCTTTTCAAACAACTTCGCCCTAGTCAATGACTCTTTTGTTTGTTCAAGATGATGCCGAATGAACAATCTCTGTCACAAAACAAAGAGATATACAGAAATAAAGTAATGCATGTAAGATGGAACTGTTTACAAGTTTATGAGCAGAATAAAACATAGTAAGACAAAGAAAGCTCGTTCTACTCAATTTTGATATGAATCATGAACATGATTTCTTCTACAAGGCTACTGCAAATTAGTATCCATCTCAGTTGCGGGTTGGCTTTCTACTTTCTTTTTTTCCTTTTCTAGTTTCAGAAAACACTGCAATACTGATGTCCCCACTTGCCCCACATGATTGGAACTGAGAGGTATAGTTGCTGGATCTAACACCAGTTGATATAAACCTTCATCCCAAAAGCTATTATGGGTGGGGAGCCTAAGTCCATATAAACCCCAAATGGAAATCTCATACTTTACCATGAGAGTTCCAAGTCTCATCTCTTACAATTAGGCACATATCATGAAGGCTTGAAAAGGGGAAAGGAACACCCAGTTCCAGGAAGCCAAAATTGGTTCTCATACCATGAGAGAAACTAAATTATTTTATTGAATTCACTAGTGTGGAACTATGAAACAAGCCTAAGTATTTGTACACAATTACTGCCATATAAACTAGGAAACTATCTACATCCTACCGATGAGTCTTTGGTTTCCTAACTAATCCTAAAATAAAGTGAGTGTCCTCCTAAAGTTAAAGGATTGCGCCCCCCCCCCCCCTCTAAATACAGAATCTTCCTAAAATACCATTTTGTCTGGACTGATCTCATACAATTGATCCATTTCCTGAATCTTCATAAAACACCATAACCATTCCCTGAATACTACAGTTACAATTTATCTATTCCTTCTCTCCCTTTCTTCCTCTCACTAACCCTCTGATCTACCCCAAGCCAAAAGATAATATAGAGAATAATAAGCTACACCATTGCCCTATTATTAAAGTGAAATACCAAATTCACTTAACTGTCATAACAATTCCCTAAAGCCTAAAAATTCTATTTGATTTCTGTTCCTCCCGCCTAACCCTTCCAAATATAAAACCTAAATGCCACCAAATCACTTACCATTATGAATAAAATTGTTTCACAGAAATCTAAAGATTAGTCCAGAAGCAGAAAAGTCCCACAAACCTTCGATATCAGTTGTTTGGGCTCCAGAAATAGGGAAAGCTTGGTTCTGGATCTTCTTTGTAGTTTCCCTCTCAATATATACAACATGTGGATATTTCTCATCTACCACAAGAAGATTTGACTGAAAATATAAGATAAAGCATATTAATAAAACTAAGCAGTACGTGAAACATAGAATTCAGAAATATAAGAATTCACTAATAAGAACCTCAGGAAGTTCATTCTGACGCCGGATTGATGATGTTCTCCAACCAACCATATCTCAGACACAAGTCAAGATAAACATAATTTTGTACAAAAAGGACAAGCATGACTTTATGAATAAACAAGATTGAAGTTAATGAGAAACTTCAACTTCAAAAAGGATACGGTCATAGTTTGCATTTGCATATGCCACGCGTCGCTTAAATGCACGTAAAGCTGATCTATACAAGTTAATGAAAATAGATATTACTTGATGCATAATTATTAAGAATAAGTAATATGACAGTTGATTAAAGGGAATCAAACAATTAATACTAACATGAATTTCAGGTCATCGCCATCATCAACCATTCTCAGAAGAAGAGGGGGTTTTCCCTCATCATTGTCAGTGAGAAATAGATGCTTTCCAGACCTTCCAGCAACCAAGTGTGCAGTCTGAGATGCTCTTTCCTCAAGAAAAGGAAGACCGCCAAGAAATGGGAGCTGCAAAACATAGACAACCCAACCATAGTATATGCAGCACCATTATTGTATATATCAAATAGATGAAACAAAGAATAGGAAGGCAATAAAACCCGTAAAGAAGTCTCTAAATTGAGAGCCAACACAGCAAATAAATTCAGGTTTTACAGTCGGCATTCAATCATCCATTCTCACTTTGCTTATTTATTAGTTATTTATGTCAAGACTCCAAGAAATGCAAAGGACACTGTAGCATCAATTGATTTACAGGAAAACCTGCTTGTATTAAGAAAAATACATGACACCCTCCACCTTTTTCACCTTCTAAACTGTTCATTAATCTTCCCAATGTTTTCAACACCTCAAAAGAGTCCAAAATCGCCATTTATCTTAAAACTATTAAAAGAAAATATTTAGCAAGGAGAAATTTCTAAAAAAGGAAAAAGGGCAAGTAAAAGACCCCTATACAAAGGGCAGTCCATCTAGGATATCTTCAGGAAGAACTTTGACAGGAAACAACCTCCAAAGTGAAAATTTCACTTACAAATAGATGCTTAGTGTTTCAAATCATCAATTTCTGCTAACCTAAGTGTTTCAGATCATCAACAGGCAGAAACTGTGGACCTGGAAGGTTCATAATATTCTATTAGCAGTAAATAATATTTGAAGACCCATCTATATTGGGACTTTGTGGGTGAAGTTTTGGGGATGAAAAAGTGATCATTAGACTCTCATTATTATCATTATTATTGAAAAATAACAAGTAAAATAGAGCAAGTAAATCACAAGTAAACAGGCACATACATAAAAAAGTATTGACTACAGATAACATGTAAAAGCATGCTACTTACCTGTTTATGTCCCCTTGAACCAAGATGTGGTGTAGCGAACGTTATAAAATTCATTGGTTCCAGTCCAGCAATTCTATCTTCACAAGGTTGCTCAAGGTACTGAATTGAAGATGTTGTGTCCCCTAAATGTAAAGAGTTTGCATTAAGACCTGATTGACAGAACTTTGAAGAATGCTCATAGAGCCTCCCTACAGCATATCTTGCAACAAGACCACCTAAAGAGTGAGCCACAAAAGATATCTTCCGTACATCTGGCCTAAGTTCAACAACACGTAATATCTGCATCACATATTAATTGATAAGTGATATCTACCCTGAAAATTATAGCATAAATTTTCATAACAGTAACCTGGAAATTCTAACTTTTTTTGCCAAAAAAAAATCTAATTAAAAACGGCCTTTTATCAATAAAAAAGGCCAGGAAATAAGATGAAAAATTGTATTACCAAAATACCTCTTGTGCTAGCCTTTCACCCATCATATCAACACCATCAAATGTCAATTTTGAGTAGTTGCATTGACTGCCTGTACATGAATATCAAGTCAAAACCTCCTATATATGCATGTCGGACAAGAGATTCCAAAGTGATACAGTACATGAAAAGAGATGGTATCAAAAGCCAGAAGGGATTGCTGAATAAAAGATCTGGCACAACTTTCACAGAAAAATGACTTAAGAAACAAACTGGTCTTACTTATTGAGCAAGGAGCAAGTTCAGTCTAATCTGCTAAGGAACTACTGGAAATTATTTATCCAAACTTGCTTGTCACGTCGAGCTTGTGCAGTGTTAAGAAAGACACTATCATTCCTTTAGAATCACTTTCATCCAAATCTATCCAACTTTTTCCATGTAATTTTCTAATCTTTTCAACACAGTGAATGATGATATTAACAGACTTTTGCCTTATTCAAATTCCATCTATTTCTATTACATAATAAATATTCAATAAGTTGGCAATTGAATGAAAAAAAAAAACTCCCTCGAATAGCCGCAGTCCATGAAGTTAGCAAATGATGGACAAGCTGGAAGTGATGAACATCAATTTACCAGCTTCAGCAAGAGTGTTAACAGCTCACCAATTCATTAGTTTCTAGATTTCTAGATGCTGGTTTAGGGATTTTTTCTTCTTGATTCTTTAGGATTGTTTCCTGATTTCTTGCTACCTAGTATCTTATAATTTACCAGATCCCAAGCTTTAGAACAAGATAGTTTCTTGCGTATAACTAGCCCATAATTTCTCAATAAAATATAACTGAATTTTTTTTCCATTCTCTGTTTATAGAAATTCCTTCTATTCTCAGTTCTTTTCACATAATCCAGTCCAAAACGGATTGGCACTACTTTGGAAAAAGCATGTTTTATTTTGTTACGTAAAGCTTTGTGACCTAAGTTTTCATCCTAAAACCTCATTTCTGTCCTCGACCTTCTGTCTTAAAACCACACAAATTACACACAAAGAAAAGTTTAGGAATTAGATTAGCTCCATTAAGTTATCAATGACTCAACATGCACAGTAGCAGAAAAGAAGGGAGATGAAGCAAATGAAAGGACTTACGGTGCACTATTACTTTGTCTGGGAGCTTCTTCACAAACTGTTCTGCAGCAAATCTCCAATCAGCAGCACTATAAAAGCAGATAAAATTGTTGTGATATTTTATCATCCTTAATGGGGTGAAGAACATAAAAGCTATGCAGAAAAGAAACAGTTTAGTGGTTGCCACAAGAAACCCAATGCTTGGAAGATTTTGGAAAACACCACCTAACAAATCAAGAAGCTGGTACGGAAAAGGATACGAAGAGCCTTTTGCTCGTCTTCCCTATCTCCACTAGTTAGGTGCTTTGATTTATTTCTACCCGACACTCCCCACTCTATTTCTATACCAAAGACTTCAAATATTAGCTGCTAAATAAAGTCTTCATGGAAAAATTAAATCAGTAGAAATAGCAATGGACAGAAGCCATAAACATCACAAATAAAAGGTACAGTTGCATAATGAAAATTTCTACAGGCTTGAGTCAATATTAGAGTCAGAAGTTTAAGCAAAATTTATTCAAATGAGTGAGAATGGGGGGGGGGGGGGGGGGGGGGGATCTATCATTTGATGAAATTCTCGAAGTTCCATTGTTATAGCCAAAAAAAGTATAATGTCTCGCTTCATTTTTGACAAAAGCTGAGGGGGAAACACTAATTTAGGCAAAAAAATCGTGTACGAGTATATTTACAAGGAAAGTTGGCTAAACTTTGCTACTACTAGTTATCGTTACATCCTTGGAAAGAATGGATTATCTTACATTTTAAATTACAATTTTTTACTGGTACAAGCTTAATTGAATTCTGAATTTCAAAATTTTAAATATCATATGAAATTCTCATAAAACGAAAGATACCTTCCAACAAGGCCATTGACCATAATGACAAGATGTTCAGGCGAAACCTTGGAGTTCATGGCGTCGGCGTTGAAAACGTCTCGGCCGCCACTGTCTTCTTCGGCTTTGATCCCCGGTTCAGGAGGCGGCTCCGTACTCTTGAACCAACCACCGCTCGTGCTCCGGACCCACGACATTTGTATCCGATCATGGTATATCCAGTTCAATTTCCGAGTCCACAGCGGGAAACCCAAGTTACAGAATCGAACCGAGTGACGTGTCGGGCTACAGAGCCTTCCTGGCCCCGGCGTGGAGGTTCTGGACGGTGGAGAAATAGCGGCGATCATGTGGAAAAAGAAGCATGGGCAAATAACCAACAGAAATAAGTGATATTTTTTTAGTAGAAACGAGGGTTATTTTCTGGGGAAAATAATAAACTGCGATTCCGGGTCATCTGAAGGGTGAAAGATTCGGGTTTTCGCGAGAAACAATCAACAATGGAGGCGCCAAAATAACAGTCGGAACATACTTTAGACGTGCTCGCACGTGATTTTTCCCTTAAACGACGGATAATTCAATTAAAAAGGGAAACTTTGGGGGTTGTTGGTTTATAGTAAGTATCATTTCTTTTTCTATTTTTCGGAATTTCTTATTTTCATAATTAATTTTATTATCCTAAAATGGGATTTTATAAGTTTAAAATTTAATATTATAATAAAAAAATTAGATTAAAAGAGTTCTTCTCGTATGAACTTTCGTAAAATTTAACTAATTAATATATTAAATATAGATAATTAAATAACTTTATTATCAATGTAAATTTTCTCTTTCAAGAATGTAATGTGATTTATCGTTCGGTTAATATTTAGTTTAGATATATATATTAATATTTTTATATAAAAATTTTAAAATAGTTTAATTTGATTAGTATAATTATTGTGACAACATCTATAAAGGAGTTAGTTTGAACTACCTACACATATAATATTTATTGATTTAAATTTGATTCGATTTAAAATATAAATATAGAATATTTTACCTAAATTCTCCCAATCCAAACTTGTTTTAGGCCTAACATCTTTTTAGAAGAAAAAAAATATTAATTTAACTTGTTTAATATTTTTTTTAGTATTTTATGTTTATTTGAATCATAAAATTTTAAATTTTAAACGATAACCGATATAACATATTAATGGTGTAGAGTAACTTTTTGCTTGATTTATGTTTTTTTTCCAGTGATGTAACTGGTTTATTAGTCTAATTTGTACTATTTTCACACGTATTACTTTTCCTCCATTTAGATTTAAGGAAGTTTTTTAACGAGGTAGGAGGAAGTGGTTATCCCTTATTAAATAAGAAAACATGCATATAGAAACACATATATATGTAGGGATAAACCTAAAATTTTATGTAGGGGGATGCAAGTTATCAAGAAGTTATATTAAAAATATAAAAATATAAAATTGTAAAAGTTCAGGGATGCAAAATTAAGTTATTAATAAAAAATACAAAAGAAAAAAAATTTAAAATTTAAAATTTTTAAGGGATGCAATTGCCCTAACGTGTATAAATGTGAAAATTCATTAATGTCGCAGTTTTAATTTCGCATAAAATGTTGTTGCAAAAATTTAGTGGCAATCAATGGTTGATGAAATCGATCAGTACGGTCTTTCTCCGACGAAGTTCCCTGGCGGATCGTAGTTGCAAGTCATGAAAACACCCTTCCCACCATCGCACACCACCTTGGCACACCCGACACCTCTGCTCTTGCTCCACACGATCTGCGTGTAATGCCCGCATTCCTGCCCTCCGACGCACGAATTCAACTCGTGGTCATACCATTTATTCTCGGCCACCCACGAAGCGACCGCGTCGGCAGGCATCCAGCCATCGCCACTACCCCAAAAGATGTTTTCCCCATAAGGTCCATTGGAGTGTCTCAAATCACAATCTTGACGCCTTTGGTTGGCATACCACTGAGCGTAGCGCGCCAGCCTTAAATTCCACATCAATGGTGGCATTCCGATAGAGGCTCGAGCAGCATTATGAGGAGCCAAGAACTGGGGGATTAGGCCAAGGTAGTTGGCCTGAACGGTCGTGATTAGCAAGAAGACGATGACGACGACGACGACCCGGTTGCAGGCTCTCATTTGTGAGATTTCCATGGAGTAATGTGGTCGAAGAGGGCGAAAGTAGAACAAGAATTCTGTCCATATATAATGTGAAAGTTCATTCATTTAGCTATTTGTTTAATTTTTTAGTGGTAGTTAGGTAAAGAAGAGCTTTGCATATGGGATGTGGCAAGCATGTTCGATTATGATTGCCGCATTTTGATCAAGGTTTTCAAAGATAATTTTTTATGGATTTATATCCTATATATTAGCTGTGAAAAAAAATTAGTTATAAATGTTTAGAATTTAGGGATTAATAGCATAGGAAGTTTATCGGTACGATGAATTTAGAGTTTTAGGTTGAGTTTAGATATTTTAAACATTCCTCGGACTATTAACTTTCTTAAAAAGTTTTATAATTAAATTCAGTGGCGTGTATACGGTTACAGATTGGGTGATAAGTATTTTGTTAGATAAGGGTGTGTGGATGGATGGATGGATTTGAGATTGTACTCGTTTGAGTGAATATGAATTTAAAAATAATATTTGTCATAGGTGATGGATAGATAGTAAATATGAAGATTTTAAGTAAATAGAAATACGAGGAAGAGTATTCGCCCCTGTACCCACTCGACTGATTTATCATCCCTAGTTTAGTCTTAAAATTATTAATTTATATATATTTCAAAAAATACAATTAGATAAATGATTTCTACTTAACTAAGCAAAACTAACTAATTGATAAGTGTAATTTAAAAACTTATTTTAATATCTTTTCCATCATTTTCTCCCTCCACCGTTTAGGATTGAATTCTCATTTGATCCTATTTATGAGGAGAGTTTTAACGATCAATGCAATAGAAACAAGTTGCTTCCAAAACTAGTCTTGTTTTGTATTAGGTCCCAACCTACCTAAGACCATGCTAATGCCGATTACCAATACGGAGCAAGCTTCTAAACACATAGCTGTAATGGCTTTCCCCTTCGGCACACATGCCGCCCCTCTTCTCAACCTCATCATTCGGCTATCGAACGCTTGCCCCGACATCGAGTTTTCCTTTCTTAGCACCCAGAAATCGAACAGTTCGATGTTTCCGGTGAAGGTCGACAAGGTTAAGCCTTTTGACGTGTGGGATGGATTGCCCCAAGGGTATAGGTTTGGAGATAATCCTCATGAGCCTGTCCAATATTTCCTTAGGGCCGTGCCTGGGAATTTCAAGGAGGTTTTGGACAAAGTTGTGGCACAAAATGGTAAGCGGATTGATTGTTTGATAACGGATACTTTTTATGCGTTCGGGGCTGATATCGCCGATGAATTGAACGTTCCTTGGGTGGTGTTGTGGACGGCAGGCCCCAGGGCTCTCTTTGTTCATGTCGATACGGATTCGATTCGCCGGCATGTAGGAATTAATGGTACGAATACATACATGCATACATGAAAAATCACTAATTTTGTCATTTATATTTCATGCTCAGGAGGCCAGTATGCATGCTCTTAATGTCTCAGGGTCACAAGATAAGCCGCTTGATTTTCTTCCTGATTTTTCCCGTCTACGTGTTGCTGACTTACCTGATGGACTAACCTCGGGGGACTTGGATGCCCCCATACCAGCACTGTTGCATAAAATGGGACAAGCACTGCCACGAGCCACCGCGATCGCCGCAAACTCATACGAAGACTTGGATAACACAGTCGTCAACATTCTTAAACAAAGATTCAAATTATATCTAAACGTTGGTCCCTTTAATCTACTATCAAGTTCAACAGTGGACGACTGTCATGGCTGCTTGGACTGGCTAAGCAAGAATGAGCCAGCATCGGTGGTGTACATAAGCTTTGGGAGCGTGGTAACGCCACCGCCCCACGAGCTACAAGCACTATGTGAAGCCCTGGAGGAAAGTGAGTTCCCATTTCTTTGGTCCTTTAGAGGAAACCCTGAGAAGGATTTGCCACAGGGGTTCCTAGAAAGGAGGTCGAAAGGGAAGATAGTTCCATGGGCTCCTCAGCAGAAGATATTGGAACATCCATCGGTGGGGGTATTCATAAGTCACGGTGGATGGAATTCGGTGCTGGAAAGCATCGTGGGAGGTGTGCCTATGATTTTCAGGCCATTTTTCGGAGACCAGGGTTTGAACACTCGAACCGTGGAGGCTGTATGGGGATTTGGTTTGGGGTTAGAGGGAGGAACATTGACGAAAGAAGGAGCAATGAAAGCGTTGAAGTTGACATTGTGCAGTGAACAAGGGAAGAAGATGAGAGACAGAATTGGATTACAGAAACAGCTGGCTTACAATGCCGTAAAGCCTAATGGTAGCTCGGTTGAGAATTTCAAAACTCTTGTAAAAGTTGTGAGTAACAATGAATGATTTGATAATTTAGTCATATATAAAATGAGACAACACATGTATCATTAATCATTAGGTTCATTAATAAATCTCGTTGAAGTCTTGGTTTAAGGCTTAATGGTGATTGGTGACAACCAGAATGGTTTCCATGGTTTTAATATAGAGGTACGAACAGATATATTTTAGATGTAGAAAGACTTGATCGAAAAGTTGAATTTATTTCATAATCAATCTGTTGTTACTGCAAGTGCCAGTGCAAATTTTCAAAACATTGAAACGTTTAAGTCTTGGGGTTTGGTCGTTTTCCTGTTTCGTTTTTATTTGTTTGCAGACAACTGCCGGTTTCTTCTTCCATCTCCGATCTCCTCTCCTTTCCTCATCAAGTGTATCTAAATCTCGGGTGTGCGGTACCATCGTTTATGTCTCCCATTGCCTGAAGTTGTTTCTTAGAAACGTATAGATGTAATCCACAATCAGTTTCTTGAAGAGAGAAGCATTCTGTTTTGCCATCACTTTAGTTTCTCCTAGGAGGTAAATGATTCCTTCATCGACGGATCTTTCGATAAACCGAATCTCCTCCTCGACTCCCTGGATATGACTACTGCCTTTGCCGGTAGCTTCATCCATGCCCCCTCCTTGGGTTATGAAGTACTCATTACGAATGGAGTCCTTCAAATTGTCCAACACTTGATGCTCAAACTCCTTGGTGTCCCCATTACATCCATGTAGCTGTACCTTATGATGCATCGGTACTGGAATAGGAACCGTTCCTCTGGTGCTATTTTGCAAATCGGGAGCTTCTTGATCGAGACGAACACTAGAACCAAATGGACCGAAGGTATGCTAGAGATGAAATGAGGGAATATGGGAAGTATGCCATGGACCAGCTCAGAGTAAAACTGACCCACCCCTGGCACCCGATTTATCCTAGGATCACGGGCTAACTGTTTAATGTAATCACTGGAAACCTTGTTCTTCAGCTCAAATTCGTACCTTTTCTTATACGCGTAATGCCATATTACCATGACAGACATCATCACAAACGAAAATGCTAATGGAAGGTATCATCCCTGAACAAATTTAGACAACACAGAGGAGAGATAAGTAAGCTCTATGAAGGCAAACACCACGAAAAAGAGGATGACCAACAGTATGTTTGTCTTCCCCACGACAAGCATGATAAGCGACACCATACTTGTTGAGATGAACATTACAGCTACCACAGCAATTCCTGAAACCAAAGACAAAACATGTCATTTCCATTACCGAAAACAAGATTAATGTTAATTTCACTTACGAAAGATTAATCAACAGCATTCGAGTGTTACCACATGCATGGCCGATACTATCTGTGTTTCTGAAGCCAACGGTAATCAGAATACACATAAAGTCATTATAAGGTAGTTGAGATCCGGTATGTAAACCTGACCCTCGAACTTATTGGAGGTGTGGACTACCTTAACTCTCGGAAAACACCCGAAGGACGACGACTGAGTGATGATCGAAAATACACCAGATATCATAGCTTGGCTAGCAATAATGGCAGCAAGAACAGCTACCACGAATGTTGGCCAATAAATTGGACCTGGAACTGATTTGTAGAAAGTGTCCAGAACATCAGTAGGGTTTTTGGTGAGGTAGGCAGCTTGGCCGCAGTATGCAAGAGTAAGGCCACCGGCAAGACCACAAAAGAGAAACTCATGTTCCATGTATAAAGGATTGCACGTACAGATGGACATTTTATCGAGCAGATGTTGACTAGCTTCTTCTGTTAATTTTTTGGGTGAGTTTACAGTGTTTACTCGACCCATTCCCCAGTCTCCGAACAACTGAGAAAATGTCAAGAATATGTGAGCTTGTTTTGTTAGAAAAACATGGCGTCCCGCTTTGCCTGCCATTTTTGGCGGCTTCGCCTCTGAAAAAGCAAACGAAACCAAAAATTTTAAAAAAAAAAAAAAGGAAAAAAAAAGTAATCTTTTGACGAGAAGAACTTTCTGTCTGTAATTTTTGGGAGTTATTTTATTAAGCTCACCCTCTCTTCGGTGTTGGTTTTCCATCTTTGTCGATTGGCTCGGTGCATTTCCGGCGACCCACCTGAGATTCGGTCTCACCCGGATCAAATCCAGACACCCTCTTTTTAACGACATCGAATTACCTTAGAGATAGACTGAAATAAGATGATCTTATAACATATAATGTGAATATTGTTGTTCAGATTAATTATCTGGGTCTGGGTTGGATTTTAATGGGGATTTGCTTAAGCATTGAGGTACGGACAACTGCATCAACACCTCCAATTTCTCAGCAAGGATTCAGGTTATATAAATTTCAGTAAGTTTCTAACTTTCGTTCCAATATCTGATCTTGTAATGTTGTTTCGGTGGCTTAATGGGGAGATGTTTATTAGGTTTGAAACTTTGTGTTGTTTTAATGGGGAGATGTTTATGAGGTTTGCCATAACCATTGTTCAATGTTGATCTTTGATCTTGATTATGTCATGATTGTGAATTTTGATTAATTTTACACTGTTTAAGGTCTACTCCTTTGGAATGAAGACTTAAAAAGTTTGCTTCTTTTTTTACCATTACAAAGTTTTCTCTTTTTGATGGTATGGTATTAGTTTGTAGATATTTCTTTACCATGAACAACTTCGGATGGAGGACTTAAAACTACTGCCTCTTCAACAAAAACTAGAAATGCAGGACTTGCCTGAACCCAAAGTCCCGAACTCGTTCCTTTGGCAGCCAAGGATGTCAAAGATCTGCAGCAGAATCCTGGATATAGCAATGTTGATGTATTCACATATGAGGAGACAAGGAAGGCTACAGAGCAATTCAGGCCAGATTATATTCTTGGTGAGGGTGGCTTCGGTGTTGTTTACAAAGGAGTAATAGATGAGACTGTGAGGCCTGGTTATAAATCTACAGCTGTCGCTATTAAGGAGCTTAATCGTGATGGATTTCAAGGTGACAGAGAATGGCTGGTAATCCTCCTTGTATAGTCTCTGCATCTTCTGTGTAATTAATTTGAGAAGCAAATGTTCTTAAGTATTTCAACAATGCTTGTGTTAACCAATGGATGAGACTTGAAAAATAAATTGTTTCAAGTTGGCATGTTATATAATTGTATGCCTTTTATTTTATGGAGATTAGCAGTTCACAGTAGAATATGATTGCTTTGGCTTGCACAATGTTCTTTGTTCTGCAGACTGAAGTCAACTATCTAGGGCAACTCAGCCATCCAAATCTTGTGAAGCTCATTGGATATTGTTGTGAGGATGATCGACTGCTTGTCTATGAAGACATGGCAAGTGGAAGCCTTGAAAAGCATCTTTTTCGCAGTAAGTAGTTAGAAAAAAAATCTATAATGAGACTTGAATAACAACCTCTCATGTTTTAACATATCTGTAAGGGCATTGAGAGGATAAAAGTACCATTTATTACCTTTTCATGTTTCTAAAATAAGGGAATCTACAAGATTGTATCTATTTATTTAATTTTTGTTGCTTCAAACGTAAAGTTTGAAAGCATGGATGAAAATCCCTAATTCTTGCATCAATCTAGATAGTCAGTCAAAAGGGATGTTCTGTTAGTTCATTTAACTCTGACTTCCTTCTCCTAGGATTACTAGTATTTACGTTCATATATGATGTTTTGTGGCTCTTCTTCTGTGGTATTTCCTAGATTGTGTGGTTGGTTAATAATATTAGAGATCAAGAGCACTAGAAAAATATCTGCTAAAAGCATCTGCGCTGTTAAGTTTTCCAAAGAAAGGTTTCAGTTTTCTGTTATATGTAAATTAGAAGCATCATTATATACTTATCAATTCTTGGTTGGTAGGAGTTGGCTGCCGTTTGACATGGTCCAAAAGGATGAAGATTGCTTTAGATGCAGCTAAAGGGCTTGCTTTTCTTCACGGTGCCCAAAGACCTATCATTTACCGTGACTTCAAGACATCAAACATCTTATTGGATGAGGTTAGTCCTCATTTTCATGTTTGTTGTTTATCAGTTGCTCATACATTAATCAAGGTGATCTTATTTTATGGTTTTAAAATGAAAAGACTTGTCAACCTGTACATGGTCCTTCATAAGTTTTGGTTTCTATTGCTAAAAATGCTCATAACATTCAGAACTTCAACGCAAAGCTCTCAGACTTTGGACTTGCTAAGGATGGACCAACCGGAGATCAAACCCATGTGTCAACACGAGTGATGGGCACATATGGTTACGCTGCTCCTGAATATGTGATGGCAGGTAAGAAGTTAATTATTCTGTTACAAGAGAATGGCAATGGCTAACCTTTTGGGGCTGTAGCTTATAATTGTTAAGTTATGCCAGTAATAGAAATGGCAATGGCTAACCAAGTTGCAGTATTGATATGACCAGGCCATTTAACGGCGAGAAGTGATGTTTATGGATTTGGAGTAGTGTTACTTGAGATGCTCCTAGGAAGAAGAGCAATGGATACATGCAAGCCTAACCGAGAACACAACCTGGTTGAGTGGGCTCGTCCACTCTTGAACCATAATAAGAAGCTTCTGAGGATCTTAGACCAGAGAATGGATGGTCAGTACTCAGCTGGAACTGCACTGAAAGTAGGCAATTTAGCCTATCAATGCCTTAGCAAAAACCCAAAAGAGAGACCTCTCATGAGTGAAGTGGTTGAATTACTCGAGACTCTTCAGACAGATGAGGTCAGTCATGAACAGGCAACACTTCACACTAGTTCCTCTTGCTCTTCGGCGAAGAAGAGGACTTCTTCCAGAAGTGGAAGTCACAGAGAAGGGGCCACACATGGAAGCAGATCAATAAATGTAAGAAGCAGGACTGAACATCCCAAAGAGTCTGATCTTCATGATTTTTCTAGTCTTGAAATGGAAGAAAAGTGAATTCAACCGAGGTTGAACATGTAGCAAATGAGCATGGGAAGTTGAAAATTATTCTTGTCATGGAGTTGCAAAGCACTTGTCAGCCGGTACTCAAATGGTACCTTTATTTATAAATTAAATTTTCAAGGGTCGTCGATGATATACCTTTCCGTTTTCAGATGGAGGGGAAGATGGTAGAGCAAGTACGGTACACTCGGTCACCATATGCAGTTTTGAAAGAATGGTCATTGGTAACTGGTACAATATGGTCCTCTTGCATTTGTTAATTAAATGTGTAGGCATGAGCACTTGTAAGTATTGTCCGCATAATATGTATTTGGGACAACTGGTCCTCGTTGAATCTAATTGTCAATGAAGTAGTAGCAAGTTTCAATGTCTGTCTATTTCTTCCTCAATCCAATGGAATGTATGAAAAGGACAAGGCTATTGTGTTAAGTATCCTTATTAATTAATTTCTTACTAGGTAATTAACGGTATCTTGTTGGTTTCAATGCACGTGAAAATGGTTCTTTGAGCTAATGTACTGCAAGTACAAGGAAAGACCAAACATGCTTTTCCATGCATGGTGTGAGTAAAAATTTTGTGTCTCTTTATCGTACTTCCAATCATGTCTTCTATTGAAAATTTTTAAAAAATTAAATGTTTTAAATTCTAACCTGATTTCACGCCTTAAATCACCGGCAATGGCGCAACGCTTCCTTTAAATTTACGTTTTTATGCTTTAAAAAAGATAAATAGAATAAAAAAGCTGATGTAATTCAGTCATCATGTCAGGCACGATAACAGACACAAGCCATGGAATCCGACAACATGATTAAAAACAAAAAAGTTCTGTGTAGTTGCTGCTGATCACTGACCCTTGATATCCATTAAGCATTTTACTACATTAAATGCTCATCGGCACTACTCATCACTCGTCTCTTTGCTTTTGTCCTTTCCCTCTTACTGTGTCAAAAAATGACCATATCTAGCTGCCGCCGTTGAACTAGCCGGCCTGCTCGATACCCTCGCTGCTGTTCGACCAAATTCACCTTCTTCTTCCCCATTTACCTTTTTTATGGTTAATGTGGTGCAAATATTTGTAAACAAATAGACTTCAAACGAGGCCTAGCAATGGGGCAAGGCTATTCTTCCTCTTCTTTGCCTGGACTGGGTCGTGGTAGTCTGGTAGAGACCTGACCCTGACATTGCCCGACGAGTGTTTGGCGTTGATATTTGGAAAGCTCGGGTGTCATGACAGGAACAACTGCTCAGTGTCTGCAAGCATTGGAAATGCGTGGATTCCAAGTCAAGGCAACGGCTCGTCTTGGTTGCTCGCTATGAGATTTCTCTTTGGTTCCCTTCACTTTTCGCTCTGTTCAGCTCGGTCTCGGTCCTCTCCCTCAAATGCTCCCGTAAGCTCGTTAGTGTAGATGATGATGTCTTGGCTCGCATTCCGACCTTGTTGCCTTGTTTAAAGAAGCTTAAGCTCAAGGGCTGTGTCGGCGTTACCGACAACGGTCTCCTTGAGTTCTCTCTGTACCATCCACCCCTGCTCGGTAAACTCTCCTTCGCTTCGTGCGGGATCGGTAGTAGAGGCATCGTTTCTCTTCTGGTGAACTGCCCTTCTCTTACAGACCTCACGCTAAAGCGCCTCCGCAAGCTTGATGCTGAAAGCACTCCTTTGTCATTTCAGCACTAATCATGCTTCAAAACCAAATCGAATTCGAACACCAACAATTGCTATAGTTATGCTAAGCTTGAGAAGTTGTGCATCAAGGATGTTCACAATGCTCGCCTTTTCATTCCACTTCTCTGCTCATCTGCTCATACGCTTAAGACCCTATTTTTTTTCGGAGTTTGGGAAATTGGGATTCGGTGCTGCAGAGCCTTCAGACTACTAGTTCTAGTATTGTGAAGATACAAATGGATAACGTGCAATTGGGGGATCCAAGCCTTGTTGCAATATCCAGCTCCTGTCCCCGACTACAGGTACTGTACCAAAGTAGAGCTACTGATTGCACGGATGACGGATTGTCTGCCATCTCCAATTCCTGCAGGAAACTCCGGAAGCTACACATCAATTCGTGGAGCAGGTTCGGTAGCCGGGCCATAGGCGAGGAAGGCTTCTTGTCGATGGCAACCAAATGCACTGGCCTTCAAGAGTTAGTACTAATGGGAGTGCCCATCACGGTCATCTCACTCAATGCCCTTGCTACAAGCTGCCCTGTTCTCGAAAGAATGGCACTTTGTAACACCGAGTCGGTAGGGGACCCGGAGATGCAATTCATTGGTGCTAAGTTCAATGCACTGAAGAAGCTGTGCATTAAGAACTGCCCTATCTCTGATATCGGTATCAAAGCTGTTGGGGAAGGGTGTCCGAGTCTAGTGAAGTTAAAGGCGAAGAGATGTCGAGGTGTGACAAAGGAATGCATATGGAAGCTAAGGTTGAGGAGGAGACATTTGATGGTGTCGGTCGATGGCGGGTCGATATTGGTGGCAGAGGATGAAATCGACTAGAGGGGAGGCACAGTGCAACCCGTGCTAATGCCCCCGAAGAGACGAACTTCAACTTTAAGCTCAGGGACACATGATGTGAATGTGATTTGCAGCAGTCGAGGCGCTCTCTTGCTCAGGTCACGGTTTGAGAATGCTCTACGTCTTAGCAACAATAATAGAAGACGACCCAATTAATGTACACGATTTGCATGTGTTCATTCTGTTTTTATACTTTCATGTCAAATTTGGATTGATTTTGATTTGTTTTGTTCTTTCTATATGTTTTACCGTTCTGGCCTGATCAATTCTTTCGGCCAGTTGTGTGAATTGGATCACTAGAATAAAATCCATAAAGATTTTCTCAACATTAGCACGAGGCATAAATAAAGACATCGGAAAGAACTGAGTATTGTATTCATCAAGTACATGTTCTTGGACATTATAAGTGTTGAAATATGAATAGGATCCGATAACCAATTATGTTTCAATAACATTCGGTCATTGGGTTAATAATCGATGGTTAAACAAAAAAATATATCAAACTTGTTAACTCTCACACAAAAAAAAATTCAGTATAAAATAAGAGAAATGAAAAGAAAATTTTAACCCTATGATATACAGTTCATACACATATCAATTACCTTCAAAGAGAATTTTCACTCGGTCGATCAGTTGGTAGATAAAGCTATTCGGTTCAGAGGGTACTGGTGGATGACGCCTGCAATATCATGTTTATGAACTTTACATCCTTCTGACAAGAACCCCAGCTAAACATAAGCATCTGGAGGAGCTTCTTCAGGGATCTGGAGAAAGGGAGCTCTAAGATGCCACTTGCAAGTCTAGTAATTATAACATAATCTTAATGTATATAAGCATATAATCGAAGACCTTTACCTCTCCAGGTGCCCATTTCTCTTTTAACCAAATACTTGAATCCCCAGAAACAACCTTCGTTGGCATGTTATTTCTGTCACATTCGGAAATAAGAATAAGCATATTTCTAACAGATACCAGAAAACTCATTCAATCAAAACAAATACGAAAGGTTAGCTACCAAACAAGCTCTACGAATAAAAAAAGATTTTGTTCCCAATAGAGAAGGATTTCTCCGTTAACATACCCTAACTGAACACTTGTAGCTGCTTTTCCATCTGCTTTAGAATTTGAGAGTGAGTCATTAAAGACAGCAAGAGATTGGCCGCTGGATGAACTGAGGTTTTGTGTTGATAATGTTGCAGCAGAAAATAGGTTAGTAGCAGGATTAATGACACTACTTTTGCCGAAGTTAGACATGTTTGTAGGGAAGGAAGCTGCTACTGACTGGTTAGGTTGTTGGTTACCAAATGAATCTGTCATGTCATTACTGAAATGAGAAGCATGAATATCATATGTACATGAAAGCATGAATGTAAACCTTAAAACTTACAGGCATTGGCCGATGGAACATTGTTAGTTGCAAATGCATTTGGGAATTGGGCAGAATTTGAGAAAGTTGGTTGACCAAAGGGGGTATTTGACTGTACAGAAGGCCTGAGAAAACATACTTTGCAAGGTTATAAAACCCGAGGGCTAAACTAATGTTTGGGACATTCACAGGTATACATATAAACCAAGAAAGACAAAATAAATTATTTCTATTATGGACGATTAGGCATCATTCTTAGTTTCTTACCCCTGTGAGAATCCCGTATTAAGTGAAGCTCCCAGATGACTAAAACTGGAAACTGGAGGGGGGAAATTGTTTTGAGGAGCAACAGTATTTTGAACAGTGGGAAAAAATCCAGCTGGAGCGCCCCCTGAAAATGGGATTTGCTGTGCCGGGGTAGAGCCAGCAGGTCCCTTATAGGGATTTCGAAGAAAGTTTTCAAACTCAGCTAACTTTGAATTGAGTAAATTCCTCTCTCGCTCAATCTGTGATAATAATTGGTGCTATTAGTACGTTCTAGTCACTAATTACCATTACATGGCATGATATCAACATCATTGTCATAACAATGTTTAAAATTGATGACAGACAGAGACATGGAGTTCTTTGCAGAAGTACAGATACACTGATAACAATTACAAAAATGTTTGGCATGAAAAAAAGAACCAAGTTTGAAGGCAAGACATCAATAGTTGTTCACTAATTCAGAGTAAAATTGTCTTATAAGTAACCATACAAAATTCTTTCAAGGCTAGCGAAGAAAATCTATCATGAAATTTCCTGATCAATCTATATGTGAGTATTTATGTGTACCTAGGGTGAAGTACATTCTGTTGAACCATACTTCAGATTTTACAACCCAATTCCTAGTTCCTCGGTTTAAGCTCCATATCAAACAGTATTTCAGTTATCTTTACAAGAAATTCAAAGAAACTGATCGTCATTTATTCAACAGTTCTCTGGATCTATTAGACCTTTTATTACAGGTTTCTTACATTCTTATCCAAGCTATAACAAAATATCCAAAACTGGCAAAAGTATTGAAGAATGAAACCATGAATATATACTAAGATGTGTGTAGATATGGTTAAAATGCAATTCTAGAGCTGGAAAGTAAGGTGTTGAAGATCCCTCACAATTGATTGCAAGCTTAACCCACGTTTTGCATCATCATATGCTGCTGCCCGCAATTCTTCAAGGCTGACATCACCAACAATGTCGCAAGGGGAACTAAAAGCAAAAGAATTAAAAATTTAGACCACATAAGTTTCCAGTACCATTCTCATAATTACAAGAATAAAATATATCTACCACCTGAAAGCCTATTGGTCAGAAAAATTGGTCCAGGCTGCTATAGCCAATCGGTACAGAATTTAGACATCAGAAGATTTCCTAGACCAAAGGTTATCTAATATGTTTAAATTCATATGCTTAATTTGACAAAAGTGAAATTTTTTACTATGTTATTATTTCTATGAGCATAAAACACCTGAACAATAAAATAATTCTTTCTACCCAGTTCTTGCGGGGATGTTTTGATCTTAAAATTAAAATATACTCGTTGAAACAAAAATTAAAAAAATTGATAACCCTTTGAAAGACCTATAGATTGTTTAACTGATAAAGCATACTTTTTCCAATGACTGTAGCATGTAAGCTTCCAAAGGGGTCTTTCATGCTCAAAATCTTCAGCGATAATGCGTTTGCAGGAGTCAGGGTCATCGCATCTGTTGTATCCATAAGTTTTACATTTTGTCAGGTATAGAACTCAACTAATGAAGATAGCACAAGTTATTCTGAAGCTACACAGCAGCTAAGAGAAAGGGAAAAACACTCAATGCTACTCACGTATGGTTTGTTGTCTGAGCCTGATTATCAGGCTGCCGCGATGGAGCACCACTGCTGGCAGAAGGCCGGGTCCATGTATTCTAAGGAAAAGTATATTACAATATGATTAAGAAAAAGATAAAATTAGGATACCCTTTAACAGAAGCAAAGGGTATCCAAGACCTTCCAGAGTTTCATTCAACAAAGAAAAGCCAGAAATGAAATCATAAATCAAAGCAACCATATTGTAGGCCAAGTTGTTATGCAAAATTTTAACCTTGAACTGGGTCTGTTTATTTCCAAAATCATTGCCTCCTTTTGACTGAGCATTGTTCTGGACACCAAAACCAAAAGGATTTGGCTTTTGTTGTTGGGGTGAGTTGGCTTGAGTGCCAAATCCAAATGGATTAGACTTTGGCTGCTGCTGCTGCTGAGTCGCATGAAGAAATTTGCACTTTTGACCATACTGACAGCTGCAGAAACAGAGGTCAAGATAAGAAGTTGGTGAAGAATCTAATAGTGACGAACAATTTAGACGTGTAACATATCGAGGTGAAGATTATACAAATTTAGAAATTATTACTTCATCAATATACTTTTACGCAGAAAACAAATGCTAAGAAAATAAATGATAATAATTCAAGTATAAGAACCCGCAAACTTACTGATTCAAGTGAACTATCAGAGACAGATCTTTCTGTATTTATAAATAAATACATCAAGTGCATGGCTAGGAATGGAGATATTTTGGTCAATACATAGCTTAGAAGGGATTAATGGTTCTAGAACTATCATCACATGAAACGAGGGAATCAAAATATTGTAATAAGATCTATTCTTGATTATAAATTTAAACAAAAATTATCCCATAAACTTTCGGGTTTTTCTTTGAACTAAGAGTGAAAGGGAATACGATATTCCAGCAGATTCGATATTATCCTAGAGAGATATTGTTCTAATGATCAATCAAAAACCCAGTTTATATGAAACATTGGGGTTGGGCAGGCGAGAAAACAAAGAAGAACTGAAGAAGAAGAAGAAGAAGTACCTGCCGCGCTGAAAGTTCCTGCAAAGCTCTTTCTTCATTTGAAAGTGTTATTAAGAACTTCTAATTCCAAAAGCTCTGAACTTGAGAATTTATAGCTTCACCCAAATTCTTACTATACAGGTTGAGTCGGGCCAGGCCACGGTCCAATTTTAAACAGTTCTCTAAACCCGACTCGCTCAAGTTCGTTTAAACGGCTCGTTTCACCATTGTAGATGTTACTACAATTTATTTTTCAATATTCTGATCAGTCTCGGAGGCCATTGATTCTTTCGTTTCTCTCAAGTAAACAAAAGTGATTGTTGTTTCCGTTCTGATTCGACACCGGTCATTGCGGCGAAAGAGGACGAGAATGGGGAAAAAATCGTCATCTTCAGCATGGCGGGGCAGCGGAGGATACCGATATCTTCACCCGTCGGATTACCTGAGAAGCCCTAAGCGATCGGCATTCCTCGTATTGACCTTCATTTTCTTTAATTACTTCCTCTGGGATCTCCATGCCCTCTCCGACGACCACCAGGTTTATAAAAAAATACCCTTTCCTTTTTTTTTTCATGTTTGGTATTCGTAGATTTATTTCATTGATCGAGACAGAAGAACAGGGTTAGTAGTACATATGTTGTAATAATTTTGTGGAACTTTACAGGTAGAAGAATTGAAATACAAGCTGAAAGGTTCGAGTTTGCAAACAGATATAGTTGTGATTGGAGATAGCAATAGTATTAAGAAGAAAGAGGTTAATTTGGATGATGAAGATCCTGTTTCTATAGAACGAAGGCAGAAAGTGAAAGATGCAATGCTTCATGCTTGGAATTCCTATGAAAAATATGCCTGGGGCAAAGATGAACTTCAGGTGAATATGATTTCTGAATTAAGGACTTCTTTGTTCTGATATTTCATCACTGATGTAAATTTTAAGATGTGGTCCTAGCAACTGATGTACTTTCAGCAGCGATTCTGTGTTCACTAATGAATTAATTTTGAGACAGCCACAAACAAAGGATGGCGTTGATAGCTTTGGTGGTCTCGGAGCAACTCTAGTAGATTCTCTTGATACATTGTTTATAATGGGTCTTCAGGAGCAGTTTCAGAGAGCTAGAGAGTGAGTTTTTCATTTGCACATGTGTGTCACACGTCTGTGTAATCTTCTACATACCATTCATTATACCAGTACATTTTGCAATGGAGATGCTATTTGCAACGATATTTCTTTTCTTATAATGTTTGATAACTTGATCATTTCTTGTGGGATTCATTCATGTTTGTGTTTATAAATTTTTTCTTATAATGTCCGATAACTTGATCCTTTATTGTGAGATTCATTCATGTTTGTGTCTAAAAGATTTTGACACTTACATTGTTATTGCTATAACTTTTTGCAGGTGGGTTGCAAACTCTTTGGATTTTAACAAGGATTATGATGCTAGTGTTTTTGAGACAACCATAAGGTTGCTTTAGAAGGTTTTAACTAGTATTTTCTTTTCTTTAGGTTTCTGTAGATGAATATCCTAGTTGTGCAGGAGTATCTTTTGTTTCTTTACTAACCTCTTTTCTGCTTTTTTGTTGATGTTTATTTTACTTAGAGTTTTAGGCGGGCTTCTTAGTGCATTTGATCTCTCGGGAGATGATATTTTCCTTCAAAAGGCTAAAGATATTGCAGATAGGTTGCTGCCTGCATGGAATACTGCATCAGGAATCCCCTATAACAGAATTAACTTAGCACGTGGACATGCTTATAACCCTAAGTGGACCGGAGTAAGTTTTGATCTTATATTGTTGACTACCTTGAATACTTGATGTCAATATGTTCACTTCTTTCTTCATGATTTCATTATTTCCTTTTAGACATATTTCATCTATCATTTCGATGGAGTACTATATGACTAACACACATTTCATGTAGCTTGACCTTATTTGACATTCTTTTCTATAGTATTATATATTACAAACAATTTCTGCAGTTTGTAAAGGGGGGAGGGGGGGAGAAGTAAGAAGATAGGGTTCTATTGGTAATACAACCCCTAGGGTGCTTAAATTGACTAATCTAAATATGTTTGGCAAGGCATGTGATCAATTCTAAAAAGGCAGCATAATGTCAGTATGTCCAATCCCATCCAAAATTCATTAGCATTTGATTGGGAGGTAAGTGAAAGACTCAATATGTTTGGCATGTCTTATAACTCATGGTGTTTGCATGGGATCTAGTATGACGATAAAATCACCAATCCCATCAAGAAATAGTCGATTGAACAGGGTTGGGAGTCAAGAAACATCTCACGGTTTTATATGTAGCTTATTCTTTTACCAAAACTTTGCAAAGTATTTGGCTGTTCATTCACACAATTGTTTCAGCAGGATTATGCCATTTGCTTATGGAGGGATGGTTTAATTTTTATTCTTTTGTAGAATTCTGCCATGTCTTTTTGCCTTTGCAGATAAGAAATGTAGCAGTCAATGTTAGAGAATTATATCCAAATTTAGGATATATCCCTAATTAAAATTATATCCAAATAAAACAAAACATAAAATGATTCTCCATCAAGTAGTTTTCCTTATTTTGTTTTAACTTGTCCCCTAACTTTTGCTATTCTAAGAAAAATATCAGTTTCTATCCATTTCACTTCTTCCCATTCTCTTATCCTAACAAATTTTAGTTTCATTGAAGTCACTTTTGCGCATTCAACCTAAGGCTGCCAAACAATCTAGTAATTATGATTTGTGTATAATGCTTTTATCCCTATATCATTCATTCTTAGGGAGGTTTGATTTTTAAAATTTTCATGATATTCTGGATCTCAATACTATTGCTTATTCATATCCATGACTGTTATTTGAGGTAGCCATCCATGCTTCTTGGGACATTTCTGCCTCCATATTTTGAGTATAAATCTTCCATATTTTTAGGGCAACAGTACCCTGGCAGAGTCTGGATCGGAGCAGCTTGAGTTTATTGTTTTATCTCAAAGAATAAAAGATCCCAAATATCAGCAGAAGGTATACCTGTTGGCATCGTTCTTAATAGTTTGGCACCATCACTTGATTTTTTTTTTTTTATTTCCAGTTCTCATTTCTTGCTTAATCAAGCCTTTGCATTTTATCTACACTTTTTCTCTGTGGAGTTGGTAAATTTTAATATGAAACATGAGTTTTTTTGTTTATTTTCTGTAACTTAGTAGCAGAGCTCTATTTCAGGCGGAGACTGTCATTAAAGAAATCCATAAAATCTTCCCTTCTGATGGTTTGTTGCCCATCTACATCAATCCTCATAATGGATCAACATCTCCCTCAATTATCACATTTGGTGCCATGGGTGATAGGTGATAACTTTTTCTTTGAGTAGGTTGCAATATCTATTGAATTGAATTCTTATTTCGAGAATGACTTGTTAGGAATTCTAATAAGATAACAATGGAAGGGTAATTTCAAGCAAGTCACACTATTACTAGGTTCAATTGGATGATAGCCTTATACTCTAGAATCGGAATCTTTGTACAGTTCAGTTGGTAAAAAGATGGTATGTTGGGATACTTTATATTGGACTTATTTGAAGCTGGATATTGTGCTCTGATATTCTAATTTATTCCCCGATTAAATACAAGTGCTTTTTTTGTTATACATATGTTTGTATAGATGCTCCTTTGTGTTTGCAGACATAGCATTGCAAAAGTGATAGAAATGAGGTAGAAGTGATATAAAATAAAATTGAAGAGTAGCAAGTAATATGGTAGGTGAGATAATTGGGACTAAGAGTCTAGCTGGTGAATCTCCAAGTTTTTGTGCAAGATATAATTTTACTTTTCTTTTTCCTTTTTTTTTTTTCGTTCTCTAGTGTGAGCAATGCTAATTAGAATAAATACATATTGTTGCCCTGGCTGCAGTTTTTATGAATACCTACTTAAAGCTTGGATACAAGGAAACAAAACAGAAGCCGTAAAGCATTATAGGTGAGAAGCTTCAAACAGCATTAAATACATTGTGCAAGTACTTGCTGAAAGCTGTGCATTCTGTGTAACTAGTAAGAATTTATGCTTCTTGCTTGTGCATGTTGTGCATATGGGTTGCCAATCATTAAGTTCAAGGTAATCGTATTGCTAATTGATAAAGTGCTAGATTGCAAAAACCTTGTTGATGCTTTCTCTGCTAGTAGGCCTAGAATTAACATGATTAATGTTCTGATGCCATTACATAGTGGTATCATGAGACGGACATGATAGGGTGAGCCTATTTCTCTCTGTGTTTTGGCTTCAATGTGAATATCATCATGTGAGTAGCCAAGTGGGATCCGCACATGACTGTTAAGTGAAGAAGAAAAGGTGTGCTGGGAATAGGGCCACTTTGTATATTTAATGTATGTCTATGATCCTTTTATGCATCTAGCAAGGGCATGGCATGAGTGGAAGTTGTGAATTCTTATATTCTGGTAATCATGCTACTATATATGAAAACGCAAGATAGCAATCCACTAATCTCTCAAAGTCTTTAGTTGTACACTGTTTATTATCGTTGTTTAATACTACATATAATAGGATTAAATTGCTGAAAACTGACTGCATTATGTGTTCCTCTGTATAATGATATGTATATATTAATGTCATCATTAACATAGGTGCCTTCGCATATCTAGCAATCCGTTTCTTATATCACTCTTAAAAATGTGTATGATCTGTTTTGTTTGGATTTGTGCTTCATGATTTTTCATGTGTTAGTAAACATTCAAGTGGAGGTAGAAAATTTATGAAAACTGTATCAGTTCTTTTAGGTAGTGTTTGGGAACTTGGATTTGGATTTCAAAGATGTGTATATTGAGGAATAAAATACTTAGAAATGTAACATTGATGATCATTTCTCAAATTCATGGATTTGTTAAATGCCTGAATAGTAGTGATTTTGAAGTTCCTAATTTATTTTTTGATTTGATAAATCCATATTTTCTTTTACCTTTCATCTATATGTTATATTGAATCTTAACTATTTATCCATAATATATGAACTTCATTCTTATCATGTACAAAGCAAATGAAATCTAAATCCAAAATTTCAAATTCTTGTTTCCAAACGGGAAATAAATGCATAACAAGATTCATAAAATCATTGAAAATGTTTTTGGGTGGAGCTCCATGCTAACTAGACCAACATAATTGATACTGGAAACAGGGATATGTGGGAGATGTCAATGAGAGGTTTACAAGGCTTGATTAGAAAATCAACTCCATCCTCGTTCGCTTACATCTGTGAGAAGAGAGGAAATTATCTGTCTGACAAGGTAGTGTCAAATAACTTGATCAATTTTTTCCTGTGTTAATTGACTTAGTCTCACTGAGTGGATCTTATTGTCATGTGCTAGATGGATGAATTAGCATGCTTTGCCCCTGGTATGTTGGCTTTAGGATCTTATGGTTGTGGTCCAGGGGAAGCTGAAAAACTCTTAGCACTTGCAGAAGAGGTACAATTATTCCCTCTCACACACATATCTAACCGTATACATTGCAAACACATTTTAGTTGTTTGATTTGCGTTGATCGTGTATGTTTAAATTCCATCTGCTTTGTTTCGCAATGCTGGTGCATCCTAGTCTTTTTGTTTGGGAAATTTTAATGGCTGCTTGCACCACTATTCATTGTTTTGTCCTGCCCTGACTGGATCCTTTTGATTTTTTGGTATAGCTTGTCTGGACTTGCTATAATTTCTATCAGTCAACCCCCACAAAGTTGGCTGGAGAGAAATATCATTTTCCGACTGGAAAGGTTTGATGCATTATTCTTCTGCTATTGTTTAGTAATTTATGTCTCCTTATCTGTGTTTGATGTCTAAGAAATTGTAGGACATGACTGTTATTACTAAATGGAATATTTTGAGGCCTGAGACTATTGAATCGCTCTTTTACCTCTGGCGTCTTACTGGAAACAAAACCTACCAAGAATGGGGTTGGAATATCTTTCAAGCATTTGAGAGAAACTCCCGTATAGAGACTGGGTATGTTGGGCTCAAAGATGTAAGCATTACCAAACTCTTCTCGACTTTTTATTGTCCTTTTTGTTCCTTCATCCAGATATGACATTTGCTGTGCATTTTATTCGGAGGCAAATATGCTTCTTTGGGTTGCCAGATCCCTGAGCTGCCTTCCCTATTTTTGGTAATCATGCACCGTTCATCAGAATGATGTTCTATTAAGCAACTAGGAGTTATTATAGTTATTTCGCCGTTTAAGTTGATTAACTGCTCCTTTGATGATTTGAAGCTCTGTGCTAAAGTTTCATTCCTTCGTCCCTTGTTTAATGTTAGTGTCCAAATATGCCAAATTTGTGGTTGAAAGTATTCCTGCCACTCTCATTCAGGTGAATACAGGTCTCAAAGACAACATGATGCAAAGCTTCTTTCTAGCGGAGACGCTCAAGTATCTGTATCTACTGTTCTCACCTCCATCCGTCCTCCCTCTTGATGAATGGGTGTTTAACACGGAAGCACATCCTTTAAAAATTGTGACCCGAAGTCCCGACGAAAGAGACGGATTTCTTTTTGAGGTCATACCAGAAAAGAGTGTCGACGCTGTCTGATTAACCCATCGACTATTACTTTGAATGCTTGGCAATACTTTCGGCTGCCACCGGTCCTCAGGTAACAAGATTGCAGCCTGCATTATATTATTTGCAAACCGGTATGGAGTTTCGAACCCCTGCAATGGATTATAGTTGTATCGACGAATGGTGTGCCCAAGTGTGTTAGATATGACAATCAACGGACTGTGTATCCTCGTATTTGATACTGTATTCTAGATAGGTTTGTTGCTTGCATAATATACACAAATATGCAGGAACATGTTCAGAATATAGGATGCATATGACTAAGGTAACAAAGAACCAATACATTGTGCTGTTTTAGAAAAGATACTTGGCATATTTAACTAATTGACATTATCAATTATTAGATTTACGAGTGCTAATCTCTTTTTTTATTATTATTATTATTATTGTAAAAGGCGGTAAGAAAAAGGTATGTTTGAAGTTTATTTTAAAACTTAAGTCAAAAGCTGTCGTACAGGTAGGAGTAAATGACGATTTGGGGGAGGACGTCATTTGTAGGTTCTAGGCATGCATAATAGACATAATCACACGGGATTTTAAAGAAAGATTAAAAATGAATTAAGTTAAATATTTATTAAAAAATAATATATTAATTATAGAGCGGTAAAACACACAAAGAAAACACAATATTAGTTTTAGTGTGAAAGATAAGGCGATGGATAGGATTTTATTTGGTTCAAGTTATTTCCTCAATATCCTATTTGAGAAGTGACTAAATGACATTTTTCGAAGGGATTGGAAACTGTTAAAATTAACAGAAAACTCTAAGTTTAAACCTTAAATATTTAATTATATTATCTTAAAACTTAAACTCTAATATTAAACCTTAAATTTTAATCTTATATTTTAAATTTTAAGATCTTAAATTAAAATTTATTAACTTTAAATTTTAAATTAAGACATAAAAACTACGTGAGATAACAAACAAATAGTAATTATAATAATATCTATTCTAAAATATAATCTTCACCATTTGAACGTTGATTGCTGTCATTTGACGTTGATTGCTTAGTCACTCTGCTAACATCGCTAGTCTCGAACCCGTGTGACCTCTAAGAACAACAATCGTTCCTTTAACCTCTTGAACTAGAGGGTTTATGCTTATATAAATAAGTATAGCAATTAATTAATATTTATTGATTAATTAACAATTAATTAAATATTAATGAAGGTAGAAAGCAATTAAACAAGCCAGGTTTAATGGTAACGTTGAGGATCAGGATTCCTTTTTTTTTTTAATTTTGACCTTTCCCCTTTCTTGTTCCTTAGGCAGCTGAAGCAAAGCAATTCCTCCAAAAATCCCAAATCCAATTCCCCCAAAATCCCAAATTCAATTCCAACACTGAAAGTGAAAAACAGCAACAACAATGTATGTAGAACACGCCTTCTCGATATCCGACGAGGATATCATGATGGACAATCCACACGCCATTAACAACCGACCTCCCTACAAGGAGATCGGCCTCGCCGTCGCTCTTCTTGTCTTCGGCACCCTAGGCATCATCTTGGGCATCTTCATGGCCGTCAACAGAGTCGGCGGGGACCGAGCCCATGGTTCCTCTCTTTCTTTAAAAGATCTGAATAAAAGCTTTTATTTCATGTAAGGCCGATTAGCTGAGGGTTTTGATTGTTTCCTTTTCAGGGCTTTTCTTTGCGATACTCGGATCTGTATTGTTCATTCCCGGCTTCTATTACACGAGGATTGCGTATTATGCGTATAAGGGATACCAAGGCTTCTCCTTCTCCAACATTCCCCCTGTCTAGAGCCGATTAACATTCTCATTCCCCGACCTTATGTACAGATCCCCCTTCGTTTATTTACGGATTCTGGAGTTCTGTTCTTGACTTTACTTTGTATTTTATTTGTTACATAGTGCAATTGTGGCCGGTAGTCTTGTTTGTTAGGGTTGTTTTATGACTCAATATCCAATATTACTATTTACAGTTGCTTAATGTTACTAATTATTCCCCAATGTTGCATCTATCTCTTGCATTTGGAGAATTCCTTTCCTGCATTAGGAGTTCTGCATACCTTATATGCTCAGGTTATTGTTGTTTGAAATAATAGATGGATAGGTTTTGAAGGGTGTACTTGTATTTGCTCTTTTTATTGGAATTAGTGCATATAATTTGGCTGCAAACTTTTTGCTCTGTTTTATTACTACTGTTGTAGGTTTTGTGATATGTATGAATGTGAATGTCGATTTTTTTTTTAATTCTCTCTTGATACCAGTATGAATGTCCAAATCTTTTTCTTACATTACTTTATTTGGTTATTAGCCCTTGTCATATGTCATTTTTTTCTTGTTGTGTTTCCTCTAGGATCATGTTCTCCATCTCTGTAGAATGTAGACTAAGGTTTATTAGAGTTAGTATTCTTGGTGCAAGAGGTAGTTCCTGACTGTAATATTCTTAATGGTTTCTTGGGGTATACCTAGATTGTGTAGTCAAGAATGATTGTGATGCAGAAACTATGAATGGTATAGCAAGGTGAATATTGTGAAGAGGTGTGTGTCGGGACAACTGTATAACACCGCCCACCTTGTAAACCATCTAAATGAAGCAGCAGGTTTCTTTTTCCACTCTTTGCTCTGTTTTTAAACACAAGTTCCACAAAATCATATCCCTCCTGTGTCCATGCGTGTCTTGACCTTGTCTGGATTGTCTCTAATTTGGTTTCCATTTTCTGGATGTGTCCCGGCTGCCCCTACATATTTCTCTGTGTTGGTGGCCTGTTCCTATTCGACATTGGTATGAGGTGATTTGACTTGTATCCTTGTACATTATACTTCACAAATGAAAAGAGATCCATGTAAAGTTTAGTCGTCGAGGAAGAACAAGGGAAGATAAATGCGAATCTGGAATCGGTGAATGCTAAAGCAAAGTTGTAGTTGTTGACTTGAGGGATGGTAGTAAGTAGATAGCTAATGAGAAGATTATGGGATAGCTCAAGGTTTCACCTTTAGAAGTATGGAAGCTGTGTATATTAAAACAGCTCAGTACTACTCTTTGAAAGAGTTGGTTATGGATTGTCAAATGGAAAAGAAACGTGTTCAAAATTTTGGAAATATGGTGATTTTAACGTGATTCAAATAACTAGGGGATGTTTCTTGGCATGGAACAGAAGGCTTGAGAACAGCTGTGCTTGAATTAGTGCTTGATAATGTAGCTCTACCTCAACACATAGATTAACAAGATCTTTCCCTGCATCTTTCTTGCCTCCTACCAAATATAGTGTAAGAGATTGGAACATGTTCAAAAGTTTCATATTAAATGCAACAATAAGGTTTTAGTGTTTAGAGTTTATGGTTTAGGGTTAGGGTTTAGGATTTAGGTTTCAAGTGTTTAAGCATTTAAGGTTTAGGGTTTGAGCATTTATGGTTAGGTTTATAGTTTTAGAGATTAAATAAGTTAAATAATCAAATAATCCTTTTAAATGAGATTTTTATTAAAAATTTCGTAATAAATGCAACAATATAGTTTAAGGTTTAAAGTTTAAGTGTTTGGGATTTAATTTTTTGTGTTTATGTTTTTTGTTTATTGTTAGGGTTTAATATCGAATTTAAGAATTTAAAGTTTTGTGTTTAGAGTTTTAAAGATTAAATAAGTTAAATAATCAAAAAAAATACTCTTAAACGAGATTCTTATTAAAAGTTCCATATTATAGGCAACAATAGAATCTTCTACTTAATTAATGTTATTAAATATTATCTTAAATAATATTATCATTAAAACTATTAATGTAGAAATTAAGAGAATATTACCCTTTAAAATTATATTTAGGGAAATAGGATGTTTAAGTTTTATTTTATAAAGTACAAAAAATAACAATATTCAGTAAAAGACATCACATGCAAATGTTATTCTATTTTTTATATATTTTAAAACATAAAGTATTTAGTGTATAATAATTAAAGAATATCGATACGTTTTTTTATCATAAATTTAAAAATATTTTTAAATATAATTTTTAAAATTTAATCCCTACACCTAAAGCCGACAGCATTATCACAATAACTTAATTCTTTAAGTCTTAATCTATTAAAATAGTATCAAAGTGGCACTACTACTGTTTAAACGTTCAAATTTAGACCAAATGGGTTAGAACTTAGAAGCAATCAACACCGGTTAAAGCGAGTGATTGACGCCAAAAGGAACGGCACCCCCTGGAGAAGAACAGGGCAACAGACAAAAACCACAGTTGTTTTCACGCGGATTCGAACCAAATCTCGCAACGCACAAAGCCACACACTTCATTCCCAGTTCCCCCACCTCTGCCTCTGTAGGTGTCGGTCGGTACTTTGAAACCCTCAGTTTCTCTCACTTTCATTCGTTTTTCAAATCCTGATATCACCGCCACGTGGCTTCTAGACTTTCTCTCACATCAAAAAGAAATAAAAAGCAAAAACACTCTACTAAAGCAGCAGGGATAGATGGGTGTGTAGAAAACACAGTAATCTGAAGAAGAGAGAAAGGAAAATGCTTTGTAGCCGTGAGATTTTCAGGTTCTTAGTGAGGAAAGATGTGAGGAAGATACTGAAGCGGAAGGACAGCGATGCTGGCGAAAAGGGTAAACATTTATGGTTTTTCTCTAGAAATAATCTCTGGGTTTTTCTTTTGCAAGAAAAGAAAATTAAATTTTTCTGTATTCTACCTGTTTCAAGTCTCCATTTTTGTGAGCTTTATTTTGCTTGTATGTCCCCCTTTTTATTTCTGTAAAAAAGAAATATTGAATGCTTTGGATTTGCATTTCAATATTAAGAAGTGATGTATCAAAGATTCAAAATCATTTTAACAGCGACCCAAGGTTTAATTTGACAAGCATTCAAACTAACAGGGTCTGAAATTACCATTAGACAAAAAATGGGGTACGGCCCCTCCGTCCCTGATATTAAGTAGATATGCCTACTGCAAAAATTGGAGGAAATTTATTAGGTTATGCTATAGTTTGCTAGACTCAATAATTAAGTATGTTTTTTGAATACTTTAAAGGATTGAAAATTGTTCCCTTTTTTGTAGCTTTAGGATTTTTTTTTTTGCCTCCTAGTTCACATCCCTAACTAATCCGAACCGACCGGCTAATCCTAACTGATCTACGTCACACACGTGGCTTTGTTGGGTAATAGTGGTTTTCTGCATACACATGCTCTCAAACATGCTCTCAAACTTGAGACCCGGTTAAGCCATACCAAACTCCTTACCACTTGGACTAACCTATTGGTTTTAGGAGTTGTTTTCGATATCCTTTGAAGAATGAAGATAAAAGATTGGAGAATGGAGATGACTGTTATTTGTTCAAGAAGAGGGGAAAAGACAAGAGGGAGAGAGCGGGTTTGATTCTTTTGTTGGGCTAGTATAAATACCAGGGAATGGTCATTGTCTAAGATATAAATCAATTGTTAAATTTATTCCAAGATTTTTCAATCAGAAAAAAAGGGGATAAATAGTAAAATCTTAGAGTATCTGATGCCATAGTATCAAGAGGAGCTGAAAAATACTTATTATTCCAGTATTATGCAACCAGCACATATCGGACTTCTCAATAAATGCACTTAAGGTTTCTTCTGTATCCTAAAGTAGTAACTTCATATATCTGGTAGACACCCATTTAATAAGCCTTTTGTTTGTGGATGAAAACTTGTTTTGAATGTCTACTGGTTTTAATTAAAATTGTAGCATTCATATTATTGTCAAGAGTTTCTTTATACATCAATCAGCACAAATCAAGGCACATTTAGCAGCTTGAGCTTAATAGGTTTACATGAAAGCTTCTCATCATGATTGGACTAGTCTAATAGAGAGTTCTTTTGAAACATTTTTCTCAGTTAAGACTGCATAATCTTGAAACACGCCATTTTTTTTTCTGTTTAATTGTTGATAATTTCTAGTGAACCTTAGCCTTTACTACAAATTTCATCTATTTACTTTGTCTAAAACTATTGGAACCATTTAGTAATCCATCTATGCTACACTTTATCCCTTAACACCCACGAAATGTTTTTAACTATCCTTTTGTGTGAAATAGGACTGTCGATGTTCTGTTCAGAGCATGAAACTCCATTTTATTGATTTTCTTATTTCATCTGTGTATTGAAATGTTTTAACTTTTGGAACATGTCTATGAATTTGCCAAGAAGTAATGTTCTCTATGCTGTTCTTCTCATTTTTTTTGGGTTCCTTACAAATTCAGGGAAAGCCCTAGAGGACCTGCGAGCCTCACTCTTTAACAAATTCTACTCAGTTGATGGTGCAAAGCGTCAACGAATTTGTGGCCCTGTTGCTGCTCTTACATTCAACTTTATGGTTGCTGTTGGTATTATTTTCATAAACAAATGGGTTTGTATGCCAAAATTTTTCATATGTAAAACACCTATTTGTTTTCGATTTAATAGAATTGTCCGATATGATTGATATATTGTTTTGTGCTTTCAGGTACTTAAAAATGTAGGATTCCAGTTTCCTGTATTTCTGACTTTTATTCACTATGCTGTTAGTTGGGCATTGATGGCCATTCTGAATTCGTTTTCACTGCTCCCAGCATCCCCACCCTCAAAATCAACCCCTTTTTCTTTGTTTACTCTTGGTATTGTTATGTCTTTTTCGACTGGTCTTGCAAATGTCAGCTTGAAATACAACAGGTTAGATATTTTATTTGTCCTTAGAAATAACTAACGAAACTCTCTTGGAGGACCTTTTGGCTTAATTGTTTATTAATTTGTTTTTCCAGTGTAGGATTTTATCAGATGGCTAAGATTGCCGTTACACCATCTATCGTCCTTGCAGAGTTTATATGGTATAAGAAGAGAGTCACTTTCTCCAAGGTAACTAGTGTGCAAAGTTCTTTTAGCGTTTCTGATCCGCCCGAAATTCTTTAATTTATTTGTGTGCAACATTGCTCGAGTTTTCATGCATATTATGAATGTCCTTGTTATTATTTTGCTAACACTATAATTTGTAATATTTGTCCCCGTTTTCTTGAAACTCTTCCTATGGAATCTGTCAGGTGATTGTGCTGACGGTTGTATCCATTGGTGTTGCTATTGCCACGGTGACTGATCTACAGTTCAGCCTCTTTGGAGCATTGTAGCAATGGCATGGATTATCCCTAGTGCTATAAATAAAATCCTTTGGTCCAACTTGCAGCAACAAGAGAATTGGACTGCATTATCGTATGTTGCAACCTCCTCTGAGCACACTTGTTAGTTTATTTGAGACTTCTTGATGCAAAGGATAAGCTTAGCCCGAAGAGTCAAGATAATAGATTCCGAAAAATGACCCTCTATCGTCCATACTCTTCTACTTTTTCTTAGTAATATAATAGGCTCTTCTTTTCCTTTCTATGATCTTGATGTCCGGAAAAGTTTTTTTCTTTTTATGTTATTCTTGCTGCTAGAACTTCTAAATTCGGTGTTTGTTGAAATTATGAATTTGTTGTTGAACAGGTTAATGTGGAAGACAACACCAATCACTTTGCTTTTTCTGGTTTCTATGATTCCTTTCCTCGATCCCCCAGGCGTGCTCACCTTCCATTGGAGCTTCTACAATACATCGGCAATCCTCTTATCGGCTTTCCTTGGCTTCTTGCTTCAGTGGTCGGGAGCTTTGGCACTCGGGTAAATCGCTCTTTGCATTTATTATATTTCGCGAAACACTCTAGTTTGTTTTAACTGATTTGCTTTTGCCAAGCAATTCCTTTCTGTATGCTTGTCCTGCATGGCCAATATAGTACAGTTCTTGAACTTTATTCTATCAACTTCCAGGGCGACGTCTGCTATTTCTCACGTAGTTCTCGGACAATTCAAAACCTGCGTTCTGCTTCTCGGCAGTTATTACCTTTTCGGTTCGAATCCAGGCACAACCAGTATTTGTGGTGCATTTATAGCCATCGGAGGCATGACCCTTTTCACGTACCTCAACTTAAATGCTAAGAAGCAACCTGCACCTCTGAAAGTTTCCTCCTCCTTGCCGAAGTCCAAGTTAAGTGAAGGTAACGAGGAGAATCGCCATGGATTCGGTACGGATAGTGTTTAACCGGAAACAGTTCCATGTGGATACTATCTGACACGAGATGCTGTGAATCTATTTAACCAAATCCTTTGCTTACAACCTTTTTTTTTTGTCGGAATCTGATGATTTCAAGTGTAACTGGGTGCTTTGATCCACGTTATAGTGTTTGATGTGGTACTTGGTGTGATATTTGTAGTATGATTTGTTTTTGGTATCCCCTCTTACATGGTATTTCCAAGGTGAAGTGGGAGAAGTAGAAGGTTCAAGCTTGACAAGGAAGTTCTAGATGAAACGAGTTAAAATAGCTTAAAATAAGGCGAAATCGAAATTGCTATATAAACTTAAGAATTTCGGTATTGATTTTTTGATATAAAAATTTTGGTATATATTTTATAAAATTTTAAAATTTTTGAAAATATAAAAATTTTGGTATATATCGAATTTATTATAAAAAAATATAAATTTTTTTGATATATATGAAAAATTTGATATTAATTTTTTTTAATAATTTTAATTATATTTTATTTTTATTTTATTTTAAGATATCTCAAATCTAAAAAATTTAATTAATAAATTCAAAGATTTTTTTAAAAAAAAAATAATCGATTAAAAGTTAAATATAACATAAAAATAAATTATTTGGGATTAAAATAAAATAAAAATAAAAAAATTAAAATTTTCAACTCAAAACCCTAGCTAGTCGCCATAGTTGAGACACAGGGGAAGCGGAGAGGTTTATATACTACTTTATGATACATGCAGGCAGTAAAGCCTTCGCCTTTGCTCATTGCTTTGAAGCCTTGCCAAGGTATACTTTCTTCGAACCCAATCATGAAAGCTCAGGCTTCTGCTCCTACTTTGACTCCCCAGCAAAGCTCTCTTCTTCTCCTCTCCGTTGCCCATTTTCTGCAACGCAAGTCATTCTCCAAAACCCTCAAGAAGTTTCTCTCTGAAGCCCAAATCCAGGTTTCTTTTTAAAATTTTAAATTTTGGTTTTCTCTTTGCATTCGAATTTGATTGTTGATTGGTTTGTTGGGTATATGAAAACCGATAGGATGATTCCATTGTTCTGTTCTTAAATGTAAAAGTGCTTGCTTTTTTAGGTCTTAGTTGGGGTCTTTGAGTTCTTCATTTTTTTAGTTTTTATTCATAATGGAATAATGGTTCGTCTGTTTACACGATAAACAGACCTATACAAGCGCAAATCCTTGAAATTTCTAGTTTCCAATGTAAAGGCATTTTTTTTATCCGCTACTCTGTTTCATCAATGTCTTCAATGATTATTTTGGTATGTTTATACGGTGACATTAATGGTGATTGAAAAATGGGGCTGAAGGTCTGTAATTATGTGCTTATGACCGTCACTTAAGATGATTTGGTTGAGAATGCGAGGTATGGCATTTCATACTGCACAGGCAGCTGAAAATGGTTCATGTAGATAAATGTAGAGTTGTTGACAGTGGTCTGGTCTCTGGCTTTATTCTATACCAGGAAAGAGTATTGTTTACCGGGTTTCCTTAAAAGTGGCATTTGGGATCACCAAAAGCAGCATGTCCATCCCCCATTATTGAGGAAAAAAAATATAGAACCATTGTACAATACTTGTTCTTGCTGAACTATAATGTCCAAGACAGAAGCCAATAGTTAACAGTTATTTTTTGATTTGTCTGTCATATATAAGTGTCTGTATGAGTGTGGATACATTATTTTGTTTTCTTGGAGCATATATTGCTTTCTCCTTCAAGATGAGATGGTTGGTTCTGCTATACTGTAATTCCCCCTTCTTTTTCTGGCCTCTATTGTGCGTGTGTTTGTCTTTTAATTGCATTAGGTGACATTATTCATTCTTCCTTGCAAAATTTTTGTTCATTGTCTAGACTCCTTGTATTAATTCTCTTTTTCTTGTATCTTTGCAGAAAAATGATTTGACAGGTTCTTCCATGGACTTGGAAGAAATGTGCCTCAAGTATCTGGCTATCAGGTAGGATGAGAAGCTTTTTTTTTTACTCTTGTTTGTTTGAACTTTCGTTATGTGGACTTTCTCCACATTAACAAGTAGTATGCCCTTTAACCCTTTGATTCTGTCCTATATCAAGTGAAACTTGTAGAATGTTATTTATTTTGGTAAGACAGAGGCTCTAATAACTGTTGTGATGCATGTTGTCTTAACTCTCTTTCTTTCCTATTCTTACCATGCCTTATTTTGTCATTTATTTCTCATTTTCCATTTGTTTTAGTTCTCACTCTTTTGAGCTTTTGCATTATGCAGTGATCCTTCCAGCTCAAATTTAAACAAAGAGCAGCTCAATGGTTTGTTAAACATATTATGTTCTATTGGATGATGACATTAATGATATATTTTGGTGTTGATTCTGATGCACAAAATGTGGAATTGCAGATACGCAGAGGGATGAAAATCCTATTATTGATGGACATGTTGACAATTCTTCTACTTTTACCAAGAAAAAGAAGAAAGGGGACAACAAGAGTAGTGTGGACAATATAGCTGGTCAATCTGAAGTTGATGATAGATCTGCCAACTCTAAGAAAATTGAGGAGCAAGTTTCCCCAGAAGCAATGAAGGAATCTGCTACTGATGTTATTGGAGGGTTGCATTCGAATGAGTGTGCTAAGAAGGAGAAAAAGAAGAAGAAAATCAAATTGGATGAATCTCATGTTGATACTGTTGAATCTAATGGAGGGTCTGATGCTGTGATAGAGGGTAAAACTAAGGATAAGAAGCAAAAGAAAAACAAGCTGACTTCTGATTCTTTAGTTGAAGATGCTGCACCTGTTTCAGAGGACACACAACTTGCTTCTACTACATCGAATGCTAATGACATACCATTGGAAGATAAGACTTCCAAATCTAAGAAAAAGAAAAAGAAGGATGATTCTGAAGATGTTGAGAAAGTAAAATCCAAAGATGATGAAAACGAGATCTCGAAGGTGGATTCAACAGTCACAAATGATAAAAGTTCCAAGAAGAGGAAGAGATTGGATTCTGAAGTACATGACACTCAGCCTGCTAATGAAAATGCTATTGAAGACTCTAAACGTAGGAAGACAGATAATACAGAAGAACAATTAAATTCATTGGCGGGAGCAGATAAACATGGTAAAGAAAATGGGAATGTTGAGAAAATTGGAAAGCATTCTGAGCAAAAGAGCTCGAAGAAGCAGAAAAATGGCTCAGCTCAAGTAAGTTCGTGAATGTCTTTGTATTTTGTTGGTCATTTTAAACAAACAAGTATTGAAGCCCAATTCCGATCTCATTTTTTTTTCTTACCTGGATATATTAAACCCTGCCTTTGAAGTCAAGTTGGTAATGCCTTACTTTTTTTTACATGTAATACCTTGCTTATAGTGTTTGTTACTAAGTAGGCAATTTGAATCTGATTATTGCAGCCAAAGAAGCCATTTCAAAGAGTGAATGTTGAGGAAGTTGTATTTGTTGATAGCAGGCTTGAAGATAATTGATATTGGGCAAAGGTATAAACTACTTGCCCCACTTCTTGTTTTCTCTTAGTTTATGTTTTGATTGAAGTTATTAATGGAAAGGAAAAGAAAAGAGAGGGGTTAAGCTTGAATACCTTTAGAAAATGAAATATATATAATAAATGCATAGAAGTCTTTTTATATTTGAAAAGGAATTTACTCATTCGTAAATGTTTACAGCAATTTGGTTTAGTTTAAAAGTGGGACTTCTGGGGGTCCCCCATCCTTTATTTTAATCTACATGTTAATTAAAGAAACGAATGGTTTTCTTACTTGTTTTCCTTTCGTTTCCCGCACATTTTATTAATCCAAACATATACTTAACTTATTTTGTAATTATACTAATCATTTTGGTCACTTGGACAATCTTTGCAGGATGGTGCTGAAACTGGATATGGTGCAAAAGCTCAAGAAGTACTAGGTCAAGTAAGAGGAAGGTATGTGTAAATATATCATTGGGTATTTACTGAACAGGGTTATGATTCTAACATTCATAAGCATAAGTAACACATAAATAGCGCAATATGTTTTCTTAAGTTACATTTGCCGGGTCAAATTAACTTGTTGATGTTGCTTTATTCTGACTTCATTCTCTGTCGGAGTGTTGCTCTTTTACCAAAATATGCTTGTTTTACTGTGCTTTGGGTGGTTTTTGTATATGCTCAAGCTCAAGCATGATGGTGTCTAAAAACTTGCTTCTGATTGTAAAACTCAGGGGTTTCCGGCATGAGAAGACCAAGAAGAAACGTGGATCATACAGGGGAGGACAGATTGATTTCGATTCACACTCGGTAAAATTCAATTATTCTGATGATGAGTAATGCCCCAATGGTGTCTGCTATACATTTTTACCCTTTTCCTGCAATTGAGGAAATATGGAAATATATTAATTGGAACTCAGCGACAACGCTCGTGTTCGTCTATCGACCCTCCGGTGTTGTTTTGTTAGGGGTCAGACAGTTTCATTGTTGATTTCTTGTTAATTGAATTCTACATATTTTTGTCTTATTGTCTGTCTCCTGTAAAACACTTGACAGTTGCTTCCCTCAAAGAGTGATCAAGAATCAATCTGTTCTGTTTTCTAAATAATATTACAAACTTGAGTTCTATATTTAAAAACATAACACACGAGAATATATGAAAACTTAAAGAATATTACAAATTTGGTTGTGAAAAGAGTACATGAAATAATCAACCATAAACCTCTATGGACTGATGAAAGAATTTTCTCATCATTCATTCCCATTTCTAAACATCTGTTAAATCTTTTACAAATTTGGTTGTGAAAAGAAGTGTATTGGATTTTTTGTCCCCTAAGGTATCCTTTTGTACATTAGCATTAGAACTGCTGGGAAACTCATTTATGGAAATCGTTTTTACAATTTTCCTAATTTTGACCCTCCAATTTCTAAACATCGGAGCCTTCCATTCATGATTACATCATGAGAGCATATTCAGATAAAATTATATTTATAATTAATATATAAATAATTAAACAATCAAAGATTCATGGAGTTTACCAAGTAAATATTCACATATATACATATATGGAAAAGTACAATGTACAGATGGATAGGGATAGGGATAAAGCTGGGAGACGTAAGAAGGGAACTAAAGAAACAGTTTTTAGGATGGGAAATATCTGGGTTTTTTTTTAATTCTATGTTTTGTTGGGGAAGAAGATCGGTTGTTCTTTGAAAAAAAAATACCAAATGTTACATATTCTTCCAAACTTCAATACCCATTCTTTTTCTTTCCATTTTTGACATTTTAGATTACTGTTTTACCGGTGCCGGCCACTTTCCATGCCCCTTCGCCGCAATCCGTTTCCTGGAATTTTATTTCCTTTCTCGGGGGAAAAATGGGATTTTACCTTTACTTTGATTACTGTTTGGATTGTGCTGAATGAGCTGATCTGAGCTATCCAGCACCAGCACAGTCTTTAATAGTGTCTTTGCTTTGTCTTTTTCAAGCTAATCAGAGATGAACAGCTCATATGTTTAGATTCTATTTTTCTTTGTCTGGAAGTTCAAGGGGGGAAATAAAAGCAATGAAAGTGCCGGCCGCCGGAGCAGGATCTACATCGAACGCGGCAGCTACGAGTTCGGCTGAAGGTCTGCTCTTTCTCTTTTAGTTTACTTTTTTTTCTCGATTTTACCACTTCGATTATCCTATAAAAGGTCTGGTTTTTGTTGTCTTTCTCAATCAATCTCTACTTTTAAAGCTCTAAGCTTTGCTTTATTTCTGCTTTTGCTTTTCCGTTGAACTAGAATCTCTAGCTAGATACTTAAAGTTTCTTCTTTCTTTCTTTTTTCCTGGAAAAACAATCAGAAAAAGAGTAAATTGACTTGAGAGGTGGTGCAGGTGTTTCGCCGGAGAAGAAGAGCATCAACCCGGAGCTATGGCAGGCGTGTGCCGGACCGCTTGTGAACCTTCCGGCTGCTGGGACCCACGTTGTCTACTTCCCTCAAGGACACAGCGAACAGGTGAACTAAATCACCAGCTCTTGTCGACATTAACTATATAGATTCCTTTGTTTCTGCTGAGAATGAATTTTTATAATAAATTGGTTTGATCTAGGTGTTTTTTGGGTTCTATTAATTGTTTGTATTTGATGCGGTACGACTTCATAATTTATAACTTCAATGAATTAAATGATGCTACCTGATTTTATTTTCTTATTAATAGCATGTGGTCTTATATGATTTTCCATGAAAAATGAAGGTTGTTGAACTTTGTTTACTTCAGACATTCTGCCATAGCAAAGAGTTTCTTTATTCGGATATATTTACATGGTGATAGATTATATCATACATGAAGGGTGTTGTTTGTTCGAAGCTTTCATCTTCTATCTCGGTTAAATATGTGTTCTGACTTGAATAAAATTTCCAATCTCAGGTTTCAGCGTCAATGAAGAAAGATGTGGATGCTCAAGTTCCAAACTACCCGAATCTTCCTTCTAAGCTATTATGTCTCCTTCACAATGTCACCTTGCATGTACTGTTACCTAATTCTTCCCGCCACTTGTTCCTTGCCTTTCAGAAATGTCAATTATCTTTAATTTATTTGTACTTTCAAATCCATATTTTTTTCTCAACTCTCTTGTTTGGTTTTGCAGGCAGATCCAGAGACAGACGAAGTCTATGCTCAGATGACCCTCCAACCCGTTTCTTCTGTAAAGCACTTATCCCATATGTCTGGAAGAGTCTCTTATATCGTGTTATATAGAGATTTGAATATGTAAATGGATATTAGAACTGAACCTATCGACGTTTGTTGCAGTTCGATAAGGAGGCATTACTGAGATCAGATCTTTCTCTCAAGTCAAATAAGCCTCAACCAGAATTCTTCTGTAAGACGTTGACAGCAAGTGATACAAGCACTCATGGAGGTTTTTCTGTTCCTCGCCGCTCTGCCGAAAAAACTTTCCCTCCTCTTGTAAGCAGTTTTGTGTAACCTAGAAGATTGGTTGTTTTAACCAGATGTTAATCCCTTTTCTGATTCTTTTGACAGGATTTCTCAATGCAACCACCTTCTCAAGAAATTGTGGCCAGGGATCTGCATGAAAATGTCTGGAATTTCCGCCATATCTATCGTGGTATGGTCATTTTTTGTCCTTGAACTTCCGCTTGTTGGATTTATGGATTTCCATTACAACATTACTAATTGTTTTGCTTGCGCTTTATGCACTTGATGTATTTAATTCCAACATCTGGTTTTTAATTTCAGGACAACCAAAGCGCCACTTGCTTACCACAGGATGGAGTCTATTTGTTAGTGGAAAGAGACTCTTAGCTGGAGATTCAGTTTTATTCATTAGGTAATGGTAATGATTCCGCTTGGAATATGCATTTTTAGTTACTGATTTCACAATGCTTCATGTCTCTTTTTTTACAGAAGCACTGTTACCTGAACTTTTATTGTTTTATTGCTCTCTTCCATAGAGAGAAACAAAGGCAATTTTATCATTCTTGTGTTCAAAATTTGTGAGCAGAGATGAAAGGCAGCAGCTTCTCTTGGGCATAAGACGTGCTAACAGGCAACCCACAAATTTATCATCATCAGTATTGTCGAGTGATAGCATGCATATCGGCATCCTCGCTGCAGCTGCTCATGCAGCAGCAAACAATAGCCCCTTTACCGTGTTCTATAATCCCAGGTCCAAAGGATACCTTTCTGGCTTTTAAATTAAGTTCAGCCACGTTAGACGAGTAGATTAGTATATGCTATTAAAGAGATTTGCTTTCCTGTAAGTAATTATTCCAAAATATTCTTTGTTCTTCAGGGCTAGTCCTTCCGAATTTGTTATTCCTTTAGCCAAGTATTACAAAGCTGTGTACAACAATCAAATATCACCTGGCATGCGCTTTCGAATGATGTTTGAAACTGAAGAGTCAGGAACAAGAAGGTAACTTTATGTCAAGTCGTCTGTTTTTGGTAATTGATTAATATCTCCAAGTTAGCCATATATTGATGATTGCTTTCTTGGAGCAGAAAATTTTGATTTGGTTATTTGTCAAAAAAATGGTGGAAATAAAGTACTTATTTCCCCTTCAGGTATATGGGCACAATTACCGGAATCAGTGATATTGATCCTGTAAGATGGAAAAACTCACAATGGCGTAATTTGCAGGTAAGTTTAACTATTTTTAGTTTATGTTTTTCATTATATTTAAGTAAGAAGAGGCTTTTCTTGTTTAACTAGCTCATGGTCTTCAATAGGTTGGTTGGGATGAGTCAACTGCCGGGGAAAGACGTAGTCGAGTCTCCCTTTGGGAAATTGAACCAGTTACTGCTCCATTTTTCATCTGTCCACCTCCATTCTTCAGATCAAAGCGTCCTAGACAACCCGGAATGCCAGGTAGAAGATCTTATAGCCTCTAAATTATTGCATAATCAATATCAATATGGCGCAAGAACCGTTTATTTGATGTCACTTAGGGATCTTGTTCCTTGGCAATATCCAGGTGCCTTCTATTAGTTGGTTGTATGCCATTTTTTTCATTGTGATACTTGGGCTTTATGTAGAGTAGTAGCAATGATTAAATGGCATCTGCTGATTCTGGTTTTGCAGATGATGAATACCCCGACATAGATAATATACTCAAGAGGCCAATGCCTTGGCTGGGAAATGATATAAGCATGAAGGATTCACATTCGCTTCCGGGGCTTAGCCTGGTCCAATGGATGAATATGCAGCAAAATCCTACACTTGCAAACTCAATGCAGCCAAATTTCATGCAGTCTCTGTCTGGGTCCGGTATGCAAAACTTTGATGTAACAGATCTTTCCCAACAAATGGGTCTGTCCACACCACAAATACCTCAGCCAAACAACTTGCAGTTCAATGCTTGTAGGCTACCTCAGCAAGTGCAGCAACTTGATCATCTTCCAAAGCTACCATCTACAATTAACTCACTGAGATCCACTATGCAGCCACCACAGCTAAATGACATGACTCAGCAGTCGAGGCAAAATTTGATTGCCCAGACTCTACCTTCTAGTCAAGTTCAGGCTCAAATTCTTCAGCCTCAAGCCCTTGGCCAAAGTAACAATATGCTTCAGCAGCATCAAACTTCTAATCAAACTCATCAACTCGCTCCAAGTCTTCCTCAAAACCTGCCGCATCTGCAGCAACATCAACAGCATATGGGACCGAACCAACCACAAAACCTAATACATTCCCAACTGTCTGATCCACTTAACCAACATTTACATGTGCCCGACAACCAGGTCCAGTTTCAGCTGTTGCAGAAGCTTCAACAGCAACAACAGTTGCTTTTGGCACAGCAATCTGCACTTCAGCAGCCTGGTCAACTTGCCCAACTCCAAGATCAACAAAGGCAGCTGTTAGATGCGTCCCAGACCTTCTCTAAGTCTGTGACAGCTAGTCAAGTGTTAGAGATGCCTCAAAACTCACCCACCTTGCTACCTCAATCTAATGTTGCCCCACAACAAATACCTAAAAGTAACAGCCAGGCGAATGTCCGGTTCTCTCAGCCACCTTTGCAGTCAAAGCTTCAGCAACAACAACCCACAGTGCTGCCTAAAGTTCCCGGTCATGTAGATCCCTCTCGAACCACCGCAACAAATCAGCTGTCCAATGCTGTTAACAGTGTAATGACAGGTGCTGCTGTAGCTGCACGTTCTGTGATTACTGATGATAACCCATCGTGTTCCACATCACCATCTACAAACTGTCCAAGTGTTCTTCAACCAATGATAAATGGAAGACTCCACAAGAGTACTGGATTCGGGAATGACGTCACTCAGTCTGCTGCCATGGTCTTGAATCCTAATCCAATGGAGACCATGTTGCCTCATGCTAATATAGTTAAAGAACTTCAGCGAAAATCTGATTTTAGACCCTTATTGAATATCTCCAAGGGTCAAAACCAAGGCCTTTATGCTCAACAAAACCTTATCAATGGTGCTACCGTACATGCAGATTACCTGGACACATCGTCTTCTACGACTTCAGTTTGCCTTTCTCAGAAAGATGTTCATTTGCAGCAAAACACGTTGACTTACAACCCTCAAACAATGTTGTTGAGAGACACAAGTCAAGACGGTGAAGTTCAAGCAGATCCAAGGAACAGTGTTTCATATGGAAATAATATGGATAACCAAATTGGGATACCCATGAATTCTGACCCTTCGCTGACGCAAGGCGTGATAGAGCTGGGGAAGGATTTTTCAAATGACCACTTTTCAGGAGGAATGCTCGACAGCTATGAAAACCCTAAAGATGCTCAGCAAGAACTTTCATCGTCAATGGTTTCCCAGTCATTTGGAGTTCCAGATATGACGTTTAACTCCATTGATTCCACCATAAACCAGAACAGCTTCACAAGCCGTGGTGCATGGACCTCACCACCGCAATTTCAGAGGATGCGGACATATACTAAAGTTTGTCATCTTGTTGCACAAATCCTTGACCACTTGCACGCATCACAAATCCTTCTTGCCATCTCTTCGGTCAAGATCTCTAATTCACATATTTACCTTTTCTAGGTTTACAAACGTGGGGCTGTTGGAAGATCTCGATCGATATAACTCGTTATTCAGGTTATGAAGAGCTCAAACAAGATTTGGCTCGCAGGTTTGGCATCGAGGGTCAACTTGAAGACCAAGGAAGAATAGGCTGGAAACTAGTCTACGTGGATCATGAGAAAGATGTTCTGCTAGTAGGAGATGACCCATGGGAGTAAGCTCTGTTGCTCTTTTTCTCATAAATACAGCTCTTCCCAAATATTCTTTACATTCAATGTCCTTTTCCTGAGTTTTTTTTTTTTTTCCACCTGTTTCATTTCACTATTTCAGGGAGTTTGTCAACTGTGTCCGAAGCATCAAAATCCTCTCCCCTCAGGAAGTCCAGCAGATGAGTGTGGAGGGAGATTTTGGGAACTCTGTCCTGCCTAATCAAGCCTGTAGCAGCTCTGACAAAGGGAATGCATAAACTAGTATAGCAACAAGCTAATGACCATTACTGGTTCGGAGCTTATACAGTTTGTATAATAGGATTCGGTTGGTTGCTCGATACAGTGTATATTTTCCACATATCCTTCTGCAGTAAATGGGTATCACTTCATATGCTGGCTGAAGTTAAGGCCAGAAACGAAGAGATGGTCGATCATAGAAGCAGAAAAGGAGGAAAAGTGTGGTCTCAGAATCATGCCTGTAAGCGGGAGTTGAGCTTTTATGTAAGAATCCAACTTGAGCTTCGGTTTGTTTATGTAAGAAATTGATTTTCCATTCTTCTTTTTATCAACTTTGAATTGACATTAGCCAAACATAGGATGATTATGTTGGTTAGGTATTCATTAACACCTTGATAAGAATTATAGCTTGAGTCTTACCAGCGATCCCATTAGGCCTATCAGAAACTGAGTTGGCATTTGATAGTTTCCTCAGGTGTACTCAGAAAATAGGATACATTACTAAACTAAATATTAAAATAAAGATAAATACTAAATATATATTTACCCCAAAATAAAATTTAAAATTTTGAGAAATTATTCTAAGGTGATTAAACAGTTGCAGTTGTATATTACTGTTTTTTGACATGGCAGATAATATTTAAGACAAGAAACGTTGTCAACGGCATCGCCACCTCCAACAGCCTTTTCCACCTTAACAGCACAGCAACGCCCTACCCTTTGCGCTTTGATATGTAACGTTCCCAATTCCATGCATCCCACATCTCCCCGTCTCCAACACTAAATTAGTATTCCCACTTCCTCCTTACACGGAGGACGCCGCCACCCCAACAGTTCCCTTTGTCGGAACAGCCATGGCCTTTCGCTGTCAACTTCAACTCGTAATCCAACTTTTAATCCTATTGCTTTTTCCTATGGTTTCCATTTCTTATGCATTGTCTGATGCCGAAATCCTTCTCAAGTTCAAATCCTCGTTGACAAACCACACTGCTTTGAAGAGCTGGGAAAACAATTCTAACACTGTATGCAACGGAGAACGTTCCAACTGGATCGGCGTTGTTTGTCAGAAAGGCAAAGTTATGGGGTTGAAGCTCAAAAACATGGGACTCTCGGGCACCATTGATGCCAACACCTTGGTCGCCTTGTCCAGCTTGAGAACCTTAAACTTTATGAACAATAATTTTAATGGTTCGATCCCTGAGTTCAATAAACTTACAAGGTTGAGATCCATTTTTTTATCCTACAATCGGTTTTCTGGAGACATTCCTGGAAATGCATTCCAAGGAATGGTTTGGCTCAACAAGCTGTATCTTTCGAAAAACCGGTTTACGGGTCCGATTCCGGCATAGGTGGCCACCCTGCCCAGGCTTTCGGAGCTTAAACTGGATGGCAATCAGTTTTCGGGAAAAATACCAGATTTTAAGCAGGAGAAGTTGCATGTAGTTGATCTATCGTATAATCAATTGGAAGGTCCTATACCAGCAAGACTTAGAAGAATGCAGACATGTTTGCAGGTATATAATTACTATTAACTTCTTTATTAATTAAAGTGAGTATTCGATTGAGTGAAATGAAAACTTTTCAAATATAGCTAAATATGTGATTATATATGGAAATGCAGGCAATAAAGGCGTTTGTGGAGCACCATTGAAGGCATGTGAAACGATTGTTAAAATTATTTTCCCAACATCGACGACCCCTGCTCATCCAAGAGAAAACGTTGCTACCAATTTCATGAAGAAGATCTCAATGTGGATTATTGTGATCCTGATCGTAGTTGGGGTCTTTATACTACTAGCCATAGCTGCATTCATCATAATCAATCAACGCAAAAAGCAGCAACCAGCTCCAAAACTGAAGACTCTCAAGGTAGAAGACCGTGCATCTCCAGCCTCGAACAACGGAATGAAGCCCGTGGAGGCCAGTCCGATGTTTACTTTCGTTAGGGATGATGATAGAGACAACTTTGATTTGCAGGACTTGCTGAATGGGTCGACTGAGATATTGGGAAGCGGGTGTTTCGGTTCATCTTACAAGACTTCTCTACCGGATGGTACTACCATGGTGGTGAAGAGGTATAAACAGATGAACGACGCCGGGGAAGAAGATTTCCAAGAGCATATGAGGTGGATTGGGAGACTGAGACATAACAACGTGCTTACTCTCGCCGCTTATCATTACAGGAAGGACGAAAAGCTCCTTGTCTGCGATTTTGTCAACAACTGCAGATTGGCTGTTCATCTCCGTGGTATGTTGCTTATTTACTTCAAATTTTCTCTATAATAACCCTAAGATATGTTCAAATAACATAGTGTTTTTTATTATGTTTTTTTTTTTTCTGCAGCTCATCAAACTTTGGGGCAACCAGGCCTTGATTGGCCAACTCGATTGAAGATTGTGAAAGGAGTAGCCAAGGGGCTTGTGTACCTACACAAGGAGTTACCTAGTTTGATCGCACCACACGGTCATCTCAAGTCCTCAAACGTTCTCCTCAACGAATCCTTCGAACCCGTCCTCACCGATTACGCTCTGATCCTGGTCATCAACGCAGAGAGTGCTCATGGTGGCCTATAAAGCACCCGAATACGTGCAACACGGTAGAGTCACGAAGAAGACTGATGTATAGAGTCTCGGTGTACTGATCCTAGAGATTATGACAAGGAAGTTCCCCTCAAACTTCTTGCTCATTGGCAAAGGAAACGGTGAAGAGGAAATAGTGACATGGGTGAAATCTAAACTCAGTGACGACGACAGAGAAACGTTGTTGACGAACTTAGAGGTATTCGACAGAGAAATGGGAGCCATAAGCATCGGTGACGGGAAAACGATGAAGCAGCTGTCGAAGATCGGATTGAGTTTCTGTGAAGATGATGTGCAGAATAGAATAGAATTGAAAGAAGCTGTGTGGAGAATTGAAGGATTGAAGCTCCGGAACATGAGTAGTGATGGGGAGTTCTTCTCGGCAATTGCCAGTGACGGTGAAGAGGACATGAAGTTGTGATGTTCCATGAATCATGTTCATGTTCCTGTGTGGAAATTTGTTGAATGTTTCATCTGATGTTAGAGATTTGATTTTTCAATACCTTTATTTGTGTATCTCTAGATTTCCTCTAGGACTAGTTATGTTATGTGTAGCTTGCAGTTGCATATATTACCTATTTGTCTCCATCTTCTACCTAAATTATTTATTTTTATTTTATTATATCTATTAGATTCTTTACTTATCGATTTTTTTATTTTATTTTTTAGAAAAAAATTTAATTTAGAATTAATTGGTAATAAATTGAGAAAAGCAGCTTAAACATAAGTTTGCAGTTAATAATTGAAAAACAATAAAGAATACATATGGGTGGAATGAAATAAAATATTTTAAATATTTTATTTATATTTTCAAATATTAAATAAAATATTGTCATTTTATTATTTTAGATTTTATTTTTGAGGGGATTAAACTATCCAATCCGACTTTATTTTTATAATAACCTGACTCGAACGCACTTTTTTAATACTAAATTCTATCGAGTCAAGTCAAAACCCGACAGAATCAAATCAAATTATCATCCCTATAAACATTGTATTTTATGAACATTTTAAAAATTAAACAGTTTTTTATCCACTTTAAAATCTATTCAGTTTAACCCAAAGTTTTATTTTTACTTTTACATAAATTGTTTTATTTTTTTTCTTATTTTTTTATTTTTATGAATACGAAACTGAATCATAAAAACAGTAAAAAATAAAATCTCAAGTTAACAACATACATGAACTAATGTTAAATCGTTTCAACGAACATGAACAATTAAACTTGCATGTAATTAGTTTTGTTTTGTAAACTTGTCTCTATTTGGTTGGGTAATTAGTTTTGTTAGTTACCAATACAACAAACAAATAAACCCACCAAAACATCCCTCTTAATTAGCCAACTTCTTTAATTATAAAAGACAAAACATAGAGTAAAAGCAGCCTCAAATTGTCGTGAATCCGAAGATAAACATGCGGAGAAGAAATGGAGGAGAAAAGAAAGATCAAAATGTGGCAGTGGCAATAGACAAGGACAAGGGCAGCCAATATGCATTGAAATGGGCCGTCGATCATCTGATGTCCAAGGGTCAAACCATCAATCTTGTCCATGTTAAAACCAGACGATCTTCAATCCCCTCATCGTGTAGGTTTTCATTCAATTATATGATATATAGGGTTGATTATGTATGCATGGCTAACTGGTTGTACGTAAATTTGCTGATCTGATGCATGCATGCATGCAGCTGGTAAGCAAGAACAGGAAAATAAAGCCAAGGAGATCTTTCTTCCTTTCCGATGTTTCTGCTCCCGGAAACTTGTATGTTTTCGTTCCGGTTCCGGTTTTTGTATTTGATCTCTTGTCTTTGATGGTAGATTTATTGTGGTATGTGTGTAATATTTGCAACAGCTCACCAGTAATGAAATCGTACTGGAGGATACCGACATAGCTAAAGCACTTGTCGAGTATGTTCTGTCTGCTTCGGTTGAGGTCTTGGTACTTGGCACGCCGACGAAAGGGGGCTTTGTCAGGTTTTTGATTGATTCCTCTTTCTCCACCCAACATGGATATGGACTCGGCTAATTGATCTAACTCTGCATTTGCCAATCTTTGTGAAATGTCTGACAGAAGATTCAGGAGCATGGAGCTTACAACTACGGTCTCGAAAGCGGCTCCAGACTACTGCACGGTGTATGTGATCGGCAAAGGGAAGATTTCGTCGGTACGAACCGCTACCGCTTCCTCTCCAGCAAGACTTAACATGCCTGCGGCTCCACAGCTGCTGCCTCAACCCTCTAACATTTCCGAAACACTGGAAACCCCTCCGGCTCATGCACCTTGCCACAGATTGAGAGGTTCTGGTAGTGCTAAGTCACAACGTCCACAATGCCACCTGTATGAAGACATGGAAATTATCAAGTAAGTTGTACTAAGATCATCAACAGATACAGATACATAATATATATATATATATATGTAACTTTATGATTCAAAATTTCAATCCCTGGAACAGGTCACCATTCGGGAGATCACGAAATAGATACGAGCAATCAATTCCTGAAACCGACATATCGTTTGTAAGCAGTGGGAGACCGAGCACTGATAGCATGATGTATCTGAGCGACAGTGTTGAATTGGGAAGTCAGGGGCTTTCTGTCAGCTCCGATTATGATAACACAAGCCTGGGATCTTCATTCTCAGGAAACAGGTCCATGGATTTTAGTTCACAATGTGATTTGTCCTCGACATCACTCGAAAGTGGTAGTGGGACATCATGGGCATCTCAGAATATGGTAAGACACTATTTTTTCGGCCATGAAAACGAATATGATTATGCACATTGGTTTCATATACAATTAGAGCACATACAAGGTATATAATGGAACTGAACTGTTCAGATGCAGCAGGATGATGTGGAAACCGAGATGAGACGACTTAAACTGGAGCTCAAGCAGACAATGGAGATGTATAGTGAAGCCTGCAAGGAAGCACTCTCGGCCAAACAGAGGGTAGTTACTGAATATCGATAAGCCGGACCGGAACTTTTCCCGATTATGATATGATTTTTTTAAAATTCTCATTACAGGCAAAAGAGCTTCAATGCTGGAAATTACAAGAAGAACATAAGATCGAAGTGGCGAGAGTAACGGAGGAAGCCGCACATTCACTTGTAGAGAAGGAGCAAGCAAAGTGTAAGGCTGCCATTGAGGCAGCCCAAGCAGCTCAAATGATTGCTGAACTTGAAGCACAAAAGGGAATGATTGTAGAAAAGGATGCTACCAAAGAGGTAGAGCAGAGGAAATTGGGTGATGCACATGATATCAGGTATCGGAAATACACGATTCAAGAGATCGAAGCTGCAACGGATATCTTCTCACAGTCTCGCAAAATAGGAGGAGGTTACGGGCCGGTGTACCACGGCTACCTCGACCACACACCGGTTGCGATAAAAGTTCTACGTTCGGATGCAGTCCAAGGGAAAATACAGTTCCAGCAAGAGGTTTGCATGCAAATAAGAACTAATTATACTGAAATATTTGCAAGAAATTTACTCACTATAAGTTTTGGCGACTCATATAGATTGAAGTGTTGAGCTGCATACGACATCCTAACATGGTTCTTCTTCTTGGAGTCTGCCCGGAGTATTGCTGCCTAGTCTATGAATACATGGCTAACGGGAGCTTGGAAGATCGGCTATTTAGGCGCGATAACACTCCGGTACTTCCATGGCAAGTAAGATTCCGGATTGCAGCAGAGATTGCAACAGGTCTTCTTTTCCTCCACCAAACCAAACCAAAGCCAATTGTGCACCGTGACCTGAAACCTGGCAACATTTTGCTTGATCGCAACTATGTCAGCAAGATTAGTGATGTTGGATTGGCTAGGCTAGTTCCAGCATCGGTTGCCGACGCGGTAACTCAGTATCGTATGACAGCAACTGCAGGAACATTTTGTTACATAGATCCAGAATATCAGCAAACTGGAATGCTAGGGATAAAATCCGATGTCTACTCACTTGGTATCTTGCTACTGCAAATAATAACCGCCAAGCCACCGATGGGATTGATGCATCATGTCGAGAATGCGATCGAAAACGGAACTTTGGCTGATGTACTTGACCCAGCTGTGCCTGACTGGCCAATGGCAGAGACCTTGACCTTTGCCAAGTTAGCCCTCAAGTGTTCGGAGATGAGACGGAGAGACAGACCTGATCTAGGTCGGGTTGTGTTGCCCGAGCTCGAAAAATTGAGAACTCTTGCCGAAGAAAACATGCCTCAGTACATCACGCATGGTAGCAGTGCAGTGTCTTCACCAAATTACAGCCAAGTTTCAACTTTTTCCACCACAGTAAGTGACAACAAAGAGTGGTCTTACTGAACTAGATAAACAGGCAGAAGGATTCCGATACGAGGAGCCGAAGTCTGCCATCGGAACTCAATATATTCCGATCTTCATTCATTTTTTTCGTCCAGAAAACTTGGTTGAGAATGCTACTGTACAGCTGCTATAGGCATCCTTGGAGGAAGATGTGCTTTGATAATAAGATAGATTGATACTCCTGTAAAAAAAAAATACATGTTTTTTTCTTCTAAATTGTATTAATAAATTTGTATAAAAAATACGCATATGAAAGATAAATTTACGAGGGTGGTGCTCTGTAAGCTTGCCTGGAGTGCCTATGTATGAGTGCCTATGTATATTATATATAGAAAGAACAAAATTATAGGAAGCTTAGGAGTGCTTCTAGAGATTGCAATACCCTTGTACGTTGTATAAAAAATACTGCCAGTATACGTGTTTATAATAGGAATGCAAGATTATATAGTGTAAGTGCTTCGATTAGAGAGACTTGAAAAATTTCTTAAAGATGAACGTCTAAACCTTAACCTTTTATAGTGTTGTTGTAATTTTTTACTTTTTTAGATAATAAAATCACAACTTATCCAAAAAAACATAGAAAATAATGATAATTTTATAAAGATTATAGGTGAATAAAGATAATTTTACTTCGGACGTTACTTTTTTATACAGTGAATAAAGATGATTTTATAGTGAATAAAGATGATTATGATAACAGTACTGAAACATATTATTACTCGAATGATTTAACGACAGTCACACAGTATGTCATGAGGTCGCACTGTTTGTTATTTAACGGTCGAGTGATCAAAATAGAAATAATATCAAAAAATTAATGATTAAATTAAAAACAATACCAAAATAAAGGTTTAGTGAAAAAAAAATGAGAATAGTTTAATGACATGATTGCTCAGAAGTCACCAAAAACTAAAAGAATTACCGACTCTGCAATTAGAGCAAGACACCAAGATTTGTCTCTTGTTCAAGGGAATGGAAAATGGGAAATTGTGAATATAATCCCTTTAAGGTACATTTATTTTTAAATCAAAAGCATAAAGTACTGTGAGCTTTAATATTAAGACTCTAAGAATCAAACCCTAAAACTCTTGTTTCCAATCACCCTACAGATTTAATGGAACAAACTAAGACAACATTGAAGATTCTGATTTGAAATCCACTTCAAAATTTGTATAATTGGCAATAACCAGCTGAAAAATGAACACTTTTATTGAGCAATCAAACCTACTCCACCGTTATTCATCGTCTCCGACGAAAGAGAACACTCTACAACCCGATTTTCTTCTGAGCCTTCTGAATCTGGTTGAGGAATATCCAGGTCATCTGCACAAGAGAACAGCCGGTCATCGGATATAATGAAAAGTTTATGGTTGAGATTGAGAAACTATAAATATGGTAAAGTGAACACTGAATACCATGACGTGCGGAGCAATTCTAACACAATATACAGGGAATCCTGTGTAAAATTTGAATGGTCCTCCAGCCTTGAGGGTTTTCATAGCACAGTCCAAAGAGCCAGTGTATGGATACTTGCCCGAGGCGTCAGGTTGCATTTTCTGGATTTGTGTTTTCACATAATCGAAAGGCAAACTGCAAGCTGCAGCAAAGAAACCCGAAATGGTACTTGCACCTGAGACAAAGAACGAAAAGGGGCATTAATTAATTTCCGGATAGTTTTAGAATTAGTAATGCATGCTAGTCAATGGTCTTAAGACTCGGGAAACGCATTACAATCTATCCTCAAATAGACCTCGTCAAATGATAATGCCACTTCAGAAATAAGGGACGGCTCTCCCTCGGATGAATCATATAATCAAAGAGAACTATGAACCAGAATGGAAGAGCTTGCTCAAACCATGAGTAAATAGTATTTCGTAATAACTTTTAAAGGTTCTGCTACTTGACTACACAAAGAAAGTATCAGTAAGGGATAAGCTACGAATTGTTCGTTCAACAAATTTAGGACATATGATAGATTTACGAAAGACATTAAAATAGTTAATTTATATGCTAATTGCTACTAAGATAGACTCTTACCAACAACAGTAGCGGCTTCTCCTAAGCCAAGGTTATCCTTGAAAAACTCAACACTTTGATCGTATGAGGCCAGCATTCCCATGTTCAAAGCCATGGCTCTGACTACCGTAGGGCCTGCACCTTTCCAAAGTGCCAAAACCCCTTCATCTGCAACAATACGATAGAGAGCATGGAATGCATTGGTGTAATTTCGGCGCTGCGCGACCGGTAAAGTGGCATCAGCCTGCATACGGATAAGTGCTAAATCAGCTGGACTGCCAACAGTGGCCCCAATAGCACCAGCAGTCAAACCACACAAAGCCTTCTGGTATAGAGGTAAGGGCTTCCCATCATTAGCTTCAATTGCTTTGTTCGTCAATATCCTATAGAAAACAATGCAAATAATTCAAAAGCTGAACCCGACCGGAATAGATTATAGAAGTGTAGTCTCAAAAGTAAACCACATCACAAATGTGCAGTGAAAAAGGCAAATGCTAATAAGGTCAAAAAGTAGAGGTCATGCTTCATAATCAAACTATTAATCATTCTAACAAAAGATGTATCTTGAAATGTATAACAAAGTCACACAAAGGAATGGAATGGCACTCACTTGAATGATCCCAGTCGAGCAGTAGTGTATGTAGCTTGCCTGAGAAGTCCAGCTGATAACCCCTGTCCGAAACTTTATAAGTGAGATAAAAGACTCGTTGAAAAAACGAAACATCTAAATTCCAATTAGATCATCAAGCCGATTTTTTTTTTTAATTTCGAAAATCCATCAAGGTAAAGTCACTATATCTATGTATGAGCTATTCTATGTCCAAGGCCTGATATTGAAATGATTTTAGAGGTTTTCCCTGGCTTCGTCCTTGTCAACAAACAATCCGAAAATGCTTCGACTCTTTTAGACCAGATCCAGATCAAAGAGCAATGATTCGAAACAGTTCTTTTTACACTAATTCAGAAGCCGGAGGACTCAAGCACACGGATATCAGGATTTCCAATCCAAAATTTGCAAATTGCAGTTTCAAGTAGTGAAACAAGACATCCCATACCATGAGACAGCACTAACTTCCAATATTTTGGGAACTCAAATCAATAAATAATTTCATATAAACCATGAACAAAAATGTAGAAAATCTCTAAACAATGTTAAAATTAAAGATCCAACATCAATACCACAGGTTTCAGAAGCCAATAACGGATCTAAAACATGAAAAGTTAGATCAATAAGAAAGAAAAAAAAAATCAAAAGTTGAATGCAGATGCAGAAAAACAACCTTGTAAAAGGCACGAACACCCTCCTCCTTAAGCATGTTCCTGGTAACAGTTCCTGCCGACCCCTGACCCAGTTGGATTCTCACCTACACCAAACCAAAATCCAAAACAACAAAGAACCATTAGCCAAAAGGACACAAATCCCAGATCTAAAAACCCAAACTTGGCCTTAAAAGTATCATCTTTTTAAAAGACAATTGAGATAAAAAAAATATTTGAAGATCAGATCTACTAAAAGATGAGTGGAAAAAAACCTTGATCATATCGATGGGTTGGATGACACAGGTAGCAAGCATACCAGAGGCACCTCCATTGACAAAAGGCTTAACCTTTGGCCAAACCCCAGAAGACTGAGCTTTCTTCTCCTCCGCCATTTATTTTGAGTATTGAAACGGTGAAGGGGAAAGATAATTTTGCTAAGGAGAAACAGGGAGGAGGAGGCGAAGTGAGAGGCTTTCCCTAATATACAGACACAACACAAATCCTCCTTGCTATAAAAAACGTAAATAAATATTATAATAAAATCTCTTGGCTGCAATTTGTTTGCCTTTGTTTGTTTACCTGGAAAAGTTCGTACCTTTTTTTTCCTTCGTAGTATTTTGGTTGGGAAACTACAATGAATTTAATTTATTAAATCACAGTTAAAATAATAAGATTTGTTATGCTTTTTTTAATTCATTCTTTTTATAAATAAAAAATAATATATTTTAAAATTCGTAGGATAATTCTTAATAATAAAAGATATATATTTTTATTTAAATTTTAATTAAAATATTATATATATTATTAAAAACCTAAAAAAATAGATATTATCTTATAAGCAGACTAATATATTTAAAATAATAATAAACTTTTTTTTGAATTTATTGCTTTGATATTATTAAAATATAATTATTTTAATATTATTTGGATTAGAAAAAAAATGTACCCCAATGACTTTTTTTTATTCTTTTAAAAGTGAAATATTATAATATTAATTATCAATTGATTTAATCAACACTAATATAAAATAGAGTTAAAAATTTAAAACTTTGTGATACAAAAGGAAAATTTGAATTGGAAGTGTCATATAATAGAATATATATATATTTATTGTACTTGATTTATAATGGTCAATTAATAAAATATTTTTTATGATGTCATGAAAGAAAAATTTGAGTAAAATAACTTTTATAATGAATTTTAAAATAATATGGATTAATTAAATAATAAATTAGATAATTCAGATAATCATTTTCAATAATAATTATTATATTTTTATTCAAATTCTAATTAATATTAAAGTTAGATATTAATATAATTATAATGATTAAAATTTACTTGATAAGTAAGATTCTTTAAGTAAATATCGATATTAGATAAGAAGTATTAGTATTAAATAAGATTTTTTAGTGATATATAGATTATTGATTATAAAAATATTATATATTTGGGTAAACTGTAATAGAGGTCACTTAATTAAAGATAAGGTGATATTTGGGTCACCTAATTATTAAAAGTTATATTTGGGTCACTCATTTATGGGTAAGGTTATATTTGAGTCACCCAATTATTAAAAATTACATTTCGATCACTCAATTATAGGTAAGGTTACATTTCGATCACTCTTCATATTTCAAAAAAAGTTATATCAATTCATGTATTAGATTAATTAATAATTTTAAATGAAATACTCTAATGTTAACAAGGGTATACAAGTGATTTAGAAGAAAAAACAATCAAATTGATGTAATTTTTTAAATATGAAGGGTGACCCAAATGTAACCTTACTTATAATTGAGTGACCCAAATATAACTTTTAATAATTGGGTGATCCAAATGTAACCTTAACCATAAATTAGTGACCCAGATGTGACTTTCAATAATTAAGTGACCTAAATATAATTATACCCATAATTAAGAGACCTTTATTACAGTTTATCCTACATATTTTTACTCTTTATATTTTTTACATTAATATTGAATTATTCGTTTCTCTCGTTCGTAAAAAAATATATCTATAAATTAAAGTATTTATTTCGTCCAATCAAAACATGAGGCTGTGGTACTGTCATCTGTGGATCAAATATGACTTTTTTAAAGAATAAAATAGCCTTTATGACTGACTTTTGGAGCTGAATATATTGACTGTAAAAAATTTAGAAAATAAGATAAAATATTATTTAAAGAATTTAATTTAAGAGTTTGAGGTTAAATTAATGATATTATAAAAGTTAATTTAAATTACAATTATTATCAAATAATAAAAATTGATTTTAAAGGCAAGATTAGTGTAAAAATAGCATGGTTTGAAGAACATATGAACGTAAGAAAGGAAGGGCGAAACATAAGGATGTAAGAAAGGAAAAGGTACAGAGGAATTTGCGGGTCGTAGACTGGAAAACAATGCTTCTGCATGTCCGAACTCGTTTGGTATAAAAATGGAGTTTACAAAGTAACAATACCAAGCAAAGACAAGAGACTAGAAGGCAATGAGTGGAGTGAAGTTAATATTTCTGTTATGCCTATGGGCGGTATCGACGACGGTGGTCTGCGGCGAAGATCCGTACTTGTTCTTCACTTGGAACGTCTCGTATGGCACCATCGCTCCCATCGGTGTACCTCAACAAGGGATTCTTATTAATGGCGAATTTCCCGGACCGAATATCAACTCTACTACTAATAACAACATTGTGATCAATATCTTCAACCACCTCGACGAACCGCTTCTTTTCACATGGTAAAACGTTACGGTTTGTATTCGATTTGATTATTTATCGAAAGATGTAAGGTCATTTTTGGGAGTGGGATTTTATTGCAGGCATGGCATTCAACATAGGAAGAACTCATGGCAGGATGGTGTGCTAGGAACCAATTGTCCTATTCCCCCTGGGAAGAATTTCACATTTAAATTTCAGGTTAAGGACCAAATTGGCTCCTACATGTATTATCCGGTGACCGGTACGCATAAGGCAGCAGGAGGGTTTGGTGGCCTTCGTATTAACAGTCGTAATCTCATTCCGGTTCCGTATGACCCTCCCGCCGATGATTACACTGTCGTAGTCGGGGATTGGTTCAATAAAGGATACAAGACCCTCAAGAAAATATTGGACAGTGGTCGCAATCTCGGCAGATGCGACGGAGTCCATATTAATGGGAAAGTCGCGAAAGGCGATGGCAAGGACACTCCTCTCTTCACCATGGAGGCTGGCAAGACTTACAAGTATAGGATTTGCAATGTAGGGATGAAGACATCTCTTAATGTTAGGTTCCAAGGACATAAAATGAAACTAGTCGAGTTGGAAGGTTCGCATACAATTCAATATGACTATGAATCCCTTGATATGCATGTCGGACAGTGCTTCGGTGTGCTCGTGACAGCGGACCAAGAACCGATGGACTATTACATTGTGGCATCTACCCGATTCACGAAACGAGAGCTTACGGTTACCGGCGTCATCCGCTACAACAATGGCAAGGGCGTGGCCTCACCTACGTTGCCTCCAGCGCCACGCGGAGGGTGGAGTTGGTCACTCAACCAGTTTCGTACCTTCCGTTGGAACCTTACGGCTAGCGCGGCAAGGCCTAATCCTCAAGGGTCATACAAATATGGTTCCATTAACATCACCCGAACCATCAAGCTAGTTAACACTGCCAGTAAAATAGATGGCAAGCTTCGATATGCCGTTAATGGGGCCTCCCACGTCGATCCAACCACACCACTTAAACTTGCAGAGTACTATCATGTTGCGGACAAAGTTTTCAAATACAATACCATTAAGGACGATCCGCCGGAGGAGATCACTCAGGTTACGATAGAACCGATTGTTCTCAACATAACGTTCAGAAACTTCGTCGAGATCATCTTCGAGAACCGTGAAAAAGCCATTCAGTCTTGGCATGTATCTGGCTATTCATTCTTTGCCGTGGCGTAAGTGTTGTATATGATCCCAACAAATATGTTATTGCTCGTATAAGTTTATCGAGTATTTTTTTCTTAAACTATGAGTGTTTTTTTCTTAAACTATATGCATTTGATTCATTGATCGATTAATCTTGATTACTTTATTTTTTTACCTGCAGCGTTGAAACAGGGACATGGGATCCGGAGAAGAGGATGAACTACAACCTTCTCGATGCCGTGAGCCGACATACCATCCAGGTTTTCCCCCATTCTTGGGCGGCTATCCTTGTAACATTCGACAACTGCGGAATGTGGAACATTAGGTCCGAGACATGGGATAGGCACTACCTTGGTCAACAACTCTATGCAAGCATTCTGTCCCCTGAACGATCCATCAGAGACGAGTACAACATGCCAAATTCTACAGCTGTTTGCGGCATCGTGGCGGGGTTGCCAAGGCCGCCGCCACCGTACAGCTGATAAGGTTTCAATTAACCAATATTTTTATTCGAATTATGATTATAATTGTAATTCGTCTTCGCAAATAAATACATAGGAATCTAACGAGAGCAAGTGAGCGAATTGTGGCTCGGTTATTTTAAACAATGAAGAACTACAAGTTTTGGCAATTTAATTTCCATGTATTTCCATCCTTTCAATATGGTCTGGTTAAATTTTGAACAACAAATCTGCAGCCATTGAACCTTAGCACCTGTTGTAGAACTGTCAGTCTCTTTTCAAAAGAATTTGCAACCACTAGACAGAACAAGCTGCCTGCAGTCTCCCTGCAAAACTGAAATTTCTTGTTGGCCAGTGTCAAATGTTTACCTAGCATACCCTTTCACTAATTCCTGAGCCAATAACGTATTGTCTGCAATGCTTCTCCCAGAAATAAGTGTAGCTTGGTTGGAAGAGAAAGATAAGGGACCAATCTGCCAACCAAAATCTTGGTAATTGCCTTGTACACCACAGAGCAGCAGATATTGGTCTGAAATCTTTCATCTTACTGGGGTTTGAAATTTTCGAGACATGTATAATAGATGTGATATTAAACACAGATAAAAGACAAGATGCTTCAAAAAAATTGCTAACTGCAACTACATCATTCCTTGCAACCTGTCATGCTTTCTATTTTAGACTATATAAGATGACATTCTTTTAGTTATCTTGTTAATCGCTTTATTTTAGACTATGTTCGGATCAAATTTGTTTACTAGAATTATCATTGCATTTTGAACCTTCCCTCTTCTAATAAAATTAACATACTCATGTTAAAAAAAATTCAAATTCTATTATTGTTAAAAAATTGTAATCTATTAAATAATATACTGATTGGAAAATATATAATAAATAATATTGAAAACATAAATAATAAATAACAAACAATTACAACTGAATGTTTTTATACATATAAATATGAGCTTCCACTTATCAGTATATGTGAACAAGGGAAAACAAAAATCAGCAATCCATATAAAGTTAAAGCATGGAGACAGATTAACAAATAGCTTAACTACAGAAAAGAAAACACAATAATTAAGCATTATTAAGAGGGTCAAACTACAATTTATCCAAAAGCTTAATCTCCATTATTTCCTATGAAACTAACTAAAGCTTCACAACTTATATCTCCAATATTTCTCTGTTAATCAAACAGATAAGAATCGGATTATTTCCAAGCCTTGAATGAGAGCAGGTGGGACGAAAATAACAGAGAATAGCACAAGCAACCACACCACAATTTCATCACAATTTAAACCAAATTTGACAGAATCAGGATTTATTTATTTTACCAGGCTATTATTCACCTTTGAGGTGGATCCACGGTTCGAACATTTGCACCGCTCATTCCTGCGATGCGATCCTTTGTTATCTCCACAAAATGACCCACTATTTCATGGAATTGTTTTAATCCTGACAGTGGGAGAATGATGGAAGACCGGTCAGAACCTGCAACCTGCAATGTTAATCCATCCTATTATCAAACTATATACATGTGTGTGTGTGTGTGTGTGTGTGTGTGAGAGAGAGAGAGAGAGAGAGAGAGAGAGAGGAAAAGGAAGAAAGTTGAATGGAGATGGTACTTCAGATATCTTCAAGAAATGTCCTCTGTTGTTGTTCCCGAGATCAAAGAAAAACCTCTTCTGATCAACTCTGATAACCTTTGAAACCCCCATGTTACCGATTTCGTCTTGTGCTGGCAATTCAACTGATCTATCTACATTCAAATCAGAATTTGAGGTAGGCTGGTTGTTTCCAGATATGAAGCCAGCCCCAACATCATCTGAAAGCCCAACAAGTTGTTCAGAAGGTTCAGAACCTTGCTGTTTCAAAAAAACCAGTTTGAAAGATTAAATGAAACTAAATTTGGAATTGATGTATAACAGCAGAAAACTGGAAAGGGAGGAGCACAGGAATGTAACACAAAGATACCTGATTTGGCAATATGAAAAGTCTTGACGCCTCGTTGATATCTGCCAATATGTTCCTGAAGGCTGCCCACCCTTCATCCCTGGTACTTCCTGCTGGCACAATAATGGTACTGCGGTTTCTGCTGACAGATGCTTCAGACACCTTCAAATATAATTTCATTAGAGAAATAGTTCTACTAAAAGATGGTGAACTCATAACTTTTGTGTTTCCCCATCTTCCAGAAACTCAAAGTTAATACAAAGCATCCCAAAACAAGATACAATACTACTTGCCAAAGGCACTATGAGGTAACAAAAAAAAAAATCAAAAACAACTTTTCATAAAAAAGGCATAATCATTGGATTGATTTTATTAAATCTTTTATCAAGTGGAATCGGGATTTCTTGCTTTTAATTGTTTCCATGGCATTGTTTGTCAGATGGGTGCCCAAAGGGTGCTAATTCTCTAGATCAAGAAAGCTAAAGATAAATTGGCCCGCAATGAACAACTCAGTTCAGCTAAAAGTCTACCTGAACAATTCACATATAGTACAGAGGTCAACAACAAAAAACCCAGTGTGCCTCAAAACAAACTATCCCAGATTTGAATTACCATCTACTGTGAATGAGGTAAAGTTGACAGGAAACAAAGCCCAAAAAGAATTGGCTCAAAGGCAACAAACAGAACTTTACCAACTTAAAACCTCAAAAGAACTAGAATTGAAAACCAAAACTGGCTAAATACAAACCTAACCCAACCCATCCAACTGAATCTTCTAATTAAGAAAACACTAGCAGAGTTTTGGAAGGAATAAAACTTGGAAAATACACTCAAATTTAAGCAATAATCAGCAAGCTATTGCAAAGTTCAAGCCAGAGAGATAGAGACAAGATATCTGAACCTATAACATAACATTCTGATGCTCTGAAATAAAGCTATTAATGCTAGCAGGAAAGGGTGAGAGAACCAAACACCAAATATCAGGCTTTGGAGATGAGTATTTAATTGGAGAAACTTATACCATTTCTATGGTAGGAAAATCCTCAGTTCAACATGCAATTTACTTGGAGGAACAGAAAAGAACCTGATCCCCTGATTCAAGTTTCAAACAGAAACATTTACAACAAACGAAATGTAGACCAAAATTCTGGTGATTGAAAATAGATTTTAGGAGTCTCCAGGAAACATGTTTGATGCCTGGAAATAAAAGCATCAATAGACACTAGATGGCTGACAGAATCAAACATTACGTTTCATACTAAGAATATTGAATTGAAGGAACCAGAATCATTCTCATAAAGGAATCCTTTGGAGCAGCAACAAACCTTTAAACTGAAGGTATGAAAAAGAAGCTTCATTAGCAAGAAACAAGGGAGATCTCATGCAAAAAACATTTAGAATATTCAATGTCTCAAGGAATATTAAAATTAATTCATCAGAGGTAAAAGGTTTTCCACAATAGGACTAATTCATGAATCCAATCCTATTGGGTCCAGTTCAAACACAAAAAATGTTTCTAGACTCTGCTCTCATCATGTTATTGATGAGCTTTTGAATGTTGGGAACCGATATCCTATAAAACCCGGTTTAAGCAAGTGACTCTAATCAAGTCAAATTTCCTAATCCTTGGTCTTTTCATTCTCCAAGCCCAATACCAATTATTGTAAAGAGTTCTTGAGCATCCACTCCCTTTTCTAGCAAAGAGGAACAGGAAAATTGAATTTAAGGAAGGACATAATTGCTCTTCGTCATTTACTTGAGAAAAAAACAATAATCAGCGACAACCTCCGATGACACGAAACAAGATATAATTCACCACTATAAAATACAAGACGGCTAGGGTTTCCTGATAGCCGGAATGATCCATGCTTACAATATCTGGTAGAAGACCAATAAGAAAAAAAAGCCTAGCATTCTAAGTGATGTAAAGCTACGGGTTAGTTATTCACTGACATCATGATTCATAGCAAAGAATGTCCTACTCCAGATCCGATCCCCTAAACCAATTCTACTAAACCTCGAAATCGCATACAGGAAACGAAATTCCAAAAAGGGAAAAGAGAAATGGAAGTGGTAGAGTGAAGATAATACAAACAGTAAGGGGCGTACCTTCAAGAAACGACCCCTCCGGTTCTCACCAATGTCGAAGTAAAAGACTTTACTGTCGAGCTGCAATTCCTTGCTGAACAGGTCGCGCTCGTCGGTATTGACGTAGTAATTGAAAAGATTGAGGAACCAGGATATGCCTGAGGAAGGTACGATGATGGTTGACCTTGTGGCCGATGTCTTTTCCGAGATCTTCAGATAACGACCGCGCGGGTTCTCCTTGAGATCGAAGTAGAACAGCTTGTGTTCTACCTGGAGTGTTTTGCAAACCAGCTCCACATCGTTCCCTCCCCTTTCTCCTCCTCCTCCTCTGTCTGCTCCGCCACCGCCGCCTCCAGAGTTCCCCTCCATATTATTTTTCCAATTTTTTCCCAAAAATAAAAATAAATCAAAATTATAAACCTATGATAAGTGATGAGTAGGCTCCAAGCCTCCAACGTGGGTGGGACTACCTTGACAGTTCTGCTACCACCTAACAAAACTAGCAAATGGGAAACACACAAGGCCTAAGCCAGGACTGAAAATTTAAGATGGAGGATAATAATAATCCACATAATTAAATTTTTATTAGGAGAATTAGTATATTTTTTTGTACATTTATTCCATAATGCATTAATTTATTTAATTAATATATTATTATGGGTTATTATTATTTAAAAATATATATTTAATATGATATATAACATCATTATTTATATATTTTAATTTTTTTTATGCAATACTAATCACCCTATCTCTTTTTGTCGGGAGCTTTTTATTTTCGTGATTTGGTTAATTATCACTATTGTTCACTCATATTATTCGACGTAAAATCCGACAGTTAAAAGATCGTTTTGATATTACTTGTTATATATCATTATCATCTTTTAAAAGATATATCTGATAATATGTACAGGGACGGAGCTGTATATGTCCCAATTTTTTTGATACAATTATATTTTTAGTCATTTTTAGTTTAAATATTAATTAAATAAGGGTTTTTGTTCCTTCTAATTTTTTAATTTAAAAGTTTAATAGATTCTTGTCCCTCCCAACATTACATCTTAACTCCGTCACTGAATATATATACAGTATGATCATTTATTTATATAAAAAAATTTACTTTTGATCTAAGATTAATAACACTATTTTTTTAAACATAAATTAATTTTACGAGTTAAGTCGATATCAACTCAATCGAAAAATAAACGTTATTTAATCGGTTTGATTGAAAAATTAATTGAACCGGTCGAAAGAACCTGTTTGCTGTCACTGTGAGGAAGAGGGAAAAGTTAGTTTGAGAAGGAGCAAATAAAAAGGAGAGGGGAAGATAAAGAGGTTAGTTTTCCCGGCCCTTTCTTGTTTCTAAAAGAGAAAAAAATCTTACTTTTCCGTTCAAGATTTTGATTTCATGATTCTGTGAATAGTTTGATAATCTCGTGCTGTAGTTCTTGAATGAAAGTAATCTTTTGTTGCGAATAAACAGAGGAAAAACAAAGATAAAAGGAAGAGATTTGGTTTTGATTTGATTGCTTTGAAGAAGCAATCAATCAGGATTGGATGAATCGTAGCAGATGATGATTTGTTGTTGCTCTCAGAATGCGAGAGATTGGTTTCACGCTTGTCTTCACGATTACGATAGGCTCCTGAATGTCGCTGTCGTCCTCATTTATATTCAAGTAATTTCTCCCTTTCTTTCTCTATTTTTTTGTTAAGATCAAAACAAATCTAGGGTTTCGTTGTGAAAAAGGAGTTGTTGTTTGGTTGACCAGATTGGGTGTTCCTTGATCGGATCCCTCGGCGCATTATACAATGGTGTGTTGCTGATGAATTTGGGGATCGCATTGTTCGCTTTGGTTGCTATCGCCAGCAGCAGTCAGAGCTTGGGCCGAACCTACGCCGTTTTGCTCTTCTGCGCCATTCTTCTTGACATTTCTTGGTTCATCCTCTTTTCCCGAGATATTTGGAACATGTCCAGCCAGGGTAATGGGGTGTTGTTCGTCTTCTCGATCAGGTTAACGCTTGCCATGGAGATCTTGGGGTCTTGCGTAAGATTCTTTTCGTCCCTGTTGTGGATTCAGATATATAGACTGGGAGCTTCGTATGTAGGTAGTGCTAATCTGCGAGAACCTGATTTCGATGTGAGAAATAGTTTTCTGAACCCACCTGCTCTACTCAATTACAGACAGCGTTCCAACAGTGATTCTGATGACGCCGTGGGATCTTATTACTCTCCCCTTTTCGAAGACCGTCAGCAACGCAGTAAAAATCCATTTCTGGTATGACCCTTATTCATTTTGTTGTTGTTATATAAAAGCTGATAAAAATACTTGATTGTTCTCTATCTTTTCTTAAAATTTCTTTTTTCCCCTCATGTTTATAGAGTCATTATGATAGTGTTAGTAGAAATGAATCTCTTGGTACCGAAATTCTTAGCTAAAGCCATCGCTTGGTAGGACTCTTTCTAGCTAATCATGTAAGCATCTTATTTCCCTTTCTGTTAACATTGTCACTCGTTTGAGCTATGCTTTACTTCTTTCCCCTTTTGGCAGACTAACTAGCTCAAATTATAAATAAGTTTGTCTCTAACTTCTATTTAGAGTTAAATTTTGAAGGTAATGATACTATCAGGAAGTTGTCATGCAATCCTTTTTCCGCAAGGAATATTTATGTCCTTTCTTGTCGACAAAGTGTTCTAAGTTTGAAGATTGACATGGTTTTTGTTAAAAGCTTTCTTCTTATTTGGTTTGGTTGTTGAAAGTTATTTTCATTACCCCACTTGATTGTCAGCTAAAAAACAGAATTGTATTTTATTAACCACACAATGTAAAAGAATATTTAAGATTCTGGCCAATTTTCTATAAGAATTCTCCGGTTGCTGCCATTTTATATAAAAATAGACTTTTGAATATTAATAAAGATTTTCTTTTGAGTACCATCAGCATCAAGTTTGTTTGGTGATGGGGTGGAGTGTGCTTCACCATTCCTCTAAACACTTGGTTTCTTTTATCCTCTTTGTCATGGTTATTCATGCATTTCCTAATCCTTGTACCTTCTCTCTGTTCTGAACATGCACTGGCTTGTTTGAAGATATTGTCTTTCTAAACAGTATGGACTATCATAAACTGCATTATATTATAACATTGCAGAAAGAGTTTACTTTTTGTTATGATAGCTAGGTGAATTAGTTCTCGGGGTTTTTTTTTTCTCCAAGTTCTTAGAAAATAATGTTGATTTGAGGGAAAGAGAAATATAGGTACTTATGAGCTAAACCTAAACCCTAAATGCCTTTACAGATATAACCTAAAGCCTAATTTTTGAAAACTTAACAAATATGACTAGTTTAAAATACCCCAATAATCTAAAAGCCCAAACCTATATGAAAACTGTAATTAAGCTCATGAAATATAACAGAGGGACAAAACAAATATCCAAATATGTAAATCTCTGTAAATGATGTTAAACCTAAGATATTTAAACTAAAACTACATAGTAGTTATCAAATAAACTCTAAATCCTAATACATACTAGATTAAAGAAATAGAGGCATAAAGCCTATTGCTTGACAAATGAACAAAGCAGTAATCATTCTAAAAGTTATAGCAGAAACAATATAAACTTCTAAATTGTTTACTATGTAATTCATATGATACAACAGTACATTCAAGAAACAAAACCCCATAACGCCTTAATTAGTATATTTCTATTCCACATCAAGAGAAACCAAATAAATAAGAATCAAATGCTTAGTACCATTCTCAAATATTTCTTCATTCCTATTGAATATAGAGAGTTATGTATTGAAATAAGCAAACCAAGCCTCTTTTTTTTTTTTTTGACAAATTCTAATCCTAATCCTAATCCTACCTATAGAGGAGGGGAGGGAGATTCTATGGGAACAAGGAGGGTGCTCCTGGTGGGTCTAGTACCAACTAATTAACTGTTAAAAAACTAGTTCTTATCAGTTCATAATACAGCACTTGTCCTGCATTGATTTTGCTGCTTTTCTTGTCTTTTTCTAGATGTATTGACAATACTCATAATACATAGATTTCGTCTTTTAAAAAAAGAAATTGTTGAACATTGCACAACAATATATAATGTGGATTTGCTCTGCTAATTATTGGTTACAATATTTTCCATTTTGCTAGTCCATCTAACCCATACTCAATAATTGCAGGTGGATAGTACTACAAAAGTGCCTCAGACTCTTTGAATTCAACCACAACTTCTGTAAAAAGTTCAGCTTAGTATTTCTACTACTTTTGGTTTTGAAGCTTCTTAAATTTGTCCGGCACCTGCCCGAGATATTGGTGGTGGGAGTGGGATTTGTAGAACTTCCTGCTCTGTCATTCTTTTTCCCAGGATGTAGCTGCAGCTGTTAGAGTTAGAAAAGACCGATGTTCGGTTATCCTGTAAGGAACTCGAAAGGGATTTTGCGATTGGTAGGTTTATAGATAGTTGGTCACTGTTACACTTTTAGCTCAAAGGTGTAGATCAGAAACCAAGCCTAGCACATGCTTGGGATCAACATTGAGATTTGACAATGCCATATGATGTATGCCCTTGAGATGTCTCTAGATTCTATTGTGAATGTTAGTGTTCAAGTGTTGGTTGGAAAATCCTTTAGAAAGCAGAAACAATACTGCACCTTTCCTTCATCCCCGCTTTCTTCACAGATTTGTGGGGACTTTTTACATGGCATTAAATGGAATGATAAATTAAACAAGGACGGAGCGAGGATTTGGGGTTGAGGGGGACAAAACATAAATGTTTAGAAGTAGAGAGGTAAATTCATAAAAAAATTAATTTAAAAAATTTAAATAAAAGGACAAAATTAGAAAAAATTCTTTGGGGATGGGGTGCAATTGCCCCACCCCACCCCCAAACAGCTCTGTCCCCGGTTACCGAGACTAATATCTGATTTTGCCAAACAAACTTTGGCGTAAAAACAAAAGAATGAATTTTTCGAGACGTTGAGGGATAAAAAATGTTAATTTATTTTCATTATGTAGATTTGAATTTCGATATCTTATATTAAGAATTTAAACATCGTTTTATTGTTAAAAAAAACAAGTTTTCCTACTAAATCTCTAGATAATTTGATACCTACAAGCTTAGAATATATGAATAATCGCTATTAAACGTAAAATTTGATCGAATAATCCATTTGTAATCTCTACATTCATTATTGTGATTCATCGAAATAAAAAGAAAAAACTAGCTTAGAGGTGATGTAAATAAAAAAAATAACGTGATAAAGCACTAGAATTTGACAACAAAATTTCAATAATAATAACTTTTTTTAGTCAAATTACAAATTAATCAAGCAAAGGGTAAATGGGTAAAAGGACAGATAAATTAATTAGTAATATAAGTTAGAATATTGGGTAAAAAATAAAAAATAAAAATAAAAAATAGTAGAGGAGAGATAGAGACAGAGACGACGCGTTTGGATTTAGTTTACCATCTTATTACAATAATAATAATAATAATAATAATAATAATAATAATAATAATAATAATAATATGTAAGGGAAAAGTAGAAACTTTAGCCATTTCATTTCTTGTTTGGACAGAATCAACTTCCCCAACATATACTATTCTTCTTTGTTTTTGCTTCTTCAACGTTTAGTTTCTTTGCTGTCCTTGCTGGAATACAGGTAAGAAGAGAAGAATTTCTAAACCATCTCTTCTGTATGTATCTGTATATAAAATCTTTTGTTTTTGTTTCTTTTATTTGTTTCACTGATTTGGGTTTTGTTTTTTACCATAATTATCGGTGGGAATTCATGTTTTGATTTGGGATTTTGAAATATGTTGGTTTCGGTATCACAGATCCTTGTTCGCTGATGTTTGATTTTTGATAAAAAAAAAGTGTGTTTTCCTTTAAGAAATTGTTTACTGTTGAAATCTAGTGTTCTTTGTGAAGACTTTGAATTCTGGAAAAAATTTAGGTATTTAGAGTGTTTTTCTTGGAACCGTATGCTGGGAATTTTGTTTGGTGAATTATTTATGTAGATCTGCTAAATTGTTAAAAAAGTTTGATCTTTCTGGACAGATTTGCTTTCCATCTTAGTTGACTGTAACTGGTTTTAAATATGATGTTTATTTGATCTTTGCTTGTGATAGAACCCTAAAGAGATAGTATAAGAGGAAGAGGAATTTGTGCCGAGGAGAGGCGTGGAAGATCATGGAGGAAGCAATGGCAGCAAGGTACTGGTGTCACCAGTGTTCTCAAGTGGTTACTCCGGTTATGGAAGTCGAGATTAAATGCCCGTTTTGTCAAGGTGGGTTTATTGAAGAAATGAGCAATGGTACAAGAGACAGTGCTCAAGACATGGACTCCGATTTCCAATCCGATCACGCACTCTCTCTGTGGGCGCCCATCTTGTTGGGTATGATGGGTAATCCCCGTCGCCGCAGAAGACTTAGACGTTTCGAGTTTGATGAAGAAGATGGTGAGAATTATGAAGGTGATGTTCGCCATGGAGGTGATACGGACTTGGACAGAGAGCTTGAATCCATCATGAGGAGTAGAAGAAGAAGCTCTGCGACGATTTTGCAGTTGCTTCAAGGTATTCGTGATGGAATGGCGTCTGAAACTGATAATTCAGAGAATGATCGGGATAGAGAACGAGAGCGTGTAATTTTGATCAATCCTTTCAACCAGATTATCATTGTTCAGGGTGGTCAAAACCAAAACTCCAATCATATAGGGTCTTTAGGCGATTATTTAAGCGGTCCTGGCTTAGATTTATTGTTGCAGCATTTGGCGGAAAACGACCCCAACAGATACGGGACACCACCAGCACAAAAAGAGGCTATCGAGGCCATGCCGACCGTGAAAATCAAGGAGAACTTGCAGTGTTCTGTGTGCTTAGATGATTTCGAGGTTGGTAGTGAAGCAAAGGAAATGCCATGTAAACATAAGTTCCATAGTGGGTGTATATTACCATGGCTGGAGCTTCATAGTTCATGTCCAGTTTGCAGATATCAAGTTCCTGCCGATGAATCCAAACTCGATTCCAATAGGCCAAGGAGTACTAGTAGCAACCGACGAGAAACAGAGAGAGACCGAGAAAGTGAAAGCAATGTTCACGAACATGGTAGTGAGGAAGAAGAAGGTGAAGGGGACGGGAGAAGCGGTAGAAGATTCTCATTTCCCTGGCCATTCAATGGTTTGTTTGCATCTGGATCTCCGTCCAGCAGAGGGAATTCATCGTCCTCAACATCGGGAAATGCTTCTCAAGCAGATGAGAACTGAGTTTATATGGTATGAACATCCCTGTTTGTTGTTCAATATGACTGATTGATATGCTTCAATATTCTATTCTGCCTTGTCTATCATGTACAATAGTTATTTCAATCTTGCAACAGATTTGCTTCTTTTTTTCTCTTGAATTTATGCATTCTTGTAGATTCTTTCCCCTTGTAAACAAAATTCTGTAATATTATGCCATCTTGTTTTTACTTGTTTTCCGGTGTTCCGCCATTCAATCCAAATGGTATCAATTGGTTGGTTGGTTGATTAAAGTATGTTGTAAATATGAATGAAGCATGCTTGTTGGAATGGCCATGAGAAAGGGAAAGATCAACCTTTGATTGCACGATGTTGTCTGACATGGTTGGTCATTTTATTTATGAAGCATCGAGAAAGATAAATATTAAATACCTCCATAGTTGACATAATCAAAATCCACCATGATGTTGAACATTTACAAGTCAATTCCTTTAGATTAAATTAATACTTGAATTCAATATCGTAGGGTTAAGTGATATTTATTTAATAAAACTAATACTTTCCGACAGATGAGGGGTACAATTACGACTTTCTAGAAAATTCTGACGAGTTTTCATGGAACATGTTACACGTTTTGTTTTGATGTACTGAACAGGGTTACAGGACAGCAGTTGGAGATCAACCAATCTTAAAAAAAATCACAGTTTGGTAAGTGATTTTAGGTCCAAAATATCATATCAAAACATTGTACTTGTGATCTATAATCACCCTTATGTCTGAATCCAAAGTAAAACAACAAAAAACGATGCTGTGCAAGAATGGCAGTGTAATCCACTTTGTACCAGGGAAACTTTGCAGAAAAATGACATTCGAAATGTTTAACTGAAAATCACCTCACTTGGCGGTCAAGATCTTGATCACGGATGCAGTTCCGATGCGATGCAGAGCAACAATGGAATCCCCTTTATGGCAGAGTCCCTTTGCCTTGGCATGCTGCACAGCAAACTCCAAAGCTTCCTCGGTTGTCTCTTCACGAGAAGCTCTGGCAGACCCAGCATACAAAACCGGGATCAAACCGCGATAGACTAAGCTGTGCCTTGCTGGTGTTTCATCGCTGCATGACCAATCAAATGAATCGGTCATGATCTCAGGGACGACCACGGATAAAATGGGAATTCCGGGCCGGTACTTAGCCACAAGCTTTGCGGTACTTCCTCCCCTGGTTAAGACCAATATAAGAGCTGCTTTCGCTGAATTTGCTGTTCTAACAGCTGATGAAGCCAGGCTTTCCAACGGAGTCATTGGCACCAGTGAGTGTTTCATAATCCTTTTGAAGACATCTCCATAGTCAAGAGTGCTTTCCGCTTCCACACATATTTTGGCCATGGTCCGAACAGCAAGTTCCGGGTAAGCTCCAGCAGCTGTCTCACCACTTAACATCACACAGTCTGTGCCATCGAGAACTGCATTGGCAACGTCAGTGGCCTCAGCCCTTGTCGGCCGGGGAGATTTGATCATGGACTCAAGCATTTGTGTTGCAGTGACAACAGGTTTTCCTTGAATGTTACACTTGTAAATCATCACCTTCTGTGCTAGAAATATCTTTTCAATTGGAATCTCCATTCCAAGGTCACCTCGTGCCACCATAAATGCATCTGTGTTAGCAAGGATGTCATCAAAATTTGCGACCCCTTCTTGATTTTCGACCTGCAATATCATTTCAAAGCGAAAATACGACCTGCAATATCATTTCAAAGCGAAAATACAACTATAACGACAGCAGAATAAAACATTAACCCTCCTCACAGAAATATATATTCATTAGACAAATCTTCCACGCTAAGAAATTATCATCACTGGGTCTCACCATTATAAGATTATCTCCTTTAAAACACCCTACTACCAAAATGTAAAGCAGAATAGAAATCATAACTGAAACGCTTCAAACATACCTTCGACATGAGAAGAATATTCTTAGCATGGTTTCCAAGAAGCTTTCGAACCTGTACGAGATCTGAGCCTTTTCGAACAAAAGAAAGAGCAATCATGTCAATTTGGTTTGGAACACCCCATTGCAAGATATCTTCCTTGTCTTTTTCAGTCAAGGTTGGGAGGTCTACGACGACTCCAGGAAGATTAACATTCTTCCTCTCACCAAGCATAGCAGAATTCTCGCAGCGACAGTGAACCAAACCCTTTTCTTTGTCACAAGACAAGACCGTAAACGAGATTGTACCGTCTGCACAAAGTATGATCATCCCTGGTTTGACATCCACAGCCAACTTTTTGTAACTCATACTTATCAGTTTCTCATCACCCTTTATGGTATAATCGGTCGTTATGGTGATTTCTTGACCCTGCTTGAGCTGAATTTTTCCATCCTTTAGAAAACCAGTTCGGATCTCAGGACCCTGGAAGTTTACATACAAAGAAACAGTTACAATTAATCAGCTTTTCCAGGTCATATTTAAGACAAAAACAAATAAAACCCTAGTACTTTATACAAGACTCTGGACATTGGTCGTGTTAATACACAGAGCTCCATGTATTATACTTTATGTTTAGAGAAAACATAATCAAATCAGTTTACGGCTGATTTCTATGATACTCGGCCTCGTGTATACGAAGGTCGTATCTATAAATCAAACCCGAGTCGTCACGGAAAATGAAGATTACGAATAACAGGAAGTCAGGAACAGATCTTATGAAGAGAGAAACAGTAGCTAATAAATGAACAGCATCAGTCATGAAATCAGGTAACATTACAACCTAAGAATAGCAGTATCTGCTAGTTCTAACACGCATTCTTCCAATATTATAGGAATCGAACACACATGTCAGAAATGCTGATAACAGCTTGGATCATGTTTGGCTAATTAGCAGAGCACATAAGCTTGGATGTGAGAACCAAATATACTAATATTAGCAATTATTCAGTAATCATCATTGATGACTACAAAATCAAACATGATCTTTCAAAAGGGAGCAATTAACACACAGAAAATGTAAAGTAGCAAACAAGAACTGATCAGAACAATAGCTGCAGCATATCATCAAGCACTTGGATTGCTTCTAAACAAACTATAGAAGCATTAAGATTGAAACCCAGATCTACGATCATACTGATATAGGAAACAAAAATAAAGGAACAAGCAATCGGATCCAAGAAAACAAGCAGACAAGAGAGATCAATCAAACTAAAAGTTGTTAACCGCAAGTAAAGGTTTTGACTTTAGATCAAGAGAAAGAAACAAAAAGGGTTTCATGAAAGACGAGCCTTGGTGTCGAGCATGACGGCGCAGAGAATACCGGTGTTGAGCATGGCTGCCTTGAGATTATCTAGGGTTTCCTGATGGTATTCGTGAGATCCATGGGAGAAATTGAACCGAGCGACGTTCATGCCGGCTTTCAACAGCTTCTCGATCATGGGGATTGACCGTGATGCAGGACCCAGGGTGCATACGATCTTGGTCTTTGGTTTCTTCTCCGACTCAAAGACACCTGCTTCACGATTGTTATTGATTTCCATAGTTTTTGGGTTGTTGTTCAACGGAGTAAAGGTCGGAAATTTAGATGAGAGGAGACCGGAGAAGCGTATTAGGAGACGAGACGAGTTTGATTTAGTATTAATTTAGTGTTTTGCTTAACGATCAAGCAAGACAGGAATCACTGGTAAATAGAAAGCAAGAACATGTTCCTTACAAATTCAAAATCAAAATCATGAAACTTGTTTTTTCCTTCAAATTTATTATCTATATTTGACGTATTAACTCATTAATTTAAATTAAATATAACTTAGATATTTTATCAAATAATAAGCACAAACCATTTAATCTCAGTCCGCGGTATTTAAGGAAACGGTTCAATAAATTTTCAAAGATATTGATGTTGAAAAATAAAATTTCCAAAATATTGCATCTTTTATTTTATTTTTCAGAATATTGATAAATTTATGGTACTTGAAAAGTCGACACCATTAGGCTTCGATTTTGAACAATATTTCCAAATAATTTGGGTGAAAATGAAGTCTTTTGGCTCCGACTTTGTCATCTTCATCCTTATATTGTTCAAAGTTGGAGCCTAATAGGGTCGACTTTCCTAGTACCGTAGAATCATCAATATTCTGAAAAATAAAGTAAGAGATGCAATATTTAAAAAAAAAATCAACATCAATATTTTAAAATTTTCTCGAATGGTCCCAACACAATATTTAAGTGATCAATGTATAAAATAGATAAAATTAGAAATAATATATATAGAAAAATAAGATTAAAAAATCAAAATAGGGCATCAAGGGAAGAGACTCAAGAAAACATAAAAGCGCCGGAGTATATAGTTGTGGAGTTGCAGACCACACCACCATGAGATGAGAAATCTCGTCTGTTAGAATTTAGAAACCTCAAATTCTTCTGCACAAGTCATTCTCAAGTTCTTGGAAATGGAAACGCAAGCGGCGGAAATGGAGAAAGATTTCGTCTTGAAATGGGGAAACAGAAAGAAGATAAGATGTTCAAACAAAATAAAAAAACAGCACCACTCTTGCAACACCAGAATCGGCGGCGGCGGTGGCGGAAGCTCCATGACGCCACACTCTTTACCTTGTCCCATCAAGAAAACGGGCTCCTCTCCTGTTGCCGATCATCACAAAATGTAAGACCAAAAAACAAATTTTCTTCTTCACTTTGTTCCTTCGTTTCTGTTTTGCTTATTGATTACCCAGAACTAGTAAATGAGTTCTCAAGTGCAATGATTTATCTGGGATTTGGGTTTTGGGACAGAAATTCGGATTTGGGAAGGAATAAGTCGAGATCGGCATTGGCATCACCGGAGAAGGAAGATAGGTACTATGCAACAAGGGGATCGGGTTCCTTGATGTTGGATGATAATCATAACAATAACACAAAGGCTTTGATGGATGAACACGTTAAGGAAGATAAAAGGATTGTGTGGCCCAGATTGCTCACCACGTTATCTAACAAAGAAAAAGAACAAGATTTCATGGCTATGAAGGGATGCAAGCTTCCTCAAAGGCCTAAGAAAAGGGCTAAGTTGATCCAAAGAAGCGTTCTCGTGAGTTCAAATCTACCCTTTTCAATCTAATTTTTCTAAGTTTTGTTGATCCCTTTCTTCTTGTTTTCTGATCTATGGGGCTTGTTTTTGTGTAGCTGGTGAGCCCAGGGACATGGCTATCAGACCTGTGTCAAGAGAGGTATCAAGTGAGGGAGAAGAAAACTTCAAAGAAGGTACGAACTAATTGGTTTTGGCATTTTCACGAACATGTTCTGATCGGACTATTTCTGGGTTTGATTATTGTTAAATTTTTCTGGATAATGCAGAAACCAAGAGGATTGAAGGCCATGGGAAGTATGGAAAGTGATTCTGAGAGAGATTGATCGATAGAGTTACAGAGGAAGAGTCTGTCTGAAATCTGAATGGCTAATGATATTATAGCTTTCATTTTTCATCTTCTTTTAAAAAAACATTCTTTTACTCCATGAAAGGTCCAATTGTAGAGAAGAGGAAATTAGGGTTTGTTCTTTGTGTTTGATTTTGCAGGTGGCAAGAATTGTGATCAAATTTGGAATTAATTAATTACTCCATGAAAGATTACACTTCTGTAATTTTAAGATCTATAAAGATTGAATTTTTAAGATCCATAGCTATTTTTTTAAATTAAAGTTATGTGATGTGGCCACCTCATTTAATTTTTAATAAAAATAAAATATTAATTAAATCATACAAAAGAGGGTATATTAATTTTTTAAAAGAGAAGAGATTTATAAATAAATTAGAAAGTACTTCAAAACTTGAGCTGAAACTGTCCAAAGCCACCATCTTCCTTCACATCCTCTATGCATTTCTACTTTCCCTACTTAGTAATTATTTTTCTCTTTTGTTTTCATTTACATGAATGGACCCTATAGTTATACTCAACTCACTCAAAGACTACCTACAAATGTACACTTCAATAACCAATCTGTCATGACCATAAGAAACCACCCTAATCTATAATCCAGTCTCCAGCAGGAACAGTATGATTTCGGTAATCCTTCCTCATGTCCCGGATTGGCAACTGCAACAGAATCACGTCTTCTGGTTCGAGATCGAATGAGCATTGTGCTTTCGGTCGTCGTCGGAACTCGAAACTCTAATCTACTGCTAACTTTTTGGCCATCCTTGCAGCTGAGAGCCCCTGCCGCACTTTTAACTGCTACATGATACTTCAATATCTTTTGCCTGATTTGGTCCATTGAGACCCGCCCCAAGATGCGCACAGTTTCACGGACAACTCGATCACCTAAAAGTTTACCCGAAAGACGAGCAGACTGGAAAGCCATCACTGATAGCTGATAACTACAAAGGTTCCAAGATTACAGACGCTTTTGTGAATACAGAGAGAACAAATGGTGCCTCCTCCCCGGGATGTATGGTTGTAGGCACTATTGTGTAACCCTTTGGTTCAGGCTCTAAAACCATTTCACATGATATTTCTCGAGAATTAACATAATCCGTACCACCAACTGATTCATGCAGGTAAATATTGTAAGCAGCACGACGACCACGGGTTTTGAGTATCCTCATTCCAATATAGAACATCTGTGAGTCATGACTAGATTGATAATTCCTAAAACCAGCTGCAGCTCTTGAGAAGCTAACACCCTGAACAGTTATGCCACAGAAGGTCAGAAATCTCTTGAAAAGTAGAGAAAAGGTAATAAACTCACTGAAGATCCGTTGCATTGTTTACCTGAGTTAAGGTTATGAACACATGAATTGGATATGAAGCATCTGGACCAGTTGCCCTTAATCGGAACTGGGGATTTTGATGCTACGAATTATAATCTTGACAGCCACCAGCACTGTAACCACGCCATTGTCCATGGACAGAATAACGCATCTCGGGAGGGTAGACCCGACATACATAAATTGATCTGAAGTGAATTTGGAAGTCTTGCCATGACATCCAGAATATACCATCTTTTGACTGTTCAACAGGAAGTTGTAAAATTGAAACCCAGTTGGAAAAAAACAAGGTCTAGATAAATGCATTTATCCAATAATTCATGCCAAAGTAAAGGAACCAACCTGAGGAACATGCTTCAGCTTGTGCCTCATCCTGTCCGTCCATTCTGAAGATGAATCAGACCAGGGACCATTCCATTCAACTTCATTAGCCCAAGGGTTTCGAATTTGAACAAGTTTGTGTCCATCCACCTCTCTTACCTGGATTCAAGTTATACGAATCATAACCCCTTTATCAACAGTTTTTTAACAGTTACTTCTCTATGCAGAGCAAATTAAGAGGTAGCATTCCAGCGCACCTGCAGTAACGAGTATGCATGTCCTTGTACAATTCCACTGGAAGAAACATGCACATCAGAGCCTGATGGACTTCCGGCACCAAGAAGAAATCCTTCTTGTTTGAACCGCAACAACTGAGACCATAGTCTACCACTGGCAAGATCTATCTGGGCCTGGGGACTTCTCATGTCAATCTCCTCACCGGCACCTCCAGTAAGATCAACTAGCGCATCCTGAACAAGCCCACCTTCTAGTGCCTCATAAGAACCATGCAATTTTGCATATGCCTTCTCCAATATAGAAACCCATAGTTCATTACCCTTCTTGCTTGTAGCAAATGCTGGTTTGCCAGGTGACTCGCATGGAATCCAGTCATCAACAACAACAGGAACCCACTCACCCTGTAGTGTTCATAAGCAGGGTATTCCCAAGGATCAATATGCTAATCAAGGAATCAGCTTAAGAATTTATTTTGTTACACGTATTTACAGGGTTTAATAGTAATACTTCACAGTTCTAGGGTTATCTTTGGGTTTTCTACAATTGGATAAAGGTATGGTATTGTTCTTTTTGCTTATCCTATTAAGTTTTGCTTTAAGCTCAAGTTTATTAGTTCAATATTAGGGTTGTTAATAGCCTATTAATATACCAAGAACATTTAAGTGCGAAGCTTAGGTTATCTTCTCTTTCTTCTTCCTTCTCAGATGATTACTAGAAAATCCTATATGGCCTTAAGCTGTACTGCTTCAAGAATATTTGAAAATGTAATTAAAAGCAATGGTATCCGGGTGACATCACAGTTCCTTTACCATCTAACAGATTTGTCAATAAAGCTGACGTTCTTTGATTATTTAAAGTACACAATCTCAATAGTTTGCCTCGATTTTTTTATTCATTGCAAGTGTGCACAAATTCAATAATTGAAATATGACCTGCAAAAACATTACCTGAATACAGAAGCGAACAGTGTAGATTCCCTCCTCATTGTAATTCGGAGTAATTATTACTTCTGATATTCGTGAAACCTCGGTCAAAACAGCAACAGCACTCAAAAACCAACAATCGCCCAGCCGACCCTATTGAATTGGCAGGCAAAGACAAATTACAAAGAGCTGAACCAATAAATTAACTTTGCAACAGAATTCAGCAGAAACTAATGGGACAAAAGACAACAGTATGGAAAATTGAGCTCATAAAAGGATAAACCTGACAAACATCAGAAGGATTTGCAGCCCCAGAAAACAAGCACGGATGAGAATCTGAATGACCTTTAACAATTTCAGCAGGTCTCATCCATTCTGAAACAACCTAGGTCAGAAAATAAAGATAAGGTACTAGTAACAAAAATAACCATAAGAAACAGCAATGGATTAGTTGAGGAAATACCTGCAGCTTTGGAGGAGGATTTTTTGGATCCATAAAAAGTGACTGATCATTTGGAGGGAACTCATTGTCAGTAAAATGCATTTCACCTCGGGCGGAGAGGGCTTCTTTGACAGCCATCTCAACAGAGAGCATCCGCTGATTAATCTCGTCTTGTGTTTCAATCCTAGGTTTCCTATACCTTCTAGCAAAAGAATCCACATGAACAACAAAACCTTCACGCCCTGACCTCCTTTTCCTACCACTTGAATATTGACCATCCCAATCTACATCATCCCTATCATATAGGTCAACATCTGCAGGGTCACTATCCCACTCATCAACCTGAAGCAATAAAAACAGGATATAAGATTATAAGTATATAATTTGCTCAGATACAGAATTGGAAGACACACTATAGAACCATACTAGAACTATACCCTTGGGGGCGAGTCTGCCCAATGCCAATTGTCCTCGGGGAAATCAACCAAATTAAAATCAGTTGAGCAAATAGAAGCATGAAGAGAAGCAACCTCATCTTCATTTAAGCATCTTCCCCATAGGAAAACATCCATTATATGCATCTTAGACTCTACTCCTTCACTATCTGATCTTCCAAATGCATCCATGTCAATAGGTGGCCTAACACCAACCCAAACCTCAGATCCTTGTTCCCAAATGCCATTACCAACAGACAACGGTAAACCAGTTTGATAGCCATCAAAACCACCATCTAAATAGCAAGTTGCCTCCCCTATATCAGCATCAATAGTCATTGTCACAATATGCCACCTGCAAAACAATCACCATCCTTATAAACTTGAATGCCAAAGGGGAAATACTTTGGCAATACAGGGATTTCCCCAGCTCCACACACCTCTTAGAGATAAACGTGACTTCATAAAAGAAATCAATAGAGCAATAATAATGAAACATAAACTTAAATAAATAAAAATCATCATGTATTAAGAAAATTTGTAGGGAAAAACTAAATACAAAATATTTCTGTTAAAAGAAAATTTGTATTAAGAAAAGTGTCAAACCTTCCATCCGCAATACTTGTCGCACTGATGCTCCACTCCTTTGCAACAGTCGTCTGTCTGTCACCCTTAGTAATCAATCTAAGTCCAACTTGTCCAGCCTCAATACCTTGCTCTGAACCCGCCACCAGAATTTCCCAGCAGACCTTTTTCTGGAATTCAGTCCCTAATAGACAAACTGGACCAGACTCTGGTTGGATCATCACAGCAGTTGAAAAGCTGACCTTTTGACTTTGACACATGCTCGGATCAATTTGGCCGCAGTGTCTGCCACTTGTTGTTGGCTCGTCATCAAGGATGCAAACAGCTCCAGAAATTCCCGTCTGTCAAAAGCATTTACATGTTTACAAAATAAGAAACAATTATATCCAAAAGAAAGGATCTTAATGGTACAATTTCTAACTATCATTACAAAAATCATATAATCCAAAGTGAGGACAAATACAATAGGCACCTTCTTATACACATGCTACAGAACTTATGGCAGAAAGATGGAACCTAACTTACACGATAATATCATAAAATTTTAAATATTCAGTAATATAAACCATCAGCACTTACTTCAAACAGTATAATATGTTTGAGTACCTTTTAAACTATTCTTGTTCAAGAAAAAGAAAATAATGAGAATGCAAGACAAAACAAACATGAGATGTCAGACAATTAGAGTTCTTAGTATAGCAAGGTTAAATAGGTTCACAATTTATAAATGATTACTGATTTTATGAGTACAATGTTTACTTAGAATATCATGCATGGCATATAGGAATCATACAAACAAAATCGAGAAGTGAAAAAATATTAGAGGGGAAAATTTCAACAAGATCAAAATTTACCTGATTACCTTCATCATGAAAGAATACATGAGAAGAACATTGGAAATAATTCTAAGAAAAAAAGATCTAATACCTGAACTTATTGTTTGTTTTTATTCAAGAGTAGTAGATGATTACTAGAGCATAATATAGTTATATACAATCAAACGTGCTAAACTCCTGTGCTTCAATATAAACTAACTCGTTTAAGAATTACCAACATATTTTTTTCCTTTTGAACTAGGACTGGGCAAATATTAATTAAAAGCATTTGTCAACTAATATTCACTAATAGGAAATTATTCATTGTGTACTATAAAGGAGCAAACCATGCTTACTTGCAAAAGGCAAATAAATTATAAATATAAACTCAACCTGAACCGCTCTACGAGCTAACTGAGCTGTACGAATCCTATGAGCAATGCTTGAAACTCTCTCACGGGCGAAAGAATCCTCGAGAACAGAATCACCTCCAACCGCACGCACTGCAGCTGCCATGGCTGCTGCCTCCCGGTTGCCAGCATTAGGAATAGAAGAAATCAGGGAAGCTTCAATCTCCTTCCACTTACGTTCTTCCTTCTCCAGAAGGACTTTCCTTCTCTCTTTACCTCTCCCCTCCTCTTCACACCTCTGCATTAAGATTTCCTCTTCCATCTCTTTCTCTCTTATATAGCTATAAATTCATGACAAGAGGATTTAAAAACACAGCAGAAATGTTGAATTGTAAAAATAACATTTGAAAAAAGTCGACTGTTGCTACCTCTCCTGGATGATTTCAAATTGTCTACGGTCTTCCGGCATCCATTTCTTAATTTTCTTTGCACTTAGATCTGAAAACCCTATACTGTCAAGAAAAAGGTTCAAGCGCACCTCATCCTGCCAGATGGTTACGAAACTATCATTAATATTTTAAAATGAATACCATCAAACATGGAAAGCACATAACACAATGACAAACCTGTACTCGCTCTGCCTGAGCAGTTAAACCAAGCAAGAGTAGTAAATAACCTCCAAACTTATCCCACATGTAGACCCATTCAGTATCAATTGCCTCTTCCAAAGCTAAAATTCGTGCATGTGCGCACGTTTCTCTTCTGTAATCTACATCATTGGTTGGTTCATGTCTAAACCCCCTACGATATCTCATTCTATGGAAGAACGATCCGGTGACTAGCTCCTCATTTCTCAGGCGATCTCTTAATTTCATAACATCGTCTCTAGGAAGCACAAAATTCCCTCCTTTATCAAGTGTAGCAGCAGGGTCTCCTACCAAAAGAGCTGCTGAGCTTGCAGACCTCTGTGGTGCGGAATAGGTTCCAGACAAAGCATTTCTTGTCTGCTTGCAAACAAAACAATTACTTAATAATGAGAAATGAAAATTAACAAATCCACAAAGAATATTTCCCAGGGAAGACTATTCTGAGATTAAAAGGAAATAGGCAACAAACAATGAGTGAATGGAATGGAATCAGTACTAAAAACATTAAAAATAAACAATCCCTTGGCAGAAAATCAAGAAAAGAAATTTAAAGAAGTTTTACGCATCTACAACCAATGAGAGCAGAACGATAAGTAATGAAGAAACAAGAAAATGAAATCACAAAATGAAACATTAACAATCATTTAGAAAATTATAGTTAACTTCCTAGAACCGCGAAACTTTAAAATTTACAAGATATAAAAGGGAAACATCTTTTCAAGACATGAAACCTATACGTAGAACATGCTCACACACCTTAGTAGCAGATCTAGAAATTGCTTGGACAACAGTATCTTTGCTGAGAAAATGAACTGCATCTTCCATCATCTGGTAGTAATAATAAATGACAGTTATGCATCAGAGCTACATTTTTACAGATAAAGCACCAAAAACTAGAATAGGTAGGATGGGGGTTATGTTCACCTTGAAACCAACCAACAAAAAATGCTGCCAAACCCAAAAGAAAAGCAAGGAGGCAAACCAAGAACATTTGGGCCCTGGTTAAATAGAAATTGTTTGATGCCCAGTGGTGGATAACACCGATAGCAAGAACAATCAAGAGAAGTACTAACAGGAATGCTGCCCCGATCTGTTTGTGACTCAAGAAAGATGACAGATAAGAAAGGGAAATAGCTATAATAGACTAATAGTAAGCCAAATCAAGGATATCAAAATAAGTCTCACTTACCGTCCATGGCTCAATTACAACAATAACAGCAGAAATTGCAGCAAGCAATAGGAGAATACCAATGGTAACAAATACATATACACCTCGAGAAAGTTTCCATCCATCATCTTTCCTGCATAGTAGCATGAATTTCACAGTGAAAAATAATGGTTACCAATAAGTTAAAAACAAAATCATGTAAACTATACATCAGATTGGGGCTTAAGCTTCCATTATTTACTAAATTCAAGAAGATTACAAACCATTTAAGTAATCCAGTGCAAAGTGATAGCAGTGCTGGAATGCACACCAATGGAAGAAAAGCAGCAAGAAAATCACCAACTGTAGGAACCTGGTCATCCCTAGACTTCACAATTTTCAAATAGGAGGCACCACTAAATGCGACGAGTACAGCTGACACAATAGCAGCAGCAGAAAGTAAGATTACATGACATGACCTCTAGGAAATGGATGAAATAGTTCCTAAATGGAACACAAACAAAACAGCTTCAATTGACAAGCTAAAAGTAGAGTATGAAAATAAAGAAAATGTACCCGAGAATATACTGACACATATAGCAGAAAAGAGAGAGAACCGGTACGTTGCAAACCATGAAATGATGGGAAGCACACCAGTAACTGCTAAAGCAACAGCAGATGCCATTGCCCAGCCAATGTAATCAGATGATGTGTAAGGAGAAGAGAAGTTATTTGGTTCACCAGTCCATCCCTTGTATCTTAAATCCTCTAGAGGCGTAAAAGACACTATTGCACCCAGTGCCAGTACAGAACCAGAAAATACTGTTATGCAAAGAGTAAGAACAACCACCTGACAAGAACAGCAATGAATGTTACAAAAGAAAAAAAAAAGATACAACTCTACAAATTAATACCAGAGCAAAATATGTGTAACAATAATACTGAAGGACTAAGCAATCACTTCTCTTTTGACAGAAGACATGTAAATAAATACAAGGAAAAAAACAGAAACTACATAAAAATGTTACTTCACATGAGTACAGACTATATGAAACTCACTACAAAAACATAAAAGCTAAACCTAGTCAAGAATAAAGATAATTGCAGCAAATATTAAAAACTAATCAAGAATAAAGAACAAAATCCAAGGAAATACAGCACAGAGTAATGGCGTACTCGTCTCATCAAGTAAGTTCTGAACACTGAAAACTTCAAAAGGGAGAGAGACTACAGGCACAAATTAGGGATAAGAACTAAATGTTGCCAGAAGGAACCAAAGAGAAGGGGTAGGACAAACCTCCTTTGTCCAAGAAGGACGATGATTTACAGCAAAACTTGTACACTGAACTTGTGGAACACAAAATTGGTAGCCATTGCGGATCCATATAGGAATTGCAACAGAGAGACAGGCTACCATGAGAGGCACTGTCAAGGACAATCCAAGAAGCACTGATGACTTGCTGCAGAAAGAAAACAGATATTAGTACTCGAAAGGCAGTTAACCTGATACCACAATAATAATTGCAACAATGGTATAAAAGAATTCGTTAATAAGCAATAGTGAAAAAGGGATGATAATAGCGAAGGCAACATTCTTAACAAGCATGTTTAAGCAGTAAAAAGTACCAACCGGACAGAGCCCAAATAGTATGCACTCTTAACTTCATGTCACAATGAACTAAATATACAAAACTGGGGATTGGCTAATATACAATTACATAATGAACCAAGGCAAAGCTGTTCAAATACATGACAAATAATGGTTCAAAAAAATAGACATCTGACAACTTAGTATTTCATTTTAACACATGAGCGAACACAAAAGAATTAAAAAAAAAAAAAAGATAAAGGAACCCCAGATTTGGATTATCTTGTAGAAAAAAAAAACCCAGCAGTCACTGCACACATTTTATGCTACAGAAATTGTCATTGACAAAAAAAATGAAAACAGTTGAACTTGAACCAAGGAAAAAATGCAATGGCAAGAATTAATTAATTCGTGCATAAAATAGACCATACCTCAGGAAAGAAAGCAGCAGTCCTACGGAAGTGCTGAGCAGCCAAGCAACAAAACCATACTGAAACAAAGTAAAGAAAAGGGAGGGGAGCAAAGCAGACAAGAAAATCATTATAACTAAAAGAAAGAAGGATTCATGTAAAATAATGGAAGTAGCACCAGTTAATACCAAAAATGGCACAAGAAAATCATTCATTAGTGACACATGAAAAATTCCAGAAATTTTTGTTTCAAGATTCATTTATGCCCACTCGAGAAAAGGAATGAAGGATGCACAAATAAAATATAAAAGTGCAGGTCCGTAATATGAAAACACTTCAAATGTATGGCTATCCACAAGCACTGAAGTCCAGCAAAACCATCTAGTTTTATTCACCTTAAGAAGTGTGAATATGAACACATGTAGATCTCCTTGAAAAAGATAAGTAACCTGTCAGCTATAAGTAATAGGAGATTTAAGGTTTACAGTAGCTCTCCTAAATGCTGGACTCAATGAGAAAGCATGGTCAAATGAAATCATTGGATGTGGAAAGTAGAAGGCCTATTGGACCCATATTTTCATACAAGCCTTTTCTAGAAATGTCCATTACTGATAGTCTGATATTGACAACTCAGGACAAGAAAAGTACCAGAAAATGCACCTAGGGATTGTCACCTCCTGAAACTACTGAAATGTTCGTCCGTGAATGCATATGAAGAAACATACACTACTATATTTTAGGAAAACACTAATTGGAACACTGGTAGAATCCAAAAGTTCGAACCCACAGATTCATTAAAGAAGAGAACGTCTTAATACTAAACAAATAAGCCAGTTATGAAAATAACTAGAATCTTAACTGGCATTTTGGAGCCAATTAATTGCAAAAGACCACATTAAAAAGTTCAAAAAATCACATTAACTTCTCAAAGGAAACCTCCACAGAAAATAATAGAGAAACAAAATCAAGCAAAACTCATATTAACTATCAAATTTAATCTGCAATCAAATCATTATTTCATGAAGAAACATCCAGTATAAAATTGAGAAGAGCAGTATACCCTGCGAGATTTTGGTGTTAAGGGTGTTTCTTCTCCTTGAAGTGAACGAATAAAAGCCATGATAGAACAGACAACAGGAGATAAAAGCAGCACAGCAAAGCCAAACTCAAACTGCAAGAAATACACAGAATCTCTACATTAGCAAATGTACGGGAATGATAACTCTAACGCATTGTCTATTTACAATTATTGAATAGCTAAAAACATGTACATCAATCAGGGCACTACCAAGTGACATCAAATAAAATAAGTGACATCCCAGAAAAAGAAAGGCCCACTCACTTGATGATGTGTAGCATTTATAATTTTGATTGTCTTTGGACGAAAAACTGCCACAGTAATTGTTTCTATGATAAAGACAAAACTAAATAGCACCCATGCGCGCTCCGGAGTACTTGCTATATGATGCAAAACAAGTCTGGAGAGCTTCAGCCACTTTTCAAGCCCGTGCAGTCTCAATTCTTCTGACAGGGAAATTTGATTGGGCATAGCATTATCAACACTATTGGAATCAACAATTGTGACATCAGTATTGTCTCGATGATCCCTATCTGCATCCAAGCTACTCCTCTGCAGTAATGCAAGTATAGTTGGATCCAAGTTCTTCTCTTTCAACATCATGGCAAAATTAGGATCCAATCCTTTATCTTGCAATAAACTAGTCAGTTCTAGATCACCATGTCTTCCTCTCCTTTTCAACATCGATGTAATCCTGGGATCACTCAACCTTTCTTGAAATGCAAGAGCTAAATTCAAATCTAACATTTGTTGAGTTGCTGAAGTTGATGTACTAGACTCACAACCCTGGCTATCATGACCACTACTGGAGCAAACCACAAGAGAGCCATTCAGGTAAATATTTTTCTCTATTGATCCCATTTCATGCTCTTGGACCGAGCGATGAGAACTGCTATGCAATGCCAAACTTGGTCTTCCACTGTCTACACTCTTATCACTATTTATCCCCTCTTGAAAGCTAGAAGTTGGATACATAACAAGACTATTCCAATTATTAGCATCAGCAGAGGATTGTACCATGCTCTGGCTATTATCTTCAATAAGATTAGTAAAATGTCCTGCTTCGGCACTACTACTGCGTTTCACACTTGAACCACAACCATCAGATGAACCAGAAGAACTATTTTGCTCCTTCCTACGAAAACCTTCCCTCAGACGAATCACTGTGCTCTGCAAGGCATCTCTTCGGGCAGCTAATGGGTTTGTAGCTGAAAAATGGCGAGAAACTGCAGCACCTAATAAGACAGAAGCTACAACTGCATAGCTAATACAATGCCCCAAGTACCTAAAGAAATTTTAAAAGGACCAAGAGAGAGGTCAACTATTACAATTCAACAGTAACAAAGCCAGCAATATCAGAATCATGTGGGAGTCCAGAACAAACCAATAATGTACTCCAAAGCAAATGAGGAAAACCCGTGAAGTTCCAACAACAAAAAGTGCAACGACGCGACTTTTAAGAAGCTGAAACCCATACAAGCATGCTCCCATGTTCCAATCTACATACAAAAAAATTAAAAGAAACTGAATTTGCATGACAGAGATATGAATGTTGTACTAGGATATCAATGTCAGCAGATAAAATAATATTAACACTCCGCATACCAAGAATTATAACTGCAGCAGAAGTGATAGCCCCAAGCCAATGAGCATCCTGCGCTGTCAGACCATATAGAATAGAGTAGACAAGGAGAACAAGAAGCGAGCCAAGGTAAAGAAGTCCAAGATGTGAAGCCCTACAAAGAAAAAATCCAAGGAACAAAATATGATACGAAGTAAGTTCCAGCAGAACATAAAGGTTTTCAGGCATAAAAAGATATTAAGATTTGAAACTGTATATGCAATAGGTTCATGAAGCATTCACTTAGTCTACCAAGAAAAAAAAAAGTGAGAACTTGATCAATTACACCATCTATTCCTATAAAAGAGAAATGGAGAAAAAAACTTAACAAACTGAAAACATATAAGCATACCGGAAGGCATGCATAACCTGCTACATAAAACATACTTTACTACACAAAGTATCTAAAAAGATTATTTAGAATCATGCATATTCAAGACCATCACAGAGCATAGCATATAATAAGAGATGTTAATTACTTTGAACTTATAAATAAAATCCTACCATATGGCCATATTTCATGCAATACCAAATATGAAGATTTAATGTATTTGAGTGTGACCCTATTTCCATGCATGTTGTTATGTGAGTAGGCAGGTGCCACTAAAAATGACTCCTAAGAATTGAAGGAGAATTGTGGAGAGAATTTCGGTCACCCCAAATTTTAATAGAAACACGTTAAATGAACTAGTTTTACCTACTGAATTTCAGACCCAAATGCCAAAGCAAACACACTAAAATGATTATACCTACTGAACTCCCGAGGATATAACTCGTTTGGATCTGGTGGTTCTGGCAAACAAGAAACGGGACCCATTTCTATACTATCAGAGTACGCAAATTTATATGCCCGCCGGACATACTCATCCACATCCAAGCCATTTCCTACACAAGATGATGAAGGGAAAGTCAAAGTACAGTCGGTTACAAGTCTAGACCAGAAAATAGAAAAATAAAATAAAACCCTCCATACAGAAGCAAGATTAATGCCCTGGAACTTGCAGATGATAACATCAGACTAAAGTTCCATGTGTAACGAGGAAATGAAATCAGAATAGCATTAGAGCAAAGATTACCATTGAAGACCATGCGACAGATAAAGAGCATATTGATTGCTAAGGCAATTGCTGATACACCAAAGAAGAAACCAGAAGGAGAATAGCGCTCAGACGCACTGGAACCAGCCGTAACATACACAGCACAAAGTTCATATGCACAAAGCAGTGCAACAGCCAGCAGAAGTAGAAAAGCAACAGCCCCTATCAGAGAAGATAGAAGATGAGTATGAGAAAAGGTACCATTATGAAATACTTCCTCAGACATTTACAAGTTGCAGTCTAATCTACTTCACTCGTCATTGGCTCATTGCTGCAGCTTAAGAACTACTTCTTCTCTTGGAGAATAAAGTTCTTAAGATATACTTCACTAGAGCCAATATCATTTATCAATACTGATTTCATTCCTAATGAATTTTATCTCAACTTGTTAACTCAAGGCTTCAATATGTTCTTAGAAATCTAGACAGGTAGGGACTTCCTTTTCCTTCAGCAAAGACAGGTGGACACTTAATGTGATTAATTAAAATTCCATCACTGTTGCCAAATAAAGAACCACCACAAGGTTTCACATATATTTCAGTCCATAAAATGACTTCGAAAAAATATCTGTCCTTCTAAAAGGAAACAAATATATCACATAGTTCAAGAGGTAAGAAAAACAAAAAGAAAGAGGTCATTAAGACACATACTTGAGCTTTGCCATCGAGTTCTCCACCAAAGCATCATTGAATAAAATGCCAATAATAGAGCAATGCCAGCCATTATTACAGCCAGCCCAAAAATATCTCGGCCTAATATTATGATTAGCCAGCACCCCCACATGATAAGCACCAAAACTGGAGATAAAACAACCGTCCATGCCGATAGAGATAAAAGAGCACATAGCATACCCAGTTGGGGTCCTTGTAAGATACTCGGCCATTTTCGAGCAAAAATCCAGCTGAATAGAGAATGAAAAACAATTATCAAATGTTAAAAGAGAAAAATGGCATTAACTCAACACACACACACACACACACACCTCCACCAAGGGAAAGGCTTGAATTGCACCCGTATTTCATGCGGTAAGAAAAAACCCATTTAGGGTAAGCAAAGTAGCAATTACATTCAATTTTTTATCAGGAAGATTTTAAAGGACACTCAGAAAATCAAAGAGAAACAACAAACATGCACTCACACAGTTTCTGGAAGAACCAGTAAAACACCAAACAGAAATATGGTTTACAAGTTAACGGTTTCGACATCTTTGCATACCGAATGCTGACTTTATCCAAATGGCATATACCGGCCAAATTGTAACGGACAAAAGGTTGTATAAATGATCTTTTTTCTGTAATTGGAAATAATTAGTTATTTAAACTGCGAGAGACAATTTAAAGAATACGGAATGTAACCCACATCTACCCGCCATAGATGTAAACCATATTAGTAGTGAAGCCAACAGAACAAAGTTTAGTAATAAGCATCATAGTCAAATTGTCAATTTGATTTAAATGCAATTACAGCAAAGATCTCAGTTATCTTGTGTATAATCAAAGTCACAATGCATTATTAACAATTCACTTACACAACTATCAAAACAAAAAAGCAGCTGCATTGAAGCGCAGTTATTATGTTAGCAACTATATCAGATCATCAGTAGCAAAATTAAAGCTTGAAAATATTATATGCAATACCTATAAATCCGCCACGGTCGCCAATTGACAGCCCATAGAATGGAAAATGAAGCTAGACCCAGAACAGAAAAAAGAATCCCGGAAATCAAACACGCCAGCGCAACCCCATCCGCTTCCATGGCTTACTTCTCTCACCTTCAAACCCCACAAGCAAAACCCATTTTTACATTTCAAACACATAACTAGAAAAAGCATCAGAACCAACAACTAACAGGGGGAAATCATAACCGATAAAAGAGAACAGTGAAGTAGAAATAGGTTTTTACCTACTCAAGTGAAGCAAACGTAATGGGCAGTAGCATGACGACGAATTTAGGTGAAAGGTGTTAGTTTCGGGCATGGAATTGTGGGTGTTCAGCTATGGAAGATTAGTCATCTTGCATCTAGCTGGGATTGAGACTGGAATGGAGAAGAAGACCAAGCTGAAGAAGAAGATTAGGGTTTGATTTTGTTAATCTTTGGGTTTAGAAACTATAAAAAGTTGCAGAGAAGAATACAGCAAGCAAAGGAAGAAAAGAGTAAAGTTTAAAACCCTACAGCTCTCTCTCCTCCTCCTCCTGTATGTCAACTGTGAGCTCTCTCAAGTCAAAAATCAAAATAAAAAACAATTCTTTCAATGAGAAAACAATAAAGCAAGAAGCTTTGGGTAAGAAAGAGATTAAATAATGGAGAAAACATCCAAAAATGATAGGCGTAGTAAGCGGTAATGAAAATACAAGGAAAAACAAACATTTAGTCACTAAACTTAAGAATTATTTCAAATTGGTTTCTAAATTTTCTTTTTCATTCGTATTAGTCCCTAAAAAACAAGAATTTATTTCAAATTAGTTTCTAATTCAGATTTTTTTTCTTTGTAATTAATTGAGAATATTTATTTTTTAATTATTGAGCAAAAATAATTTTAGAAATTCTGAATTTTATGAGTAATTATTATTTATTATTATTTCGGCCAGCAAAGATATTAGTACAAAACGTAACAAAAAAATTTGAACCGTTACTATTACAGACGAGAAGTTTACCCTTAATAACGTATAATTTTTCTTTGATATTAGAATATTATGTGATCCGGTATCATCCATTGATTTAACGAGATAATTTATTAGATTATTTAAATTATATTTAGAACATAAATATTGGTGTTTAAATTAAATATATTTAATTAAAATAATCATTCTTATAATAGATATTTGCGGTACATAACTATTGTATCGAATATTAATGATTATATACTAGAAACAAAATAATATAAAGTGATATTTATAAAGTGGCTAAATGGTTCAACAATAATGATGAATTTAAAAATATTTTGTATTGTTTTTCGGTTTTTCGGTTTTAATCTTGAAGATTTTAGATCGATATGCATTACACACTTAGTTTTAGTAGGTGAGTTTTTTAGTAAGAAATTTCTATATACACAGTATCTCGAATCTAAAATTTATTAAAATAAAACTAAATTAATTATCACTTAGATCCATCCTTATTAATAAATTTTTAACTATTTTTATTTATAATATGTATGTTGATAGAATCTTGTAAAGTCCCTTGATATTCTTGTCGACTCCGAATAGTTATTGATAGGAGTGAGCAAAAAACCTGATTGCCCAGTCCCGGATCCGGTAGATTTTTATCTGGTATTATTTTCGATGGGATCAGGACTGGATCCAAATTTTAGGATCCGGTTATAACCGGGACCGGACTGGATCTTGATTTTCTTTTGTTTATTTTTCTTATCAAACTTTCTATTTATGTATGAATATTATGAGTATGATTAGTTTTAAAACTTTAATTTTTCAAGTCTATAATATTCTAATTTTATTATGTAATATTATTATTGGTGGCTAAATTTTTTTCTCCAATTACTCAAAAAATTTTAAGAATAAATTAATTGACCGGTATTCAGTATTGGAACCGATACCCACCAATAATGGGACCGGTTCTTAAAATTTAGGACCCGGAGTGACCGAGACCGGGACTGGATCCAATTTTTAAGAACCGATAATTACCATGACCGAAACCAATTCTATTCAAATTGGCCGGGTACCTGGTCTTGTACACCCCTAATTATTGATGTGTTTGGAATTGGGGTGGCCTATGTGTCATCTGGCCTGTTCATCGTATTTTACCCTGCATTTGGGCCTTCAATATAATCACAATGAGCAGAAAAATAGGAAAAAAAATCCGCATATTAATAATTATATTTTCAGATAATTTTTTAAAATATATATTTTAATTATGTATTCGGATTAAAACTCATTTTATTTAAGTCTGATTTGGATTAAATTAAATCTAAAAAAATTAAATACATGATTTAATCTTTCGATACATTTATTAAACTATCTCATCGTGATTGTTTTTACGAAAAAATACAATTTGATTGTAAAATATATCTTATTTTAATGTGAGTAATCTCACTCTTTGATTAAAAAATATTTTAATCATTAATATTTAATTAATACATTAATTATCGATATTAAATTAAGTATATATCATTAATAGTAGCCTTTGCAAAGTTTAATTGCCTTTCAAAACTAGTAAAACCATAATTGATGTGGCTCTACAATAAATTGTCCTTTATAAATCTTAAATTATAAATTTTAAACTCAATCTTTCTAATATTAAATATATATATAAATTTTAAAAAAATAAAATTTTCATTCACAAATAATATAAACATATTCGATCCGAAAATCTCAACCAATGTTCCTTTTAGAGATATTATTTAAGTTCATATATTATATTAATACCTCATCTTATTCTTGTAAATATAAATTTTATTCGCATTTAAGGTGCAATTGGAAAATATAAATTTAAGGTGAAAAGTTTATATTCACATTTTATCATAAATATTTATAATGTAATGATATTAATTAATTTTAATTTAAATGATTTTTATAAATATATATAAAACATTTTATGTATGTGATATATGAATCTTTATATATTAAACATAATTAAACGGTCTGATTTTAACTTTAAGACCGATATATTAATTACTTAAAATTTTATTTTTTTAATAAAATTATAAAATTAAAATTAAAAAATCGAATCGAATTTTACTTAATTCGGATGATTTCGAGAGGCAATAGTCCCTCCCGACTCCTTTACCAATGAGTGTAGTCAAAAAGGGACTGAAGAAAAACAAAAGAAAAGGTTTGGATCTAACACACAAGCGCCGGTTGCGGGGACCAGGTATAAATATGTTTTCAATTGATGTTTTATTTAAATTCGAGTAGTATAATTTTATGATATATATATTTTTAAAATTTTATTAATAAAAGTATATTATTATATAATTATATTAAAATATTAAAAATATATGATTTTTTATTTAAGTTAAAATATTTATTATCGATAACAGTAATTAATATTTTTATCCTAAATATTTTAATTAAGAAATAAATTATTAATTATAAACAGGGGCGGTTTAAAGATTTTGAGAGGCCTGTGTAATTTATTAAAACGTAATCCAAAAGCAATTGTCCATAACTTTTAGTAGTTTTAAAAATATAACCCTTAAAGGTAATTATCAATTTTAGAGGATCTTGTACGATCGTTTTTATTGTATTTATCCATAATCTCATTCGTTTTATAGAAACAACAGTGATAAGAATAAATAATAAGATTCTATAATCAATTATCACATTTATAAAATAATTATAATGTTTTAACTATTATAACTCATATTTCTTAAGATCATTTTTGTCGTAGAAGGTTGAGATAGATCGAAAGACAGCCGACTCCACCTATGAAAATGCTTCCGCTTGCAGTGCTATTTTCAGCTATCACACAGTGCAAGCACTCATCTTCTTCTCCTTCATCTCGATGCTCGTGCGACATATTATCTTTCCTTCACAGCCACATCTCTCCCGATTCTCGTCTTTGTAACCCTATATATATCTGTCATCAACCGCTCTCTTCTGTCTCCATCTTTTTGTCTACTCAGCTGTCGCCGCCAAGCTTTCAAACTGCTGGGGAAGCTAAAACCAAGCTTTTCTTTCTTATGGATATGCACACGAGGAACGAGTCTACTCAGAATTACCTCGTTTTATCTCTTTCAAACTTTGAAGCTTTCCCCCGTCTGCCGCCGACGTCCCGGCTACAGGTGCAGGCACAAATGTCTCCGAGCTTAAAACCATAGCTGCTAGCTTCCTCCAAGGGTTTTCATCTGAAATTAAACTACAGCAGGCGGTGACACCGACGGTAGAGCCGTCACCGAGAAAAGCTGCTGATAGTTTCGGCCAACGTACCTCTATCTATCGAGGAGTCACCAGGTAAATAACAAAATGATACGATACAAGACAACTACAGAATCTAGATTAAATTTCGTTTCCTTTTCTGGTCTGGGTTGGTTTATCAGGCATAGATGGACCGGAAGGTATGAAGCTCACCTGTGGGACAATAGTTGCAGAAGAGAAGGTCAGAGTAGGAAAGGAAGGCAAGGTAAATATTTTGAACATCTGTAGTAACTGATTGTGCACGTATGTTGTTATGAATTGTTGATGATTCTAATCTGTTGGCTTATGTGGCATCTTACACCACAATTAACGATTGATTGCCGCCATGGATGGATGCTCGAATCGTTTCATCATTGTTGTCTTTTAGTTTATTTGGGTGAGTTTCCAGTTCTAACAACACTATAAGCATCATTTCCTTCTCATTTGCATGGTTAACATTGATGATGATGATGACTTTGGTTCTTTTTTATGTAATCAGGTGGGTATGACAAGGAAGATAAAGCGGCAAGAGCTTATGATCTTGCAGCTCTGAAGTACTGGGGTCCAACCACCACTACAAACTTCCTGGTAAACAATGCTATTTCTCCGATTCCGGCTCGCGCCTCATCGATCTCGTATTCGATAATTTTATCTTTTTTTCTTCAGATTTTTAACTACGAGAAGGAAATAGAAGAAATGAAGAACATGAGTAGGCAAGAGTTCGTTGCTTCGCTACGAAGGTAAATATATTAACTTACATATGTACGCATATACTATGGTTTTCTGGGTCTTTTCAGCAAAGGCTAAGCTTTCTTTTTGGTTAAATTTCATTTTCCAGGAAAAGTAGTGGATTTTCAAGGGGTGCCTCGATCTACAGAGGGGTCACAAGGTACTTGATTTACTATATTATTACTAAATTATTACTCCATTGTCTTTTGGTTCCTTAATATGTTTGGTTTTATGTTTCAGACATCATCAACATGGGAGGTGGCAGGCAAGAATTGGAAGAGTTTCAGGCAACAAAGATCTCTATCTGGGCACATTTCGTGAGTGGTCTTTTCTTTCTTTCTTTTTTGTTATTTGATTTATGTCATTTTCTCAAGAATTTGTTTTGCAGGCACCCAAGAGGAAGCAGCCGAGGCCTATGACATTGCTGCAATCAAATTTCGAGGCTTAAATGCAGTGACGAACTTCGACATGAGCCGGTACGATGTAAAAAGCATCGCCAACAGTAATCTCCCATCGGTGGCCTAACCGGCAAATCCCAAAACTGCTCGGATTCAGCTTCTGATACTAAGAGCACCACGGTCAGTGACGATGACAACCGAGATCTCTGTTCAGCAGCATTTGCCGTCACCTTTGCATCCCAGCCTTGCTCTGCTGCAGGCTCCAAGTTCAGCAGCTTTGCCTTTCCCATCAAGCAAGACCCGTCTGATTATTGGTCCAATGTCTTCGGATACAACAACTGTACAACAAAGAACACAAGTGTTGCAGTTGCACCAACTAGCATGTTACAAAGTTCGACCGGCTTCGGTATGGATTCGGGCATGAATTCCGTAATCAATGAGAGCATCAACAACAGATATGGTTGTAATGTTAGTACTTCGACTCCGTCTCCGACTCCGACTCCTCTTAACACCAAAACATTGATGTGGACAATATTCATTTCAAAATAAATACAACAATATTTTGTCTTGTCTGTTTTGATTTTTTGGTCTGCATGATAGATACATATGGTGGGTTAGAGTTGTATTTTTATGATTTTAATCATATTTTACATATAAATTTGTATAAAATTGTGAAGTTTTTTAGTTTTGGATTCGATACTGGGTGTCCTTTGTAGTGTGCACCTTTCGGCGCATATTAGATTTTTAGGAAGACCAGACCACCAGTGCAGTGTAGCTTATTAGCTTGACTGGGCTATTAGTTGTTGATTCTAGTGTTGCATTAAGGAGGAAATCAAAACTTAAAGATAAAATATAAATATTTAAAAATAAAAAATAAATTTAAAAATAAATTAATAATTTTTAAAATAATTTATATTGAAGAGTAAAAGTAAAAAATAAACATTTTCGATAATATAATATTTTTTAAATTAGTAATTATTTGTTGAATTCAAAAATTATATACATTATGTGTGTGCGTGTATGAGAGATAAATATATTGACGTGTTATGATGGTACATGGTTCTTGTAATGTTTTAGTGTCTTATATTTTGTACAATGTCCGATATAAATAGGGGCGTAAATAAATCAAATTGAATAAATAAATAAAATTATGTTTATTTTATTCTATTTTAAAAGTGTTCACGTTCGTGTGTGTGAGAGATAGGTATCTTGACGTATTACAATGGTATATGGTTATTATAATATTTTGTCCCATATTTTGTATCATGTTCGATATAAGTAGGGAGTGTAAATAAATTAAACTCGAATAAATAAAATTATGTTCATTTGTTTATTTTCAAATTATACATGTTCATTTAAATTTTTAATATCATGCTTTTTTTAAAGGTGTTCATGTTCGTTTATTTTACATCTGTGAACATATTCGTTTATATGTTTGATAATATGTTCGTTTAGCGTATTATTAGTTTCTCATTCCTTTGCTTTGCTCTTCACCTTTGTTGTGATGTGTTGCTTTGACTGACCTATTCGTTATCTTACCAAACAAAACTGCTTTTGCTTTCTTGTTGGGTGTCTGCTTTTGTCTGTGCTGATGATGAAAATGGATAGGGTTTTGCCAGAGGCTAAGGGAAACAACAATACATGAGTCAAGGAACTTGGTATTATTAATATGCATTTATAACTAGTTTATATTCAAATTTAATAAGTGATTTCAATAAAAAAAATAGATGATATTTTAAAAAAAAAACATTGAATTGGTAACGTTGTTTGTGAAATGTGTATCTTTTGGGATCTTTGCTTTACCGGTCACTGGTTCTGGTTTTATCAGCTTCAAAACCAGTGTTCCAAAGCTGGTTCCAACCAAGGATTCGGTTTCATGGAGCAACAAAACCGTCTCCAATGGCTCAACAACCCACTGGCACTGCATGAAGGATATAGTTTCAGTTTTCAGTTCCAACTTTTTCTGATGTATTGTGTTTCGATTATTACATGTTTTTTTACAGACATGGAATCCGATCAACAACAAGAAGTTGGAGACGATGTCCTACCTTCCACCTCTCTCGGATGACTCGATCGTAAAGAAAGTCGAATACGAGTAAAAATCTTCTACCTCTTCTTTTAGTGCCGGCATCTAGCAGGTTAACTTAAGATCCGGTGTTTGGTATAGGCGGGGGCTGTCCACAAATTGAAATAATTGAAAGTCAACCATCATAATTAAAAACTTTTAAAAATAAATAAATGTAATAAAAATTTATTTTTTTAACCAATAACATCATATAATTCATTATATTCGTACATCATTAACATCACCAAATTAAATATAAAAAATTTCGACCGTCTACAATTTCAACTATGAAACCTAATTGCCCACGTATACACATCATAACACAGAAGTTACTCATTCTTCTCATTTCTATTACCAGAATTCAAACACAACATCTATGGCGGACACTGAAGATTCTCCGGCTTTACGCGACACGTTCGGTCTTAGCAGTCGTATCTTGTTCGCTTTCCTTCTATGTGTATCGACGGTCATCATCCTTGCCATGATATTCCATCTTTATTCGAGGTGTGTACGTAGACGACGACAACGGCTTCTAGGGCACATACGCAGCCTAGACCTATTCACTTCCGGTGGCACGCCGCTCGATCCCGTGATCATCAACTCGTTGCCAATGTTCCGGTTCAAGCAAACCATCGAATTGGGTGAAACATATCCTAGTGGTAAGTGTACCGAGTGCTCGGTTTGCTTGACCGTGTTGGAAGATGAAGACATGGCCAGAGTTTTACCGAATTGTAGACATATCTTCCATGCCGAGTGCATAGACAAGTGGCTGTCTTTGCATTCAAGTTGTCCCCTTTGTCGGATCGAGGCGGAGCCGCGGGTTAAACCCGAAGCTCGTGAAGGTCCATCCATGGCGATGTTTGATGCCTCAGGTGAACATGAAGGACGTGCACAAGATCTAGAAAGACAAAGATGCTGAAAAATGGAGATATTGTTCATGCTTTTACACGTTTAATGTATTTATTTATAAATTTATCACCTATTTCTAAATATTTATATTTTATCTTTTAATCATAAATCTTGACATCGTCAACTAGAAGTAATGATGTTAAAAAAATACTATTTTTTTAGCATATTTCCTAAATATTTTTAAATTAAAATTATTACCTTAAGGGTGTTTGGTTTATCCTTATCCCCACTAAATAAAAAAAATTATTACCAATAATAGTAATTTTTATCAACATTTTAGGAATATTATTCTCACAATTTTTTTAGGTATTTATCAATTCTTATCACTTTATACAAAATTACCTATGAAATAATGAGTTTTCTTAATTTGATCATTTATGACATATTTAAATAGCGTAAATTTATTAAATAATTTATTTTATATTTAAATAATTTTATACATATTTAAAAAATATTTAAATATTTAAATAAAAAATTATAATTATAAAAATATTCGATAAAATATAAATAAATGCATTGAATTAGCATTGTTATGTTATTTTTACTCAATAAAGACATTCTTTATTGATAAAAAATTAATTTAAGTTTAAACTTTATATTTTGATACGAGATTTTGAATTTCAAGTTTATGAAAATGAAACTAGTATAATTTATTTTAGTTTATTTGAATTTATTTTGATAATGAATGTGTTTAAATTTAAAATTACGAAATTATCATTATTGATAAAATAACGTTTGTTTAAAAAAAAACTAGTCTTAGATCGAATTTCTAATTCTAAATTATTTTTTAATAATTTTTATAATTATTTTAATCACTTAAAAATAAATTTACATAATTCATTAAATATAATAATTTTTATAAAATTTATTTTCAAATAATATTATATTTTTTAATCGAACATTATCATCTTACATTCCTACTAAATAAATTAAAATAATATTCTTAATAATATATAAATAATATTATATTCTAAAAATCTTACTTTTAAAAATAATCTTATATATTCTATAAACAAACACACCCTTATATTTTATTTTTAAATCCAAATATTACCCTAATTCCCCTGCGCCTCCGACCACCACCATGGCGGAAGATGCGAATTCCCTTTTCACCCATCTCGTGTTCGTCTCCTTTATTTCTGGATCAGCCTTCGTTGTCCTCGTCGTCATCTATCGTCTTTACTTGAGGTGCTTGAATAGACGCCAAGCTCACCGCCGCCGTCAAGCGTTTCTCAGACGCATGAATACCTTAGGTCTACACCCGCCCGGTGGCGGTGACACGCCGCTCGATCCCATGATTATCAACTCGTTACCAATATTCCGGTTCAAGGAAACCACCCAAGTCGGTGAAGTTTATCATAACGGTAAGTCAACTGATTGTTCGGTTTGTTTAACCGTGTTGGAAGATGAAGACATGACCAGAGTTTTACCCAACTGTAGACATATCTTCCATGCCGACTGTATAGACAGGTGGTTGTCATTGCATCTAACTTGTCCTCTTTGTCGGATCGAGGTCATACCGAGGGTTAAACCTGAGAGTCGTGAAGGTCCATCCATGGCGATCGTTGATTTTTCAGCTGAATATTCCCTTGATAGAAGGAACTCATTGGGTACTTCTCAGACAAATCTTAACAGAGAAGGATCGAGGTCGAGAGTTCCGATATGTGAGGAAGAAGACGAAGTCCGTACACATGATCTGGAAAGACAATGACAACATAATTCGAAATAGTTGTCTTGGTTGGATTTAGTCACAGCCATAATTGCAATACCCCCATCATAGATTATTAGCGGATGTGATGAGATAATTGAATAAATTATATGTTATATTCGAGTATTTTTAATTAATTATTGATATTTAATTTTTTAATTGATGAATTTAGATCGGATATCATAAATATTTATTATGAAAGTAATATTTTTTATGTAATTTATTTTATTCACAACGTCAAGATTCGAATATTTAATATTATTTAAGAGAATTAATGTCTCTTCATCACTAACTTGATCAAAAAATGATTGCAAGTGATTCCTCACCTATTTAGAAAGCTATTGCAAGTTTGTCCACACTTCCTAAAATTAAGATTTTTGGGTGGAGGTTAAGCTATAAGGCTGTACCTACTACACATAAACTAGTAATGATTAGAATTGGTTTTGGTATTTATAATGTTTGTAAGGAGGATGAAACCTTGTTGCATGCTTTGAAGGATTGTTTGTCTGTGAAAAAAGTTTATGATTTGAGTGGTTTGAGCTCTAAGTTATCTTAGGAGAATTTTTAATGTTGTCGATAATGGGACTACTCACGGATATTTGCTGCAGATTTTCTGCAAGAAAATGAATTGACTTTCACTTTAATTCGATGTAGCAAAGCTGTGAGATGGACAAAACCAATAAGAATGATTGTGAAAGTTAATGTTGATGTTGTCTTCATCCCAACGAATGGACAATCAACAATCGAAGTTATTGCGAGGAATAAAAATGGCCTAATGATTGATGGATGGGCATTCAAGCTTCAAAGAACTCACACGACTAAAACTACTGAAGTTTGTGTTTTTACTGCTGGTATTAAAATGGCAAAGGATAATGCATAGGAGGAAGCTACAATTGAGGGTGATTCATTGACTATAATAAATAGATTGCAGGCTAATACACTCGATCTTTCTGTAGCTGCATGTTATCTTCAAGAAGTACATGGCATTCTCCATTCAAGTCCTTCTATACAAGTTGCTTATATAAGCCGAGAGGCAAATAGGATTGCTCATAGTCTTGCTAAATGAGCATTAGTGTTGGACTATCCTTTTTATTTTTCTTTTGATATATTTTTTTATATAATGAACATTTATTGTTGGACGATGCTTTATTTGGTTAATAATATATATCTGATTTTTTTTTTAAAAAAATTATGTAGGATAAAATGGAGTGTGATTAAATTTTTTTTCACTTTTCCCTTTAATTTATTTATAAATTTATCTATGTTTTTAATTATAAATTATTTAAAAAGTTATTTAGTTATTTTTTAGTATGTTTATTTAATACAAAGTAAAAAAAAATGTTTGGTACTGATAATGACTTAAAAGAATATATCAAAATTTTATTAAATTCAAACTCATTATTTATATTTTATACAGATCAAATAATCATCATTATAAACAAAATTTTTATAACTTCAAAAATATTTAATTATTATTCCAATAAAATAAAAAATGGGTTTATAGTATATTATTTCGTACATTATCAATAATTCACGACTCATTATTAATAAACATATAATTTTATTAAATTTCTAAAAATAATAAAAGTATATGTGTAAATTCATAAAAAAATATTTTTCATATTAATAAAATAATAAAAGTATTTTTCATATTAACAATATGTTTAATTGATATTTTTCATATTAATAAAATAATAAAAGTATTTTTCACCTAATAAAAATATCAATTTATCATATATCGTTATTGTTTACGGCCCAAATATTTTGGGGATTCTCGGCCCGTTTATTTATTGGGCTCATTTGAAGCAGTCCATTATCTTTAAAGTTATATAATTATTATGAAAATATAAAATGGACACCAAAATTTTAAAATTAAAAATAGGTGGCATTGTACTTTTAAAAAATTGTATAAAATAATTATTAAGTCATTAATTGTTGTTAAGTGGGTGATATTACGGTTACAAAAATTTGTATAATAATATATTTAATCTTTTATATTTATATATTTAATCAATTTAAACATCAATAATGTGTAAAGATGTTTATTGAGTTGAGCAGCTCGCAAATAATTTAAGCTTGACTCGGTCAAAATTTGATTAATGCTTGACTCGACTCGAAATCGAATTCGACTCGAGGTCTTAACGAGTCAAGTCGAACAAGGTCTAACTCGATACTATAAGATCGTGAATAACATTTTTTATAAGGTCTTTTATGATTTTATGATGGTTACTTTAAAAAATTATTTTTCAAAGATTTTTTTTTTCAAAAATTTTCTTTAAATTAATTGTTTACAAAGAAAGTGAAAAAGTTTGAAATATGAATTGAAATATAATTTTTTTATAAATATTAAATTGAATTATTGATTTTTGAAAGGAGAAATAAAAGTCGGATAAAGTAAATAATTGTTCACTCAACTATATATATTTTTCATTTTAGTCATCTATATTTAAAAATTTATAAAATGACCACTACAATTATATTACATTTTCATTTTGATCACCACACACGTGATTGGTTTAATGGGTTTTAACCGAATTCATGTTAGATAATTAGATATTGAGATTATTATAATCTATATAAAAAATAAGAAAAATACCCAAACAATTTCTTTTAAAATCTACCTAAAATTAAACTAGATTCAAAAATATTGATGTTTTTTCTTTAACTATTGATATTCAATTCATTGATTGATTAATCCAGATTTTACGAGACACAAATCGTTTGCTCTTTTATTATGTCTTCATTGATGTCTCACTTTAAATTAGTGACTTTAGGGTTTAAGATTAAGAGTTGTTGTTAGTGTTTGGAGAGTTAGGAGGTATGATGTATTTTTTAGGGTTTAGGATATAAAAAATTAGGGTTCAGTTTAGAAGTCAACCTTTAGAAATTTTTAGTAAGATACATAAAAAAAACATATTAAGGGGCAAGAGATTTTTACTCGATTGAATGTTACAAAGACTCATTATGAAGTTTACCTTCTCGATCTAAATTTTTATATTTACAATGTTAAAACTCAAACTCTTAACTTTATTTATATAATCTGTACATCATCACACTAGACCAACCGGCCATGCTGATTGTCTTGAAGAATCTCCATAATGAAATCCAAGACTACCAAACCCCCACCAGCACCAAGAACATGAAAAAGCATTGGTCGACACCATAGGATGGAACACACTTCCTTTTCATCATCTAGGGGAGATGCCAACTGCTTTCTTTTTATCTCCAATAATTCCCTTTTCCTCCATTTCAACCCATGAGATGATCATGTTATGTCCATGACATATTTTAATTGTTTTAAAGTCTGCTTCTTTTGAACCACAACATTCAAGATGTGACCTTTGGGGTTATGGGTGGCTCAAGTTGACCAATTGATAAATTGATTTGATGTAGGATGGCAAGGCAACAGACCATAACATTAACCACTTCATGATTGCATTTAGTGCTTATACAATAACATGCATTGAACTTGAAAAGAATGGGGAAATGGGAGGGTGAGGAATGGTACCATAAAATATAGACAACAAGATTCTATAGGATAAAACATTGTAGGTTATTGCTGACACGTGGGATAAATGGTTTTTTTCTTTCTTCATCTTCTTCGTATGTTTTTAATCATGTCTTTTTTTATGTCTCGATTTTAAAGTAATGAATTTAAGGTTTAAGGTTAAAAGTTAGAGTTTAAGGATAAGGTGTATATTTAGTGTAGGTTTTAGAATTTAATTTTTATGTATTTTTTTAGTGTGGAACATAGGAATCATGATTAAGAGACAGAAAATTTTTATTCAATACATCAACCCACTATTAAAATTAAGTATTTTTTTGTTTTAAAAAATTAAATTTCCAAATTATTTTATTTTATCAAAAATAAGTATAAACATTATCATTTGATAATTATTTTAAGTATATTTATTAGTAATTTATATCTATAATAATTAATTCTAAATAATTATAGTGCCTATAATAGGAGAGGTTATTAGGTGAACCATATCCACCACGTCATCTTTGGTCCAAGCAATCAGGATCGTTCATCTTTAAATAATCATATAATAACTACCCACCCACTAGAGAGATTATATCATGGGCCCGAATCGTCACATCAGCCGTGGTTTCTAACCAATAAAAATTACCCATTTCATCACTAATTATCCATGTCATTAATTTTTAAAATATATTTTTTTAAATAATATGTAAAAATGAGTGAAGATTCATTGGTCGAAAAAAATGTATGAAAAATAGTGGTGAAGTGGGTGATTATAATTGGATGAGACCATGGCTGATGTGGTAAAACATGCCCATGATATAATTTCTCCACCCACGAATTACATGTAGGAAAGAGGTGATGATTCACCTTAAAAAATGAGATAAACGATCCTTATTGATTGAGATCATGGATGACATGATGAACATGATTCACCTAATAATTTTTCGGATAAACTACATAAATAGTCCCTTGACTATACATCGATTATCTTTTACATCCTCTGACTATCAAATGTTACAAATTGGTCCATTGATTAATTTTTTTGATATAAAATGGTCCTGTGCCATTAAAAATTTGACAGGAAACTAATATGGACGTTAACATACTGACTTGGATAACCATGTGGCATCCCCAATCACTATAATCCAAGTCAGCATGTTAACGTCTATATCAATTTCCCGTCAATTTTTTAACGGTACAAAACCACTTTATATTAAAAAAATTAATCAATAAACTAATTTATAACAATTGATAGTTAAAGAATATAAAAGTATAATCAAGTGATAATTTATGTAGTTTACCCTAATTTTTCCTACAACAGGGAATGATCCTCTTGGTATGCTCCTACTAGTCTGTGTTCCTGTTGTGGGTCAACTGCTGTAATCATGCACCACCCACTGCCACTTCTCTTTGTTGACAACTCATGGACCCCATTCCATAGAATTTGTAAACAATTGTCATCCATCCAGAAAGAACATATTCTTATGTTGTTTCACCACCTGTCATGTCCTGGTTCAAAGTATATCTAATGAGACCACTTTAATGGAACCTCTTTTCCTTAATTCTTACATAGTTTTATAGCATGGTAAAAGAGACAAGACGATCACCAAAGTTTATCTAGGGACGAATTTAAAATTTTATGTACGGGTGTAATATATTAAAAAAGTACATTAAAAATGTAAAGAAGATAAATTTACGAAAGTTTAAGAGATATAAAATAAGATTATCAATGAAAAATATAAAAATATATATAATTTAAAATTTTTAAGAGATATTACTGTATCCTAAATACCTTTTAAGGAAAAAATATTTTGTGAACCATGTTCACTAAGTCATTCGTGGTCCTAATCAATCAGGATCGTTCATCTTATTTTTTTTCAAGTGAATCATCATCTCTTTCATACATGTAATTAGTGGGTGGGTAGTTATTAGATGGTTATTTAAAGATAAACGGTCCTGATTGCTTAGACCATGAATGACGTGGTGAACATAGTTCACCTAATAATCTCTCCTTCTAAGGTATAGTTGATCACAAAGTCTTTCGATTCAAATCAAACAACCATTTTTCAATTTCTTATTTTGTATATTAAAAATTTGAAGGTCAACTATAAATTTTTGTCACATGTTAAAGTGATTTGAGCTTACATCTTGTAAGATTATATATATTTATTTAAAGGTGATTTTAGAATAATATATATTCATATAATTTTTAAAATTTTGATAATATACATATAACTTAAAAAAAATAATTTAAAGGCATAAAGATAATTTTCACCCTTAACGTTTATAATTTTTGTCATTTTGGTCTCTATTCTTTTTTTGGATAAATTTAACCTCGACCTATGTTTTTTTAACAAACAACTCATTTTTTAACTACCATGATAACTGAACCGTTAAAAATTTAATAATGATAACATGTTATATATATGTGATAATATATTTTAAATGACATAGAATTTAACCTATTAAATATATGCATATATATAGAATATAATTTTATTTCAATATAAAATATAAAATAATTAAAATTTAAATAAAATATTAAAAATTAATTAAATCCAAAACAAAATTTTATTAAATATTCTCAACCCTAACTAAACTAAAATATCTTTATAAAACCCTAAAACTCCGATTTAGATTAAAACTAAAATACCTAAATTCTAAACTAAAATAATAAAAATTCAATTGATTATTATCAAAATCCTTTATCTTTAATTCACCAATAACAAACTATACAGAACCCTTTCTTTTTAAGTTATGTTCATACATTTTTAGATAAAATTTTAATTTTACTATATTTAAGGTTGAGAATGTTTAGTAGCCTTTTGTTTTAGATTTAATTAATTTTTAATGAATAAAAAATTATTTTTAATATTTTATTTGAATTTTAATTGTTTTATATTTTTAGTTTGGAATAAAACTATATTTCACGTGTATGTATTTGATATACTAGATGTTAAGTCATTTAAAATATATTATTACATATATATGACATGTTATATTATTAAATTTAACGGTTCAGTTATCATGATAGTTAAAATATGAACTATTTGTTAAAAATACATAGGTCAAGGGCTAAATTTATCCAAAAAAAAAATAGGGACAAAAATGATAAAAATTATAAACGTTAAGGGTAAAAATTATCTTTATGCCTAATTTAAGTTCATATCTTATAAGATGAACATCATCTTTTTTTTTTTTACTAAAATTATAATTTTTTTAACTAAACTCTTAAAACTTTTAAAAGTTTTTGTTTAAGCCTTCGTTTAAAAAAAAAAAAAAAAAGTTATCTTTAAATTTTTACCCTAAATTCTATCATTGTTATGTAGATTTTCGATTCAAAATCTTGTATACGAAGAAAATTTTTAAAAAATTCATCCATCAAAATCAGATGTATAATATGAATCAGATTAGATTAATTTTTAATTAACTTTTTTATATATTAATTATAAAATAAAATCTCTTCGTACTTTTAGCATGAATTATAATTAATGTATTATTCATATATAGTAGTATGCATGACCATATATGTCACATGCATAATCAAGTGAAAGCATATGATTCCGTGAATAGATGACATATATCATGATCATCCACACATGAACAGACAACTCATCCGTGAACCTCCTATAATTTTTTATTCTTCTTCCGATTTTCGAAATTTCAGTCTAATTAATCCAAATCGACTCGTATTATATACTTAATTTTGACGGATTAATCTCTTACAAGTATCTTACATATACACAACACTTTAAACTTAAAATCTAAATCGAAACCAAAATAATTATCACTTATTAATTTTATATTTTAAACACGTAATAAATATTTTTATTTGACAAAATAATTTTTCTTCTTTCATTACTATTTAATTAATCCTAACTTCATTTCTGGTTTACTCTCCTTGTCTGTATTAGGAAAATAACGTCCCTTAAAGGGAAGAACTTGGAGAGCTTGTATATAAAATCCCAGGTATTTCAGTCTTCTGCAGAGAGGGAAAAAAGAATCATTTGGCCTCTCAAATCCTTAGCCAAAATCCAAACTTTACGATTCCCAATGCTTGTCTAACTTCATAACATCAAACCCAGTTTCCTTCTTCATCGATCCATTTCGTGAATTTTTAATTGCTTTGGGTTTGGATTTTGTTGACTATTTCGTTTAAGTAAGCTTCTGCCGTTGTTGCTGCCGCCGGTGGTTGGCTGGGCGAAGAAACAAAGAAAATGGGAGTCGACAAAGCTATCAGTCTTGAGGAGATCAAGAACGAGACTGTTGATCTGGTATAGCTTCGTTTCTTTTCTATTTAACTTTCTGGGATTTTCTGTTCTTCATAAGAAAAGAAAAGAAAATCTGGGTTTTTACTGGGTTATCTTAAATCTTCTGTTGTTTTCATTTTAGCTAAGAAATGGTTTTGATAATGAAAGAAAGAATCTTTCCCTTTTTTGGTTTGTTTCTTTCTCTTTTAGTCAAAGACTATGTCCGTTTTCTTTCATAAAATTTTCACACTTGCATTGAAGTAAGTGATCCAAAGTAGTTTACGGAATTTTCTCTCTAGCCAAACAGCCTTTTTTTTTTTTCCCTCTCCCGGAAAAAGGATCTAAACATGTGAAAAGGAGGAGGGACCAAACAGGGGGAGGGACAGACTTCTTACAAATTTTAATAAAAATAATTGTTTTTTTGGGGAATTACATGTACTTTTCCGTGGTACCATTGCATTTATTAATTCTATTATTTATTAAATAAATATAATTAAAAGGATCTCATTTTCCGTGGTACCGTTTCATAATAATTATATATAAATATTGATTTAAATTAATCTATTAAAAATTTATGGGAACTGTCTGTCCCTATCTCTGATGAGACACTTTTTGGTCTTGTAATAACGGCTCTAGTCAACGCTTTTACTTTATTTGGGTAGCATCGAGTCACACCCGAGTTACGAGTAGACTCGGCATAATCAGCTTGTTTTAAATTAAAAAAAAAAAAAAAAACTAACCATATCTGCAGAAAAGTTGGACGACTTAGGAACATATTGAGGTTTAAAAGGAAAAAAATGGCCAGAATTAAGAATAATTGGAAAATTAAACTATTTTCCTTTTTATTCTTTCATTAAAATATAGAAAAATGAATTTTTTCCCTCAAAATTAAGAAAGAACTGTCTGGGTTTGGATTCGAATCATAAAGACTAAAACTTGAAGGAAATTTAAGCATTTTATCATAACATTTTTCTGTTACACGGTGGTTGCAGGAGAAAATTCCCATCGAGGAAGTGTTTGAGCAGCTGAAATGTACCAGAGAAGGATTGAGTTCGGAGGAGGGAGCCAACCGGCTTCAGATTTTTGGACCCAACAAGCTGGAAGAGAAAAAGGTTTGATTTTTCTTTATAATCAATGGCCGTCAAAACATAATCTTTGATTGCTCATAATTTGGAATGTTATATTTTTAAATGAACAGGAAAGCAAAATTCTCAAGTTTTTGGGGTTCATGTGGAATCCCCTGTCATGGGTCATGGAAGCAGCAGCTATTATGGCCATTGCTTTGGACAACGGTGCCGGAAAGCCCCCGGATTGGCAAGATTTTGTCGGTATCATTTGTTTGTTGGTGATTAACTCTACCATAAGTTTTATTGAAGAAAACAATGCTGGCAATGCTGCAGCTGCACTTATGGCTGGTCTTGCTCCGAAAACTAAGGTAAAGCTTTGAGACACTTAGCTAGATGTCTTTGGCCTGTTACATATATTTATGCACATGGTGGATAATCTGATGACTGTCTGTTTTCGAATATAATGTCATTGATTGTTGATTTATATGGTGTTAAAATGTAGGTCCTTAGGGATGGCAAGTGGAGTGAGGAAGAAGCAGCAATTCTTGTTCCTGGAGACATCATTAGTATTAAATTGGGAGATATTGTTCCTGCCGATGCCCGTCTTCTTGAAGGTGATCCCTTGAAGATCGATCAATCCGCACTGACAGGGGAGTCGTTGCCTGTGACCAAGAATCCCGGGGATGAAGTCTTTTCGGGTTCGACTTGCAAGCAGGGTGAAATCGAAGCTGTTGTTATTGCCACCGGTGTTCATACCTTCTTTGGGAAGGCTGCACATCTTGTGGATAGCACCAACCAAGTTGGACATTTCCAAAAGGTGCTCACTGCTATTGGAAACTTCTGTATTTGTTCGATTGCCGTCGGTATGTTGGTCGAGATCATAGTCATGTACCCCATTCAGCACCGCAAGTACAGAGATGGAATCGACAATCTCTTGGTTCTGTTGATTGGTGGTATTCCTATTGCCATGCCTACCGTTTTGTCCGTGACCATGGCCATTGGATCCCACAGGTTGTCTCAGCAGGGTGCCATCACCAAGCGCATGACTGCCATCGAAGAGATGGCCGGCATGGATGTCCTTTGCAGTGATAAGACTGGAACATTGACACTCAACAAGCTTAGTGTTGATAAAAACTTGATTGAGGTGTTTGTAAAGGATGTGGATAAGGATCACGTTGTCCTGCTTGCAGCAAGGGCCTCTAGAACTGAAAATCAAGATGCCATTGATGCTGCCATGGTTGGAATGCTTGCCGATCCTAAGGAGGTATATAGATTTCTTCTATTTTCTATTTCCATGCCAAGGGGAAATGGCTCTTACATGAGTATTTCTGTTTGATCCGATATCCATGCAGGCAAGAGCTGGTATCAGAGAGGTCCATTTCTTACCGTTCAATCCTGTGGACAAAAGAACTGCATTGACTTACATTGATTCCAATGGAAACTGGCACAGAGCAAGTAAAGGTGCTCCGGAACAGGTACTTGTTGTTAGGTTTCAACTGATAATATATGAAAACTAATGGGGTCTTACATGACTATTATTTCGTATATGTTGGCAGATCTTGTCCCTTTGCAATGCCAGAGAAGATCTTAAGAGGAAGGTTCATTCCATAATTGAAAAGTACGCTGAGCGTGGGCTTAGATCATTAGCTGTTGCAAGACAGGTTTTATTTTTATTTTCCTAGAACTCATGTTGTTCTAACCACTACTCTTTTATCTTAATATCAGAAAGTTACCTTATCAGTGCTCGTTTGTTATACTTTGACAGCAAGTGCCAGAAAAAACAAAAGAAAGTGCTGGCACTCCATGGCAATTTGTAGGCTTGTTGCCTCTGTTTGATCCTCCAAGGCATGACAGCGCCGAAACCATTCGTAGAGCTCTTCATCTTGGTGTCAATGTCAAGATGATCACAGGTAATAGAGTTCTTGTATGAGTTCACCTATGCACAGTTCTATCTGTAGTACTTCATTTTTAGCGGCAATCGTTCACTTATTGCTTTTGTATCATGTCCAGGTGATCAACTTGCCATTGCAAAGGAAACTGGACGTCGACTTGGAATGGGCACAAACATGTACCCGTCTGCTTCTTTGTTGGGTCAAGACAAGGATGCAAACATAGCTGCCCTTCCGGTCGAAGAGTTGATCGAGAAGGCGGATGGTTTTGCCGGCGTGTTTCCAGGTATGGTTTTGTCATCTTGGCTAATCACAAGCATGGAATTCTTATATTTATGTCTTCGTTTATTTTCTTAACACCTTTTTCCGTAGAGCACAAGTACGAAATTGTGAAGAAGTTACAGGAGAGGAAGCACATTTGTGGAATGACTGGAGATGGTGTTAACGATGCTCCTGCTTTAAAGAAAGCAGATATTGGTATTGCTGTGGCTGATGCGACAGATGCAGCACGAAGTGCTTCGGACATTGTTCTTACTGAACCCGGATTGAGTGTTATTATCAGTGCAGTGTTAACTAGCAGAGCTATTTTCCAAAGGATGAAGAACTACACTGTAAATTACTCTCTTCTCGTAGTCTAAGAATTTACATGCTATATTTTGCAGTGCATGACTTTGCATTCTTTGCTTCCTCAGATCTATGCAGTCTCCATCACAATCCGTATTGTGGTAAGTACATAACAAAGTAATTATTTTATTTTATAGGAAATAATTTTAAAACTTCAATCTTCAGACATTGTTGATTCATACATGTGAACTGTTTTTTTCGCAGTTCGGATTTCTGTTTATTGCTCTCATCTGGAAGTTCGACTTTTCTCCGTTCATGGTTTTGATCATTGCTATTCTAAATGATGGTGAGATTTTATTAACTTGAGATTACATTAACTGGCTTGAAACTAAGTATTTAACATTAATCAATTGGATCATTACTCAGGAACTATTATGACAATCTCAAAGGACAGAGTCAAGCCATCTCCCTTGCCTGATAGCTGGAAACTGAAGGAAATTTTCGCCACCGGGATCGTACTAGGAGGCTACTTGGCTCTGATGACTGTTGTATTCTTCTGGGCTATGCATGATACCGACTTCTTTGCGGTAGGTTCTGCTGAAAGTTTGCAAGCTTTGGAAAACTGTTTCGGATTAGTCTCTTAACAGTTTCCATCCATGACTGCAGGACAAATTTGGTGTTAGGTCTCTAAAAGGAAGGGAGCATGAAATGATGGCTGCTTTATATTTACAAGTGAGTATTGTGAGCCAGGCCCTGATTTTCGTGACCAGATCACGTAGCTGGTCCTATGTCGAACGTCCCGGAATGCTGCTAGTCACAGCATTCGTTCTTGCACAGTTGGTAAGAATTTGCTTCTTTGTTCTGTCATCTGATTTCAAGGTGCAACTAATTAATATGCATCTTACACTAGGCTGATCGATTTTGTTGTCTCGGTTAGGTTGCTACTGTGATTGCCGTATACGCAAACTGGGGATTCGCAAGGATTAAAGGCGTTGGTTGGGGATGGGCTGGTGTTATATGGCTTTACAATATCGTTTTCTACATTCCACTCGATCTAATGAAGTTCGCCATTCGTTACATCTTAAGTGGAAAAGCTTGGCTCAACTTGCTCGAAAATAAGGTATATAACTATATATACAAAAATTAGTCTAAAATCCTCTGCAATAACTTGTTGGCACTGGTAAATACAGACTGCATTCACCACCAAGAAAGACTATGGAAAGGAAGAGAGGGAAGCTCAATGGGCTCTTGCTCAAAGGACATTACATGGACTTCAACCACCCGAAACTACGAACCTCTTCAACGAGAAGAGCAGCTATAGAGAGCTGTCTGAGATTGCTGAGCAGGCAAAGAGACGAGCCGAGGTTGCAAGGTACACATTCAGTTACTTTTCCCCTAAGAATTCACAAACTAATACACAAAAGGTTTCTTCAACTACAAGTAACACCTGAAACTATTCATCTTTCCCTTGTCTGCTTTGGTTATTACAGGCTTCGAGAGCTTCACACCCTCAAAGGGCATGTCGAGTCGGTGGTGAAACTGAAAGGACTGGACATTGATACAATCCAGCAGCACTATACGGTTTAGAAACCGGAACAATGCTCCAAAGCTCTAAGATTCGGTTCTTAAATGAAATGGACAATGTGGATCATGAGGGCAAAGGAGAAGCAATTAGTTTAAACTTTGTTAGATAGGGACAGCATTTTTTCTGTTGTGTGGTATAAATTTTCTTGCCTTGTTTTACTCTCCATGTTGTAAGTAACTCATGGCAGGAAGAAAGGTTTGTGTTTGGTCATGTCTTGTTCCAATAAGGACCTGTTGTCATGTTCCATGTTTAAGCAGTTTTTAGCTTCGTATCTGTTTTCTCGCTCTAAATTATGACTCTAATTCTAAAAAGTAGTAAAATTCGAACCGCAGTTTTCGATCTGAATTAACCGAACATAGTCCGAGAATAGATTGATGCAAGAAAAAGCAAGCAACCGTGTGTGTGTGTGGTCTGCAAACCTCCCATTGGCAACAACGCGTGCGTATCCCTCGAGGCCCCATCCAATCAGCCTCAATCCATGGGAGAGCATGCTTCAAAATCTAACCCTTTTTCCAGACTTTAGTACCATTTTGCTGATTCATTATTGGTCTGCTTTAAAGTAGAACCCTCCATGGTCAAAGTGGTTTTAGGTTGGATTTACATGTAACATCAATATCGTGTATTTAAATCCGATTCGATTTAAAATATAATCTTAAAACTATATTTAAATTTGTAAAATATAATCTTTTATAGGTAAAATTATTCGAATAAAAACCTCTTAAAACGAACATCATCACTTTTCTGCCGAAAAAATATTGAGAATTCGTACTTTCATATTAAAGCCTTGAATGTAATTCAAACTTTCATATCCAAATTCAAGGTTTTGAGTTTTAAGTTTCATATATTATAAAATAATTAGGTATTATTTCACTTTAAGTTTTCATTTTAAACATGGAATTAGAGGTTGAAACAACCCTAAACCTTATATTTAAATTATTATAAAACAGACATAAAAATATAGAAAAAAATGATTTATTTATTCTTCGTTCCTCATGTGCTACCTCCATGTGTTGAGGGGTTAATTGATTCCAATCGACTAATTAATCCATGATTTGACCCTAAATATGAGTTTAAGATGATCTTTTTATTAAATATAATAGCTTGAGTAAAGATTCTGATTTCCCATTTTTTTATCTTTCCAAACTTTAGTGCTATGCATCATCCAGCAATGAAATTCTAGACAAAATCATTTATGATTTTTCTTATATTTTAATCTACAAATTAATTTAATAACATAAAATATTTTAATGGATAAAATTAATTATTTGAACTTTTAATATAGAAAGTGAAATAAATTAAACTTCAAAGTCTTAAATTTCAAGAGTCGTCCTAATCTCAAGTTTCTGTATAAATTAAATAACTATAAAATCAGATATTATTTTTTTTTTAAATATAAGTAGGTTAGTTTTATTAACAAGAGTAAAATATAAAATGAAAATTTATAATGCAGGTAAATAAAGAGGATCATACAAAAGGTAAAAATTTAATTCAAAAACTTAAAACAAAATAGATTAAAAAAATTATAAAATTTCACTTAAACTCGAGATGAAGATAAAAATCACCAACAATATTAAAAATTTATATATTATAGAATCGGGGCACGTTGACAACACAATCTCTAACAAGAACGATGATTGAGCTCGTATTTAAATTCAGCTCGAGGCTCCAATGATAGGGAGATAAATAAAATAATCAAACAAAAATCATCTTGATTAGTCGCGACGACCTCAAATTTAACCCTAATAAAAACAAATAAAAAAGAGACAGTCAAATGATTGATTAAGAAGTAAAATCATATCAATAGATAAAAATACGTACTTAAATATAAAAATATTTGTCATAAAGACATAATTATTAAAGTAAAAGGACTAAAAAAAATTGATAATCGACGGACGACAACCAATATTAAAATTGATATCATCAACTATAAAATAAACAAAAAAAATGATACTAGAAACAAAATAACACACGATTTAAGATATCATTAATTATATAAAATAAATTAAAATATTTTTATCAAACACCAAAATATGACTCAAGATTGAATGATTAATTTATAATTAATCCAGTACATATAATAAAATAATATATATATATATATATGTATATCAGAATAGTTTTCTCTCTCTCTCTGAAAATAAACTATACTATTACTGTCATGCTAGTCTCAAGTCTCAACTCTCTTTTTCACAGTCTGTCAAGCTTGAATTATCAACACCATGATTATAATTTTTTATACTCAAGAGTTCTCCCTGTTGAGATAACTCTCAGACACCCTTTTACATGTCCAAACATCTGCCAACTTTCAATCTGCAGGTTGAGGAACATGTTCAAAGAGAATCACAAGCTGTCAACTTTGTTCTTGCAGGTACTATTCTTACTTCCACGGAAGCTTCTTTATCCTTTGCTGCTGCCTGCTGGTTTATCTCAGATGCTTGAAAGTTAAGCTCGTTTCTGGTTTAATCATGATTTGCAGTAGAAACAGTAGTATACCAGATCTGTGTGCTTTGTAGTGAGATTTCACCATGTGTGGAAATCATAAAAGGCTAGTCCTGGTCCATTTTTGGTCGGTTTATAGCCCACATCACATTTCCTTTTTCTTCATTCTTTTCATTGACCGAGCACTGTCTAGAATCACTTTAAGAGCTCTCCAATGCACTCCTGCAACTTTCTTTCATGTGCCTGTTAAATATGGCATGCATTTTGGTACCCCAGAAAGGGAACAATTAAAAGGTTTGGGTCCATAATATGTACCTTTTAGGGTTATGTAGGTATATCAGGTAATGAATCTGAAGAATTGGCAAAAGGTTGGAGATGACTCATAAGGCTTAAATCAGATCTTTTTACAATGCTAGTGTTTGGTGTTGGGATATGTCACTTTGGACTGATTGAGCTTGGGGTCAACTAGACTCTGTCTCCACCTAGTGGGTGGCGTTTCATGAATCACACCCGCACCCACATTTACAAGATGATATTTATTGTTTTCTTGTAATAAGTTCAGTGGTTAGACCATTTCAGGCATGCATGGGAACCAGACTTGACAATTTCAGGCACAACATGGATTCGATTCGAAACACAATGTTGATGCATGAACATGTCTTCAAACACCAGGTATGCTGAAATGGTAACATTTAGCTTTTTGTTTTCTCTGTTTTTCTTCTTTAAATCTCAGATGACGGTGACCGCCGCAGGTGCAGGAACTTCACCGGCTTTATAGTGTTCAGAAGATACTAATGGATGAGTTGAAAAAGGAAGTAAAAGATAACAGGTTTTGGACTACTACTAGCTCTGATATGAACCAATCCCATGTCTATAACCTGCACCAGATAACAACACGAAATACTAGTGAGTTCGATTTACATGTTCAAGGTGATTCGAGGGCAAAGGGATTTGATCTAGAGAAACCAGCTGGGGAAGCAACAGCCACTGCTGTTGTTGCAGAAGACCAACCAGGGCCTAGCTCCAGAACTAACCAGATGATGAACATTGAGGGCTCTGATGAAGATAGTGAAGTAGAACTAACACTAAGTATCGGAATCGCTGGAAGCGGTTCGAGCAAGAAGTTAAAGAACTCCAGTACTAGTTCTCAATCAGTTCATAATAAGGAGATTCCTAGGGAGCCCGATTCATCAGCTTCATGCAGTGGCCCCGGCACTCCAGTGAGCAGTTCTAGTGCAACATTTGGTCAGGACAAGAAGCTCCCACATTGGCTTTCCCAAGGTTTTAACATAAACAGAACTTGAACCACTTGGTTCATCACTCAAGATTCCTACTTTTTGTAGCTATTCTTAACCTAATAAACAAATTTGGATGTACATTGTTGTAAACAAGTCAATTATGTCCAATAGTAGTCTAATTATCAATCTTTGATAATGATAATGGTGAGTTTAAGGATGATTAAGACAGTTTAAATCCACTTGGAAACTGTTATGTTGGTTTGTTAAGTTCTGAATGTTTGGTTTTCTTGTTCTGTCATCTGCAACTTCTCCCAAATTTTGATGATGAAGTCATGCTTTGATGAAAAAGAATGACAGATAGATCGGTAAACGAATCAGATCGAAGGTATGATTATTTTTATTCGTAATTAATTAGAGATAGATGAATTTCATCCGTTTCGAACGAGAATAATTGGAAAAAAAATAAAAATTTTGATAACATAAAGTTTGTTTATACCTTTGGTCATTGTCAATGGACTTATATTAGCAATGACCTACTAAATTTCGATCGATAATAAATATAATCGTATATACATATTAATAGTAAATTGAATAAATTATTAAGATGGCGAGTCGTTAATTGTATTAATATAAATAATATAGACTTAAAAATGTTTATTTTTATTGGATTGTGTTTATGAAAAGATCTTATTAAAAAATAATTAACAATAAAAATGAGAGTGAAAAATTAAAATGAATTAAAGTTGGATGATCTAACTTTGTATATATCCCTATAATAGTTTTAATTAAAAAGAAATTAGGGAATAATAGACCCCTAAACTAGGCCTTAACTATATAATAATATAACTGTTATTTTGGTAATTCTCCTTTAAATCATTAATGAAAATAATGAATAATTTTTTAATGGATATAAAAACATAGTACTCATCAACATTTATATGTCAATTTATTTTTTTAATAAATTTAATCTTAATATTTATAAATTAAAGATTAAATTAATACAATTATAAAATTAAAATATTAAATTTATTAAATTATTTTAAATTATGATCGAATTAAAAAAAATTTGAGTATTAATAACTAAATATGTTGTTATCCTAATTAAAAGTATTGAATTATGATTGGATTAAAAACGAACTTAAACAATTAAATACTTAAAATTATAATGATATAAATATTAAATTTTTATTAAAAAATAATTTAAACGCATAAAATTATAAAAACGTATAATTTAAATATTTATTTATATATTAAACCTTTAATTTTTTTATTTTTTAAAAAATAATTAAAAAAACCTTATATTTATATACTAAAATTTAAACTCATATAAAAATAAATTAAGTATTCTCTTTCTCACTACACCTGTGCTTATGGTGTTATGCATTCGAAATTCCCAAAACCCCATCTCCAACCTATTGAAGCGACACTGCCGCCGCCGCCAAATTGTGCATCACCGGTCAAATCTTTTCTTCCGCCGCGGCCTATAGTCGGAAACCATTTATAACAAAACAGTAAGACTTCACTCTCAGTTCATTGTTCGCTAATGAAACTGCGATCTCTCTTTTTCCACCCAATTACGCACTTTTCTTCCAAAACCTCAAAATTTCATTCTCTCAGCCTCCCTCCCTCTTCCTCCCTCAAAGATTTCTCCGTTTCCAATGAAATCAACACCATTCTCAACACTGTTAACCCCATGGAACCCGCCTTGGAACCTCTGTTACCTTTCATTTCTCCCGATATCGTCACTTCCGTAATCCAAAACCAGACCAACCCTCAAACGAGTTTCCGTTTCTTCATCTGGGCGATGCAGAGGAAGCGCCTACACAGCTCGGCATCTGAAAAGCTCGTCCTCGACATGCTGCTGTGCAAGGACAATGGCTTCGACGTGTTCTGGCAAACTCTCGAGGAAGTCAAGGAATGCGGAGTTGTGATCGTTCCCAACGTCTTTAAGATCTTGATCTCGGGGTATTCGAAGATGGGTCTCGAGGAAAAAGCCGTGGAGTGTTTCGGGAAGATGAAAGATTTTGATTGCAAGCCGGATTTGTTTACTTTCAATGCTATATTATACGTTTTGATTCGTAAGAAGGTCCTTTTGTTAGCTTTAGCTGTTTACAATCAGATTTTGAAGTCTAATTATACGCCTAATAAAGCGACTTTTAGTATTTTGCTTAATGGGTTGTGTAAGGAGGGGAAAACTGAGGATGCACTTAAGATGTTCGATGAAATGAATCTGAGGGGTATAGAGCCAAATAGGTGTATATATACCATAATCATTTTGGGTTTGTGCCGAGCCGAAAGGGCTGATGATGCTTGTAGGCTGTTGATTAACATGAAAGACAGCGGGTGTTCCCCTGATTATGTTGCTTATAATGCTCTGCTTCATGGGTTTTGTGAGTTGGGTCGGGTTGATGAAGCAATCGCACATTTTCGGTCTTTTCAAAAGGACGGTTTTGCACTCGAATTACGCGGATACAGTAGTTTCATTAACAGTTTGTTTAAAGCTGGGAGATACGAGGAAGCCAATGAATGGTATACAAAGATGACTGAGGAGAATATTAAGCCTGATGTTGTTTTGTATGCAATCATGCTCCAGGGTTTATCAAAAGCAAGAAAAATTGATGATGCGATGAAGTTGTTGAATGAGATGACTGAAAGAGGTTTACTTCCCGATACCTACTGTTACAATGCTTTGATTAAAGGGTTTTGTGATATTGGTCTTTTGGATCAAGCATGGGCCCTTAAGCTTGAGATTTCAGACAATGATTGCTTTCCTAATGCCTGCACTTACACGATTCTCATTAGTGGTATGTGCAGGAATGGGTTGGTTGGGGAGGCTCAGCAAATTTTTGATGAGATGGAAAAGGTCGGATGTTATCCCTCAGTTCATACATTTAATGCTCTTATTCGTGGACTTTCTATGGCTGGTCAGCATGATAAAGCAAACCTTCTGTTTTACAAAATGGAAATAGGGAGAAATCCCTCATTGTTTCTTCGGCTTTCTCATGGATCCTCACGAGCTCTTGACAGTTCAAGCCTACAAACTATGGTCAAGCAACTTTATGAGTCTGGAAGGATTCTTAAGGCGTACAGGATTCTTATGCAACTTGCTGATGGTGGTAATTTACCCAACATCTTTACTTACAACATTTTGATCCATGGTTTTTGCAAAGCCGGTAACATTAATGGTGCTTACAAGCTGTTCAAGGAGATGCAACTCAAGGGGATTTCTCCTGACAGTGTGACCTATGGAACTCTTATTAATGGTTTCCAGAGGGCCGGAAGAGAAGAAGATGCCTTTAGAATCTTTGATCAAATGGAAAAGTATGGGTGTAAACGCAGTTTGGCGGTTTATAGATCAGTTATGACTTGGTCATGTCGAAGAGGGAAGATTTCATTAGCTTTTAATATTTGGTTGAAATATCTTAGCAGCCTTCCTGGTCGGGAAGATGCAGTTATCAAAGAAATTGAAAAACATTTTGTTGAGGGAGATGTCGAAAAGGCAATTATGCTTTTGCTCGATCAGGACTTCAGATTAAATAATTTTAGTTTAGCACCCTATACAATCTGGCTTATTGGGTTCTGTCAAGCAAGAAAAGTCGAAGAAGCTTTAAAGATATTCTCTATTCTGGACAAAAGCAAGGTTATTGTCTCCCCTCCTAGTTGTGTTAAGTTGATAGTTGGTCTGTGCAAAGTAGGAAATTTTGACCAGGCAGTTGATGTGTTCCTATATACACTAGAAAAGGGTTACAAGTTAATGCCTCGAGTTTGCAACTATTTGCTTTGGTCTCTTCTTCGGTCTAAAGATAAAAAGATGCTTACCTTCGATCTTTTGAATCAAATGAAATCTCACAGTTACGATTTGGATGCACACCTTTATAGTACTACCAAGTCTGTTTTATATAGACATTGGGATACATGGGAGAAGAAAAGTCTGGCACCAGGATGAATTTTTAACTGATGTGATGTGAAGGTCGCAGAATATATCTTTTGGCTGCTGTAGAGGCTTTTGACTCAACTTATTCATTGAAATCGACCAAGAGGCTTTTAGTTCAGAGTAGCTATCTTTGAAGCCTGAACTTCGCCAATCTTCTGTTTGCATGATTCATCATGTAATCCTTGTACAAGGACCAAGGAGCCTGTCACATTTTTCTTTTCTTCACTCTTTTACTGTTGTATACTCTTCTTTGATTACTGGAGTTCAATTTTCAGAGGAGTGATTCAAGAATAAGAAGTTTTTGGAAAATGGATGACATCCAACTTTTGTATGCATCCTTGTGATTGTACACTGATTTAGTTTGTAAATTTATTTGTCTGAAAAGTAGGAAAAGTTTATCTACATGAATAAAAGCTGCTTCACCATTGATTAATTGCCATCGTCTTTGTGGATTTTGTCTCTAGTTTGGTTTATAATTGTGTTGCAGGCTTTCTATTTTAACCTCCTTTTTTATTTTTCTTTCCTTTCAGATGGTTGTGGTTTGTAAATGATGTTTATCAACTTTTTGGCCTACATTACTATCTGTGACTGTGATGCTGAATGATAATATTAACATGTAAATGACAAGTGATGTAATCAATTATTCAGATGATGCAATGTTTTTTTTTTTTTTCTGGTTCATCTCCTTATATTAACAGGAGCTGTGACTGCGCTGTACATTCTCGATTTTAATGATCCAGAGATCTGTTTCCTAGTACCTGGTCTTCTTTCCTCTGTTATATGCGTTGCTGCTGACTGAAACTTTGGGAAGTAAATACAGAGGAGAATTCTAAAAAACTCCCATATGCTCTGTTTTTATTTTGTTTTGTTCTGATTGCTATTTTTTCTAGTTGACTCTCGTGTGACAGGATGCTCCAGATTTAAGTGGTCTTGGTATATCAACTGCTGGTAGCACTTCAATAAAATGGTATAGGATTCTTGAGATAGAAGCGTAAAAAGTAACAAGAAGAATTTCAGCAAAGAGCCTACAAGTGGTCTCAAGAGAAAACAAGGCTAATACTAGCTACAGATATGGGAGATCCATGTGTATAGTATATAAAATATAAAATGCTATGCAAAATTAGGACATGGAAATTTATGGACATGAGACACAGAGACAGTAACACGAAATGTCAGGTTTGGTGCTAATACTAGCTGCTGTCAGGAGAAACTGCAGATGTGAGTGATCCAGATGTATAGCATAAAATTTAAATTCCTTTAATGACTAGGAGTTGAAAGTAAACCTGTTTTCCAAGGTGGTTTAAGCAGTAGATATAGCAAGCTGTGAAGATTCATTTTGTTGAGCAATTACTCAAAGAAGATATTATATCTTAATCATTCTTCTCTTGTTGTTTCACCTTGATATTCTATCTTTAACTCTTTCATATTTTTGATTGAATGCAGATCTAGAAGCATTATATTATTTGGAGGATGCTGTTGACTAGGTACGTTTCTTAAGACTCGAAGCTTTCATGTTCTGCTTTCTTAATGTCGCAAAGGTGGTGGTAGTCATTGTTAGGTTGTAGTGGCATCAAGGTGTGCTTGTGCTGTGTGCATCAAGCATTATCATGGCAAAGCAAGATATTGCCTCAGCACCGTGGTGGTTGCATTCCTTGTGGTGTTTACCACTTCTTTTCTTCCATTGGTATATATGCAACTGTTCTGATGAGTATGTGAATGCTGTTGGGTTGAACAAGCAAACTCCAGTTTTGCATTTTCTTTCTTAATTCTGATATCATATAGGTCAGCTTTAAAGATTCGAGTTCTTGTGGATTTCGGGTTAGCAGTTTTCGGACTGAACGGATGCCGAAACCCAAGGTTTATCCCTGACCACATTTATGATCATTTTCTTTAGCTGATATACAAATGAAACAATTTAAAACTGTGCTTGAAGTCTTAAAACACATCAAACTTATCCACCATAACAAACAGATGGAGCATCCTTTTAAGCTTTCTCCATGAATTCCAAGTGAATATTCAGATAAATAGTTATTTCAATTTAGACAATAAAATCAATTCTGTTTATTAATAATCTAATCAATTTATTCGATTATTGATATATGAAAACTGAATCTACCAAATATGTCCAGTCCTAAAAATAATTAGCTGTAAGAGGTCATTGTAATATAGCAAAAGAAACAATTGATCATGTACATCAATATAGCAAAAGTACATGTACCATTTATGATTTACCGGAATTGCAAATAAAAACAAAGGGCAAGAGATCAATGTCACCCAATCTTTACTTCGGATATGATGTCTGATTCCCGTGGCGCTTGAAGAATTCTCTGAATCCGTAAGCGCTGAGATCGTAATTGAACTGGATTCCATAGACGTAAGAACAGAAACCAGTAAGAATGTCAAATAAGAACGATGAACACGGAGAAGAAACTCGGGGTTTCAGCGAAACCTATGTATATTCATTTTTTACCAGAATTTATATGCATATATGATTGTGAAATTCTAGATCGTTTTCTCGAGAAGAAAAAACACTCATATTGTTATGGCACCAAGTGAATGATAAATGAAACGAACAATGATCACATAGGTGCAGTTTAAAGGACAGAATGCCCACAAACCTAATGCATAAAAAGTATTAACATAAGAACCTACTTGCAGTTTATATGTATATATAAGCAGATTAAATATGTGAAAGTTCATCTGAACTGAGTTTCCATAAGGCAACACATTGCAAAGGAAAAAACTCAAGAGTCGTCGAGGGCATCGATGATGCTAACAAATTTTTGGGGGGAAAGGCTAAAAAAACTCACAGGTAGAACTTTTACAGAGTATCTTGTGATATTTGGATCAGCAACCCTCCCTTGGTTTACAGCCTGCAATGCAACATATGTGGAGATATTTCTACATCAATATCTCCAGCAAATCATTTGCTGCAAATTGACAGTATTCAACATCCACAAACATCTAGGCATGAACTCTAATATTATTACAAATAATATACTCCAACATACACTAAAACACAGGTTATGGATTAATACATATTTTGCACTAGCAGGATTCATTTGAATGCAGCTGAAGTGTTTTTTATTTATCAAAACTCACTCTCAAGGATTAACCACTAAAAGGGAACAACTTTATGGTTCCACAAAAGTCTAAACTTGCCTATATCATGTCAACTCACCAGCTCGCTGCAGCTTAACCAAACTCATATCTGTTTACTAGCCACAAGATGGTAATAAGAGGTTCTTAATTTCACATTTGTTTTAATTTGGAAGTTTGCAAAAAGAGAACGCTAAAGAATAGCATGCAGTGGTGAGTTTATTCTTGTCATTAACACTTGATAGAAGTAGCTTTAGCCTTATTTCTTACACCAACACACTGTCCCAAGTTTATACATCATGTATATCACAACATTACAGGCAAAAACAGAATATATGGGAACTATATTTTCATTAACTTGGAAAAGTGAAGCAGTTTAGGTTCCTCTGTTTCTTTTATTTTCAGTATTTTATTTTATTTCACCAGATAAAGTTATTCATATTGATCATGACCAGCAAGGCTGCAAAGCTAGCATTTTTTTTCATGGAAAACCTTCACAAGCAACTGAGGTTTTGCAGGAGCAAACCACAATGATTTGACTATGTGCTTTGATTCTATAAAGGCCTACTCGTTAAGAAGCCATAACTGAATCAGAAGTAGCAAGGTAATAGAAAGTGCAATCGGCAAACAGTGTTCAGTTTATTATAGTTTTAGCAACTGTTAGGCTTACGGATGTTATAGAAAAATCATGCGCTCCTTGAACAACTCCAAATTAGTCCACATTAAGTTCTGGATGCTTTAACCAGTTAATGTGAAATGGTTACAACAGACAAAAACAAGCAAATAGCACAATAGAGGGAAAGAAAAGATAGAAATAAAGTAAAGTAACGTACTTGCTCTGGACTATGAAATATTTCAATGAATGGATATTCCTTCTTCTGCCGTGTTATACAAAACCCAGGATATTTTGGGCACTCAACCTGGAAGAGAATAACACAAGAAACTAGGATGTGAATGTGAGGAAAGATTAAAGAAACTAAACCATACTATAGTAAGTTAGCACAAATACTATCACTATTAGGGGTTGTACTACAGTGCAGTGGTAGTTGAGATACATAAAAAAACTCTTTAGAAATGGGTTTGATCAGGGGACATAAGCCTCTCTCACTTCATAAACCCTATTCCCTGATCCCTAAGAATCAAATCCAAGTCTTCAAAGTCGAAAGTATCTGGATATTAGCTTATGTTGGACAAGTGTTTATACTAAGAAATAAGAATAGCTACTTCAAATCGAAATGCTAAACAAATAGGATAACATAGTTTCATGCTATCATACACCCACTCTTCAACTGCACTACGATGTGATTGTAAAATGGAAATGAGTAAAGTCTGGTTAAGTTATCGGAAGGAAAAAAGGGAAATTACCCGCATAAATTTAACATTCGGATAGAACTCAGCAGCAGCTTCCTCCAGTACTTTGTCAAGATGCTTTGTGTAGTTCCCCCTGCAATATGAAAAACAAAGACATAAAAGGATGAGCTAGGGGAGTACACATACAAGGGTTAAAAACAAAGGATTTGGGGTTTTAGACAACCTAATAGTGAATGCAACAACAACCGGACGACCTTGATGAAGGAGCTGCACAAATTCACGCTCGGAAGCGAAATGGATAACCCGTGATGGCCCAAGGTCTTTCGGATAACCAGTATAATACCTTCAAGTTATTAGCAAATAACAAAGACAAAGATGAATGCTTTATCATACGACATCCATGTTAATACAACAATATACATATAAGCTTAAAACTTGATGGAAAAAACAGAAGCTAAAGTGTTATTCAGAGTAAAATTGAATCACAATTTGCATAAATACAGATAAACGGAAATGATCTTACTTGCAAGATGAACGGAGATGAGTAAACATCCTATCAAAAAACGATTGTTCCTCCATTTTTGGGATGACAGGATGATGAATCTGAGTCACTAAACCAGTCTTTAAATCATTCCAAAAGCATGTGATTTCAAAAAATGGCTTTCAAACAAGAAGAAGATGGAAACGAATACGATATGCATAAGGAACAAAGAGCAACAGAAGAATTATACTAACCTGGTCTTGGGTAATGAAAAATGGAGGAAAAGCTGTTGACTGGCCTGGATTTCAAACACAAACAAAGGGTTTCAGAGTTTCCACCATTAACAAAAGAAAGGCTGCCTCCTGCAAAACACAACTTGGGCTGCTGTTCTACTGGAATTTAAAACTCATTAGGCCCAGTTATTAATTTTAGGTTATATTGATTTTAGACATTTTTTAATTTAATTTTTTCTGATTAAACCTATTTTAAGGAGAAATTATATTATGAGTCAGTCCCACCACGTCATTCATGGGACCGACCAATAAAAACTACCCATCTTTTCATGTCATATTTTTTTCCAGACATGAAAAGATGGGTAGTTTTTATTGGTCGGTCCTATGGACACGTGGTGGGACTGACCCATGATATAATTTTTCTATTTTAAGATCGATGAATTTTAATAAATTCAAACATTCCATTATAATTAAATTCAACTCAAATAGATTTTAGGGTAAACTACATTTCATGTCATTCAATTATTAGTAATATTACAAATGAGTTAATAGATTTTAGTTATGATTAAGTAATAAGATTGTGATAATTGATAAATTAGGTGACCTGATTATTATAATTGATAAATTAAGTGACCTGATTACAATTAAAAAATTATGTTCATCTTATTTTTAATGTCAGAATAGTATGCTTGTAACAATCGATTAATTAAGTGATATGTTTATAATTTTTAAACTTTATTGACTCATTTATAATATTACTAATAATTGAGTGGCATATCATGTAATTTACCCTTGATTTTAAATGCCTTCAATGTATAATTGTCACGTTCTCAGCCTTGGGTTCACTTCACTCCTTATCCTTTGCTTCTCCCTGCTCCCATATTTCCATTCCATTTCCCATCAGATCCGATCAGATTCAGCTCAGATCCCTTTGTTTCGGATCCCTAAATCCCAGATTTTTACTCTGTTTGACCAAATCAAGAAGAAAGGCAACGATGAGAGAAATTATTAGCGTCCACATTGGCCAAGCTGGGATTCAAGTCGGCAATTCCTGCTGGGAGCTTTACTGTCTCGAACATGAAATCCACCCCGATGGAACTATGCCCAGGTTTCGTTTTTCTTCTTTTATTCTCTCTTTGGGATCTAAATTCAAATACCCATTTCTCTGTTAGCAAAAAGTTTGGATCTTGTAATGGCATTGAGTTAGTTTTAATGGTGTGATTGCAGTGATACCTCAGTCGGTGTGGCGCACGATGCTTTCAATACTTTCTTTAGCGAAACCGGCTCGGGTAAGCACGTGCCGAGAGCTGTGTTTGTGGATCTGGAACCCACTGTCATCGATGAAGTTAGAACCGGTCCTTACCGGCAACTTTTCCACCCGGAGCAGCTTATTTCTGGGAAGGAGGATGCTGCTAATAATTTTGCCAGAGGACACTATACGAGTAAGAAAAACATCATTTTTCCTTGTGCTAAACTTCGTTGTTGTTGTTTGTTGGCCTACATTGATTAGGCTTTGTGTTTTTCTGCAGTTGGCAAGGAAATTGTGGATCTCTGCCTTGATCGAGTCAGGAAGTTAGCTGATAATTGCACTGGTTTGCAAGGGTTTATGGTGTTTAATGCTGTCGGAGGTGGGACCGGATCTGGTCTGGGATCTTTGTTGTTAGAGCGCTTGTCGGTGGATTATGGAAAGAAATCAAAGCTTGGGTTCACCATCTATCCTTCACCGCAGGTACTTGGCTGTTTTGATTGCTGCTAACTCATGGACGTCTCCATTTTCAGTCTGCCATATCTACTTTATATTTGACATTGAAATTATTTTGTAGGGGTAGTTTACATGATCACTTATGCTAACTCTGTTAAGTAATTCTAATGGAAAAGTTAGTACAATTCGTGTGTATGTTCGGCATGAAATTCTAAAGTTGTTGTTGTTTGGAAAATAAGTACTGTATGCATCTTGAGACTGCTTTTGCTTTAAAATTACTCAATAGAGATAGCAGAGCTTGCCTAGTCTGTTAATTATAGTCTGTAATGGCAAATTTGATTAGATCAAAGGTTTTTCCGACATATATGAAAGTTGATGAACTCAATGTTTTTTCTTGTTAAATTTGCAGGTCTCAACAGCTGTTGTAGAGCCTTACAATAGTGTTCTGTCCACACATTCTCTTCTTGAGCATACAGATGTGGCTGTGCTCTTGGACAATGAAGCGATTTACGATATATGCCGAAGATCCCTCGATATTGAGAGGCCAACTTACACCAATTTGAACCGTTTGATATCTCAAATCATTTCGTCCTTGACGACTTCTTTGAGGTTTGATGGAGCCATTAATGTGGACATTACAGAGTTCCAAACTAATCTTGTTCCATATCCTCGTATTCATTTCATGCTCTCGTCTTATGCGCCTGTTATCTCAGCTGAGAAAGCATACCATGAACAGTTATCAGTTCCTGAGATCACCAATGCTGTGTTTGAGCCCTCGAGCATGATGGCAAAGTGTGACCCTAGGCATGGGAAGTACATGGCATGCTGCCTGATGTATCGTGGTGATGTTGTGCCCAAGGATGTTAATGCTGCGGTTGCTACTATCAAAACAAAGAGGACCGTTCAGTTTGTTGACTGGTAAAGAGCATTTCTACTTCTAGTTCATTAGTTCAATAACTTGAAAAAATGGTTTTGATTATTACTTTCTAAATCTCTGGTTCTGAAAGTCGAATTGTACCGGTCATCAATTATTTTCCTCTTTGAATGCTTAAGTTATTTACGAGTTATTACAAATATCCTATGCATCTCATTCTATGCCAACAATATTCTAGGGTATCGATATTTATTCGTTTAGGAGGGTTATAGAATGCCAAAGGTTTAATGTGGTCAAATATATTTCTAATTATGTTAAAGGTACCAACGTGCCCAATACCTTTTTGTCTGAAAATTCTTTGGGGTGTGCAGGTGCCCAACTGGTTTCAAATGCGGTATCAACTATCAGCCCCCAACTGTTGTTCCTGGAGGAGATCTTGCTAAGGTGCAGCGAGCTGTTTGCATGATAAGCAATAACACAGCAGTGGCCGAGGTGTTTGCACGGATTGATCACAAGTTTGATCTCATGTACGCCAAGCGAGCTTTTGTGCATTGGTATGTTGGTGAGGGCATGGAAGAAGGTGAGTTCTCTGAAGCCCGTGAGGATCTGGCTGCTCTTGAGAAGGATTATGAAGAAGTCGGGGCTGAAGGCGGAGATGATGAAGAGGAAGGTGAAGAATATTGATCCACTTATGTCAAAGCATTTGTTTCGAATATCTTCCTAGGGTATTCCCATCCTCTTTCCTACATACTTCCAATTATTCTTTCTTTGGTGTCTTGCCAGATTGTTAGATTGTGGCCGTCCGCATAGAGTATTTTCATGCTATCAATGAAATAATCTACGAGTTGTGTTTTCAAGTCATCTTGTTTCGAATCGTTATCATTTACTTTTGAAGATTCCTAATGAGAAGGTGAATCGCCATATCAGCTATCCTTCTGTTTCCTTGTTTAGAACTGCCATGTCTGTGTATGGGGTCTGTAAGATTGTGTAAAGCCATTTTCTGCTATGAATGGAGTATTATTTTAGATTTTGTTGCATCTTATTTTTGTCTGAAATGCCTTTGTTAGGAAGACAAAGTGATAAATATTCTGTTCTTTTAATAAAGAAATCGATAAAACAAGCAAATGGTATGGTCCCTCTCATTATGCTAATATTGTAAGATTTAAATCCTACATTTATAGAAATGATAAAATTCAGAGTACAAAATTTGGCATATACAAGAACAGTAAATTCAGATACAAAATTCAATCAAAATTTCAGCCCTTATAATAACAATTGGGGGGAAATATTTTGTGAAAACTGAAATCAAAAACACATTTGAGACACCAAAACTGCTACAAGAATTCCCATGAATGACAACCCTCAAACATCATGCACATAAAACACGAAAATGCTCACAAACAATAAAATCACATTATTATTCTTTTCTAGACACAATACCCCGTATCGTAAATGACAACTCGTAATATACACATTCTACCAAGAAAAGTAGATAAAAGGGGATACTGCATCAAAGATTGGCTGGCCTGAGAGTAAGATATCATGCAAAGACAAACAATGGGAACCTTCTCGGGGAAAAGAATTGATCATAAATTATGCTTCAACACAGACTGGACGGAAACTGCATTCCTTCGAAAACGGAAAGATGTGGACCAAATATAACTATGAGGAGAGCATGGATTGAAGAGCAAGCTGTTGCTGTGGCTGCAAAGATGACCAAGTTGAGGCCAATGTTGCCGCTGGCAAGGTTTGTTGAAGCTGCCTCAGTAGATTCACCATCCGACTTGCGGTTTGCTCTGTGGCTAGATCCTTACCGCATAGAACCTACAAAAACAGTAACCAGCTCTAAGAGAACATTATAGCATAATAAATCCATGGTGTTATAACATATGGAATCAGTCCTAAAGGCCAAATTTCATCCAAGATTCTATTCACTCTTTGTTGTTATTATATTCAGTTTTTATTTAGTTATAATTTAGTTCTAGACTAGAAAAAGTTTTGGAAAAAATGCATAAAACTCAAAAACTGTCAGGATTACTATTTTTCTTAATTACATTTCGCAATCTTATTCATTGGAATCTATAAATAGCATGAGATTCAAGAAGACTTCAATCCAGAAACATGAAAATTCACCTCAGCAAATATTGCAACTATCTTAGGAAGATACTGATGGTTGGGACCCAATACATCGTTGTCTGACCTGAAAACACATTAGATACATTGTTTGTAATGAACAGTAACAACATATTTGGACAAAAAGTAATTTTGAAATCAGATTAGTGCAGTCAAAACAAGAAAGTTGAGTTACCTCTCTACCATTGAACAAAGTTGTTCATGAACAACTTTGGCTTCTATCAGATCACCTTTTATTGGCAAGCAGTTTAACCAAGCAGGAACAACCTACCAAATACAAATGGAAGTGTTCAGGGCAAACCAAAACAGAGAACGGAAGTGAAGCATAAAAAATAAGTATAATGATGTCCACAACCAGGCATTACTTCCGCCAAAAATGTTTGCAAAATGGGTTCAAAAATCATTATCACAGAATAACTACAATCCATTTGAAATTGTAGAATGGAGTTAAAAATTTTATCAGGGTTCTTGCACAATGACTTGGGGCATGTATGTGTTTAATCCAACGCACAGACCCTCGCCATTCATATCAAATCAACTAGTCAACATGGAAAACAATTTTATTGTCTGCCATACCTGAGCAGCATCAATACTGTCGCGATGGAAAAAGCATATTTTTCCCAAAGCAGAAACAGCGTTATCATATGCCATCATGTTTTCAGTTTGCAAAGCATTGGGATGCCTTATTACAGCATTTAACCTTGATAGAGCCTCTGGAAAAAGTGGCAAAAAACATATGTTATTCTGAAAATTAAAATAAATCATCTTATCATCAATTATGCAAAACTTACCTCCAACAAGTGGCTTAAATACAGGTCCACCAAATTCTGTACAAACACCAAGTCCATAAACCGCTGCCTGAACATTAATCATGCAACTGAATTACAACCCCAACAATGAAAAGATGCTTTAGATGCTCAGAAGAGAGTACATACCTGTCGCACATCTGGGTTCTCATCATTGCAAGCCTCCAATATGAAAGGAAGATATGTATCATAATACCTGTTTCAACAATATTACAAATTGCATCAAATGGCAATTCTCTATGACGATAATTAGTATAAGAAATTAAGAAATTCAAGCAGTGTACTTTATAGCTGCCTCACGACACTGCTCTGCAACATCATCAAAAATACAAATTGCAATTCTTCTTTCTTCAGCTGTCTTATCCTTTCCCTGTATTTAAGACGCATACGAGAGAGAGAGATGAGCACACATTAAAAATTTCTTTTGGCTGTTCCTCAAGAATTGTAAACCGATATTCAAAACAGAGAATTTTCTGAGAACTTACCCACATAGGTGTAAGATAAGAAGATAGCTCATCAAAGAAAGGCAAGAAAGAGGCTTTAAAAGTTTTGATCAGAGTTCCCAAGATTTCACCCACCTGGAAGCAGAATGCTCATCGAGTAAATAAAGAGGAAGCATAGAAAAAACTTATACACTTATTAAGACAAGAAAGAGGAAACATTATGGTTCCAGAACAAAAACTTATCCTCACTATACCATAGATTTTAGATGGAAACTTACTTGATCAAAAACTTCTTCCTCTTGTTCATTTTCCTCTTTAATCAACTCTCCTTCCTCAGCATCAAAGTCTTCAGCTTTGGCTCTTTCAGCTCTCTCCCTTTTCCTGCTTGCACTAGCTGTGATTACTTGTTTTATCTCGTCCACAATAGATGTAACCTGGCTTTCATCCAGAAGAGTACCAGAGATCTGAAAGAAAAATGCTCAAAATTTTGATAAGAGTTGCACAATATACATGATATACAATAACAGAGCAACATGCTTATTACACCAAATAAACACCCCTGGTCAAAGGTATGCTTCATACATGAAGAATAAAATAAATGAAACATAAAGTTCATTTCTATAGAACAAACCTGTATGCATTCATTCAATGCATCCAACATGTTTGCGCAAATTTCCGTATCAGGTTCCTGCGAGAAAGAATATGAAAACTTAAGCACTTCATGTAGAATAACCAACACATTAACAAAGCAATTAGAACTTCAATAAAAGAATATTCTTAAAGGTAAAACAACAATAACCTTATGTAATGCCTCCACCAAAGCTGGAATGATGTAGTCAGACAACTGCTTTACATAAGTCTCATTGCGTCCTTGGGCTATTCCCTTCTCCACTGCTAATTTTGCTGAACGCAGTAACTCAGGCATTGCTAGAAATAAAATTGAAAAAAAAAAGAAGCAAAGATAGAATTAACAAAAGCCTAACTTGACAAAGAAAGATTTAAATCACAAACTGTATACTTTTATACCTGAAACAGCAGCTTTTCTAACTTCCTCGTGGAAGTAAAATTTAAGAAGAGGAACCAGAGTTGGAGCAACCTGGATAATATGCTCAACTTTTTGTTAGTACTAATATTGCTAGAAAATCTAGAAAATAACCTGATACCAATATAATGAAATGAAACAAACCTGATCAATCCATGGGAAAAATCCTTCCTTCAACTCATCAGCATAGCAACATAGCATGTTACATGCCGTAGCCTTTTCCTCTAGGACACTAGTCTTGATCCCAATTCTTTTGTCCCCAAGTGTAATGGTTTCCATACTGTGCAATACCAGATATGATCTTACTATAACATCAAATAACAGTGCAAACAACATGCTATAGTAATAAGCCAACCACAAGTCATACACAAACACAGCCAAAGCCATTTCGGTGTGGCTAGTGGCGCGTGTGCACAAGCTAACTTGAGTGCCTGTGTGTTTCACAGTGCTTCTACATAACAGAGAAGTAGAAGAGAGAGGCAATAAACTTCTCCAAATCTATATGATCAGTGGGGAGGGTAAACAATATATAAATGTATGTATCACATGCTATTTATTAACACAATATATTAGTTAAAGCAGCAACAAAGTATAACCTTTCATCATCAGAGTCCTCAATGTCATTATCTGAATCTGCAGACGTAATAGTTACATCTGGCTTAAGTTGAGCAGACTGAAGAAGGGGAGGCATGACAACACTCATGTAAGGGAGGAAGTCTTGTCCCAAACACTTGCAGAGCCTGGCCCATGCCTGTTACATGGACAATATCATAATAAGCAAGGATGAATAAACACGCAAATATATGATATTTTTATGCATTTCAGAGCTATGGACATACTTGCAGCATGTAACTTGTTGTTGGATCATCTGTTTCCATTTGGGATCCTTGCAATGACATAAGCACTTCCATAACCTTGCAAGAAGAGAAACAGGGGAAAAAGTTACGATAAAAGGTATTCCTATCATTTATGAAAGAACATACAAGATATTCAACAGTTAGAGTATCAATATAACCGTAACTATAAAACAAGGATCAATGAGAAAAACAAAAAGAAAAGAACATGATACAAATTACAGGAGACACAAGTCTGCTCATGACTCGTGAGCATGCAGAAGTAATCAAATTAAATCAGAAAAAGTGTTTCTACACGCAATCCAACCTGCTTAGCATCATCTCTGAACTTCTCTTTTCCGACAGCCATTCCAACAAGACTAATACACTCCATGGATTTGGCACGAAGCATTCGATTAGATTTATCAGTTGCATTCACCAAGATAGCTTTCAGGTAAGGCATAACTGCATCATAATATTTTTGGAATTGCTCCTGCAACCCCCAATATCGTTGAATTGAGTCATCCACGTAAGAGATATAAATTAATGCTCCGTCTAGCTTTATTTTGGGAAAAATTATACCTGAGATGAGTCAGCCACTGATGCCAAAGCAGTCAAGGCACCTTCTTGCACCATTTGTTTCCCATTCTGCATAATACATTTCAAATTTAGACAACAATAATCTCCTTAAAACAAAGTAGATTGATGCATTAGCATTTTAACTCATATCTAGTACCTGTAATAGAACAAGCAATTTACTAACTATTCCATCCAAGTAAGGTGTTAAAATTTCCGGAGTGCAGTTCTCACTGAAGTTGAGTACAGCAGAAGCAGCATGGGCCTATTTAGCCACAAATTATACAACAAAACAATATGTTATCCATATTAAACAATAAAATGTTCAAGTAAAAGAAAGAAATAAACAGAAAACTGACATTATAATAAGAATACTAAAGCATGTGCAGTTTAGTTCAGTTCAGTTCCATGTTGTAGACATGTTTTATCTCCTATAACTGGAAATATCATTAAATTAATATACACAAGAAGAATTAAGATGGTTCTCTATTATCCAATAAAACATTTCAAGCAATTATGCCAATGTAGAATCGACTTTCCAATGAATTATTTCCATTCATAATCGGTTATAGGGCTCTTGCAGACACATCCACCATTTCATAGGCTAATCTGTGAAGATGCTAGCAACACTTACATTCAAGTTCTGTTGTAACTTCCAAGAAGTATGAAAGCAAATATGTGAAACAAATTTTTACTAACCTTCAAAAAAACATAACCTAGAATCATGAAAGCAAAATTATATAACTCTGACTAACCTGTACTCGTGGATTCTGGAAATCATCCATGGCACCAGCTAACGCTGGCAATACTCTTTGGTGATATTGGTTCTGCAAATCTGGACCCAGGTCGGTAGACAACTGCCCAATTGCATTAATAGCTGCCCACCTCACACGGGGATGGGAATCATGGAAGGAGTTCAAGACCATAGAAACCACTTGTTCCAGATTTTTAATCATAACCTGCAATTGTAACAACAATTAAAATTCAAAAAAGGAACATATTCCCAACTCGTAGACGGCAGCATCTATGTATTGTAATACCATTTATTTTCTTTCAAACATAAACCAACTCCCATGAATAAGCTATGTCATTAGGCTATGGGAAAGACATTAGGAATCCAAGTATACTACACAGTTCACTCCAATTGTTAGCGAACTGAAAACACTGAACCAAGCTGAATAACTGCATGAATTGGGTTGGAACTAATATCAAGGGCATGCGAACAATCATTGCACCATAAAACATATTAAGCATATTGAAATAAACATATCTTAAAATGTATTGAACATATTGAAATATTATGTATACCTTGGCACACCCCTCGGCAATCTGAGAAAGGGCAATCAATGCAGCATGGTGCTTTTGCCACTCAGGTGCGGCCAAATAAGCCGGCAACTGCTCTGAAGCAACGGGAACAATTGTGTTACCACCCAAAGAAATTGCCAATCGATCTAAACACTCCTGCCCGACACTGTAATTGCTTGTTTCTCCGAGATCCTCATCCTCGGTTTCTGCAGTGTGCCATCCTGAATCATCCTCGATATCCAACAGCATTTTCATTAGTATTGCAAATAGCCTACTAATAAATTGCGGCAACTTCCTCATCATTCCAGGAGCACGCTCTCTTGCTTCTGCCAAGGTAACCACAAACTCGATTGCCAAATGCCGAGTACCTTCCTCAAGTGATTCAGCCTCTGCTATCTGCAGCATCGCGCCCACCACATCGACAAGCTGCCTTCTAAGAAATCTTGGCTCAGTCCCAGCCAACTCAATCAACAACTCAAGAGCCTCTTGGGCGGTCGCTTCGTTCCCATTATTTAAAGCCTCTGTCATCGTCCTCATCATTGAAGGCAACAAATCCTGAAATCTATCCCGATCAGATGAATTGGTCAAACACTGAATAAAGTTGGTTACGGCATTCAAAGCAGCAATTTTGACATCGGAATGAGTACTTTCACTCAAACATCTCAAGAACACAGCGTGTAGATCCTTCATAAAAGGAGTCAAGACATCCCCGATATACTGACTCAACTGGGCAAAAATCAAAAACGCTGATTCCTGCAATTTAGGGGAATCCGAAGAAACACACTGAAACATAAACGGCAAGAGCTCCGGCCAACAATTCTCCGGCAAAATACTAGAAGCGAGTTCCGCAACAGTATCGCACAACTTTTTAGACAAATTTTTAGCGGATTCCACTTGGATTTGAGACAAAAGCACGGATTTGAGCGAGGACTGTGTATTAATGTTGAGGCGAGGCCAGATATAAGAATCGTCACGCGTCAACAACTTACGGAGAAGAATAGCAGCCATGGCACGAGTCTCAGGTTGATTGCATACTTGAAGAAGATGCGCAAGGCGGAGACAAAGGGCGTCGGGGTCAGATTGCTTGCATAGATTAAACAAGGCCTCGGCGTGAGAACGTTGCTCGTTCGATGATGACATCAAATGGGAGACTAGGGTTTCAAATGGAGCCGGGTCAGGACCCAAGATGATAGCTAGCTGGGATTGCTGGTCCATGGCGGCGAAGAAGGAGGAGGTGGTGTTGATTGATTCCTGAGTCGCCTCCTTCAGTACGGTTTTTGTTGGTGCGTCCGCTTGATATGGGAAATGAGGGATTTTAAGAGAAAGAAAATTAGGGCTGATTAGCTGTACTTTTGAATCATGATGATTAGAGTGAGTGCCCACATGCTCTTTTTCACATTTTTGGAGGGAAAATAAAATGGCAGTTTTAAATCAATTATTCCCTTTAATTATTTAATTAGATAAATGACTTTAATTATTTAATTAGGGAAAATAAAAGATTATTTGAAAAAAATACTCTTAAATCGTTTATTATCTTTTGTTATTTATAATTTTGATATTTTATTTTATTATTTTTTATCGTTGATTATTATTTCTAGTGATTTGTTTGTGTTCAAATTTTATGAGTTATTATAATTTTTTTTAATAGAAACCTTTATTTTTATTAAACGAGAAAATATTTAATATTATAACATTTTCTTAAAAATAGCCACTTTAGATCATACACGGAAAAATTTTAAAAATTTATTCAAAGACTCGATCGAAACAATAAACACGAACAAATCTGACTACATCAATAGAACAAACCACAAAAGAGGATTAATCTATTGAAAGACCACTGAGAATCACAAATCATATCTGAGCGTCGCGATACCACCACCATTAATTTAAATTTAGGATTAAATTAAAATAATAGATAAATTGAAGGGATTAAATGTGTAATTTTACAGATTTTAATTAACGTCCATGTCACCACCATTAACTGCCACATCATCACCGTTAACTTTTCTGTTAAAATTTTAATGGCGGTGACTCAAATAGGTACGGTTTTAAAGTTGGGTGGCCTGATTGACGAGTTCTTTAGTTGGGTGACCAAAATAGGTATTCCCAAATAGTTGGGTGGTCACTGGGGTAGTTTACCCTAAAAAGAACTAACCGATATATTGGGCCAACTCGAGTCCAATGAAACTGTTTGAACCAATGCTCAGCCCGGCCCAATGTTTTCAAAACATTCACACGCAGGAAGACGCTATATGCCAAAAAGGAAAGATCCAGAGATCTATATTATTATGCCCCTTCTCCTAACCCTAAATTTACCCCTTCCGCCTGGTTTCTTCAATCTCCGAATACTAGGGTTTTGCTGATAGGTATTACTGTTTGTTTTTCTTATTCCCCCCATAAATGAGAGGAAGAAGTTATACTCCATCTCCGCCCAGAGGCTATGGCCGCAGAGGGAGGAGCCCTAGTCCCAGAGGTCGCTACGGTGGTCGCGCTCGTGATCTACCCACGAGCCTTTTGGTTCGCAACCTACGCCATGACTGCAGGTTTCTTTTGCTCTCAAATCTGTTTTCTTATGCATTTTGAAACTTGAATTATTATTAACTCGTAGGAAATTATGTTATTGGCCTGCAATTATTGAACGAATCATTGAATTGTAGGTATTATTCGTAGGAAATTATGTTCTTTTTGTTCTGATAATTTAATGGGACGAATGATTGATTATTTACTTTTCTACCTGAAGCGTTATGATATTGATTTTTTTTTGTTTGCTTTTGCAGGCCAGAAGACCTTCGCAGGCCATTTGAAAGATTTGGCCCTCTTAAAGATATTTATCTGCCCAAGGATTATTATACTGGGTAATATATTTGTTACAATATGAATGTTTCAGTCTATTAGATGTGCTCTTTTAAGTTTTAACCTTACTGTGGGTTTCATTCTTTTTGGAACCACATAAATTCTATTGCGTTAACCTTTTTATTTTCAATTTCCACGATTTACTTCAATTTTCATACGTTTTTATGAGTTCTTTTAGAGTAGAAAGTTCATGACTTTGATATTCCATTGATAAATTTGTTCTAAATTATTTTCTCTAATTTTAGGGTTTCAAGCAAAGTTTTTAAACAACCCATCTCTCTCTCTGCTTTTACCAAGCACGCCCTGTTGTTGCTCCTTAATCTGAATACCATTTCTTTGTTGGGGCATTTCTAGAAGTATATTTTTGTAAATTGTAATCACAAATTGGGTGCGTTAATTGAAGTTTTTGAGGTTTAACAGTGAAATTAAAGTTTTGAAGACACCAATCAAGTAATTAGAGTTCTTTTGAAGATGATGTTAGTGGTAGTGACGATTGGAAGAAAGTTGGTTTGAATACATTGTGAAGATGTTCCAAGTCTTGAAGAATTTCAAGTGATCTTTAAACTGATATTTGCAAGGTTAGCAGGCAAGTGCTTGCTTTTTCATGCTTATGAAAATCTTCCATTTTACTGGGGATTATGTTGGAAATATGATTTGAAAAGGTTATTGGTTGGTATGGTCCTTGTTAGATTTTATTTTCGGCTGTTGCCTCACAGTCACACTTTCATGTAATTCTTCAGGGAACCTCGTGGGTTTGGTTTTGTCCAATATGTTGATCCTGCTGATGCTACTGAAGCCAAATACCAGATGGATGGGCAGGTTCTTCTTGGTCGAGAGTTGACCGTTGTTTTTGCTGAAGAAAACAGGAAGAAACCAACTGAAATGAGACACAGAGAGCGGGCAAGGTACACTTTCCAGTATATTTACTAAGCTGCAGCTTATGTTTTTGGACAGTTATACAATATTTTGTTTCCATTATTTGTCATGGGGAATTTAAAAGAATGCAACATTTTTGTTAGTTGTATGTATCTTATCTGTTCGCCTTTGAGAGCAATGTTGATATGCTAATATCCATTTTAATAGTGGTTGGATAATCATATTTAGCAGGTTTAATATTCTTAGTTTTCTATGTCTGTTTAAAAAATTGTCTGATATTCATAAGTCCCATGTAGCAAAGAAATATTCTAGGAAAATTTGGATTTGCACTACATTTATTAGGAAGACTGTTATGCTCTCTCATTGTCTCTCAACTTCCATTGTTTTCTTCCCCAGAGGAGGTCGATATCGTGATAGGAGAAGGTCCCCTCCTCGATACTCTCGTTCTCCACCTCGTCATGGAAGATACAGGTCTCGAAGTCATGATTATTCCCCTCCTCCTAAAGATAGGCATTACTCAAGGTAGTAGATGTGTTTCTTCCTCAACTCTAAATCATCTTAAATGTCTTCATAGGCATATGCCTTGCAGGTGAAAGCTAACATAATTTTATCCTGTTTGCTCTATGTAGATCTGTTTCACCCCAAGGGCGCCACAGCCGAGAGAGGTATTCACGTTCTCCTCCACCATACAATGGCTCAAGGAGTCGAAGTCGGAGTCTAGACAGGGGACAGGGGCCTAGCCGGGGCAGAAGCCCTAGCCCAAGAAGGAGCCGCAGCCCAAAAGAAGTCAGAAGCCCAGTGAGAAGCCTAAGCCGGAGTCCATACCCTGAGGAGTACAAGAGGGAACCAAATGGAGAAAGGTCTCCCAGTCAATGATATCTGTGCTGCAGCCTTTGTATCGTTGGTTGTATTTGATGATGGAGGGTGGTGTTTAAACTGAAGTTTGTTAAGACTTGAGAGGATAATTTTGTGGATTTAGAGTCCAACTGCTACTGCTAAACATTGACTTAATGCCTGCTGAGAATTCTTTATCAAGACTAAGACCCTTTGTTTTTTTTCGATTATGAAGTTTTCTTAGACTTTTAAACGCCAACAATCACCACCGTCCTATTTTACTTGATGAACGCATCCATCCATAAGCATAGCCTACGGAGATTGGATCCAAAGTATATCCCAACACTTTAAGATTACTTAGATTGCACTCAACACCATGTTTTGCCTATGTCATCTCAAATGGTGCACTGACATTAGAGTCGAAGTGAACCCCCCACCATAAGAAAATTTTTCATTTCATGTTGGGTTGCTATCCTAGTAATTAAGTACAGCAAAGAGCTTCACGTTAACTGCTTTTTGACGCTTACAGAATGTGACTTATTTTGGGATCCAATGGCTTAAAGAGATTCATAAATATGCAGCATATGGTCCACACTTCATCAAGTTGCTTCTGATTCCAATCTTTACACCCTTCAAATTGGTCCTAGTAATAAAGACACCCCAACAGAACTTGGTTTCAGCAGTGAAGAAGTAAACAATTTATCAAGGAAAATGATCCGATATACAAACCCTGTAAACTTCCATTAATAATACAACCCCATGAATCCAAGGGGATAATTTTACATTTTCAAACTAAATCAATTAAACAGCAATCTTAATCAACCAGCCTACTGCAAAACCTCACCCACCAATTTGGTTCCATTATTGAACTCGGTCCACATCTTGGATTTGCAGAAATTGTTCATAACAAAGTACCAGAAGATTGAAAGCATTGTCACTGTACTACTCACCAAAAGCACAGTTCCATTGGCCACTGACATAATATAGACCAAAAACCCACAGGGAATCAAGCACATGATAAACAAACCAGGCAACCCCATTGGCACTTTAAATGGCCTCTTGATCGTTGGCAATTTCCTCCTCAACCAAAGGAATGATGCGAATTCGAGTAACATCCCTAAACTGTATAAGAAATTAACTGAAGAAATCAAGTCTGTAAAGTTCATATATGAGACTGCGATGGTAATCAATGTTGAGACCACAATCCCCATCCAAGGTGTTTTGAACCATTTTGATCTCAGAGAGAAACATCGAGGCAGAAGTCCGATGTCGGCCATGCCGAGAACCTGATACGCACAGCTAGTCAATTGCGCTTCGTAGAATCCAATGGTCGATAAAACGGAACCGATTTCGAGAAAGATCATTAGCCAGTCGCCTGCAATGATTCTGGCAGCATCAGCAAAGTAGCCATTGACCCATTTCTCTTGCTCTAGTGGTATGGCCCCGGTTGCAGCTAAAAGAGGGACTAAATAGGCTAAAACAGTGAGCATTCCGGCAGAGAAAAGAGCTTTGGGAAATGTCTTTTGGGGTTGGTCGATTTCACCTGCTAATGCACTGACATTGTCCCAGAAGTTTAGGTTCCAAAAAAGGGTATTAAAAAACAATGACCAATTGGTTTGGACTCGGCTCTGACTCAAACTGAGCCACCTACTCGGATCGATCTTGGGAATTGAAATCAAGGCCAATAATAAGAATGGAAGAAGTGTAACAACACCTAAAACTATAGCAGCGTAGCCAACTACAACCAGACCTGTGTAGTTTAACAGGGATAACATCGAAGCTAAAACCGGTATCGCAATGTATCTAGGTGCACCCGAAGAGAAAAGTGGGAAGACTAACTTGAGGTAGTCGATGCAAAGAACAGAAGCTGATGCGAGGTTGATGACCCCACTGACGAATTTCCAGGATCCCATGAGTGAACCCCAGAATGGCCCGAAAGCCTGGTGAGCCCAGATGATGTAGCCACCGTTACCGGGGAAGGCGGTGGCGAGTTCAGCCGTGATCAATGCCTCGGGTATGCTCCATAGGAAAGGGAAAACAAGGAACCCCAGTATGGCACATAAAGGCCCGGCGGCACCCACGGCTTCCTCAGCACCGTATGCTCCCCCGGATACCTCGAAGTAGATGAGGAAGATGAAGGGTAAGATGGACAGCTTTTTGGAGACTTTATTGTTGGCGGTGGTGGTGGTCGGAAGAGTTTCCCGGTGGTCTAAAAGCTGCTGGGATTCATCATTGGAGACTCCCATCAGGAATTTGAATGCTTAAAAGGCTTATTGATTCTGAATTCTGATACTAGTAAAATTCACTCCATTATTTGAACATCAGATTCAGGATTTCAGACACTTTTAAAGCACCAGCTAACTGGCCAACTGGGTAATAAACTCATCTGCAAGTTGTCTTTCTCCATGATTATTGGAGTTTGGCCCACATACGTTATCAACATATATATGGCTGAAATGAATCGAAGTGCACATTGGCCTATGAAATAATTGAGCGATAAGCAAACCTCAGATAAGAACTTCTATAATCATCTAAAAAGCTGCAAATCTACTAAAGACAATAATATTATTTGAGACTATGAAAATAATTATAGTTTAAGAGATTATTTAACTGTTCATTAATAATTGATTCGGATTGTAATTATTAAAAGCAAAATGGGAGTTAGCCAACAACAAGAGGCAGAAAACCTCCAAATCTGCATTTTCAACAGGATCCCAGAAAGCTCAATTCAGCCATTTATACCTTCCGAGCAATTTCATAAACTCGTCTCAAAAGAATTTCAAATAAAATTTGAGTTATAAAATAAGACTCGAATAACTCGAATCCATCGACTTGAAATATGTGTATTTGCTTTAACTTTGAACTGATGTCTTGGTTTGAACTTCTCACCAAACTTTGTTTGGGTTGGTAAGGTGTTGTTTTTAGGTAAGATTAACAAGGTTTGGTTGAGTTTGTAGATATAGCTAGATTTCTCGGTTTTAAAGATAGAATACAAGCTTCTTCAATGTGGTAAGAATACCTGTCATTATCATCAATATAATAGTAATTTATATCGTTGGTTCAAGTCGTGAGCAACTTAGTATCACTTAAGTATATTTTAAAATACGAAAAATCAAATTTATCCATCGAAATTAAGTGTGAGTTGCAGGTTAATTCGCCCTAGAATCCAGAAGAAAAAAATACTCCATGACTTATATAGGCTTTTCAAACTTAGGGATTTTTTCACTTTCCATCATGGCACAGGGACAAGGGTCTTAATTTTCTTTAACAATTTATTTCTGATACAGCCTTTCAGGGACATATAGCGTATAAAAGTCTAATCTGTTTCTGATACAGCCTTAAGCCTTTCAGGGACATGATCGAGGACATGAGAATGGATACAAGAAAATCATGCTACAAAAGTTTCCCAGAGCTTTACTTATATTGCTACTATGTAGCAGGAACTGTCGGATTGATGAGTGTTCCGGTAATGGGAATCGCACCGGAATCCTCTGTTTAGGCTCATACTATATACAATGCAGCACTCTACCTAGGCATTGGGAATCAGTTGATGAACATTCTTCGAGATGTAGGGGAAGAGTAAGTGTTCATCTCGATGATGAACTTCACTTCATTATTCTTTGATCTTGTTGAAACCCCAAATTTATTCCGACTCGACATCTTTGTTTTCTCAGTGCTTCGAGGGGGAGAGTTTATCTTCCTCAAGACGAGCTCGAACAGTTCGGATTAACCGACAAATACGTGTTCTCTAGGCAGGTAACCTATGCCTGGAGAGATTTCATGAAGGAGCAAATCGTAAAGGAAAGGTTCTTTTTCAAAATTTGGATGGAGCTAGCGGTAAAGACTGGGAAAAGAAATGGAAAAACAGAAGAAAACCATGCAAGCCAACACCATATATTATATTATTTCTTGAGAAAACCATGACATATGTCACATTTGCATGTGTTTCACTGCAGTTTTCATTTCTGGGGACTAATTTGGATATACAGTACTTCACTTTCTAGGGATAGACAGACTTGTTTCAGTAAACTGATTCAGATGACACATTTCAAATTTCATATGACCATAAATTTAACAGCAAAGTAAACATGATAACGCTGTTGTTATTCTTTCTTTTGAAAATATTGTATGTATTTTCATCAAATTGCTGATGATGAACCAGATTCATGCAAATAGAACACGCCGGCGATATTCTCCAAGCGCCCATATGGGGAAAATGTTCCGGAACGACGAGTAATGCAGCGTGCAGTTTCTCATAAATACTCCCGTGATCTCCTGTCGTAAATAACATCTATGTTACTAGGATTCGGAATTGAATTTCGAATATAAGTATGTGTCTGATTCTACCTGCTGAGGGAAATCACCATCTTCCATCTGTGAATTAATCAGGACCTTTATTCCACGATGAATCGGTGTAGGGTCGACATCAGCCTACAAACACGACCAAACATATTTGAGAACCGGCTATAGTTACAGTAACATAGATTAAAAGTTGTAGTGAAGTGGGAACTTTAGACTCGCCTGTCCAGCATCAATGAGGGATAACAGTGCCCATGCTGTCTGAACCAGATTTGCACGGTTGCCCTCCAAGTTGGTATATGTCTGTTAAAAAAGGAGTTCAGAACAGAAGTATTTGTTGTACATGTTATGTTATTCCGAATCACTACGAGTATCAGATAAGGGTACGTGTTAATGTGAGTATGATCAGAACTTTAGAGTTATTTTCCCGTATTCAGACACGAGTGTCAGACATGGTTACTTTATAAAAAAATGAAGATTCGAAGCAACATGCCTTATTTTGGCTGGAGAGGTAACTCTCCCCCCATCCACCATTCTGCAGCTGCTTTGACAATAAAAACTCACAAGCTTTGCGCATTGTAGGACTGTTGTGGTAGTTTCTGCCACAGGCAGCCAGCCCTTCCACGGCAAACCATGTACCATAAGTGTAGCAAATTCCCCAGCAACCGTACCTGTTTCATCAGACAATCATATATATATGTCTCTGTGTGATTGTTCTATTTCAAATCATATCGAGAATATAAGCTATACTCTACCATGAACCATCAGGATTTTGTGTATCTTCAATGAACTGAGCCCCTCTTGCTATGCAATGATCGATCTCGATCCTGCGGTGCGTGGGATGCAATTTTCGAAAGAGTGCAAGGGCTTCGATTGCCGAAGAAGTACATTCTACATACCTAGAGTAAAAAAAGTGTGGATATTGAAGTAAAATACAAATACTATGGGCTAAGATCAATTGCATTGGAGAATGCTTACTCTCTTTCTATGAGAGTGTCTTCAAAGAACTCTGTAGGATTGAATTTCTATGGAAGAAGAAAGGAAAGTTGTCAGAAACACGGTATGATTTTCGGATAAATGGAGAATGAAGGGTGTAAATGATGTCAAATGAATTACCTCCAGCCAACTATAAGCTCTCTGAGGCTCCCAGGCCGGGAAACCACCATTTTTGCTCTGCATTAAAAGTTAAAAATAAGCATCATTAGGACTGGATTCTTACAAGAAATGGATTGTTTCTCATGACTTGTGTAAGTAAGTCGTCGCGAACATCGGGTTCTTACTTGTAAGGAAAGTATAACATTGACAGCATCGTAGAATCGCTCCGTTTCCATTTTTTCTCCGACGAGGTCAGTTGGCATTTGTGAAAACAAGAGTGCACACTGTATCACATAAACAAATTGCCAACACTTGTAAATTTATCTTTGGAAGAAAAAAAATGACCAGAAAACATTAAATTACTTGTATAATGGAGTTTGAGTGTTACCTTTAGCCCTTCTGAAGTACAATCAGAGACTTGCCAGCCATGATCTTGTGTGGAGAATGTCCACGAACCTTTCGATATGTGTCGGTACATAGCCGAGAAGTCACCGGAAGGGTTCTCTCGTACCTTTCAAGATAACATCATTTAGTAAGCTACATTTCAAGGTTGTTCAGATGGCCACTAGCACAGATGCAGAACAATATTGGCAACTAGAGAGTTAACCTGTGAAGCTTTTACGAAATCATGTGCCTTACGAAGAGTTGGTCCGTAATATTCGCTTAGATTACTCGACAAGATGGCCTGAATAGCCAACGCTGCATCCCACATTTGTGAACCAAAAGTCTGCATTTCATAATGTAAATGTTATTAACAAATTATCCCAATTTCATGCCATTGGTATTAAAACAAGAAATTGATCTCTCACCTGCATTTTCAAGCCATCTTCTGCAATCCAATAGTAATCCGGAAGTCTCGCTATGTGACGCTTATATGCTTCGGAGTTAGGATCTTCAACCCAACAGGCTATTAGACACAACACCTTCTCTACACATCCAATACAGAGGTATCTGCTGTTCTCATCTTCATAATGAACATGTCGAATTGCAGCTTTCAGCGCCTTCTCCCTTAGCTTAGTGAACGGCCACCGCGTTAGCACCGGCTCGGCAACATGGTAGAGAACACCCCATGTTAGATCCTGAATATGAGGATGTGGATAGTATTTAGCTACATACACGTCAACCGATTCCGGTAACAATGAGGAAATTAAGCACCTTGGCGACGGTGTTTCGAGCTGCATTCCAGTTTATTTCATGGTAAGGTTGATTGTACCGCTCTTGCCTTAGTTGTTCAATCAAACCGGTGATCGGACCGACAAATCTCTTCCCGTATAAGTACGACATCGGCATGTAAACTAATCGACAGTAGCATAACATTTTACCGGGATGAACAGGTAAGATTTTAGGTAGAAGCCAGAATTCCGGAGGCATAGGGTTGCAACCGTCCCACTCGTACAGTCCAAGTACCTGTGTTCGACACATATATAAACTATTTCCCAATACTTAGAATCTATAACGTTGTGACAAACAATATGTACATACCGTGACCCAGAACTTTCCCCAGGATGGAATCCCGACCAGACCACCATGGTCAAGTATCCACTGTCGACCTCGAGCAACAGCCATTTCCTCGCCATCGTCGAGCCCTTCTCCGAGCAACCTCAAGGTAACATAACTCAATGCTGTTCCGAACATCGTACTGTGACCCTCGATATGTAGTCCCCAACCTCCATCTTCATTCTGCAAAGAAGAATTAGGGTTTCATGCTTGGCATTATAGAATCAAATGGTTAGATTATTTTCATTAGAATTTCGAACTATACCTGGTGATTATAGATGTATCGAATGATTTCCTTTTGATGTTCAGGAGATAATATTGCATTAAGTCCCCCAGTAACATACAACGCCATCACCTACATATTTTCCGTACCTCTAAACTGTTAATTTGAATCATCCGTTTCAATCATCCAAAAAACGTGTAATATTTTATTTATAACTCGAATTTAGACATTTCAACTGGCTAAGAAGATAACCCTACCAAAGGAGGAAGGAAGAACAAAGGGCCAGCATTTTCAGTAGGCCAGTGACCATCATGAGCCTGAAGAGAAGAATAGAAACTGATAGCCCTTCTCAGTGTAACTGTTACTGCCTCCTCCGTCACCGCTTGTTCATCGTCCACCTTCACCGGTGACGGAATCGGTCCACATGGATTTTCTTTCGTAAGCTGCAAGCAGCAAAACCATATATAATATAATGCATGAACATGATGGTGTAAGACTTGACTTAAACCCTAAACATGAACATAAGAACAAGATTCAAAAACGATTCAAAACGCATCTCTAAAACATCATTATAAGAAACAAAAAGAAGTTTGTTTCCCAGATTCTCAGCTAGCCGGTTTGAAGGTGACTGAAAATTCCCTTTGTTTTTACTACAAAACAACACTAAATGAAACAAAACCAAAAATTTCCCTTTGTTTTGACCAAGTTTATCTTGTAGTAGAATTTGGATCAGTGCCGGACGTTCTTGATTTTGTTATTCTATTATACTTCTTTTTTTTTTAAAGTTTTTCGTGTCTGGTAATTACATATACGAACTTACGAAGTCGAATAGAGTTAGATCTCTAAACTTGATCAAGTTTTTTAATTTACTTCGTATTTTTCAACTGCAAGACATTATTTGAGGAGGATCAAAGTCCTTAACACCGAAAAAAAAATAAACATGTTGATTTAATTATTGATATTTGACTCATTAATCGACTAGTTCAAATTAAATATTCCATAAACTTATTATAAAAATAACTTCTTAATATAATTTATTTCATTTACAATATCGTGATTGGACATTCTAACTTCATCAATAATCGGTCGAAAAAATGAACATGCAAAATCGTTTAGGTTAGTTTTTATTGTTGTGGATAAGATCTAAAACTATGTTAGCAAGACAAATTCTTATGTGTCTGATGTTTGGACTAGTTTTTGATGTTAACAGCTAAGTTCTTCTTACATAGTGCAGATTAAATATATATTCTGTCTGTCTAGTCCTAGATCCTGCGGTACAAATAAGAACACAACACTTGTGGACACTTAGCAATTTTCAACATATAGTAATCGATCTTCTCTAATATGTCTCGATCATTATATGCTCTCACCGTGGAGGTAGACATGATTAAAAGATTGGCAAGAATCTAAGAAGTAATTAATTTTAAAAGAAATTATAATTTAAACTTTAATTCAACTAATTTTTAAATAAATTAAATGAACAACATTTTATTTACGTTCCTGAATATTTAATAATCTATTTGTTTAAATTTATTTTTATATATTATTTTTTATAATAAAAGTATTATATTTTAAAAAAGTTAAAAAGCGAGTATTAAAAATATTAAAAAATAAATAATACTCTATCCGTTTTGTTTATATTTATTTATTTTGGTCATTCCAAAGTAAATCACAAGCTGCAAGTGAGGTTAAACAAAATACCTGCATCCTCAGCAAGAGATCGGAGCTTTGTTTGGCTCGAAACCGGTTGTTTTTGAACTCGAGACGGAGCCTCTCCACTTCGGCTCGCTCCTCGGGGGTTCCGGCGTTGGGGTCGAACTCCCAATGCTGTCTTCCAATGTGACCGTTCACCGAGCTCAGCCACGGACCATCTTCTGCTATCTTCAGTTTCCACATCCTTTATGCTTGCTTCTTCTTCAATCTCACTTAATCCTCATCAAACCACAAACAAAACACCATTAACCAAACCATAATAACGATCCGCTACCGCAGTAACATATGTTATGTCTGTAACCGTGATAAAAAAAACACGGCTGCAGCCGTAACTTAAATCCCTGATCACATGCATGTACAAGAATAAATTATTGAGTTGAATATAGTATTTGTCATGGTTGAACCCTGTTTGTTTGTTTTTACCTGAGGTGAATCAGCAGACTTTTGGAGTAAATATAGAAGAAAATTAGGGTGTTGTTATGAACGAAATAAGGATGAGCTAGAAGAGGAAGATGATTGTGGACTATGGAGTGCAGTATCAACTGCAATTTATAAAAGCCAGAGAATGTAAGGACAAGCGCGTCGTTTTAACAGTCCACGTCTTTTTTTTTTAATATATATTTAGATTAATGTTGTAGTTTGGGGTGTAAACAAACTGTGTGGAGTTCGAGTAATGCTGAATTTGACTTAACTTGTTAAGATTTTGAGTTGAGTTCGAATAATTTTTAACGATTTTGAGAAATGTAAGTTCGACTCGAGTTGAGTTCGAGCTTAATCGAGTCAAGTGTTGATCGATCTTTGATCGTGTCGAACTCGAGTAGCTCGTCATCTATCATGTCTAATTTAAAGTACTGTCAGGAACAAAACTTTGATACACAAGTTGTATAAACTCAAGCCTTTTAATTTTAAGATGTTAGGCGTTAGTGTTTAGAATTTAGAATTTAAATTTTTAGGGTTTAAACTTATGTTTAAGGTTTATATTTTAAGATTTTAGGTTTAAAATTTTATAGTTTAAGTTATAAAAATTAAAAGTTTTAGTATATTATATTTTTCAAATAGCTCATAGCTTTTCAAGTCAAGTATCAAGTAGTTCGACCCGGCTCATTAAGAATTCGAACCGAATTTGACTTTGAATTAAATCTAATCAAATTTTAATTAAATCCAACTTAAATAACTCATAATTTATCTCATCTTAATAGGCTCATATGTATATTGAGAAATAAAAAAAAAAAAAAAAAAAAAAAAAAGAGTTAAAACTAAAATATCTTTCGGTTTCAACAGCAACGTAAATTATAGGAAAATGTCAATACTTCCAACAGTACAAAACCATCTGCTCCAGAATAAAAATTTAAGGACTAATCATACAATTATTAATTATATGTTGAGTTTATCATTCTTTTATTAATTATATATTGAGTCTTTGAGATTTTAAATCTTTATTAATTAATGTAATGTAATGTTGTTTAATAATATTCAACATTAACGATGTTCAGCAATACTCGACGCCTATATTTTCCATATTCCATAACATTTTCAGCCGCAGCATTAAAACAACTAAGACATGAATCTTCCAACGACATCAATAATTGTCGAAGATCATTAATATCCACGTGTAATTATTTAACTTTTTTATTTTGTTAATTTATCACATGAAATGATATTATTTGATGAAAACAAGAAACAATTTTTCTCGAATTTTAACAGTACCAAAATCTTAAAAGGCTACAATAAGCATAGTTTTGAGTTAAAATAAAGAGTTAAACCACTTTTAAAAGATTAATTAGTAAAATTGGTTAACTTGATTGTTTGATAAACATAAAATTATAATAATATTTCTAAAATTGAAAAAAAAACTATTAAGAGTAACGTTTTGGGCTTAGAAGATTGAGATTGCGTTTAACATTACATTCTAAACCAGCTTTTGGGTCAAAAACTGGTTTAGAACGCATAAGCAATGCTAAACAGTTATTTTTTGGAGAAAAAACTGTGTTTGAAAAGTGATGTTTAACCCAAATACAAAAGCTATAATTTTTAGCTTTTGTGGTTGGAAAAATACTTTTAGGAGTCATATTACAATTTTAACTTTCATTTACTATATTTTATTATAATTTAATTTTTACAAATACATAATTATATTTAACATAAATTATTTTTTTAGTTTAAAAATTATATATATTCATGTAAAAATTATATATTTTCTCAAAAACACTTATGAAAAGCATTTTTAAAAATAATTTATGTATTCATTTATTAATATTTTTATATTTAATCATATTTTAAGTTAATATTATAATATGAAAAATTTTGATTATCATTTAAATATATACATTTTTAACTTATAACATCATGTCTAAAATAGTTATTTATTTTCTTAAAAACATTTTTTGAGAGCAATACTAAACACATATATCTCAAACCAAAAATTCAAAAAGAACTTTTCTACTACATTTTTCACCATATTTTTTCACCGTACTTTTCAAAAATAATGATACTCACCCTGAATATAAGGGGTGCAAATCATCTACATTTTTTTATGTCTCCATTCGTGTCTCCAGTTTAAATTAGAGGGTTTAGGGTTCAAGTTTAGGGGTTGTGGTTAGGGTTTAGGATATAGAAAATTAAGGTTATGGTTCAAAATTCAATTTTTTAATAAATTTCAATAAAAGACACAAATTAAGACATAAGAAAAAAAAGACGATTTTTACTCGAATATAAGAGCCATAAAGATTCTTTTGTTCTTGACAATTAGAAGATTCTCTAAATATCAATTTCCTTTTCCAATAAACTTGCTAAGTTCAAAGTCAGCTTACTCACGTGGATTAGTTTTGATTTGAAAACGTGAGAAGTCGTGAGTAAATCAGCCTAGTAATATCCTTAGAGTAAACCCTAAATTCCAAGTTTCAAGTCGGCAAGCAAAACCATGCAGACCAGACGTCGATCACTGTTTCTGCCCTCATCGATCGTGCATGACTCGATGTTTTCACGGGTGATCAGTTAACAACAAGCATCAACGAAACTAATATACTAATAAAATAATATGATTTGGTGGACTTTGCATCTCAAACTCACACTCACACAAAACCCATTTCAGTCTTCCTGTTGTTCTCTCTGTCGTGTCGTTCTTAGGGCAAGTTACCTGTTTTTTTCATGTCGAGATTATGAGGGAAAGTCAGTTCTTGAGAACTCGGGTTGTAAAGAAAGTATTTTTATAATGTTACGTATACATGTAGGAAAGTGATAACTGGAACTTTGGAAAACTTACATTAGCAAGTGTGGTTTAGATTAAACATGTAGGAAACTGATATATAATTGTAAAGAAAGTATTTTTATAATGTTACGTATACATGTAGGAAAGTGATAATTGGATTCATTTTGGGAAACTTACATTAACAAGTTGGGTTTAGATTAAACAAGTGGGTTGCTGGTTTGGTTTTGCAATTAATTATGTCTTGTGGTATCAAATTATCAATGGGTTTGTTTTCGAAAACCCATGATAAGAAGTTAAATTTTTTGTTAAGAAATATTAATATCGATCCCGCTTGATTTTCTGAAGATACGAGATAAATAATACTTTGACAATATACAATGGTTGTAACGTAGAATATGATCTTAAATTGACCATATGATGTATATGTCCTAGTTTCGTCACTAGTTAGAGTTGGTGTTAACGAGTGTTTGATGTTTAAATTCGACTTATTTTAACAACTTTTAGAAGGTCTAGGAGTAGGAATGGCAACGGGGCGGGGCAAGTTTTTGGACGCCCCAATCCCGACCCGATTTAGTGATTTTTAAATTCGACTCTGATCTGACCCGGATTAAAATATTAATTTCGTAGGCAAGAGGGGCTTTCCTTGGCCTTGTTCCAACACAAGCCTTCCACCGGAACGAACTGGCTTGCCATTCACCGGTGAGAGCCTCGAGTTTCTGTCGGCGGGTCGAGAGGGTCACCCTTAGAAGTTCATATATGATAGGATGGATAAGTACCACTCTCGAGTCTTTAAAACATCGATATTGGGACAGTCCATGGCTGTTTCCTTTGGTGCGGTCGGATTCCATCAAGATATTCCCTTCCTCGTTGCAAACTTGGTCGAAAGAAGAGTCGAAGAAGATGATGAAGCTACTCCCTAATTTCCTCAAATCGTAGGCCTTGAACAGATATGTCGGGGTGATGGATTCGATTGCACAAAGACACTTAATGGAAAGGCAATCGCAAGTATCCGTGTTCCCACTTGTGAAGAACTACACCTTTCGGCGGTGGGAGACAATTATACATGGTTGATGATTCATTTAATTTATTCGATCTAATTAAATAGATAAAAAATTTAATAAAATATGAGTTCGATCTATTTGAAATAGATGATTAATGGAACATGTGATGAATTAAGGTAATTTTTTTTTAAGTTTTAACCTACTATTTGATCTATCACCTGTCTATTCATCTATTAATATAATATTAATTTTTTAAAAATATTAATTACTTAAAGATTTTTTTATGCTAAATCTTAAAATATTTATTAATTTATTCGTTTTAAGGTTACTTTTTTAATTTTAGTCTCATACTTTCTCTTACAATTTTAACCGAGAACTGAATTAAAAAATATGTATTTTTTAATTTTTGATTTTCTTTTAATTTTGTTTTGATTTCAACGCTTTTTTTGTTCTTTTATAATTTTTACGAGTGTTTATTTTTTTTTTCAATTTTCATATCTCAATTATTATTAATTTCTTTTTTGTTTTCTTTCGTTTCTCCCGTTTCACCCAAAATCTCACCAAGACATATATTTTTTTATTTTGTATTAAATATTTTTTAATAAGTTGTTACATGTAATTTTAATCTAAATTTTTAATTATATAATTTATTTATAACCCGATTCACCCGTTTTATCTGTAATTAATGAACATAATAAGTTTGGGTCAATAATTAAATAGATAATTAATAGGTTAGATGATAATTTTGAGTACGAAAGATAAAATGAATAAAATCTGACCATCGTTAATTTTAGACGACAAGTAAAATGTTCTCGAGCATCGAAGAACCGAACACGTCACACAATTGTGATGTCCCTTTAATGTTTTTTCCGATCCCCCATCAACTTTCCGGTAACACCATTCAACCGCGCCATCAAGGCATCGAACATTGTCAGACGAGACTTGTTAATGGGGCAGAAGGGATCATTGTTTTCCAATCCCTAAAAATCTACCAGCATGCTTAACATGGACCTTCATTAAATTCATGTGATGTATGTGTCATTATAAAATGAATCAAAATTCCGACATTAAATACAACATGTTTGCTTAGCCTAATCGATTGCCTTCAAACATAAAGAGACAAATTATGCAAATATTTATTTGTTATATTATTTTCAAGAAAATAAATTAATTACGAAATTGTTTTATCTTTTGACATTTATATTTCGTCTCTTGTCCAAAATTCTAATTATGTTCCTGTTGATATGTTAATTTATATTTGTTTTTTCTGTTAATTTTATTACAAATGAGATAAAATAGGACAAGAGGGTACTTTAAAAGTTCGTAATTTAGGATTAACATAAGCCGAGTTAAGAATCTAAACACTCGGATTAGTTGTTTGAGAGTATTTGTTTTTACTAATCTAAATAGTCTTATTGATAGTGAAAATTTTGATTTCATAGGCGAAATAAAAATATGGAAAGTTTTTTTTTTTAATAATGGATAATTATATATTCGATACCTTATCTTTATTTATTTTTCTATTTTGATATCCCACCTATTTTATTAGTAAAATAGTATCTTTCCTACATGATAGCGGGTCAACAGTTATTAAATAGTTATTTAAAGATGAACGATCTTAATTACTTGGACCAGAAATAACACGATGAATATGATTCACTTAATAATTTTTCAACCTACATAAAAGGAGAAAGGAAACAATTGCCACGTGGCAAGCAAAGGCAAACTATTTTTAAAGCAAAGGCAAACAATTGTTATTATTTTTAAGTGAGATATTTTATAATTATTAGGCAATTATTATATATATGTATTTTTATTATTTATTTAAATGTTTTTTATTATTTATATTTAATTTATTGGTTGATTGAGACTTCGTTTGATATAGTTTTTAGGGTTATTTTTGACTATCGAACGAAAAAGTTTCACCGAATGCTTTAATTTTTGCATCATTTCAACTCGTTAAGGTCTTAAATCGAGTTATCAAGTTTTTATCGAGTTTTGACTAAATCAAATTCGAGTAACTCGCGAACTGTTCAACTCGTTAAACTTCAGTTGCTTCTCCCAGAACATACCCTCTTCACCTAACTTAGTTTTCTAACGATTAGTTTATCATGGGACGACTATTTTAACTCAATCGTTACATTCATAATTCTATTTTTAGATTTATAACCTTTACTAAATACTGATGTTTCATTTCACTTAACAACTGATTATTGATTATTTATTTAAATATTAATTAAGAATTTAAGACTATAATTTAATTAGCTAAGTTTATTTATCAAAACAACTTTGAATCTGCAGGCAAAGATGAAGCCATCAAGGGCGGCAGCTAAGATTGATGGAATATTTAATTAATTAATAAACAAGAAAAAGCTTCGAAATTCCATTGTGTCTACTTTCATTTGTCAGTCTTGAACCATTCGCCTCTTGCCATGTTGCCCAGCGTTATTGTCATGTTCCTCCATCTCCACCCTTATTTTTCTACCATTTCTGTCTTTTCTCCTTCGTTTGGCAGTCCCACCATTTTTTTATATACAGAAGAAGCTCCTATATATGTATGTATATGTATGCATGCATATATCCCCATGGCTTTTCCTCGGCATCTCCTGCTTGTATATTCCATTATTTCCTCATCCTACAGGGTTCTTTGTTGTTCTTTCATATTTACTTTCCACCCACTAAGCCTCAAGGGCTTTAAAAATTGATTTTATGAGTGAAAAGTAAGCATTTGTATGTACCTTCTAATTACTGATGCTGTTTTTGTCTGTCTTTTCTTATGTATTGAAAGCAAGTTTGAAGTAGATAGGAAATAGCAGTTTCACCATTTTGCTGCAAAATACTGTCAATTGGTGTTTAATGCCTACTCTATTATGGTAGTTTAGGTGGTTCTATCATATTTATCTTGCTTGTTTTGTATGTTCAATGAGTACAGTGTTTCTCTTTTGGCCAATGCAAGCATTTAGATGTGAAATTTCTATGAAATCCCAGTTCAAATGAACTAAATTTGTATGTTGTAAAAGTTGATTTCTGCTCTTCTCGGTTTCTGGTACCAATTTGCAACAGGATTACTCTTAAAAACGTAAGGAAATGGCATCATCTTTGGAGGAGCTTCTTGCAGAGGAAGGGTTTAAAGGAAGGACTTCAGTTACGAGGTCGAGATCATCCTTCAAGTTAGAAGCTTCGAGCAAGCTGGATTTGCCCTTTAGTGACAGAGTTAAGACTGAGAGAACAAGGTCTGATGTATCTCGGTATAGCTCGAAGGGTGAATCGTCGAGAAGTGATGTATCTCGGTATAGCTCGAAGGGTGAATCGTCGAGAAGTGATAGTACCACGTATCGGAGGCCAAGAGATTATCTTGTTAGAAGAGAGAAACTATATGGTGAAATGAGAAATAGAAGTAGAGACAGACTTGAAGGAGGTGGTTCTAGTGATTGGCAAGAGGAAGAAACCGAGAGAGTAAAGGATGTATTTGCTCATGTTGGGCGGCATAGTTTAGGGAGACGAGATACAAGGAATGATAATGTTTCTCCTAAGCACCTACTCGGTCGAAGAAGCTATAGTGATAAGCATCGAAACAACTTGAAGCGGCATGATGCTGCTTATGACAGTGCTAATAGAGGTTCACAGAATCGAAAAAGCTATAAAGATGGCTACCGTGAAAAGCATGATGATCCGGTACCAACAGTTCCTCAACCTGCCCTTGATGAAGTTGCTGTTCAAGCAATTGTATCTATTTTATGCAGCTATATTAAACGTTTTCTCCGAGATGAGGAATTCCGCACTGTCCTTCGTCTCAAATGTTTCTCTTCCCTTGACATGATCGGACTAGAAGACTATGACATAGAAGAAAAAGTCATTGTCAACCTTGAGCAAGCAATCGAGGTAGTAGAGAAAGCCACTAGAGAGTCTGTCAGTGGAAAAGAACTGAAAAAAGCTTCATTGCAGCTCAGTGTGATAACCGGCTTGAATTCAAGCGACTCGAAGGACAGCTTCACATGTGGGGTTCCTAATGCAATGCTGTCCTCCTGTGCTCATCTTTACCTCAGTGTGATATATAAGCTACAAAAGAAGGACAGGGTTTCGGCAAGGCATCTTCTCCAAGTGTTTTGCCATTCACCTTCTCAGGCACGGACGAATTTCTTGCCAGAGCTGTGGGACGAGCTATTTTATCCTCATCTTTCACATCTTGAAGCTTGGTATAATCAGGAAGTCAGTTCTCTATCAGATGGATCAAGCAGGGAGAGGAAAATGAAGCTTCTTGAGAAAGTGTACAACGAAAGCCTGGATTCTAGCACTTACAAATTAGCTTCGTATTACAAGGATTGGCTCACCGAGGGGATTGAAGCTCCTTCTTTTCCTTCCATCCATGTTCCCTCTGTTTCAGACAGAAATATTCAGCAAGAGGATTCACTTGCTCATTCTCCAGATCTAGCTAGTCCAACTAGTCCTTTCTCACCTCAGCCGATGGTGAGTAAAAAGTTATATGATGCTGTATTCGGACGATCCAGTAAACCCGGACTAGAGGAAACCGGAGATAACGAGTTACATTATTATGATACATGCGGGAGAAGCTCAGATAGCTCTAGTGTTTATGTTAAACAAACATTAACGTGCTCTTCAGAGGTGGTTAACTATCAATACCAAAATAATGGCGAAACTTCCTCCAAAAGTCCACAGGATGATGCTTCCTTTCTTGTAAGTAACTTTTAACATATCTAAACCCTCATTTTTTCTTTGCAAACTCATGTGGTCCATTTTGCCTTGCTTTCACAAAATATTTGTTTATAGTTTATCGTTAAAGAATCTACTGTGTATAAAATACGGTTCCTAAACCAGTGACACGCCGATAAGATTTCTCAAGATGCGGAACTAGGCAATTAGAAATAAAGCTTATTTAACTATGGTGCAGGATGATGGAATCACCTCAACAGCTGATGAAGAATGGAGACTGCCGGGAATAAGCATGCTGCAACACAAAGAAGCTTATAATACATGGCAGACAACTGGACAATATTATGATGAGCTACACGCACCTGTTCCTTTAACTGTCAATGAAATCATGCTAAAAAAGCTAGCAAAATCGGCATTTCAGTTGCGAAAAACTAAGATCACAGATGATCTTACTCCCTCCGGTCTTCCAAATCTTAGTGAAGGTAAGTTGAAGGGAAAACATTATGAATGCTTGTGCAGTTGTGCTTTATATTCAAGGTTTCAAATTGATTGCTCATATTGACCTTGCCTCGATGCAGAGTTGGATGAAACTTACATATGTTCTGATGAAGAATCCTTATTCTCAAGCATACACAGAGACTTTATTTGTCCTCTGACGGGAAAGTTGTTTGAAGACCCGGTGACTCTGGAGACAGGTCGAACCTATGAGAGGGTGGCCATCAAGGAGTGGTTTAATCAGGGAAACAGAACTTGTCCAGTGACAGGGAAATCATTGGATTATCTGTCGTTGCCGCATACCAACATTATTTTGAAACGTGTAATTGACGGTTGGAAATCGCAGAATTGTACGAAAAACTTGGCATTGGCCTTCCAAATAGTTGGCAACTCAAAGGAACATGGGTTACCAAGGAAGGGGAAAACGGCTATATTCATTTTAGACCAATTTCTTACCACTTTAAGCAAGGAAGAAAGAATAATGAATAGCAAACACCTTATTTCTCTTGGAGGTTTGGCATTCCTCATTAAAAGGTTTAAAGCAGGAAACATGGAAGAGAACGAACGTGTCGCAGCACTTTTTTCTTGTTGCATCGAAGCAGATTCAGTCTGCAGATATCACATAGCTAGAGACATTAACAAACAGCCTCTGTTTGAGCTGGTTTGTAGCAAGCAAGTAAACTCGAGAACAAATGCAGTGTTGTTACTGACAGAACTGATATGCTTGAGCAGGTTTGTGATATTTAATCTTTCTATGACAGGTTCGACATAAGGTAGATAGGAAAAATGGTAACACAAGTGTTTGGTTCGACTCCAAGAAGAGTTCCTTCTAATCCTTTCTACTAGGCAATGTGATAAGTCTAGAGAGATTGTCAATAAAGTTTACTCACAACAGTAACAGTTATGAGTGAAGATCTGAGATTTCATTTGATATTGATTCGGGTGAGCACCGTCTTTTCTATCACTGATTCTGGGTCTCGTTTTCATCATAACAGGAGGAAAGATGTCCCACTACTACTAAGTGACTTGCAGAGTGAAGTGATAACGAATGTTATGCATGCTATTCATGATTACCTCCAAAATTCTCCTCCTGTACAAAAACCCATGGTTGCCACACTGTTGTTGAGCATAGATCTGCTGGTAAGCTTGTTAGATTTAATAGTATATTCTATATGTTGATTCTTTTTTTTCATATTATTATCTGATTGTTTACTCCTTTTCTCTATCTCTGATTTTGTTTTCATTTATTAATATCGGACTAAGTCTGTTTCAAGACTAAGATGAACAAGTACTGCAGGTAGATCCTAAAAAATATGGCTTATACAGACAACAGGCTGTTGATGCCATTACAGAAGCATTGGTTAGCAGCTTAATCGATGAGGGGGTTCGAGAAAAATGTTGCAGGGCACTACTTATCCTGGGAGGACGTTTTTCTTTGTCCGGGAAGTTACTAACAGAGGAGTGGATTCTGAAGGTAGCTGGGTTCAGTGGCAGCCATGAAGCGAACTCTACCGAAAAAGAAGAGGATTTCGATATTGGTGACAGTATTCGATCAGTAAGCTTCATCTTGAAGTTCCATTCATCATTCTTTCACCTTTCAACTATAATAATCATATAGGACTGGTGTCATCATCCTTTCTTTTATAATAACCAGGAAGACGAAGAACTTGCCATTGCGGAGTGGTTGAGGAATTTGTCGACATCACTAGTAGGAACAGGCAACAAGTCATTTTTAGAGGCTATTTCTAAGTGTTTAGGCTCGGGAAACAGGGAGTTGGTGACTGCCTGCCTAACAAATGTAGCGTGGTTGACCGGTGTATTTCCATCACCAACTGATGCTGAGTTACAGCAAACCTTATGCACTCTTATCTCCCAGCTCAAACAGAGCCTTGAAAGTGGTGCACTAATTCAACATAAGATTATTGCATCAATGTCTTTGCTGAATTTGAGTAAAATTCCAGGTTAGCAACTATTATTTACGGGAAATATAAGTGGTTCCGATTTGAAACAATGCAGTTCGGGTTACGCTTTAAACGATAAAATGACCATCTCCCATATGTATTGCAGAATACAGGGTCCTGCTAATGACAAATGCAGAAGAGATGGCAAGTCCTCTAAGAAGTCTTGCTGATGTAACATGGACAGCAAAAGAGCTATATGACATAATTTCTTCTACTACAGACCTCTAAATTTCAGGAAGAAGATGATGCTCTGTTGCTTCACATCTTTCAAGTTTTGAACATATTTATGTTTGTTAAATGTCACATACTGCTGTAAACATGTAGAGAAAGTTTTTTAGTTTTCAAATTGATTCTTAGAACAACCATACACAGAATCATCATAACATACGAGGAAAAATACTATTGACATTGTCAAAAGAAGTAATGTCTTCAGTTTTTCTTCTGAACTGGTTATTTTATAATGTTTTAGATGGATGGATAGATAGATATAAGACATGCAAGTTTTCACTCCCCGGTGCCAGCAGGTAGGTTACATTAGGTATGCATGGAAAAATCATCAAACATAAAAAATAAAGGGAGGGGGAACTAGAAAATTGTGACTTCAAGCTACCATTGCATTCGGCAAAAACAGAAATAGTACAGCAAAATGAACAGAAAAGAGTTTTTACCCAACATAAGACAAGGAAATCATATTCCCGGTTTGCGTAGTTCTTCTGCTCCATGTGCAAAATGACACCTATCACCAAAAGTGCAGGATCCTTTGGAGAAGTTCTCACAAAGCTTAGTCTTCAAGTTGTTTGCTGAACGGGAGCCACCCATAGCGGGATTCTTCTTGTTAGTTTCAGAGGAACTAACATTTAAAATGAGTTCTCGAACCATTGAACTAGCTTCCTTGATCTGATCAAATGTTCCCTCCAGCTCAATGTTCTTTGAACTAGGATCTGACTCGTTGTCTCTTATGGAAAACTTGGCTCCTGTAACACGACAAATATGCTTCGAGTTCACACCATTTTTACCAATAATAGCTCCGGCAAGGGATGCATCAATGCTGATCTTGGCAGTGGCAGATGCTCCAAAGCTGGCCGCAGCACCAAAACCCTGAGAGGGTGGCTCCATCCTACCAGCCATCCTTCCTGGCATAGATACCATAGCACGAGGATCTTCATAAGCAGGACCAGTTGGCTTGCCCAGCTCCCACTCCCCATGGGCAAAATGGCACTTATCACCGTACTTGCAACCTTCAGGGCTGCTGAATTTGTTACATAAACGGGTTTTCACAGCAGGAGGAGCTGAGCCATCGGGGAAGGATGGTGGGACTGCTGTATTTCTGGAAGCGGTAGGAAGTGCTGGGTTGCTACCAAGCATCTGAGACACCGCTTTGATGCCACCAGGAACATAGTGCAAGAAGTGACAGCTTTCACCAAAAGGGCACCCAGAAGTGCTGCGAACAAAACTCATGTATCAGGCTAACATTAATGAAATACACTTTTACTAATGCTATAATATTAAGTTATAAGTATCAGTAGGCACCCAGAAATGCTGTGAACAGAACTCATGTATCAGGCTAACATTAATGAAATACACTTTTACTAATGCTATAATATTAAGTATCAGTTATTATTATTATTATAAACAGTGAAATCTTACAAGATTATTTAAACTCATTCAATACTAAGAAATAGTTATAATTTATAAAGTGTTACTGCTTTCAGCATTCAGGAATAGCAAAAAATAGCAAATTTCTGCATCATTAAATAATTGAGTAACAAGCACCAAAAACATCCCACGGCCTTTTATGATTGTCCAGAACCAAGCAAATCAACAATCCCATTAAACAATAGCGCCTTCGGAAAAATCATAATTTCGAGACTTCAATCTAGTGGTAAAACTGACGAGTCTGATAGGAGGAAAATTTTCCATGCCACACAGCCAACAATTGTAACAATGATAGCTATAACAGTAATAATAGCATTACCAAATGTTATCTTCGAAATGTTCGAAGTACCCTTTTCATCAATTCACTTCAACATCTTGTTAATTGAACTGATTAAAAAGTTAATGATGCATATGTGAAATTTTCAACCACAGAAATACTACATGACCTAGAGAAAATCAAGATGTATTCTGACTTTCCCTTAAAGAGATATAAAAGTCTTTTCAGAATCAAATAAATACACACAAACCAGGCTAATATCATCACAGATGCTCATGTTATGTACGAAAAGGAATTTAGGTATGATTTTCACAATAAGTCAGAGTCAGATCCTACCCGTGGTTGATTATGATGTGCGTACTGGAAAATAAGAGAGGAATGCAGTCACAAAAATGATTTTACACAGGAAAGGAATGCACACGAGATAAGAGAAGACTATTGATAAAATAAAAGACAGGAATTTTGTTGCACAAGGGGAGGACAAAAAGGCCAATTAAACTCAAAATTGACAGATCTCTTGATTTTACAGGAGAAAAAGTTAACAGATGTAGTCACAACTCGACAATGGGGAAAAATCCATATCCCTTGAACCTTCCCATGTGAAGGTGACTTCAAATAGAAATTTTGCACGGACACATAAGAATGCAATGAAGAGATAAAAGCACTATATAAACATGGAACTCAACTGGTGAATAATATTCAAAAGCATAATATGCTTAGCATATTCACAGAAAATCTAGAGCTTATTTAATGAGGGGGAAAACAGAAACCAAAATTGGAAAAGAACACTAACAATTAATAAAATAATATATACATACTAGATTATTTATTAATTAAGTATATCGGGTGGTGGTGAAAATTACACAATAGTCAACAAGAAAATCCTCAAAATTATATTCTAATTAAATAAAGATACATTTCTCAAACGATGAATCAGGAGGCAACCTCCAAATATGTAAGTCAAAAGCAGCAGCATTGATTTAATGAAACTTGATTATGTTACATATTCTGTTTAAAATTTTAACATGCCTGTAATTTTGCATCTGAATGAAGAGCCATAAAATGCACCACCAAAACATACATAGTAATGAAAATTTGGGCTTACTTCTTCAGCAGTCTATTATCATTATCTATGAAAATAAACAACCCCGTACCATACTTCAAGTAATCATTTGATTCGGGATATCACTGCTTTTATTTAAAAGATTATAGTGTGCTATAAGATGGAAAATTTTTGCATCCTGCAAGCTTGCTTCTGCTTGCATATAAGTAGTTAATCCAAGAATATTTCCAATAAGTCAACCATTACTGTTCCATAGTCTTTCTTATCAAGATTAGGGACAAGAATATTACCTGTATTGCCATTTTAAGCGACTAATTAATTAGTAATAATCACATAAATCTTGCTCCAGAAGGGCGTCGTCTAAGAAAATTTTACTTGCAAATTACAAAAATTATAAATAGATGAACTGCAGTTGGGTATTTATTTTAGATAGGTTAAGATTTGAACCTGAAAAACTTCGTGCATGGCTTCAATTTGCTTCCTATACCAGTTGGAATGGAGTCCATTTCTGTTACAGAACATTAATTAATTTATCTCAGTTTCACTTTAATTGTTATTGGTTTTGGAACTTAACAAATTATCCAATACAATGATACCATTTCTTATCCTGACTACAAACGAAAATATGCACTTTATTAGATGTGAATAGCTGCTTTACATCATTTTTATTGAATTTAATCACCGACATTACTGACAAATTGACTATTGGGCAGACAGTTTGGTAATTACATCCAACAAAAGACTTGTAAAATTGTTCTGTACGTTAAAGCAATACTTTATTTTCAAGAAAATGAGAAAAGAGAGAAAGTAAAGGATATTTAAACACCATGCTCATTTTTTGGCTTCCCAGCCAGCATAAATAAAACAATCATGTGTTTCTAGAGTAAGTTAAGCTTCTAATTTCCTTGGAACTGAGTTCAAGAAGATTACTACAAAATAGATTTCATTGCCTTTTCCCTTTCCATGATTTTCTGGATGACAAATCAGATTTAAGTAAAAGATCTGTATGCTTCAGAAGCCATTCCCAAATTTCTACAACAATCAACAAGAAAGAGAATTTGCCAAATTTTAACATACAAAGATATAAATGAAAAATCAATACTCTAACAAATGCAACAACACAACAGAGACAGATATAACATTTAATTTACAGTCTAAGTAAGATATCATTGTTAATCATGCAAGAAAAACTTATCCACAATGGAAAAAAAAAGATTAATGGGCTGCACATTCAATATTGAACCACATAATAGAACCACACAGGAATAAATGAGGAAGGAACATCATTCACCATTATTGACACACACTTTGCTATGCAACTACAAGCCAGAAATACTAAATAATATTAACAAAAAAGTAAACAAAAAATCACATGCAAAGTTCAAACACACTACTGTTAATGCTCAGCAAATCCCAACCAAGTGAAACAATGCACACAAAATTTTTTTACGGATGATACCTACACATCTACAAAGGATACAAAAAACCCACAAGCAGGTTTAACTAGTTCCCACAGTTCATTTAACAGTAAATAAGAAAGTATGCAAAAATCCATATTCAAAGAAAGAATAACAACCCCAAATCTCAATATATATATGTGTTTGCTTGTACAGTGTTACCTTAATTCCTCTAAAACTCAAATGTAGTAAGATATAAACCTTCTTGCCGTGTTGTTCTAGAGCTCCGCAGTTTTTTTTTTTTTTTGTGTGTGTGTGTTTGAATGAGGCAGAAATCAAGGATCCCTCTTAACCAAGCTTCTATTTTTTTTTAATTCATATTAAACCTGGGTATAATTCATTCTATTTAGGTTCATCTTTATACATTCACAGCAGCCAAAGTTTATATCCATGTACTAAAATTGTAACTAATACTCAAATCTCCATTAGTGTTTTCCAGGCAACCAAACACTTTTTTCAGCTTAGACTACACAAAATTCGAAGCTTTCCACTTTTTCAGTACTTCAACAAACAAAACGAAGAAAGCAAAATAAGTTCAAGCCTAAGAAACAAACGTTTTCATCTCAAATACACTACAAACGACTCGTACTGTCGTACAAACATAAAACATATAATATTATACAAATAACTAGACATACATATATATGTAAAAACCAGCTGAAAGTTCGCACCTTGCTTGAATTTCTTGAAACCGCCATTGCCGTTCTCTGGCCTCCCTCTTTTGCGTCCACCAGCACCAAACTCCATACAACCAAGATCGAGATCCGAGCGATAAGGAGAAAAAGAAACGAGAAAAATGGAACCCTAGGAGAGAGAATGTGAAATTAGGGTTCGGAGTAGAAGGGAAAGGGGTGAAGGAGGGAGAGAAAGGGAAAAGGGGAAATTGAAAGATTAGGTTTAACTGGGCAGTTCGATTTCTGTGTTCAAAGTTTAGCTGCGGTTGATGATGACGTATGCACTGAGCTTATAATTCTATTTATTATTTATTTTATTTTATAACACCCTTTTTTCATCACCTCACGGGAAAAGGAAAAATATTTAGGTTAAACTAACTATTTAGTGAATCATCTATTTCAGTCTTTAGGTTTTTCAAATCAAGTTATCAATATTTTCATTTTAGTCACTAGTAGATACGTTCCAAAAGTACTAAATTTTAAATGTATGAAAAGTAAAAGGACTTTTAACATATTTTAACCTTTGTAAAGTTCTGTCATCTCTCTCCACACATCCCCGGTCTCTCACCACCACCACTGTCCCAGCCTTCCAGGCTCCAGCCCCTTTCATGCTTTCAGGTTCCTGACAGACCAGCAAATTATATTTGGTAAAATTCAAAACCCTAAACTTTAATTTGAAGATTTCTACTTGAGTCCTGAGATTTTGAGTCATCTGCCTGCTCTCTGCCTCTGCATCACTCTGTTATATTTTGGTGTATGGAATTGTGAAAAGGAATGCACCCAGGGACGCTGTACATAAGAACAACTATCTAGAGTGATTTGGCTCCTTTAGCTGCAACAAGTACCTGCACTTTTAATGGATTTGGTATTTTGGTTTTCTCTTTCTCTCAGACTTGAGTTTAGTACACAATGGAAGCTCAGTGGCTGCTCAAGAGAACACCTCTTGGCTTCTCTATCACCTATCTCAAATCCAAACCTTCTTCACCAAACTTCAACAGTAATCCACCTTTATCCCGAAAGGTGATATTGAATGCTGTTGTGCTTCTAATTTTCATTTTGATTGATTTTATTTGTTTTGTTTACTTGGTCTTCGGAATTGTTTTGGAGAAGATGATATGGCAATGGAAGAGGGAAGGACTTATCCTTCGGAGGGACAACTTGGTAGACTGTGCTTCATTGGTTCAAACCTTTGCTAGAAAAAGGATGCCTCATGTTGCTCATCAGCTTCTACTCGAGTTAAATTCTCAAGGTTTGATACCCGACAGTGATACCCTTTCTGCTCTCCTGCTTTGTTATGCAGATAATGGGCTTTTCCCTCAGGCTGAGGCAATATGGGAGGAAATGTTAAATACTTCATCTTTTATGCCTGATATTCCTATGGTTTCAAAATTCATGGATGCTTATGGAAAGATGGGGCATTTTCACCAAGTACAGAAAATTTTGGATCAAATAATTCTGCACAGGTTTAACTTGTTACCCCAAGTGTATCCAGTGGCTATCTCTTGCTTTGGAAAGCACAGGCAGCTCGATTTGATGGAGAATACATTGAAGGAGATGGTTTTAAAAGGCTTGCCTATAGATTCTGCCACTGGAAATGCCTTCATTAGATATTATAGCATTTTTGGTTCCTTAACTAAGATGGAGGCTGCTTATGCTCGCCTTAAAAGGTCTAGACATCTGATAGACGAAGACGGGATCAGAGCAATGTCATTCGCCTACATCAAGGAAAGGAAGTACTACAAGTTGGGTGAATTTTTAGATGGTGTGGGTCTTAGGAGGATAGATTTAGGCAATCTCTTGTGGAATCTGTTGCTATTATCTTATGCAGCCAATTTCAAGATGAAAACCCTGCAGAGTCAGTTTCTGAACATGTTGGATTCTGGTTTTTTTCCGGATTTGACCACATTCAATATAAGATCTTTGGCCTTCTCAAGAATGTCTATGTTCTGGGATCTTCATCTCAGCCTTGAACACATGAAACATGAAAGCATTGTTCCTGATTTGGTAACTTATGGATGTGTTGTAGATGCATACTTGGATAGAAGACTTGGAAGAAACTTGGATTTCGTTTCGAACAATATGAACGCCGATGATTCTCCGGTGATATTAACGGATCCGCTTGTGTTTGATGCTTTAGGTAAAGGGGACTTCCAGTTAAGTTCAGAGGCATTTATGGAGTTCAAAGGACACCATGAATGGACTTATAGGCAGATAATTGCAGTTTATCTCAAAAAACACTTCCGAAGGAACCAGATCTTTTGGAATTACTAGATAGTGGTATGCTTTTTGTGTGCAGATATGATTTCTCTGGTTGTTGGATAGCAATTAGCATTATGTTATTTACATTCTTCCATCTTAATCTCATGTTAATGTGAATTGTGATGAACTCCAAAAAGCAATAATGATGAAGTGGGTGATTATAATTAGATGGAATCATGATTGATGTGGTAAGTCAGGCCCATAATATAATTTTTCCGTTTATATACTTCAAAAAATTTGAGATTTATCATTATTATCTTATACTTAAAAGTGTAAATGAGAAAAGCCGAGATTGAATAATACTAAGTTCGTCACGTTTTATTAAGAACTTGAGATAATTTTAATAAAATTAAGTGTTGATCAAATTTTAATCAAGTTAGATTCGAGTAACTTATAATTTACGTTGATACATTTATAGTCTTATTAATATTATTGTTGTTGTTGTTATTATCATCAACCACATACATTTTAGTTTATTTTAATTTAAAATTTTGATATTTTTATATAGTACATGAAATTTTTAAGTTAAATATTAAATAATTTAACTCGTTAAAATCTCAAATTAAATATTAATTAAACTTAATTAAAATTAAATTTATAATTGATTTCATCTGAATTACCAAACTAACCTTATCAATTCGATATATTACACGGCACCAATCAAAACACTCAGATTACAGCAAACACACAGACTAAATTAGATATTCCAAATATCTATTCCAAGCACTCTTCTTGCTTTCTCTCTCTATTTCTCGTTGTCTTTCACTCTTAACCATGTTATTCACAAACAATATGACCTTATTTTCTTCAAATCTATCTGTTTTCTCATCTGGGTTGTAACACTTCTCCAGATCAAAGTTTTCTTAAAGTTTGAAACTTTACTCCATTTTTGTTTTTCCAAGTACTTAACTTTCTTAACTTAAAAGTGGGGAAAATTTTAAATTTTGGGTGTGATTGCATTGTTTTGAACAGATTCAAAGTGATGGGTTCCTTGTATAAGATTCATATGAACTTGGGTTCATTTCAGGTTGGTCCCTCTTATCTATCTTTATTTTCTATATTGAAGCTTTGAATTTTCTTTTCTTTCCTTTTATTTGTTTTATGTTATTTCCCTTTTTGTTGATGTTCATATCTCTTGAAATTTATATGCTTTTTCGTTTGATCTTGATTGACTGAGCTATTAAAGATTGTGATTTGCTTTCAAAGTTTAGTTTCTTCAGTTTTTTTAAATTCTTTTTGTTACTTGAAACTTTAAAAAGAAAAAGAAAAATAGTACTTTTTCTCATCTGTAATAGAATTATAAACCAGGATTCTAAATTGTTTTGATGTTCTGGAAATTGAATCAGCTCTCTCATTGGTATAACTAGAAAAGGGTATCACTTCAATTTATAATATAATTTGGCTAGCTTTATAAGTATTTGAGAATCTATAATGTTCATTTATGGAAGTGCCCTAATATTGCATTTTTCTTTATGTTATTAGCTGCATATTTGTTTATTGAAATCTATTTTTGTTTCTTTAACCAAACTCTTTTATCTGTGGATTTATGGTTTGGCAGTCTGCAACTTGATTTTTATGATAGTTTTTCATTAGTTGGGTTTAAGAGTATGGGTAGAGGTAGAGGAAAGGGGAAGAAGATGATTGTTAGCAACAATGATGGCATGGGAAGCGGTGAAGAAGAGAAAATTCCTTTGCAAAAGAGAAGGGGAAGGCCGCTAAAGCTGTTAAAAGATGAAATTGGTGCTGAAGAAGTTGAAAAACTAGAAGAGGAGGATGGTGAGAATGGAAAAGATGATATGACAACCAATGAGAGGGAGGTCTCCCTGCTGCCGAGAACGGAAAAAAGAGAAAACGTAGCTTGCAGGTGAAAGAGAAGGATGATTCAGTCAAAGGAGAGAATGGCTTTGGCACCAGATCTAGCACTGATGACTTGTCTAAGTCTAATGGTTTTAGGCAAAATGGGAGTAGGCGTAAAAGCAAGCCACGTCGAGCTGCTGAAGCTGTCGTCGAATGCAAGTGAGATCATGGTGGTTATTGCTATAGTTGTCTTCATTTTCACTTTGCCAAACACTTGATGAGAGAAGCTAGGCCTAGTAAATCACTATATCTATTATTCCTTCTAGGTAATTGTTTCCTACCATTTTTGGTGATTCCTTATCTTTAATTTTGTTTCGATTTTATCCGGTTTTTGGGGTTCTGGAACTGATTCTGCTGTTGTATTTTTTGATAATGCTATTCTATTCCATATCGTCATGGAATTCATGTAATATGTCATCTGGATTACAATCCCAAGTTCTTATTTTCACCATTTTCACAAATTTGGTGGCTCGTATAACACCACATAGGTGCATACTATCTAGTTAGTTCAACTAATGGATGTAAGAAGCTGCTCTGTTGCAGTTTACACCATGTTTAAGTTCATTGCATTCTCCTAAATGCTTCATTTTGTCGTCAAATTTTTATCATATTAGAACCATTTCTTCTTTGTTCTAATGACATTCATCTGTTTCTTACAATTCTCTAACTTTTTCCTCTTGTGTTCAAAGGAGAACTCGGGAAATCACATGTTAGTCAATATGAAGTGGTAGGTTCTCAAATGTGTTGGCTCTAAACTGACAGTTTTAGGCATGATACTTTAATTAGAACATATAAAAACAGTTCATGTGCTTACTATGTGTTCAAAAGGTAGGGTCCTAGCTTCTTAATGCTTCTCAAGGCCAATGCTTTTAGGCTATCATGGACCGAAACTAGAAATGACCTCGTATATGTTAGTTGGTGCCTCTTTTCTTGCACCTTTTTCTTGTCCTAAGACAAGAAGTTCATTGCTGCCTGATATATGCTCATATGTTTTCTACTATGTTACCCTGGATTTGAGAGTGGATATTCGATACAAGTATGTTCAGTTTTGAAAATTTGAAATCCTTGTCTTAAAAGTTTAGGGTTGGTTCGAACATTCGAGTGAGCTATACATGTTTGAAATAAATAAATAATTTCCTGAAAAAGACTGAACCATTTTTACTTTTCCCCATAGAGAAAAAGGAAGAGCCATTGCCTAGGTAAATAGAGGTTTGTTTTCAGGTGTGAAGCATAAAAATTCCATCAGAAGTGTTCCAAATAATTCTCTCTATATAAAAATATATAATCTCTCCTGAAACAATAGCTAAATTATTATAATAAAAATAATAGGAGAAAGTCAAGTTGGATCAAGTGCTTAAGCTTGATCCACTGTGACGAAAACATTTGCCGGAACAGCTATATCCGACTCGATCACGACTCGATTTTCAGACACATTACGCAGGACATGTTTAGGAAATAAGCCGCCCCTGCTTGAGCTCAGTGAATACTGCACATGCTTAATCATGTTAGGGAATAGAAGGACAGGATTAAAATCAACCGTCCAGGAGCTGTTATTTCCTTCAACAGACCTTCTTGCAACCGTTGATTTAATGTTCATTCCCTTGGCATTGTTTCTATCAACTACAACCTGATCAATCTGTTTGAAAGGTCCTTTTGATTGGTCTAGCTGGACTATTTCAATCCCCTTATTGGATCCACTGAACATGTTATCGACTATACTCACTCCGTTTGCCACCCCGTTTATCGATTTCAGGAGGATAAATGCATCGCCCAGGAAAAAACTGCTGGAGATATGAAGCTGCACCGGGTCTTCAGCCACAATTCCAGTGTAATCCAGGTAAGAATTCACTATCCGGGTTTGGGTGAGACCAGGCAGCTTCAAGTAAATCCCAGTGCCACCGAAACCCGTCGCCTTGTTGTAACAATGCACCCCAGAAAAGGTATTGGCTTGACCCGAGGCCATGATTCCTATGGCAGCTGAAAAAATCACCACATCAGTCACCGCATTATCATTGCCCATTAGGTTAATGGCAGTGCCCGTGTAGTTCCTTTCGCCCGCATCACCACCGGCGGTGATATGCTGACCGAGGAAAGAGTTCCTGATATAGGTCTCGTGTCCACCTTGGACTAAAATCCCATTACTGGTGAAATGAGAAATGTAGCAGTTGTCAATACCAGTCCTTAGTGAGTTTACTACTGAAATACCACCACCCCTGTAATTACAATCCAACATCAAGTCTTTGAGTGTTATGTACTCGTAGTCATAGGACGACGATGACAAGGTAAGCTGCGAATTCAAATTCGAGAAGCTCCCTTCATTCATTTCTTCTCGAGTAGTGCTCAACAAATCAATAAGATACCCGTCAGTCGGAAAATCATCCGAGGCTCGAAGTGTCCCTCCGTGGATCTGCATCATAAGCAAGTTAAAAACCCAACTCAGCAAATCAATAGAGATTCACATTTGGTCTACCATATGTAATTTAAACACCCGGACTCTCTACTCCGGTCACGGCTCATCGGAGTTTCAACTCAGCAGGCAAGTGTGCATATGCAGATAGAGTATACTCTAGACTATTCAGGTCAGGAGTAGGTGACCACCATCTCATTTTCTTATGACAAAATACAGTTGGAATTTCAATCTTCAACAAATCTTACCATCAATTCCAACCAATGTTCCTTTATTGAAGACTTTTACAGACATAATTATTTTAAAATATTGTCATGTAATTAAATGACTAACACGCCAACCTTTAGTCTAGAATTAAATGCAGTTCAAGCTTTTTAACTTTTTGACATTCAAATCCAAAGCATCGATTATCAGGTAGAGTAGAAAAGAAATTAAATTGATGGCGTACCATAAGGTTTCCTACACCGGAAGCCGGTAACCGGAGTGGTTTACTGAGAAGGTAGTTCCCACCGTCAAGATCAATCTGCACCCCGCCGAGATTATTGATCCCCTCCATCAAAAACCCTTCACTCGTACCCCGAAATGCATCAGCCATCGCCTTGCCGATTGCTTCCGTGCTGTCAGATTTCCCTGACGGATCAGCTCCGTAATCGGTTACGTGATACACACGTGAACCGGGAACTACCTATCCATCCATCCATTCTCAGTTTCACATTTCCATTGTACTAAATAATTCCAGGACAGAATATAAACAGAATCGAAAAGAAAAAATCACCTGTTGTTGCGGCGAAGGAGATGGAGAGATCACTGAACCCGAAACAAGAGAAGCCTTGAACGCTTGCAATTGGCGCATTTGTTCGTGGTAAGGAGCGGCAGAAAGCCTCCCCGCCGGTGAATCATCACCGGAAACAATGATTACAAACCAACCAACCAAACCCAACACCATGCAGAGTGAAATATTTCTTCTTCCCGTCATCTTTCTGTCTGTTTTCTCTCTGTTTTGAGAGAGATAGAAAGAAAGATCCGGTTTAAAAAACACTGGTAATGAGCAGGAGGATGAGGAACATGGAAAGAGAAGGGTCTAACTAAGATTTGGTAGTAAATCTATAGAATGTTTTATAATAATGAATCACACGCATGACACCTACAGTTTCTGTTTCACTGTATGTTCGGTTTTCGGACGTGATTCGTAACTTGGGTAACTCCTGTTTCGAATTTAATTTATTGATTTCAGTTGCCAACCATAACAAACACGTTTGGCTCTCATCAATAACAACAAACAGTTGTGTTTATATAAAAGGGGAGTGATCAAGTTTTCCAGGAAAATAAGTTTGAACCCTGAAACCATTAGGCCAGAGAATGATGTTGGCTAGAAATGAGGAAGATAGAGCTGTTCATAATCCCTTTGGTTCTCCAACAAATGATCCTTCATTCTTTTTGTGGGTTTCACAGTCCCTTTGAATTCCCATTTGATGGTACAAGTTCACTAGATGAACTACTTGATGGTGAGTACTTTGGTGCTTAGGTTGGGAAATTTGAGATGCCAGAGAATAACTTGCAAGTAAAACCTTTTTTCACTTTAACACTTGTTTCATTTATGAATGATTCATTATCTGGTCTCAAACACATTGTTTGGTCTCAGTTCCGCAGGAACTGCAAACGGATGCATTTGTTACGCATCTACCTCTTTCTCGTATATCTCTTTTTATGCCTTCACTTTAAATTAGAAAATTAGGGTATAGAATTTAGCGTTTAAGGAATAAAAATCCTGCTTCTTTTCCATGCCTCTTCTTGTACCTCCTTTATTTTTTTAAAAAAAATTGAATTTTAAACCCTAAACCTTTATTTTCTATATCATAAATCCTACACCCTAAAAAATACACTCTACCCCTAATTTCCTAAACCCTAACCAAAACCTCTAACCTAAAACCCTAAACCCTCTAATTTGAAGTGGGGCATAATAGAGGCATAAAAAGGAGCAGACGATCTGCACTCGCGTTTAAGGTTAGGGGTTGTGGGTAGCAGGGACGGAACTGTGTATGTGTTGCCCTCCCAATTTTTTGGTACAATAATATTTTTAGTCCAATTTAGTTTAAATATTAATTAAATAAGGGTTTTTGCCCCTTCTAATTTTTTAATTTAAAAGTTTAATCGATTCTTGCTCCTCCCATCATTAGATCCTAGCTCCATCAGTGGTAGGTAGGGTATATTTTTAAAATGTAGAGTTTAAGATTTAGGATTTAGAAAATTAAGGATAGGGTTTAAAATTTAATTTTTTAAAAAATTTTCAAAAGAGACACGTAAGAATGCATAAGAAAGAAGTAAAAGATTTTTTAAGAGAATTTCTCTTTTTCATTAGTCTTTCCTCTACAGGTGTAATTTAAAATATATGAAATTCATTAAATAATATTTAAATTCATTAATATTATAATATTATAAAATATATTTCAAATTAAAATATAATAAAAATATAGAGGTAATTTATTGTAACACAATATCGGTTTTCATTATATTAACTTGTAATATAATAAAAATTATAAATTGTAAAATATTTCATCATTGAATGATAAATAAACATTAAAAATGTAATTACATTAAATGTTTATTAATGTTTTGTGATTAAAATTTAAAGTATGATATAATAATTTTAAATGTTTAAATTAATTAAATTTTATAAAATATATTTATAAATAATTTGATTGATTTTTTTAAAATACATTTTTATCAAATAATAAGAGGTTTAAATTAGAAAATAAATTTTGGTCATCTTCCTCTTTTTCTTTTATATAATCAAATCCCTTGCTTCGTATTTGCGCACAGAATCGTAGTATTCAACAATAATTCTTTCTTGCTTCTGAATTCCCTCTTTGCCTAAAAGAGTTTTTCTTTACCGTTGTTTATTCATCGTCGGAGATGCAGATATTTGTGAAGACGTACACTTACCGGAAAAACGATCACCCTCGAGGTGGAAAGCTCCGATACTATCGACAACGTCAAGGCCAAGATTCAGGATAAGGAAGGCATCCCTCCGGATCAGCAGAGGTTGATCTTCGCCGGCAAACAACTTGAGGATGGTCGGACCTTGGCCGATTACAACATTCAAAAGGAATCGACTCTTCATCTGGTCCTCGTCTCCGCGGTGGTATGCAGATCTTCGTCAAAACCCTAACCGGAAAGACTATCACTCTTGAAGTCGAGAGTTCTGACACCATAGACAATGTCAAGGCGAAGATTCAGGATAAAGAAGGCATCCCTCCGGATCAGCAGCGGTTGATTTTCGCCAGCAAACAGCTTGAAGACGGCCGTACTCTCGCCGATTATAATATCCAAAAGGAATCGACTCTCCATCACTCTTGAATTCGAAAGCTCCGACACCATAGACAATGTGAAGTCCAAGATTCAGGACAAGGAAGGCATTCCTCCTGACCAGCAGCGTTTGATCTTTGCCGGCAAGCATCTTGAAGATGGCAGAACCCTTTCAGATTACAATATCCAGAAAGAATCTACACTTCACCTTGTGATTTTCTGTAAGGTATTATAATCAAGCTTCTGATTCTGTGTTTGAACTTGTTAGTTGGAATAAAAGCATGAATTAGCTTTAAGAATGGAGTTTCTGCTCTGGTTTTTCGTGAAACATTTCTATGCACTGTTTAACTTCAAGTTATGAAATTTTTGTGTGCATGTAAATTAAATTTGTATTATACAGAAAGTAAAGTACTAATTTGTATCTTTAAAATGTAAAATATATTCGATATATATTATTCTATTCGTTTTTTAATTAAAGTAATTTGTATTTTGAAAGATGCAAATTTGAGGAGTTAATTTCAATAATTATGTTCAATTTAATGATAATTTATATTTTATATAATGTAAATTATATGTCTAAAATATCGTGAAAATAATATAAAAATTTATTAAATTTAAAAATTACATCCCGTAAATACGAATTATTTTAAAAATAATAAAAATCAATTAAGATAATTTAAATCAGATATACTTTATATTGTTCGAGATATAAATTAATACTTCTCATTATACAATTTAATTTACATGTTCAAAAAAATATTCTTCCGAATAAAGTTCGAAAGAATACATCTTCTCAATAAAAAAATAAAAAAAAAATCTGTTCAATAAAGCCTTTTCTGTCCTCCTCTTGATATTTTCCCTGTCTGTACTAAATCTACTCTATTAAATATCTCAACTGTTGGTTTCCTTTATCATGAAGATATTAATTCCTTCTAAACAACGTACCTAGTGCATCCAATCCTGATCTGCATGTAAAATATCTGAGTAAATATCTTTGAGATATTAAACATACCAATCATGAATAGGAGTAACTACCCTTGGTCCATGGGGATTCGAATAAGTAGAAAAAGATAGAAAATGACCAACTCAAAGACACGAGGTGACTCATAAATGATATATCCCGGGGCGAAACTAAAAATTTATTATAAAAGAAATCAAAATATATATTTTAAAAAATTGAATGAGAAAGATCAAAATATAATTATTTTAAATATTTTTATCACTATTCAGTATATAAAAATAATAATTGACGGAAATAGATCCCGAAAACCACCCTAATGTTCTGCCCATGGATACAGTTAGGGATGGCCACGGGTCGGGTCGGGTCGGATTTTCGGCCCACCCGCATCCGACCCGAAAAAGCACACCCTCCACCGCCACCCGACCCGACCCGGGTTTAGGGTGGAAAAAATCCGACCCGACCCGAATCATTAAAAAAAATAAAATTTTAGGGACTAAATTGTAAAAAAATAAAATTTAGGGATCTAATTGTAAAAATATTTAATTTTAGTGACCTAATTGTAAAAAAATTAATTTTAGTGATCTAATTGTATAAAATATATATAAAGAGGGATCATTATTGCAAATATCTCTAAAATATATATGGAAAAATTACACTATTAGTCCCGAATCGGATTTTTTTCATCCTAAACCCGAACCCGACCCGATACCACCCTTAAAAAAACCCGACCCGACCCAAACCCGAATTTTTTACCAAAAAATCCGACCCGATCGGATCGGGTCGGGTCGAAACCCGTCGGGTTCGGGTTTCATGCCCATCCCTAGATACAGTGGAGGCTTAAGAGTAAAAAATTCTCTGTATTATATAGACTTTTAGATAAGTATCTAAAATATTTTTTTATCTAAATAAATATTTAACGTTTTCATTATTACTATCGTAGATGTTTTGCCTTTATGATTGTTTTAAAAAATTATTTAATCAATCAAAACATGACACATGATTTTGATTTCTTTTAATTTAATTTTTTTAAAATCATTAGACCCACAAATTCAACGTTTGTCGTTATCGTTTATTATGTTGTCAACGATGAAATGAAGTCTCCTTTCGTTACAAGACTTACATATCATTCTTCTTTTGATCGATTATCATTTACTGTTTATTTTCTCTTTCTTTCTTTTCGTCGTTCAAAATTTGTTTCAACGTTCAATATGTTAATTGTCGATTTTTTATAGCAAAATAATAGAAAAAAGATCGTGGGGGTCGACAATGAAAGCAGTGGGTATACCATCATCGATTGATAGCGATAACAGACGGAATCGAGGAGATTTATGAATTTTTAGACTGTTTTAAGAATTTTAGAATATTTTAAATATTTTAAGAAACTAAAATAAAATACGTCACATGTAATAGCTAACGAAAATTTTTGAACGACATCTAAAATAGTATGTTCTAACATGTATTAACAAGAACTTTACTTATATTTTTTTTATTATAATTACAAATATAAAAATAAAATAAATGAAACTAAAATTATGAAATAATCAGTGAATTTAAAAAAGTAGTAGGTTGTTTTCAACAAAGATCTTTCGAATAAAAGAAAGCATGGTCGGACTGCTACCCCATTGATTATTAAGGGAACCTTTAATAATGATGAAGATTTTCATGCACACCATGTGTTCGGAAAAAGACCTGCAAGAAGTTGGCGAAACATTTTGACAATAACAGGAGGGTTGAGGGGACATACGATGATATTTATTCCTGTTTTTGTGGTTCAGAAAGGAATTGCGTGTTGATGTCGGTCGAGCCAAGATATTTTGCAGGGTGGGTTTATGGGGAGATTGGTTGAACACGTTGGGTTTGGTTTCTAAATGATTGATTGAAACCATGGGGTTTCTGGAAGTTGGAAGTTTGTGATTATCACACGGGGGGGATTTCCTTTCACGATGACGACGTGAAATCATGTTCTTGGTTCCTGAAAAAGGAATGATTTGGATGTGTCAATAAAGTTAACTGAATTAAGAGGTAGGTGTAAAAATATACAAAAATAATAATTGTAGGAATAGAATTAAGATTTAATTATTCGATTGAATCGTTTAAAAATTATATAAAAAATGGAATAAAAATTTTAGGTTTAAATTGTTTTATCTATATCGTGTATCATTAAAAAGTCGAGAATATATAAATAAATATTAATTATAATATTTTATACTATTCAAAGAATATACTTTATACTAGAGATGGGTACATGTCGGGTCGGGTTGGATTTTCGGTCCACCTGAACCCAATCCGAACATAAATATCATAAACCTGACTTCGATCCGACCTAAATATTTTTTTTTCAAAAAATCTGATCTGACTTGACCTGCAAATAAATACCTTAAACACGACTCCAACCCGACTTATAGAAAAATAAATTTAGGGACTAAATTGTAAAAAATAATTTTTAGAAACTTAATTATAAAAAAAATATAATTTTAAAGATCTAATTATAAAAATATATAGATAGAGGACCATTATTATAAATATCACTAAAAATTTTTATAGAAAAATTACATATTTAGTCCTGAGTCGGATCGGATATTTTAAACCCTAAACCCAAACCCGACCTGACCCGAAACCGATTTTTCATCAAAAAATCCAACTTGATTTTTTATCAAAAAATCTCATCCCTACTTTATACCAAAGTTTTTACGATAAGGGTTTTTACATTTTTTTGCGTAACGTCACGAGGCTCTCTATATCTTACTTATTTGTTTAACCAACGATGATATCAACTTTTGTATTAGTTAAAGATCGTTGATGTCTATTATTTTATTTATTTTTTATATTTTTTTAATTTTTAATAAGAAACTCAACTTTTGTTATACTTATTTATTTATTTTTGTTATATATTTTTTACTTTACTAGTATATTTTTTATTGTTTAATATAATTTTTTATATTTCATAACAGTCGTTTAATGCTCATTCAAAGAGCATATTTTTTATTTAAATTTATTGGAGGTCATATAAAATTTGATTTCATTTAATAAATATATACATTGTATTTATAATATTTTTATTACCTTTTAATGAATTCAATTGTCGTTAGTAAAAGAAAAGTAAATTATTTATCATATCTATACTAAGATTTTTCTAAAATGAGTTACTTTAAAATAAAATTAAAAAAATATAACCGAAATTTTTATAACATTTATAAGAATTTTAGTATCAACTTTTTAATATATACTAGAATTTTTTATATAAAAAATCTATATATATCAAAATTTTTATTTTTTATAAAAATTAATAAATATTATAAATTGATACCAAAAATTTTATAATTTTATAATAATTTTAGTTACGTTTTATTTTAACCTTATTTAACCGCGAATAATATCATATTTAAGGGGAAAATGATTATTAAGATACTTGAATTCAACTATAAATATCTCTTCAAATATCTTCCTCCCAAGTCCCAACTAATCATTAAAAAGGGCATTTTCTCAATCCAACTTCAACCGAACTATCCCCCAATAATCCCCACCTCTCTGCAATTCTCAACTGCCGTCCTCCACCAATGTCATCTACCGCCGCCGCAAACACAATCTCAACACCGACGCTGGACTCTGAGTCCCCCGCCCTACTCCAATCCATCACCTCCCATGGAGGTTACGCTTTTACCCGTATGGCCACATTAGCCGCTTCCGGTGACCAACGCGCTGCCGAGGCGGCATGTGAGATGGCCTGGGAGCAGCTTCACTCTGGACCTTGGCACTCTGTTCTCCCCGTTTGGCGTGATGCTTACTCCTTGGCGTGTCTCTATGTGGCCAAATTCCATTTCTCGAATGGTGAGTTCAGAGATGCTCTTAGATCTTTGGACTTGGGGATCATAATGGGCGGTCCTTTGCTGAGGAAAGATTTGGATTCTGCAATCGAAGTCGTTTCTGCCGCCAAATCCAGGCAGTATCATAACGGAGTAGCTGATGATAATAAAGGTCGCGAAAATGCAGGATCTCATTTGCTGGTTCCTCTACAGGAATTCGATAAGTCCGAGGTAAGACTCGTTTTCTACATTAAAAGAAAAAGAATCTTTTTCTTGTTATTCAGAAATTGGAGCTTTTAAAAGGCTGGAGATATTTATAGATAGAAAATTGCATTCAATCTATTCTTCTTCCTTTAATTGAAAATCCAATTGTTATAATATTATCTTGACTAATCATGAATTAGTACCGATTAGAGGCGGCTCAAAAATTTAGGTCAATGTACTATTTATTAAGCCCTCTAATCTTTTTTTTTTTTAACTCATTTTGAGGTCCTTATTTATTCTGTGGTCTTATATATATCCATTACATCATTTTATAACGCTGCTAGCTCCTTTTCTTCGTGTTTTATTATTTAAAGAATAGGATGGTATATTTCTGGTAAAGAAAATTGGTGTGGTAGTATGATATCTGAATTTAATTGCTGATGCTGTTTCCTTTTGATCCCATAGGTATCTCGAATTTTGCCAATAAGGTCATTGTCTTCCAAGGTTGTGATGAAGAGGTCCGCCCTATCTCTGGAGGCATTTCTATGCGAGTTTTTCCTCTTGGGTTCTCCCGTTATAATTACCGATTGCATGGCTCACTGGCCAGCCATGACAAGGTGGAATGATATGGATTACTTAAGAAGGGTTGCTGGTGATCGTACTGTTCCAGTTGAGGTGATTAATCTTCCTTTTTTTCTGTTTTTGAAAATTCAGTAGATATCAAATTCGTACTCATTCTGTGCTATATTCTATTTTCTTGAAATATGGTTTACCCCTAACTACATGTATAGTTTTTTTTTAAATAGTCTTCAATTTGATTTACTAAATGGCTACTTAGATAATTTTTCGTATTATGTGATCATGTGTAATTCTCAAGCAATTTTGTGGGAAAAGAATATGAGAAATGGAATCCTTTGCCGGGTCATAGGATTATTCTTAACAATAATAATGGACAAAAGGCTTCAGATATTTCCTTTCATAGTTGGGTCTATGGTGAATTGAACATGTTCTTATCATTTTTTGCAAAGCATTTGGAAGTGCCAAAACAAAAGGGAATTAATGTATTAGAAAATTTTCAAAATATTCATGCTGTAGAAATGATTGGTTAAGAAATGGTCAACTACATTAAAAAAGATGAAGAGAGAAATGGTTAACTGAAAGAATCTGGGGATTGGCTTAGATGGTTCAGCCACCCAATTTTGGATTTGGGAACCAAAAGATATTGTTAGCTGAAGTCTTTACAATTGTAATTTTTTTTTAATTTCACTACCTAGTTATTGTCACTAAAATTTCCTATACTGATGGAGCTTGTATTATTGAAAATTATAGTTCCATTTCATTTTTCATTTATTTTTGGCAATAATAATTGCAGTGAAGGTCATTACTTCGTATTTTAACTGAAAACTGGTAAAGTTTGGAATGCTTTTCAGGTTGGAAAAAATTACTTATGTTCAGATTGGAAGCAAGAGCTTATTACATTTTCAGAATTTCTTGAGAGGGTTCAATCAAATGGCAGTAGAAGTAAGGGCCCCACATATCTTGCACAACACCAATTGTTTGATCAGGTACTGATATCATCTTTCTTATATTTTATTCTTTGGAAGATCTAACTTCCCTGTTTTGTACTGAAGCTTCGTCTATAACAATGGCAGATAAATGATTTGCGGAAGGACATTTCTATTCCTGAGTATTGTTATGCTGGTGGTGGGGAGCTGAGATCTCTAAATGCATGGTTTGGTCCAGCTGGGACAGTGACACCTTTGCACCATGATCCACACCATAATATACTTGCTCAGGTATTGGCATGCACTGATTATTCCTAACAAATGGTAAGGTGAATTGTGGTTCCATGAAACCGCTTTAAGGCCTTATGCGTCTTGAGATTGATAGGAATTATGAAGCTACAAATTCAAGATGTTGAGTTTGTTTTCTGTTTTGGAGCTTAGATCATAATAGATGCAGTAGCTTGTCTCATCTTTCTTATGCTGCAATACATCTTGACATTTTATCTTGTGCTTTTATGTGACATGCTATGCAGTATGCACCCGTGTCTATAGTAGGCATTAAATAGGGATACCTAATTGATTAAGATTTGTAAATGTCAGTTCCCATCCTACGGGATCAATAAAAAAGAATTCCAGTTCTTCGTTCATTATGATCAGCAGCAACTCAAGGGCTCCTTAAAATGTGTTGTATCAAAGGGATGGTTTCATCATGGAAATCATCTTAATTGGGGAAGAAATCTTAATCAGCATCGTTTCATATTGCTATTATGCTTTAGTTGTCTGCAAAATCGGATGTCCAGACTGCTAATTTTAAAGATGTTTGATTTTGGGTCCTTGAATAGAAAATCAGAGGCATTTTCTTGGATTTGGTTTGCAAGGAATTAGAAATGTTTTAATCTATTTGCATTTTCTCGTAAGCATTGAACCATCTCTAAGGTCACATGTCTTACTGTACATACACTAAGGGGCCTTCAATCAATCTCCACTAGGGAAAGGGTAATAATTTTACTTTAAACCTATCTGCTTCGGATTTAATCTTTATTGCTATTCTGCTCCTTATTTTTAGGTTGTTGGTAAAAAGTATGTGAGACTCTACTCTGCTTCCTGTTCTGAGGAGCTTTACCCATACAGCGAAACTATGCTCCACAATTCTAGCCAGGTACCTGCTCTTGGTCCCCTCTTTTGTATTAATGAACTTTGCATAATAGTAGTTTGATAATTGTTTTATGACAGTGTCTCGTCCATGTAGACTTTAAACCTGTAACAAAAGAAAAGAGTGAAATACTTCTGGATTGGATCTACATCTCTCTATATGCTGTCGTTTATATCTGTTTACAAAACTTTTCTATCCCTTTAATTTTCCATCCTTCCAACCAATCCAAGTCTAAGTGATGAACACTAACAAAAGATGCATCCAATGTAGGTTGATCTTGACAACATAGATGAGGTGGAGTTTCCGAAGGCTCGTGACTTAGAATTCATAGACTGCGTTTTAGAAGAAGGTGCAATGCTTTATATCCCACCTAAATGGTGGCATTATGTGCGATCATTAACGACGAGTTTTTCGGTCAGTTTTTGGTGGAGTGATGAGTCTGGTAGCTCAGCCTCAGCTAGTTGATGATGCAAGATTTATTTGTCACATATAATATCAAAAACCCTTATCTGCTACAATTGCAGTAGATCCAGCCTGATAGAACAGTAAGATGATAGTGTATGGAGACTGTTGAGTGAACTAATGTAGCACGGGTTTAAAAGCTATGTTAACTTATAACAAAATAGGAATATAAATTAATTAAAGAGTATTGAAGTGTGCAAATTATATTATGGGTCATGTTATTTATAAGATGAATTTATTTAATTAATTTTTTCACCTCGAAAGCAAAAAATATTTTAAATTTAGTTTATAATAAATATTAATAAAGATGAGATGAAAAAAATTAGTTAACTAGATTCAGTTAATTGATTGGTTTCATATATGACATGCCGAGAATAACCAATAATACAATTAATGATTCTGCCTTGCCCTTAAAAGTTTTCCAGTGTCTCATATGGTCCAAAGTTTCTTTATGTCGACAATTTTCCCAAAGATAAATTGGGAATAAGTTTCACAATAACGACCAAAATATGTGAATAAACCACATTATTGTTTTTAATCCAATATGATGGTCAAATTTGGAGACCTAAGTGTCAAATTCACAAAATATTAAATTCATGCTTGAAATGAGAATTGTTCACAAAACAAAAGTTCAAGGGTCAAAATGAGAATTGGGTTATACTTTAGGGGTCAAATTGTCAATTTAGCCTTAAAAGTAAAAGACAATTTAATAAGTAATAAAATAGTCTTTAAAACATCATTAAAAGAATGTAATTAGATTTTATTTTAACCAACTATTTAATCTCAAACAATTCAACTAGCTTCTGAAACTGCTTTTAATGACAATTGCTGTCTGCTTAGCTTCCAATGGCAACAATCCCAAACTAATTTTACAATGTAAACACAATTACTCCGCATCAAGGAATGTTTAGTTACTCTAATATTATATTCTACAACTAAGCAATAGGCACTGACATCAGCCATGCCTTCTATACATCAAACTGGTATGCATTTCAATCAAACAGGCTAGGTGATCTTAACGATTTAAGTTAAGATCGAGTTTAAGTATAACAAAACAGTCAGAAAAGTTACCAGTTTCCGAACTGTAGGAGGCCTTTGCTGTCGCTTATACAAATTTCTGGTGTGGTTGAGAAATGACGAGCAATGACGAATGCTGAAACCAATCATTCAACCAGAATCAGTTTGCATGAAAGGGAGACTTACAACATTCGATAACAACTGAAACTTAAAGCCAATGTCAGTCACCTTAGTTATACATACAGGGAATCAGATACAACACTAACCTTTGTCCCAGCTATGATGGTGCCATTAAGGGGATGACTTGCACATGCTGTAACACCTTCAGATAATGGAACAAAAATATTTTTCTTTCTTTGATGGTTTGTCTCGGACAAACTCTCTGATTCCTCCCTAGAAAAAAACAAAACAAAAGATAAATGTATGATGTATCCATCCAGAATAACCTATTCAACCACCAGAGAACTTGATGACTAATGTAAGAAAGTTCAACAAGTCCCTCACTTGTAGTCCACGTGACTGGGAGAGCTTGTATCAGGATAGAAATCTAAAATATGAAGGCCACAGTCATATGATGATCCTACTGCATAAATCTGTACAAACAAATAATGGTGTGAGTTTTATTTAATTGCATGATGCATACGCCGCTAAATATTGAAGGACAAAAGTACAAAATTGTAGCATTAGTTAATATTGGTGCATATGCTGATTGTTGCACAATGCTAAAAAGTTGGTTTTCCTTTAATGAGCTAATAAGTAATTTATATCCCCTTAGAGGAAACTTGGTGGTTATCCTGAGTTTTAAGTGGTAATGGTAAACTGGACTACTTTTTATAAGGTACAGAAAATGAAATTGAACAAAGAAAAAAACAGCAATAAAAGAGTTCTTACGGAAGATGCTGGTAGCCATGAGGGTTTTCTCAAGTATAGCAAATCAGTTGATATGCTGGCTCCGGTCCTAACAAATTTAAATTAAAAACCAGAACTAAATGTCCAGTTACCATGAAATATCAAGCCATAAAATAAGAGAAATATTGTAAATTTATCCAACTTTTACTTACAACCAAGCTGGAGGAGGGCAATGAACATGCGTAACTCTTAAATTGTAAATATCCAAAACACCTGACCTGCAAGACATGAGGAATTGAAAAGAAGGAAATGCCAAAGTTAGGTTTTGAATCTTCTTTTTCTCCAGTGGAAATTTTCATAGAAGCAAATGGACACTTTAATTATGTTGGAGTAGTTTGTGTTCACGGGGCATTATAATTTAGTTTCAACTTTTTGGTTAAATTTTTAACAAAAATTGAGTCTGAACATACTTAGTTCCTACAACTCTTGTAGAGGGAGCTTAAGAAACTGACGAAAGAACTACACGGCTATAAATGAATTAGTACCCAAAGTACGGTTATTGTCAACTTGATACCTGAAGGAATAGAATTGCAATTAAGTACTCCAACTTTCATCCCTTTAAGCAGATTGCATACCTTGAAAAACAACATTCTTAAGCAGCTGATGACATGAATCTAAGATCAGGACAAGAAATGGGGGAAAGGGAAAAGAGGAGAAGAGAGATAAGGGGAGGCTGGTTTGGGATAGATCATTGTCATTTGACTAACAAGGGAAACAAGAGATGCAATTTGTTTATAGATTGAAAGTTGGAGTCCTTAGTTGCAAATATCTTTTTCTACACTAATTCAGAAATTTCTCTATTGTTTGGGTACCACATGTAATTAACCCTAAAAAATTGTTTTTCTTTGCTTGTTGAGAACTGATAGATCACAAGAACAAATGTGAGAGAAGTGTGAACATAGTCAATAATCCAGACTAAATTATCAATGAAGGAAAAAGTAATTAGCTTCATTCCATAACATACCAACCATCATCTAGATGGAATGCCAACTGATACGGGCAAGAAGGATCAAGATCAATGGAGTGTATTTCCTTGGGAACAATATCTGATTGTGCCTAAAAAACGAAGAGAATTAGTCATTATAAAACTTATTTCACATTATAGTAACAAACTGGGCTGATTCTGTTTTTACTTTAACATGATGGTTTGTTCCCATGTAACCTATGATTCATTCTAGAAGTGTTTACATGAACTTATTTTACATTATATTACTACTGTTTTTCCTGTTGGTTCCAGATCAAATAAGGACAACGACAATTCATTAGAGATGTTAAGTTAAATGCACTTTTGTGAAACAGTTAACATCAGGGCATTCATCAATATGGCCCTTCATGGCCATCTATCTGAAGTCCTTTTGAAAAATAAAATCTATCAGAAGCATGTGTTTCCTGAGGGGAAGAACATGACCAAAATTAAATTTAATAAATCATACCTTCAAAGATCCAATCTTTGACAACATTGATGCCAACTTCAAAGATACTAGAGGTGGATGACCTGCCTGAATGAGTGAAAACATCATTAATGTCACTACAAGCATCAAGAAGATAACTACATTTGGTCAACTTCCAAAGCTTCATTAACTATATGCATAATATATCATCAATAACTGAATCCAGACAGTTAAAGAAAAGGTGGTGTAGGATGGCTGCTGGACCCTTGCACGGTTTTCTTTTAAGCAAGGTTGTTAATGCCACCAACTGTCTGGCTGAAGTACTACCCAATATTTATTATATATCTTTATTACAATTAAGTTCCAAAATGGTTTAATATTCTTAATTCAGTATTCTGTCATTCATGGTAGTAGAACTATATATTCATGGAAGAATTATATATTCAGCTACATAACATACATCTTGATTGAAAGTACAATCACAAGCATGCATTTTCTCTGAGTTTGAGACCTGAGCTTATCTAAATCAATACTTATCAGAGTGATCAGTGTTTAGGAGTAATTGGCTATTTTTTTAACTCCAACTCTACATTCTAGTGGTTTCTATTCCTAAAAACAAAATTCAAACCTCAATGTCTTACCTCATTATGACATTGAAAAGCAGCAGATGTCCTCCCTCCTCGAAGATCCCACATATAAACATTGCCATCCTTACTAGCCCCAAAAATGGTCTGTGATAAATGCATTTACCAAGGCCAAGGGTTATTCAAAAAGCTCAAATAGAAAGCATTACAAGCAATAAATTGAGTAACCTCTTTTAAAGGGATGTGAATCTTCTTCAAATCTATCAGATTTGAAGCTTGACTAGTAAAGCCAATCCCCAATTCAACACTATCATTCACCTATAATTTAAGTTGGAACCAGTGATTTCTAAGCCATAAGCAAACTAAACTCTAATCTTGTCACTTTGTTTTTTTTTTCTGGCACATAAAAGGATGTACTTGAGGGGGCATGGGGATTCAAACCCCAGACCTCAACCTACTAAAGAAAGGTAGCAACAGTTTGGCTAAGTCCAAGTTGCTCAATTTAATAATAAATAAAAAGGAGATCTTCAATTTATTACCTGATTATCTACATGCAGTTGGATGGTATTGAGAGTGCTACAGGAACCAGTTACAAATTCAAGGCAAGGAAGAGGGCTTTTTCTTCTATCCCATATATTGACTACACCATGTGTGTCGGAAGCAATTAACCTACAGCAACCAACCAGCAGGAAAGAAAAGGTTTAGCAATTGAGCACAACTCAGTTAACAAAATGTGACCAAACTAACATTGGCAATATTGAAAAGATGACAGCCTTCATATGTTGTATAACCGTTTGTCAAAAATCCAGAAAAAAATGCCAGCACTGAAAATAAAACATTCCATTTACAGATTCCAAAATCATCAAAAAAATCAAATACTGGGTCAAGAACGTTAAGAGCAGTGACAATAAATAATATATTATCAAGCCGCTAATATTTGTTTCACAAGGTTATGATGCTTTTATGTTTTTGAACTTCACTGATCAAATTATCTAAAGCGCTTTCTCAAATATGAAAGGGTCAAATTAAATAAATAATATAAATGACTTCAAAAACCAAGCTCAGATTTGTTAAAGAATTACATTAGTTGACTGCTATTTATTTATTTTTATCATTGGGGGGCAAGGGACTTTTCTCGGCCTTTGACCAACCTTGACTCATCAGTTGCTGTAAAAGCTATGGCACATAGACCCTTATTGACTTCAGAACCAAGAACAGAAAGAGTGCGTCTTGTTCTTAACACCTGGGATAACAATGAAGAAAATCATGATTCACTGAAATAAAGTTATAGTCAGATTAGGGAAACTGTAAAAATTCATTGACAGTTGAGTTTTGAAAACAAGAACATGATTATATAATTTTATCAAGGAACCTATCATATAGATGGAAATTATGAGAACATTTAAACCTATTTGAAGCTCCGTTAGTCACAAACTGGAATACAGGATAAAAAAAGAGCTAAACAGGGCATGGGCGGATCATCAAACATGAGCTATGGAATAGTATTTATCTAATATTGGATCCAATACATGCATTCAAAAATTAAAAAGTTCTCATAAGTACACCAAAAGTAGTAAGCAAGTGCCAGGAGTGAATAAAAAGCAGAAATGAGATCCCGTAGCTGAGAGAAATTCGGAAACAAGAGATTAGTAATCAACTAGCTAAGATTCAAAAAGAAAATCACATTAACTATTGCTGAAAATTAACTCCATTCTCCTTTACTTATCAGACTTAAACTCTAAATATCTCAAATGCAGTCATACACATTTCCCTTGAAGTACTATAAGGACACAACCAAATCGAAACAGCAACAGATCCTGGACAACTTCCTCTGCCATGAACAAATGACAGATGATGGTACTGAGGGTTCACCACACCTTGTCAAAGTCAAACTGTCACACCCCAAATCTTCCCCAAATTAATTTGTTAAATCCCTAATTTTAAACCCTAGAAGTTGGGGGATTTATATTTTTTGGATTTAATGATCTTTTTGTAATTTCTGCAAACTTGAGGGTCTGTAAATAAATTTTGAAAACTCTGAACCCCTAATGTGTAATTTTACCATTTCCAAATGGTAACAACTTCTTCTTTCCTGTAAACCCGATTCTGTCTTAATGAAGGGATTATTTTTCTCCTTCAAAATTGGAATTTTTTCAGTTAAATCTTTGTATTTGAATTTCTGAATTTCCTTTTACAATCGGGAATTTCTTTTTCTCTTTTCCGTCCTCGTTTTGTTTTCTTTCGATCCAAGTCTGGTAATTTTTCGAACCCCCTTTTTTTGTTATTCTGTTCGATTTATTTCGGTTGTGTTGTGGAGAAGTGTTGTTTAGTTTGTTTTTGAGATGTGAACTTTATATGAATGTATTCTTTTGTTTCGGTTCTAAGTGCAGTGGTGTAAGGGGGTTTTGTTTTGTGCACAACCGATTGAGGTAAGGGGTTTAATTCGGTTTTAAAGTGGTTTGAGTGTTGGGTGTGTTTGTTTTCGAATCAGAAGCTTGTTGAATCGGTTTTAGAGTCGTTTTAGGGGGGGTTTGTCTGAAAATTGTTGTTAAGGACCTGGGAAAAATCTGGAATTTTTCCAGATTTTCTCGGGAATTTCTGGGTAAACCGAACCGACCGACCCAGCCCGATCCGGCCTGGCCCATGACCTGAACCTGACCCGAACCGGCTAACGTCATCTGCTGACGTCAGCGTTGACCTGGTGGCGTCACTGCTGACGTCAGCGTTGACCAGTGCTGACGTCAGCAGTTGACTTTTTCCGACCCGGTCCCATTTTATGTTTTTCGACGTCCTGAGTCCAATGGCGTTGTCCGTTTTTCGAAATTCGAACCCGAAGTGTCGTTTTTAGGGCTTTTATGTTCGAATGCCTTATGTGGAAGTTATCTTTAGTGGTTTCTAAAATCGTTTCTGTTTGCTTCAGGTGACATGGATTCCGACCCCGAGCACCTACCTCCTCCTCCTCTTGGACGACCACCCGTTCATCAGCATTCGAGACCTGCACGTGAGTATCGGTTTATTTCTGTTTAGTGTATTCTTCGGTATAGTGGCATAGTAGGGTGTCTAATGTTAATTATTATTCGTAGGTTCTACACCTGCTCATTCTGGTGGTAGAGCCGAGTCCAGTCGACGTCAATATCGTCGTTGAGTCTTCTGCTTCAGGTGTGTTCTCTTCTGTTAATTCCGTTAATTCTGTTATTCTATGTGTGTAAATTTCTGTTAAATTCCATATGATCATGCATCATCCTGACATCATATTTCTGATTCTGAATTTGTCATGTATGTCTCCTGTTAAATTATTAGGCATGCATTCTGATTTTATATCCGCACTTAACATTGCATCTGGTTGAATATTTCTGTACGGAGGAAGTTAGTGATTAATTCACTTCTGTTCAGTGGCTCCACCTGCGGGTCGAGTTCCACTTCTGTTGGTGTGATGGAGTTAGAGTGGTTCAGGGGGAACCTACTCTTCTGATGGTGTTCGGTGTTAGGTGCATTTCATGCATACATTATCATCTGCTCTATTATGTTATCTGATATTGTTTGTCTGCACACTAGGCTCCCTAGCTTACACCCTTTCAGTTCCCTGTTTCAGATCTCGGACCTAGTCTACGTACGGTACTTGGAGGATACTGATTCAGTTTAATAATATTGTATGTTTTACCGTTTTATTTCCGGATTATAAACTTTTATTGGATATTATTTTTGTAATAAGGACTTGAGACTTTTACTCGGATTTTTCTGAATTATTAATGTTTATTATTTATGGGTTGAACTTTATATTTATAAACGTTTAACTTTTCAGCATTTAAAATTATTAATTATTTAATAATTTTTCTGAATATTATTTTAATTTTATAAAAATCCTAACTTGCAAATCAAGTTTCAGTAACGTAAACCCTAACTTTTAACCTAAGAAATTAGGTAAATTTTAGGGGTTACACAAACACTCATTCACTCCTTGTGGGGTCAATAGCTTTCTTAATTTCAATAGCCCAGAAGCTAATAAATACTCAAAAAAAATCTCTTTACCCTACAAAATATATCTATTTATAAGAAAATTACCACAAATTTTACCAAGACACCAAATTTTGAAATGGTTATATAGCAAAGGTAGAAGAAACTTTGGTGCTTCTGCAAAATTCATGTCATAATACGGTTATGGTATTTAGCACTAGAAGCAGTTACCAACTATAAAATGCAATATTCAATTCTACATGGTCCTCTCTCTCTCCACAGTACTCATAATCTTTTTAAAAGGTGTTAAGCAAATTAAACAATCATAAATCCACACCTAAATTATGCCGGCCCTAGCTGGTCTTTGTAAAAAAATGGTTAATATACTGGTAGATTTCCACATAAGCAAATAAATATATTTATTATTGAAAATACTATAATTATTTTCAAGTTTAAACCATATCAATGTTAACTGTTAAGTAAAGACATTAGAAAGGGAAATGGTTGCCAAAGACTTTTGATGCCATGTTAAATTGAATGCCCAATTAACCCAAAAACTTGAGCTGAAAGGAAAGAACCCAGTATTATATTTAAGCATCAACAATCACATCAAAAGGGGAATGAACACTAAATATATTTAATAATTTAACAAACTATAACTACGGGTAGGGAGGCACTAAGTAAAGATATATTAAAAAGGGAAATGGTTATCAAAGTTCAAACTTGAGCTGAAAGGAAAGAACCCAACTAATATATTTAAGTATCAACAACAATATAGGCATGAATATACAATTAGTTGATCCATGAAGAAGATTAGCAATTATCACCTCCAATAAAGAGACTTATCATATTTGACAAGAAAACCAAAAGAGAAACTTACCTCAACTGGTTTAGAAGAGACATAACCAATATCAAAAATCAGTACTTCATTACTTTTCATAGAAGTGCACGCAACCTAGCAAAGTAAACAAGAACATTATGATGACTGCTAACTCTTGCATATGGCAATTGCAAATTATAATAAAGTAAAAAGGTCTCGCGATCATATACAAATAACTAACTGGATAAAATTTTGTGGATATATAAGTGAACCTCATCTTGGTTAGCAACATTCCATCGAACATCATCAAGTTGCCGTTGCAAATTGAGGTGCATTAAATGCTTACTTTCATCTTCATGTAAAGCTATTCCAAGGAAATAACAGAAAATACAAGTAAAGTGGACAGGTAAGAATTTATCATAGATGAACATAAGTATGAATCCAGATAGAAAATCATTAAAAAAAGGGAATACACAAAGAAAAGAGCAAAACATATTTATACACTTCAAAAAGTACATTTTTTTAGGGGTGGGTAGCTGAGACGATATACATTTTACTTTGAATACAAGACAGGGAGTTTAAAGAGATTAATTTGCTTTTCAGGTCCACCAAGTTTATCATCATCCTTGGTTCAGGTTTAAAACGTATGCATGGGGCAACAATGAGGAAGGCCCAGGAGAAATGAGTAATGACTGTAAAACGGGCCATCCAAGAGGGTGATGGATCAATTTGCTGATTTAAACATCCTGAATCCTGAACAAATTTCAAGATGATAAGACGGTATAATCGAAGAACCAAGAAGATGATTACTCAGGTAGTAAATTTACATCATGGAAAATCGACTCCTAAACCAAATATCGGGATGGACTTACACTCCACTCTGTCATAACTGTACCATGATGCAGTAATATGCAAACAGGTGCACATCAAACCAAGTTTTTGGATATATTGTTGAACAGTTAGCATCATCTACTTAGGAATACACGCTCCATGTTTAAAGAGGCATGTCAAATGAACAATCTTTGCCAGATGTCTTTTTCCTTAATGCACAAAACAACAGCTTAAATGCGGGAATTTTGTTTACATTTCTTACATAAATAACTAGCACGTACCAAAAATGTCAGGACATTGTGACAAAAGCATTTTAATAATTTCAATATTCTATTCAACAAATGTACACCAGACAGTCACCAGTCATGACAGAATGTAGATTAGACATTTGTGGAAGTTGGGGAAATATAAGTGTAAAACAAGTTAATCAACTTACGTGGCAAGGAGCCAGTACCCTGGCAATATAGAGTCTCAAAGTCATGAACAGTTAAGCACCCCGATTTAGTCACAGAAACCAAATATATCCCCTGTAGACATTTATTGCTTAAAATATCAAGGGAAGTTGGTGGGAAAGAGAAAGAATGACCAAAGAGCAATAAAAATGTAGTGAAAAGGGAAAGGAGAGAAAGGAAAATAAAATTAAGAATGATCAAGCTTCTCTCATTAATCTGATTAACACTTTATCACAAAACTGCCACATAGAACACAAAACTTGAATTCAATTGCTTATTTAGTAGAGGTGTGATAGGGCGCACGAAAATAACACAAATCTCCTAAAACCACAAACCAAAGTTACAAGCCTTGATCAGTACAAACACTTAAAGGAAGTTACTATTCACAGATATCACATGAACCAATGGCCATAGCAATCCACAACTAACACCGATTCTACACGCACCAAGCCCCTAAACTGCAGTTTACAGATTGACATTATTTGTAAGCATGTTATAATTCGATCACTTTTGTTTGTCCCCAACTGGACACTCGATAATGAGAACTTGCATTTTCAAAAAGGAGTTCACAGGTTCAAACCCTGAGAGGGGAGGGAGGAATTCATGTGATGGGAGAGAGCTATACTCTCTATCTGTCACACAAGTGACATGTGCCCAAAAGAAAATGGTCACTGGATATTACCTTGAAATGCTGGGTTCTAATAAACTCCAACTTTTCTCAAAATATGGCATGATAAGTTCTAAACATGTTATTGAACCAAATTTTAAACAGCATAATTCAGCCCATATTCAACATTACTTCAAGTTCGATTGTAGTCCAAAACATTTCATTCTTAATCATCCAAATCATATATGTGTGTACGTGTCATTCTTCATGTACGAGCTTTACAAGAAATAAGAATAAACCAAAAGCCATCAAGAAACAAAACTAGCAGAGCAAATTTATGAGCAAAAGGCACTGCAAGCTATAATTTTATTATTAGTATTGCGAGGCTTCACCTTGTTGTCAAAGTCCACTGCAGATATTCCTTGCCTGAAAAAATCATAATAAGCTATCTTTTGAAATGAAACAAGGAGCATGAATAAAACAATTCTCAGGTCTTAAAATTGCAAAGTTGAATGTTAAAACAAAAGGACGAATAACAGATTAGATGAATTGAATTCTCGAGAGTATGACTTGTAATAACTAGTAATTGTAGAAGAAAAAGAAAAGGTAAGAAGCACAAACATTCTGAATGGAAGCTGATGACCCAAATTCACAGCATCGTTAACCCGATTCATCTACAGACAGATGTTTAGACGTCATAATCCAGCAAAATAAACAGAGTAATTGAACGGAATAATATATATATATATATATATATATATATATCACAAAAAGCAATGTGATACATACATGGGTCTGGCATGGGTTTCCATCAACGTGATAAAAATGAGGAAAAGCAGCAATCTAAATCACCATAAAGCAAAAATCAGTAATTGACCAAATCAACCATAAAAAAGCTTTAAAAAAGTTATAATAAGATTTGAAATACCTCGGAATAAGATTGCATGAGGAGAGGAGAAAGGCTGTGGCGATATTTGGGGTGGGATTTTCCGTTCAATTCGAGTTCGCTTCTTCGCCATGGATGCGGCCTTTGGATTTGAAAGAACATTTTGATATTCAACAGTTACTAAAACTTCAAAGCAGTTGAAAAAGATATTGACAGAAAAATAAGAGAGAGTTCTTTACCTAGGCTTGGGTTTAGGGTTTTCAGAATATGGTTTGGAAGGAACCAAGTATTTGTCCATCATTTACCAGAGAGATGAATTAATTGTGAGCAATCGTGGAGATTTGCTCTGTAGAGTTTCGACTTTATTACTATTGTTTTCGATAAGCTATGTTCCATTTTCGTTGTTTCCCGCCATTAGGGTTTACCGCTGAAAAGGAAAAAAAGCTTAAATGAAAAAAATGTATATATTGTATTTCTAAATTTTAAATATTTAAAGTATTTTTTAAGTATATAAAATTTAAATATTATAATTTTAGTGTTTTATTATTAAGAAGTATTAATAATATAAACCAATTAATGTTTGACATGTGTTACTATTTAACTTTTTTAAATATTTTTTAAAAAATTTATACTCTTAAACCTTAAATCGTCGTAGTTTTTGTCGTTAATCATTGTTTCTGGACGATCATTTTTTTTAACAAGCATTGTCAAAAATATCACACTATATCAATCGAATACAAAATCATCATTCAACTAACATAGAGATAGATGTTTTTTTCAATGATATCGTGTTTGAGAAAACAACTACTTAAATTTGATAATCGAAAGATTACATTCAAAGACGATAATCAACTACAAAATGATGACAATCAGAAAGTTTAAATTTAAAAAAATTAGCAATTTTAGAATTGGTTTTTTAAAAATCATTTTTTTTTTGGAATTTTTAAAATTTTAAATATTTTATGTAAAAAATTTAATTTTTAAAATAAAAATATCACGTATTATAGTTTAAAAGTTTATAGATTTTTTAAAAATAATTAACTCTTAAGCACAAAAATTTATAATAATCTAAAATTTAAACATATATTTAAAAAATACTTTAAGAACCTAAACTTAATATATATATTAAGCAATTATTTTATTTAAATCAAAAGAAAATAAATTCTTTTATATAAAAATTTCTAGTCAATAAAATTATCAATTTCTTTTAATTTCATTCTTAATATTTTTACTTCATAGGTATAAGCAAAACTAAATTTGAAAATTTCAATGTTTTATAAATCAAATAAGAATCAAGAATCGTTTCCATGCAAGAATTGACAATAAAAAATAGAAAATTAAATCTGAAATTGAGAAAGAGAATCGAAAATAAAAACAGACGATGATTCGAAGCCATTCAATTGATCAACCTAATTAGATTTCCCAGAAAAAGATTTCATCAGACATTCAATTTCATAGCAAAAACAGTGAAATTGGATACTTAGCAGAGATATATAAAAAGAGAGAAACTAATGTATGATTAAGCTCTCTCTCCCCTAATCCTCCTAGCAAGCTGAATATCCTTAGGCATAATCGTAACTCTTTTCGCGTGAATAGCGCAGAGGTTAGTGTCTTCAAAGAGCCCGACAAGATAAGCTTCAGCAGCTTCTTGGAGAGCGGCGACGGCGCTACTTTGGAATCTCAGATCCGTCTTGAAATCTTGAGCGATTTCCCTCACCAGCCTTTGGAATGGAAGCTTCCGGATCAACAGCTCCGTACTCTTCTGGTACTTCCTGATTTCTCTCAACGCCACCGTTCCAGGCCTGAATCGGTGAGGCTTTTTCACTCCACCGGTGGCTGGAGCAGACTTCCTAGCGGCTTTCGTCGCCAACTGCTTCCGCGGCGCCTTACCTCCCGTTGATTTCCTGGCTGTTTGCTTAGTACGCGCCATTGATTTCTCCGGCTTGAAAATAAAAAGCAGAGAATGAAAGAGCTTTTTGACGGAAATTGAATGTAAACTGATGACTCAATTGACAACGAGTAGTGCGAGTGGGTATGGATTTAGGGGATATTTATACCGGGAAATTTTGAGAGGAAAAGAAAAAAGAGGGACCGCGCGCGCGGGAACTTCGAAACATTTTGGTTGTTAAATATGGACAGTCCGATTATATTATTACAACTATAAATCGACGGTTCTGAATTGTTGTAAGGGTTTGCGATCCGCGTGGAGTGCGAGTGGCCAATAAGACGTGTTTGTGAATGTCGCGTGGATTATGTCCACGTGTATAAGTTTCTAACTATGTTGTCGAGGAAAAATTATATCTTGGGTCAGTCCCACCACCTGAGACCAACCAATAAAAAATGTTCACTTCATCAATTTTTCCATGTTATAATTTTCTTCTAAGTGAATCTTCACTTGAAAAATTAAAAAATAATAAGTGGACAGTTTCTATTGGTTGGTCTCATAAATGACGTGGTAAGACTGACCCATAATATAATTTCTCGTTGTCAAGACCAAGCTGCCGGACATTATGTAATTAGATCCGAACAACGACCTACTCTAACTGGTAAAAGTTTGTTTTATATACACAGTGAAGCAGGAGATGAAAAATCACACCCAGTTGTTCGGAGGTGAAAAATCATGAAATCTGAAGGAGACCTCTCCGGCAGTGTCTCGCCGTAACCGGCCGTCCGACTGCTCACTTGAGGGTATGCTTCCATTTGGTTCATCAGGTGGCAAAGGCATTATTTGATTGTCGTTAGGTTGGTGGGCTAATCTAACCTCAGGTGGCAATGGTAACGCTGATGGAGAGGGAACCAACTGCCTGACACTGCTAAAACCTCGGGGAGCCAACGATTGATCCCACAACAAGACGTGAATTAGAATTGGCACATTGGCATGCCGGTGTAGTGAGAGCTTTTGACTTAGGGAGACGGTATCGAAGCATCGAACGGCTCCGGTCGATGAAACCATCCATGGAAGAACCTTCTGGTTTGATAATCTTGATACATTCAGCAGCCGGGATGCGCTCGATGCTTCTCTGTACAGAGTGCTGAGTCCTGATCTCGTTGAGGGAAGGTTTTCGTCATCATTGTTGGATATATGGACATCAATGACAGATGATATGTAGATGAATCCCTGTTATTAAACAGAGAACAATGTATAAGCAAATGTTGTCATAGAGACAACCATGGAGAATCAGATGGCATACCTCTTCTCTGCGGCTAATGGCGAACCCGAGCTTTATGTCATCTTCTTTTAGTTTGATCTCGATCGGAATTTCTTCGGCAAGAGGAGCGTACCATAGACGTACAGCTCGAACGACTCCAAGGTCGACCCCATGGTAGTCCTCAAAACCATATAGACTTGCATTGGCTAAGTTTGATAAATCAGATAATGACCCAGCATTCACAGTAGCCGAGGCAGTTTCCCCAGAGATCTGCTCAAAGAAATTACAGAAAATTTAGTTCCAATAATCAGATGAACATGAACCAGTTTGCCTAGAAATTTAGCCTTTCCTAGGGTTTAAAATCGTCATTTGCTAACATCAGTGGTGAACAATTTCCAAATACTTCAATTTAAGATATTGACTCCCTACTGCTTCTATCCAAAGGAGGCTTTGGCATGGTATTGGTACCTTAGTGAGCAAGGATTCAGTCTGGATATTCACAAAAACAATGGGGACCCCGGAGGCCTGAGATGCAGTAAGCCACGCATTTGCTCGAGCAAGGGTATCCTCCAAGACGTTGTATCGAGAGGCCATTCGATCTGAAGCTTTGGGAGGGAGGAGAATAGAAAGAAAGCTGCTTGAGTTGGGAACTGATAGCACCTCCTGCATCTTCCTCTCCCACGGATATGAGACATATCCATCCTGAAGCCTTGTTCTTTCTAGTTCATTGACCATCCTGGAGTTCCTTGAAGCTGTAAACTCATTGTTCAACATCAAATCAGAAAGTAGGAGGAAAAACTGAAGGAAAAGAATCAAACTTCTATTCTCAAAAACTTATGATGAACTTCTATGCAGAGGTACAACATGAACACTCTACTTGTCCCTATTCATATTCAAAAGGATTATCTTGATTCTTGCAGAGTTATGGTCTATCTACCAACAGCAAACAATTTATGCTCATCATCCCTTCCATCATTTCAAGCTAAGAAATACTAAACCAATATGAGACTAGTTTTTTATTTTGATAAATTCCATTTCCCAACATGTACACTTAAGTCCCTAAATAACAATCTAGAAGCTTTGTTAATTGGTGATACGAAAGCAAGCCTTTTCCAAGCTGAACACTAGAGCCCACCATGGAAGACGGGTATGAAAAAAAAGGATAAAAGAAGCTAGCTTTGAAAAGTATGTGAGCAATAATGGTTGTAATCAACGAAAAAGGCAGGATTTAGGTCAATATCGGCAGATACACATCCAACAAAAAAAGTTGACTTCTAAAATATTTTTAAGAATTAGAAGTTCGTTTTTAATATAAAATGATTTTTTATTTAGATTTTTAAATATATAAGATGAGATAATATAATTTATTAATTAATAAATCTTAATTTATAATTTTTTATACAAATAAAAGAACATTTTATGTGTAAATATAAATAAAAAATATTGAAATAAAATAAAAACTTAAGGATGCTGAAAGTTTTTATTTTTTATTTTTAAAAATTAATTAAGTTTTTAATTTTTTTTCACTCAAGTAGCTTACTCGATTTTTCTTTTAAAAAATATTGAAATAAAATAAATTATTATTACACGTGTCAAATGCAGAATTTGGTACGGAACAGAAACACGGAGATTCCAGGCAATAAAGGTTGAAAAGTCGAGTGCAAACAAAAAGAAAAGAAATTATTACTCGAGCGAGCAGGCCCACTCGGTGGCGAAATTATAGTCAAAAGGAATTTAACTCACCTTGCAACTCGAAGCACTCGGACTCAGTCCGATCCAAGAACCCGACAGCGTAGTTTGGATCCGCTATCGACCTCAGCATGTATTGCTTTCTCCCGCCAGACTCGTTAGGCACGATACATGCCTGCAGCTGAGCGAACTCGTCGTTGCCTCGCCTGACGCGGACGAGAATCGAGGTCTCCTTGTTCTTATATGAGCTATAAAGGATCTTCTGGACTCTGCTCTTGCCGCCTTTAAAAGGCGATTTATGTCAATCTTGAGCCGGATCCAATACGAATCTCCTCAACAATATCGCCGGTCTGCAGCATGTCTCCGGCCCATTCGTCGGCCTTCGAGCTCCCTTTTAGACACACGATCGAGAGTACGTGCGGCGATCTCGTGCTCTCCGATTGCACAGTTCGGTCCATGGGCATTTCTCGGGTCGGACAAAACGCTATATAATCCTTGCAAACACCGTGTAGACAATCAACACATAAAATTCAAGATAAGAGAAAATCAAAGAAAATTATATAAGGCAAATCTGCTGAAAAAGGACAGGTTTAAAATCGGAGGATCTATGAATAAAAGTAGAATGTCCTGGATCGTACAAAGGAAGCCAGAGTCAAGGACAGGGACGAACGACTGATAATTAAAAGGAGAGATAATAATATATATTATTTCGTTGAAAAAATATTGAAAATATTAAGATACGGCAAATCTATTGAAATATGACAATTAAGCTTTTTTTTTTTTCTTCTTATAATATGTTTTAATATTTTTTATTTTCAGAAATATGACATGACAAAAATATAGGCACGTAAGACAGAGCTATTATCATCTTCCTACAAAACATGTTTGATAGGATTTATAACGTCACCGTTTATATATATCAAGACATTTTTTTTTTCTGATATAAGATTAATTTTTTTACCTCTTTTTAAACATGGCACACGCGTATTACACCATATTAAACGATTCAAACCATTTAATATTTATTATCGGTCAATATATTTATTTCATTATTATAGTTCGTGTAAAATAAACTTTCAAATACAATACGAATATTAAAATAAATTTTTGAGTATAATACATGGATTTCTAATAAATTTAATTTCGAACAACTGTACAGTAAATTCAAGAACTAAATAGAATAATTTACATTTAGAACCTGCCATTTATGCTTTTCATATGATTCCTTTCTACGTAGTTAAAAATTTCCAGAAAGGGTTGAATTGAAGTGGAAAGGACAGGAAGGAAAGATTATGAACATCTCCGTTGCAAAATTTGAGGGAATGGGAAACCAAAGATCCAGTTTTTGTGTTGTTTTATATACACAGAACCTCTCGCCGGAGTTAGAACTCAGTGAAAGAAACGATCCGTCGGAGCTCAGGTGAAGGTGGCGGTAATGATGGAGCCTTCAGTTTCCTGAAATATTCCTTTATATCTATTTCTTCTGCCGTTACGTTCTCCGTCAAGTCATCCTCTTCTCTCGACGGGATAAACGGCGGTCGGTATACCTCCGTTAACAGGTCCCAGTTGACCCCTTTAAAGAAAGCGTGCTCCTTGATCTCCGACGCGCCTCCGTGATACCCGAGTCTCTTTCTCGGATCCTTCTTTAATAACCGTCCGATGAGATCCGTTAGAGCGTTCCGTTCTCCCATGAAATCCGGTTCCTTGGTCAAGATTTTCCGAAATGTTTCTTTCCGGTTTTCGCCTACGAACGGCGTCGTTCCGTAGAGCATCTCGTAGCATAGAATCCCGAGGGACCACCAATCGACGGCGAATTCATGTCCGTGTCCGCGTAATACTTCCGGCGAGACGTATTCGTCTGTGCCCACGAAGGAGTTCGAACGTTCCTCGTTTGATAAGCTCAGCTTCCGTCGATTCAACGGGCTGACTCGTGCCGATTTCGCTTTGTACAAAGCTCTTTCAATTTTGATATCGGGTATGACAGGGATGCACCGAATGAAACTATTCCGAAACAACCAGTTCCGGTCATTTTTGTCGTCGGTTAAAGATTCCGATGATCGTTTCTTCTTTAAATTACGTGAAAGGTCAAAATCCGTTAGCATTGCGTGACCCGATTGTTGAATGAGAATGTTCTCCGGCTTGAGGTCTCGGTAAACGACGCCGAGGGAATGCAAGTGCTCGAGAGCACAGAGAATCTCCGCCACGTAAAACCGGATGACGTCGGGGGAGAAAACCCGGTCGATTTGATGGTATCGAAGGAAGAGGAGATCGGAGCCAGGGCAATAAGGGATGGCCCAAGCTAGAAACTCGGCGGTATGAAGGTGACCCAAAAGCCGAGGTAGAAATGGGTGGTGGGATTCGGGGTCGGCGGCCGAAAGCTTCTCCAAGACCGCAATCTCCAAACGTGCACGACGGTCGGCGTCGTGTCTGGATCGTTGAACAACTTTGAGAGCAAACGGCGAACGGGCGGTTGGGTCAACGACGGTGTCGTGGACAAGAAAGACAGTTCCCATTGCTCCTGTGCCTAGTATTTTAATGGCTTTAAGGTTGTCTAAATTTAACTCCAGTGAAAATGGCGGTGAAGACGAAGGATTATTCTCCATTTCTGGCGGAAAAAACAAAACTTTCTTTTCTTTTTGCAGGAGTTTTTTATTCGAATTCTTTTTTTATATATTATTTTAATTGAATTGGATTAATTAGGTATAAATATATATGTTTTACAAGTGTAATGAGTTGTTTAAAGTCAAAATTAAGGGGAAAAAGGTTGAAACGATGACACCTTGGAACGTATTAACTGAAGTCAATTAACCATATAATCGAATGAAATAACTTTTGTTACAATTCTTTTATATAAGATTAATAGATTTTATATTCAAATTAAATAAAATAACTTACGACAAATGTTTTGTTCTACCAAGTAACTAAATTACAACAACGAATCGGACTGGAAATTCGAATAGTAAAATATTTAATTTCGGACTGAATTAAATAAATGTTTTGTTACAACAGGTCGGACTCAAAATTTAAATAATAAAATATATCTTATACGATGTGCAATCATTTTATATATTTTAAAACTTTTTCTAAAATGAGATTAAAATTTTCGTCTTGCTCAAAATATGATATTCTTTTATATTCAAATTCATGACAAGATAATATATATATATATCGATGATTAATTAATTAACTTTTAAATAAGAATTTAATTTGAATAAAAATATTGATTATAGATATATGTCGAAATAAAAGTACGACCAAGAACGAAGTTACACGAATAATGAGATATGCTCATTATAAGACAAATTTATTTGTACCTGTGAATGCACCATCAACCCTAATAAATTTTTTTTCTTAGATAATTCATAAAGACCCTATTTTGAATATAATTTTTTATTTATCAATCAATCATTTTAAACATGCCTAATAATAAAATTATCATAAATAAAACATAAATTAATAAATTTATTATTAAAATCTCTATTTTTATCAATAAAAAATAGGAGTCTAAATTTTTAATTTATCCTCTAATCAAAAGAAGGAAAAATTATATCATGGGTCAGTCTCACCACCTGTCTATAGGACCAACCAATAAAAAATGTCTACTTCATCAAATTTTTCATGTTATAATTTTTTCCAAATGAATTTTCACTTAAAAAATTAAAAAATAATGAGGTGGATAATTTCTATTGGTTGGTCCATGGATGACGTGGTGAAACTGACCCATGATATAATTTCTCAAAAGAAGGGGGTAAAATGTACTTTTTGAGTGGGAGGTGGTTCACATAAATGCACATAAGCAATTAAGAATTAATTTTTTTTATATATATACTAAATTTCCTATAAAAACATAAAAGTTTAATATATATTAAAAGATTAATACCAAAATTCTTATAATTTTTATAATAATTTATATAATTATTTTATTTTAATTTTATTTTAACCGGTTTCATTTAAAAAAAATTAAATAAAGGTACAAGGGTAGTTCAAAGTCTGAAATTAAGGCACTGAAAATCATTTAAAAGCTCATGAGAAACTAACTGACACATCTGTCACGTGTTCAACGATGTACATGTGTTTCTTTCGAACAACACAGAAAAATATAATACCTACGGAACTGGGAACTGGACAAGAGAGAGCTGACCAAGACAATGACAACAACAGTTTTTACATGGTTTTCAGTGGAGGAGCAGAGAAATTATATGAACTATTTACATTATATTATTTATAAGATTATTCAGTTAAATATATTTATTTTATTATTTTTTTTGTCTTATTTTTTTTATTAAGCAAAGGTTTACTTATTAAAACTGTTTTTAAATTCAATTTATATATTAATAAAGATTTAATTGATAAAAATATAAAATAAAAATTAATGAAATAAATATATTTGATTGAATAATTTTATAAATAACGTAATAAAAATTGACCCACAATATAATTTCTTTAAAGGTTCAATAAATATTTGTTTAAAGGTGTTAATATGCATAAAAATTCTATAGTTTTACTCTTTTTTAATATGAAAAAAATAATTTATATTCTATTTTTAATTATAAAGTTTAAATCCTAAGAGTTAAATCTAAATACTAATTTTATATTTTTTTTAATATTAAAACATATTTAAAAATATAAAAAATGGAGAAATAATTTTTATTCGTGTTGATACCTAAGGCTTGTTTTTAGGTTTTATAGATTAGGATGATTCTAAAATTTAAAATTTAGTGTGTAAATTTTATTTTTGATAGGTTGAGTTTTTATATTTTGTTTTAAAAATTTTGATCTATTATTTAATTGTGAGTAGAAATCCTCTACCTATTTATCATGCCTACTATTAAAAAAAATTAAAAAAATTGAATTTTAAACCTAAACCCTACCCTCTAAACTTTACACCCTACTCTTAATTTCCTAAACCCTAATTGAAACCCCTAACTTTAAACCCTAACCCCTACACCTTACCCCTAATTCTTTAAATCATAACTGAAACCCCTAATCTTAAAGCTTAAACCTTATACCCTAAATCTCTACTTTAAAACAAAAGTACGAATAGAGACATGAGAATGAGATAAACGAATTGCACCCTTTGATCGTACAGTTTATTTCTACCAGAGTAAAGGAAAACAACACCATCCATATTAATGTCTGAGAAATACAATCGAAACAAATAACTCCTTACGCCTAACTCGTAAGCACGCAGCAAGAAGCAAAACTTAACTGACCCTTCAGAAAACACCAACTCCAAATGAAATTGCTCTACGTACAAGACCAACAAACCGTATTTCTAAGACAATTATAGCACTAAAAATAAGAACTTCACCGTGATCATGTGAAGATGGCATGGCTGCCATTGTTAGGAGGCATTATCCTGCTCCATTTCAGAAGCCGGCTCATCTTCTTCGTCGAGAGAGTCGACCCCATGAGCAGCATGGCCATGTCCAAACACCTTAATATGCTCTATGAGGGACCTTTTGTGTTTAAATTCAGACCCACAAGTGCAATACCATTGCTTCCCGCAGTTCTTCTCGTGGGTTCTCCAATCACCTGGGACGGCAAACCTCTTCTCACATTTCCTACACATGAAAGCCTTGATGCCGTGCTTCCTCTTGTAGTGGGTTTGAAGGGTTTTGAAGTCTTTGAGCGGCTTGGACTTGGGGTGATCGATGTTGTTCTGGCAACCTGGTGCACAGCAATAGCAAGGCAACCTCATCATGGCCGTCGGTTGTGTTCCCCTTAGGGACTCCGGACCCTTCTTGTACTGAGATCCATTCCCCCACATATGCATCTACATAAAATCACTGCTTAGGGATTGGCTTTCGAAGATTTTGGGTATGTTTTATTACAAAAGTGTCGTCTCTAACATTAACCTAGTCCGAACTCAACGTGCCTTAAGCCCTTAACCTTGTCCGAACACACCAGGAACAATCAGCCACTACAGTGTCGGATGCATGCAGCCTAGGAGAGCAGTTATATCCTATTTTTTTCGGAAACAAGCTTAAATAAATGTGATTTTTCTTTTTAATTAATTGTTTAAAGGTAATTTTCTGCACATTGAAAAAAAATAGTTTAGACTTCATTTTTAAAATTCTAGATCCATTCACCACGTGCAATGCAAGCTTCAACATATAAAAGAGCATATTGTTTGGTATTGTTCACTGTTCAGTCACGTAAAATTAAGAGAAACTAATATATATGAACTGGGTTAGATCAAACGATAAATAGTTGATATCGTTTAGGTATGTCTCGAGTTAGATATTGTATATATAAGAAATCCTCGTCGGAAGTCTCGCTCACTAAAATCAGGCTCATCTATCCGGATTAGTGTCGGCAAAAACTTAAAAACTGGGCAACAAAAAAGAAAGATTGATCTTATATTCTCAGATCAGGGTCTAGATTTGCTCTTTATTTTCAAATCCTTGAAACCACAACCACAACCCTAATTAGACCGTGTGTTTCATTGTAATAAAAAGTGAAGGCTCCAAAAGAAGTGTAGAAAAAGAAAGATAATACTATCTGGACATGGAACAGGAACATATACCTGCATGTTGTTGTATCTGTTGAAGGTCCTGGAGCAAAGTGGACACGAAAACTGTGTAGGTCCAATCAGAATTTGAGCCGGTGTTGGGATCCAATACTGACCCTTGTTGAGTTGACTCGACTGCAACTCTGAATCCACACTCACATCATCATCTTCTTCTTCTTCTTCTTCACCTGCAGACGGAAACCTGGAGATCAAACCAGTGGAAGAACTAGGGTTCGGGAGACCCAAATGTAGAGCAACAGCGACGGATTCTTCATTGTCACCGCTCTCGTCTTTGTCCTTGTTTTTCTCCTCCGTGGGGCTTGAACCGAGAAGGGGAAGGGCTTCTTTGAGCGGCGGAGAGCTGGGCGGTGGAGCTTGAAAATAGCGGGCAAAAGAGTTTTCATAGATGGTACTATTGTCGGCATAAGATGGAGCCTGAGAAGAAGATGGAAAAGGAAAGAAAGTATTGAGATCAGACCGTCCATGGTTAAAGGAATTGGAATCAGACATGGAAGATATGGAGGTTGAAGAGAAAGAGAATTCAGAAAGAAATAAAGGTTAACCAAAAGTTTCTATGGGGAAGACTGAGCAAAATGACTGAAGTAATTCTAAAAGAAACGTGTCTCTGTACAAATGAACGCATCAGTACGAAAAATTATTAGAAGAATTATATTCGTTATGTCAATCGTAGTTCTAATTAGTTAAATTCATCTATTTTATTCTTTTAACATAAATCATTAGAGAATTTTTAATTATTAAATAGTTATTTTAAAATAAACGAATTTAATTAGTTAAATCACGGATGACATGATAAATAAATTTATTACTTAAATTATAAATAATATAATAAATAATAAATAAGGTTGATATAATTTTAATTTCTTCATATAATTTTAATTTTTCTTTATAATTTCCCTGTTTGGTTGTACTGAAAATTCAGGATAGAAAAAAAAGGTACTATCACTGAGTTCGACATTGATTATGATTAGCTCAGCCTACGCTTACACAGTAATTTTCTTCTCTTTTACCCTTTTTTTCATGCATTTTCTCGTCATTTATTTGTACGAAGGGATGAGTACAAGTTAGGTTTTTTATTGATTGAACTCAACCTGAAAATAATTATTTTAGACCTGAATTAATTTAATTTAATGTATATAAAATAATAATTTTAGGAATTAAACTAAAAATAAAAATTCACTTGTAAAATCTAAATTATAAATATATTTAAAAATATAAAAAAATATTACACTATTAATTTTGAATCAGATTAAATTTTTTTATTCTAAAATTAAATCTGACTTGACACTACATCTAATAAAATTTTAAGTCGATTCAAAATTATTTTCTTTACAAAACATTCGACCCGAATATGTCAGGTTGAATGAAATGTTCATCTCTACTTGTATGTTTATTTAAATGTTATAATTTAAACACAATAGATCTCTCATAATTTTCAAAAAAATATGTAAAATCTTTTTTTTTTAATTTTTAAATACCTATAAAATCTAGAGGTACAATAATTTTCTATTATAACTTCAAGCTTTTTCGTCTTCCATTACGAAATATTACAACTACAAGCAAAAAAAATAAATAATATATATATACTTAAAATGTTTAATTAAAAAATGTACATTCAATTTTCTTAGAATTTTTTGATTTGATTTTCAAAATTAAAAAATATACATAAATAATGAAAAATGTTTAATAAAAATTGTTTTATGCATCACCACCACCTACTCGAATTCTCCAAATACACAATACAATTATAAATCTTCATCTCCATATGTATACAAGTCTACACCATTACCGGTATACTCTTTTCCGACGGAGAATCCGCCTAAGGTGGCGGAAGAAGGATTTACGACAGGGAAGGAATATACTGGTAATGGTGTAGATTTTTCTTCATTCACAATATCTGAATTTTGGCATACTTCGATAATTTCGGCATATGTTAGTGATTCTTTTCTCCATGTGATTATGAAGGTACCGAACAACTGAGATGATTTAGTCTCTGGATCATCTGATCTACCCCTACAACCAGTAATAGCAAGCACCCTTGCCATTTACCAACAATCATACATGATCTAGAATGCTAATGTAGTTTATTTTTCGCTTACTCGAATGTAACAGCAAATCGGCTGATGTGAATGTTCATGGAAGGACCATGGTCAGACCTTGCTGAGATTTTGTTCTTCACTCGTCCTCTTTCGCAGCCTCAGCTTGACCATTTCGAAAGAATGCTCGAGGTTCATCAACTACATCATTTTAGACAACATTAGTGTTTCTAAATTTGTTAGTACAAAGAGTGGATGCTTGCTTGGTTTTGGTTGGACACATACCTCTTGTTGAGCAAACTGGTTATGGATGAATAATCCGGTGAACAGATCGAAACTATCATTGCTAGTGCTCTCTTTCTGCAATCAAGATCATATTCACTTCATCCATTTAGCCAGTCATGTCTCCAAGCTTCCTCTTTCTGAGAAAATCAGAGCAAAATCACAATACTTAGACAACTCATTGTGAACTCAACTTACCAATTTAACTAGTGTTTCGAAGCTTTTCGTGTTCATGGATGTGGATTCAATTCCCATTTCTGACAGAATCCTAACAAAACAAAACGCGTATACTGAGCGAGATTTGAATCTTGATCTAATATCTCAAAGTAAGGTTCATTTTGACAATACCTGCCTATAGCATGGGAAAGAAATTGAGTTCTAGCAGCCAGTTTGTCATGTTGTTCACAAGACATTTCCACCATTCTGCAACCCTTTTCTTCAGCATCTTCATATTTAATCTAGTTGTTCCTTTGAAATCAATTTTTGATGATGGAGTTGTAGGAAGATAAACATGGATGTGTTGCCACTCAAGGTGATTTTGGAACTGAACTTTTGAAATTAATCTGCTTTTGGAGTAAGAGGTTTGATAGACACCTTAGTCTAAAATCAGGTTAGGTTGTGGATGGGACTGAAAAGGACAAGCTCCCTCGTAATCTAGCTTCTAAGATACTTCTTAACAAGCAGTTTGAACTAATATAGAATTTATCATGCCATTTTTACTTTGTTAATGATTGCTAAATAAAATAAGCTGATAACAGTTGCTTAACGATGATCTCCTAATCTTGTGAAAATCTGGACCATTTTTTATTATATAGCCTGGGGACTTTGGTGAAAATCTGGAATGAATAGTAGTGGCTGCTACGAATGAATGTAAAAGCTACACAAGTGAGATCTTTTATATTCCTATATCCCTTAGTTTTCTCATACCTTGTTGCATTCGGGCTCGAAACCTAACTTTGCATATTACAGTTTCTTCTTCACATGGAAACCGGGTTTCAGAAATAATATTTCTTGGTGGGGGTGGAAAAAGAATACACATTAGAGGTGGAGGTCGAGAAGTAGAGCAGAAATTAGTGTTTACCAAAAAAAATTCATTTTATGTTAGAAATGATACGAACAAGAAACAACCAACAATAATTATGTGGCTATATTTAAAATTTTTAAACTCAAAACTTAAGCTAAAATATAATAATCCTATGTTAATTGATCAAATATTTGACAGTTAATTTTATAGAACATTAACACTGTAACAACATTTTTTGTTGGATTTGCGCTTAGTAATAATCTGTAAGAAAAAGTGGGACACATGGCCACTGTAGAGGATTTTAATTCAAACCGCTGTTACTTTCTTCTTGAATCCGATACTGCCACATGAAAATCCAACTCTGTAGGCATCTTCAAATTTCTGGGACTCTGAGGTCCAAACTTCAAAAATAATTCTAGTACTACTATTCCTTTATAAGACTTCTGTCTCCTTTCTAACCAGAAGAAATGCATCCTTCTAGACGTCACCAAATACTAAGTCTTTCCTCTCTTTCTTCTCTCTCACACCACCCCAATTAGTTGGTAAAGTTTCTTCTGCCCTTTTCTTTCCTGTTTTAAACACTATTTGTTCGAATGTTAATTCAGGTAGGTGGTGAGTTGAATTTGATGAACTTTTGTTTTGTTTTGACCAGTCAGTTTGACACATTCAGATTAATATGGTGTTTCTTCTGTACTTTGGATTAGGTGGAACAATATATGCTGCTTTCTATAATTATGGGAAATTTCTGATAAGGGTTGTTTAAATAATCATATTGTTTTTTCCTCCCAGGTGATAGAACCAGTAAGCTAACATGGCTCAAGCATGTCCATCTGGTGTTAAGATGAGATTTCCTGTTTTGATTTTCTTCAAGGATGTCAGGCATGTTTCCCAAATTTTGCTTTGCATGCATGTGTCCTGCAATGGTTTTAATGACTTGAAAACTTACTGTTTGATACTCTGGAATTATATGAGCAGACATGTTTTTAAACTCGACGAGCTCGGATCGGAGATAGCACAGATTGCTTTACCTGCAGCACTGGCTTTGACAGCAGACCCTATTGCTTCTCTTGTTGACACTGCATTCATTGGCCAAATAGGTATGTTCTTTTACAGTTATCTTATGGTTAAAGTTGTTTTTGCATGGCAAGACTTGGACTAACTTTATTTGATGATTCATGTAGGTGCTGTGGAACTAGCTGCTGTAGGAGTCTCTATTGCCTTGTTCAATCAAGTTTCGAGAATTGCTATTTTCCCACTTGTTAGCGTCACAACATCTTTTGTGGCCGAGGAAGATACGATTGGAAGAGTGAGCTCTGAAGCACAAGAAATTGATTGCTTGGAAACAGGTTCATGTGTAGATACTGAAAGCAATGAGTTAATACCGCGAAAAGGTATGATTGTTCTGATCGGTTTACTTTAAAAGTTTGAGCATGAGAATCTTATGTGATCCTCTGGTGTTCTGATCTTTTAGAATCTAATGACGGTCCGTGCCGGCCGAAAACACATGAAAGCAGTTTTGATGGTGATAAATTTGAGGCTGAAAGAAGGCATATTCCATCAGCTTCATCAGCACTGGTTATTGGTGGCATCCTTGGTATCCTCCAAGCCATATTCCTGATTTCCGGAGCAAAACCTCTGTTGAACTTCATGGGAATCAGTTCAGTAAGTACTCGGATCAAGACACCAACATCAGTCTCTAAAACCTCTATTTTTGTTGGTTTTCATTAATTTAGTGACACCAGATTCGTCGATTTGTGTAGCATTCACCTATGCTAAACCCTGCACATCAGTACTTGACATTAAGGTCACTAGGTGCTCCTGCCGTTCTTCTCTCGTTAGCTATGCAAGGCGTATTTCGAGGATTTAAAGACACAAAAACTCCTTTATATGCCACCGGTATATCCGATCAATAGAGTTTCGATACCGTTTCGATATTCTTTTTAACACATCTACTGACTACTTTTGAATGGTTCTCTTCCTAAACTCAGTGGCAGGAGATGTAACAAACATCATTTTGGACCCAATATTTATATTCGTTTTTCGTCTGGGTGTTGGTGGTGCAGCCATTGCTCATGTGATATCTCAGTACGTTACATCCGAATCATCAACCAGCAACCGGTTTATCGTGATATATATAGACATTCATTTGCTTGTTAATGTTTATGGTAATTGCAGGTACCTTATTGCTGTTTTACTCTTGCGGAAGCTAATGAATCAAGTCAACCTCGTACCACCTAGTTTAAAACATCTACATTTTGGTAGATTTCTAAAGAATGGTAATTTTAATTTCACTTCAATCCAGTCTCAAACATCAACATTGTTTTCAGTTCAGAGAGTTTCTGTACTTCTGAGTCGATAAAATTACCTTCCCTTAGCGTTTCTATGTTCGAATTCAGGTTTACTTTTGTTAATAAGGGTTATAGCTGTTACATTCTGTATCACCCTGTCTGCATCAATGGCTGCCAGATTGGGATCCACATCCATGGCTGCATTTCAAGTATGCTTACAGGTTTGGTTGGCGACTTCTCTTCTTGCCGACGGGTTGTCTGTAGCCGGACAGGTAATTAGGACTGCTTTTGTATCTTAATTTGACTGCATTCTTGCTGCTGTTCTGCTGTTTCGGACCGGCTAAACTCATTCTTTATCATAATTTAACTGCTTTCTCATACTTCCAGGCAATACTTGCAAGTTCATTTGCCAAAAAGGACTACGAGAAGGCGACCGCTACTGCATCTCGAGTATTGCAGGTGACGCATATCATAATTCATATTCATGTTACCATAAACATCAAGAGATTTTTCATGATATTCCTCTTAAAGTCTATGTATATATGTGGTGCAGTTAGGATTGGTTCTAGGATTGATACTTGCAGTCATCCTTGGGGGAGGACTCAGTTTCGGAGCGAAATTATTTACAAAAGATGCCGATGTCCTCCGCCTCATTGGTACAGGCATTCCAGTAAGTACTACAACAAAGTTCAACCTTCCTACTTCCTAGGTTCTAACCCGAAACATCGTCCGAAATCGGGAACTAATGTTGATTAATTTTCGGTATTTGTTCAGTTTGTTGCAGCAACTCAGCCCATTAATTGTTTAGCATTTGTTTTCGATGGTGTCAACTTCGGAGCATCCGACTTTGCATATTCTGCATTCTCCTTGGCAAGTCTATTTATTATCTCGATTTGATATCCATAAAAAAACTTGTCTTAAAGAGTCTAATGGGAGCAAATGTTGATTCTGAACAGGTTCTTGTAGCAATTGCCAGCATCATATGTCTATGTATTCTCTCCTCCAGTCATGGATTCATCGGACTTTGGATAGCCCTGACGATATATATGTTTCTTCGAGCGTTCACCGGATTTTGGAGGTAAATTTTCCATGTCACACACACATCCGAGTCCGAGTAACGTACAAAAAAACATAAAAGGGAATTCGAACTGAAAATTATATGCTGTATTTGCAGGATAGGAACAGGAACAGGACCTTGGAAGTTTCTCAGGGATTGAAATATAGAACTATAATATTTTGGAAAAATGATTTGGTCACACGACATGAGAGATCTTGCGCATGTATTTCAGTGGCAACCCTACTCTTGGCTCTGCCATCCCATGCATGGCACACTCGTCCACTTGTTCCTGAGCTGCCACTGTACTTGATTCTCAACTTGTTTTTCTTAAGACTATTATTTAAGTTCTGTCATCTGTTTCCTTTTGTAATGGTTGGTTATTAATAAAAAAGTTAGAAAGAATAATCTTATAGAACATACAAATTCCATATATTATACTATATATACATCTAGTCTGCTATCATTTCACCTTATTAAAGAACAGTTGAAAAGCAGTCTGATATGTGTGCATTAGCCACTTTTCTTACCCCAAACTGGCCTTTACTCGGTCCCTTTGGCCATGAAATTAACTATATCTATGAAGGCACTGAAACAATAGCCTCATTCCTCCAGCTTCCTCCTCAATCCCCATGCTTCACTGAAGCCAGCTTCGACCCCTGCGTGGTCAAGAAGCTCAACCACAATGCTAGCGAGCGGGATTGGTTCAGAAGCCAGAAAGATTTATATGTATAGGAATATGTTCATGTAATTCATGGTTTTATTCGTTTTCTTGTAGAAGTTGAGCTTTCCGGCTACGATTTCTTATGCGGTTGAATATATACCCGAACTGCAGGACCAATTGGAGAGATTGGTTCAGAAGAAAGAGGAGCTTTTGTTGAGGATTTCTCAGCAGGGTGGGATCAAATGTTGTACTGATGAAGTGGAGCTAAGAACAAGCAGAAACGGACGATGTTTAAGCGGTACCGCCGCGGTATCCTCGGGTGAGTACTGATAGTGAACTTAGGATTCAGATATCAATGAACAGAAACAAAGTTGAGAAAACACAACTGCCTGAGATTTTGCATCATTTGGAGCAACTAGTATTCCTCCTATTGAGTGCTACTTCTTTCGAGTCATATGGAGGAATGGTCTTCTACAATATTCACCTGCAGGTACATACATGTAACATTACATTAGTACGATTTACATTTGTTTAATTCGAATAACACGTCGTATTCATATACATCATACATGTTAAATTTTGAGTGATTTTTTTTCATCTAATTTCAATGCTCGGAATCGGATTGTATAGTTGGAACCGGAAACAACTTACCGATTAATGAAATCAGATAGAGAGGCATTGAAGGAGAAGCTTTTGGCATTACTGGCGTGATAGATACTAGAGAAGGCTTACTATTTTATAATTAATCTTTGGTTATTTCTTTTATCACGTGTTTCATAGACACACAAATAACACAAGAGATCATAACCATGGTTCCATGATACCAAGTTATCTATAATATTTATGATACAACAAACTCTGTTCCAACAACTGAATTCTCTATAGTTAATGAAATTCTTCTATTCCATTCTCGAATGAGAGAAACAGAAACAGATTCCTTATTTTCTTCCCTTTCTATTTTTAAATTTTTTTCAAATTACTGTTTTTCTTCCTGTCACTCAAACAAGATATACTGTTATATAAATAGTATTATAGAACAAGAGTCAACAAGCTCTCGTAGCTCAGTTGGTTAGAGCACCCGTTTAGTAAGCGGGAGGTCTTGAGTTCGACTCTCAACGAGAGCAACATTTTACATTTCTTAACCTTTTTCGGTGGACCGGGTGGTAAAACATGAGCCCATGAGGATTCTAGTTGGGTAAATATTTTAGCCCAACATAGTTGAGTCCCGTCCCACATTGGTTCGATTTCAACTATTGAAAAAATTTAGGAAAAATTTTCAGATAGTCCTCAAAGTTTTGAAAAAAAATCATTTAAATCCTACAATCAAATTGAGTCATCCAAACAATCTATGTTATTGTTTATATTATTAATTAATTAATATTCTCGGATAATAATTATATTTAAAATAGGAAGTCAATTTATGTTTACTAATAGGAAAATATTCATGAATATGACTTTTCAACTACATATGTACAAGTTCAATGATTCTTTTTGGAATATGTAGGATAAGATAAGTTGAAAATTCGTTTTTTTTTTAAATAAATAAATTATTAAATATATAAGATTCCAATAAATTTGAAATATAATCTGGGTATACACAAAACATGCGATATAATTAGATGGATAAATAAATTGATTTGAGTTTAATTTAGAGTCGAATTTAAGTTTAAATTGTATATTTATAAAATTTTGATTAAATTTATGTAATTTGACATTCATGACTTTATATTTATTATTATCATTATTATCCAATAATATTTATTCGCTTTATTTTTTTAAAATAATTTATTTACTATTATTTTTTAAAAAATATTTTGAAGGTTCTATACATGAAAACTTTAGGTTTTTAAATATCATAATCAGTAAATTATTGAATGCAATAAGATTTTATTAATAAAAAATATTCTTTTTATATATAACAAGTAAAAAATTCGAGTATAACAAGATTTATATCTATTAAAAAATTTAAAATTTTGAATATTGAATAATCGGATATCCAATCTGATTATAAAATAAATATTCGTATTTGATTTAAAAATTTTAAATATTTCACTTAAATTATGCGAAAAATACAAATATAACGTATATTCAAAATTTTAGATCCATCGAATTTTACGGTCCTAAATACACCATTTTAATTTAAAAAATTAACGGTGAAATTTAAAGAGTTTTCGAACAATGGAATTTCTTATTTCTTACTAATCGGGGGGCGGGGAAAGAAGCTCAATTCTGTTACTAAAAATAAATAAAAAATGGAAATTTCGGTTGAAATCGTGTTTAAGATAAACCTTACCCAAAAATTAATTAAAAAACACCACTCGAAATCCTCCAATCTTTTCGATTCTCCCTAAATAAATTTTACACTATTCCGCGGGGATCACCACCGCCACCTTAACCGTCATGCCAAGCGCCACCATCAACAAGCACCGGCCGACCGAGCTCCTCTCGCGGTTGGCCTCGGACGACCCTGAGCTTAAGGTCAGGGCTCTTCGCGAGCTTAAAAACCAAATAATCGGGAATCCTACCAAGAAGCTTTCCTTCCTCAAGCTCGGTGCCGTTCCCGCCGTCGCCGGTATCCTAGCTGATTCAATCGATGAGGTCACCGATAATAACAACTGCAACAGCACTACTAGTAACATTCTGGTCCAGTCAGCCGCGGCTCTCGGTAGCTTTGCTTGTGGCTTCGACGCCGGAGTTCAAGCAGTGCTTGATGCCGGCGCTTTCCCTAATCTGTTGCGGCTTCTCGCAAATCCTAATGAGAAGGTTGTTGTTTTCTATCTTTTTTTTAATTTTAAATAGTAGTTTTGAATGGAAATTTGGAAATTGATTCGAAATATGAGAATACGAGATTTCGAAAATTAGATGTTGTAGCTAGTTTTATTTTGTTTTTCTTTAATTGATCCCCTTATATACATACGTACATACCTATAGGCTATATGTGTGTGTATTATTTCGTTTATACTTAATTTTTTAAACTTATTTTTAGTCAATAGAGAAGAAGATTTGCTGCTTGTGTAACTTGTATCTATTCTATATTGAGAAAATTTGAAGACAACAAAAAGAGGGAGGAGAAATTGGAATTTATATTAACGTCTTTGTCTTAAACGGAATATGCATATTTGGACTATATTCCTAAATGAGGTGATTATTCTCTTAAGCTAGTTAAGATGTTAGTGTCTGCCAAATATCTTTTTGCTATTTCAGTATGCTGTTTCTTTGAAGACATCTGAAAGGATAGGAAATAATAATTCTGTAATGCGGATCAGCTCTTTTTTCAGGGAAAAAGATTGTGTTAAAGCATGGCATACAATCACCTAACATTTGGAGCTATAAGAGCTTATATTTCTTTTGGAAATAAGTTTCTACTTTCTAGTGTTCTTTTTTTCAATTTGATTCAAAAAAATTAAGGGGCAATTTGTTTTGGCGGACAAGATTAAGATAAATTGCATAAAGGAAAAAAAAATCACTATATAAACTGTCAGAAAAGAGGCTGCTCTGTTTATGTACTATTAACTCTTTAACTGTCTACTCAACTCAGCCAAGCCATCTCAATTCTGAATGTCCTGAGGTCTTATATAGTAATCCTTTTTTTTCCCAGTTCCAATCCATCTTAAACCATATGGGAAACAAGTTTAATTTTCTTAACCATGGTTTTGGTTGGTCACACATTGGAGTACTCATTAGTCTATTTTATGTTTATTTGTTTATTTTATCTCAATGAAAATATCAAATATTGGTTCATTCAGAAAATATCCCATAGCTCTAAGGTGCTCCCCATAAAGTATTTATTTCTGAAAGCATCACTGCTCCTAAGGTGGTGGGGGATCATTTCTCTCTCTTTTATTTGCCAGATTTGCGACTTTCAAAATGATTCTTTTCCCCTTTTGACCATTTCCAATAATATCTTATGCATGAACATAGAAAGTTAGGACTCTAGTTGTAAGCTTACCTTGATTTTTTCTATTCATATCTTACTTTATAGTAACTTATATCGCTTTCCTTGCTTCAGGTGGTAGATGCTGGTGCCCGTGCCCTTAGAATGATCTATAAATCAAAATTGTCCCCAAAGTATGATTTCCTTCAACATAAAAATATTGATTTCCTTATATCACTACTAAGTAGCGAGAAGGAAAATGTTAGTGGACTTGGTGCAAGCATAATAACTCGCTCTTGTGAGACAAGTTTAGAGCAGAAAGCATTGTTTGATGCTGGTATTTTAAGGAAGTTGAGTGGTCTTCTAGAAGGTGGTTCTTTAAGTCAGAGAGATTCTAGTTTAGAGTCTTTAGCCACAATATTTAGTAATAATCCTGAAGTTATTTCAAAATTTGCTGGACCTGAAATTGGAAAACCTTTGAGTTCTATAATTGATTTAGCAAAGGATAGGTACCCACGAACAAGGTTGCTAGCTTGCATGTGCTTGATTGTTATAGGGAATGCCTCTTCCCACTTACAAGATATAGGGATCAAAACTAAAATAATACATATTTTACTTGAGCTTCTTGATGACCCTGGTCAAGTTGGGGATGAGGCTCCTTTTGCTTTCTCCAGTTTAATTGCACAAAAGGAGGATCTTCAAAAATTGGCTCTTGAGGCCAATGCTATTGATAAACTACATCATCACTTAAAAAAAGGCTCATTGCATCCCAGACGTTATGAGGGCATTTTGCTTGCTCTAGCTGATATATGCTCAAAGTTGGAGAGTTGCAGGTCTAAATTCATCTCATTGCAGGTTTGTTTTTTTTCTTCAGGAATACATTAACTTGGCACAGTTATTTACTTTTTGTTTCGTGTTTACTTTTCGATTGTCACGTGTCTGGGATATATACACGCTGAATCTGTTTTCTTTGGTTCTAAAACAGTAGAATCTACAACATAGGACTATAGGAGATGCTTATAGACATGGGTTAGATGATGGATTCCATTAAATGCTCAAGTATCTAGTAATCGTAGGCAAACAAAACCTTAGACATGATATTGCTCTGTGGAACATAAACAAAAGATAAACCAAATCTTCCAATGGTCATACCTACAATGTTTGGCATGATTACAACAATAGATAGCACCTTGTGATAAAGAATCATATGCATAATTGAGATTTCGTAATCTTGTGATAGACCAAGCCAAGTCAAGACTTGGGGCCACCCAAGTTTTTGGCCTCCAATGGTATCCACTATCCACATAGTGACAAAATCCCAAGCTTTCTTCAAAGAGGGATCAAGAACAAGTGCTAGTAAGTTTTGTTTTACATACAAAAGCTAAGATCTCTCAAAAACACTTTGGCATTCAAACTGTTTTGCATTTCCTTCAAATCTGTTTTTGGTACTTAAACGAAGCCAAATCAACCAAATTATAGCGACCTTAAAGACATGTTTCGATGCTAAAATCTTGGTTTTATGAATATTTTAACAAGGAGACACATGTTCAAACTGAAAATTCTGCACTTATGTTTTTTGTGGAAACATACACCAGAATCCATCCAAAACAAACCAAAAACATGTTTCAACAACACTTTTTATTGTGCAATCATGACAATCAATTTTAAACATATTCTGGGCTAATTTTAATGGGCTTGTTCTCATAACAAGTACCTTGTGCTATTCCCAAGTATCTGTATATTTCAATTTATGGGATTGATAGCTTACTTTACATGTTAGGGGGCTGAACATGTACTGTTTTTTTAGCATTGTCATTCTTCTCACAAGGAAAGATCAGGAATAACTTTAGAACATGATTTTTATGTATATGGATCTCCAGTTATAAGTTATAACTCTTAAGTCATGATTTTTGTTTATTATGATGGAAACCCTTTACTAACATATTTTCTAAGTGTTTCAAATTCATTATAGCTAGTGTATCTTTTTCAATCCAAGTGGCTCTAGGGCATACTGCCATACTCTAGCACAACAAAGTCATTAGCATCATTGCTAAAATATTGTTCAGTGGAAAGTTTCAGGCACAGAAGATCGTTCCTTGGCTATTTTTTTCCACCATCGGCTCTTTATCACTTTTAGGTGATGAAGCTGCTGGTGAGTGGTGACCTGCTCTTAGTATTGAAATAGATTTTCTCCACTTGCATCATGCCTAAAATCAAACAAAAATGCATCACTGATGTCTACTCTTTCTTCTTGAAAAACTAAAGGTTCTTTAGTCTTATGTTGCTTGAGTGAACTTAATAATCTCGGTTATTGGATCAGTTAACAAAAAAATCTAAGTTCCAAACAGTAGTTAACTGTTGCTATTTGACAACTTATATATCCTAGAAATCATGGATTTCTTCTTGAGGTGTCTATGGTGACCCAGAAGTAGATCTCACCGCACAATCAGACAAATTTATGATTCCTTTTTCTATTTTATGGTTATTCTATATTGGTCAGTGTAAAGTTATAAATTAGATTTCAAAACTTTCACCTCACTATAAAATCTTATTGAAGACTCTAATTTGTGTGAATATTCAACTACATTGAAGTTTCTGATATTTCCTCATAATATAGGCATTGAATTTGGTAGCCGATGCACTAACTGATCATAATGCTGGTGTTCGCACTGCAGCTTGTGTCTGTTTGAAAAGTGTCACTCGATCAATCAAGGTTTGTGATGCAATTGTGCAGTATTTTGTTTAACTTCTATATGCAGATATAGCTGATGCAATGCCAATACAGAATTTAAGTGCAGGTTATTTTATGAATGAAATTATTGTGATTCCATTGGTGCAGTGTTTTGTCAACCCTTTGACTTCTGTCCAGGTAATAAGTTGTTAAAGTGGCATTATAATTGGTAGATAATATCTATATTCATTGTACAACTGTTTTGTGTCATATTACATGCTAATCCACTTTGTTCCACCAGATCTCATAGCTTATGAATGTGGACGTTAATGTCCACTAAATCTTTTTGTTTCCAGGTTGCTTCACTTGGTGCCGTTAGCAACATAATGGTTGATTTTTCAACTCGTAAGTCTGTTTTTGTTCAATGTGGAGGGATGAAACAGCTGGTTCGGTTAGCACAATCTATGGAATCAGCTGTCAGGTCAAATGCTCTGTGGGCTTTGAAGAATTTTGTATTCCAAGCAGACAACAGGTTGAAAGAATCTGTTTTCTCAGAGCTTACTGCATCGTTGTTATCAAGCCTTATCAGTGGTATGAGATTTATAATTCTTTATTTGCTTTCATGCGTATGTGTTAACATAATTTCAAATTAAGTTACTGTTTAATATACATTTACATTGCAGATCCAGAGCCTTCTGTACAAGAGCAAGCTTTGGCCCTTGTTCGTAATCTAGTTGATGGATGCATAAACTTGATTGAGCTCGTGTTTGCTGAAGATGGACTTATATTAGGGGCCATCGGAAGACAGTTACAGTGTGCTTCAAAAGAAGAAATAGGGATACAGGTATTCAAAATAATGATTTAGAATGCAGTTACTATTTATCATTCTATATTTTAATTGTTTAAGATTTGAAGTTGCTTTGAAATTGGATTGAAGGTCTCACATCTTATCCCCCAAAAGAACAAAAAAAAATCGCCACATTTTCATTCGTCTTTGCAGCCAAGAGAGATTTCTCTATTTAGAACATAAGCTATTAGTATACATCTAACTATGCCCTTTTTATTGATTATTCCACTTATATTCTACAATATATTTAAGCAAACATTTTGTTTTGGGAATATAATTGTGACTGCTTTTTGCACAAAAAATTTAACAAATTTCCATCCATGTTTTGAATGTAGATACCATATCTTATTGTTTTGCATCCTTGACCAGTTGGAAGTTCTCTTAGTCTCACTCAAGATCTACAACCTTCAAATTTTCCCTTTTAATCAAATTATTTGTGTTATAATGTTTTTTGAAATTCATGGGGAAGTTGTCATTCAAGGAGATAAATATCATATATGAATTCACTATATATGTTAGTTTTCTTGGACTTGTTTTTGTCTATTAAAGTATGAAGCATGTGCACGTAAATAAGCTGATTACATCCGTGATTATTTATATATAATTCAAGGCAACAGCCATTAATTTTTTTTCACTAGTGTCTTTCAATGATAATAACAAGAATAATATATGATAACACCATGATTTTATATCATGTTAATTGTAATTTTCTCTTTTTTAGCTTTTTCCGAACTCTTTTCCCTGTAGGGAATGTATGCACTGTGCAATGTGGCGAGTGGGAATGAGTTTCACAAGGAAGCAGTAATCCAGCAACTCTTTACACAAATGGGTGACAAAAATCAATCTTTTGTGATTAAGTTTTTGCAGAGTAATGATAGCCAGCTACGTGCAGCCACTGCCTGGACAATAGTGAATCTTACTTGTCCATCGAGTCCTGGTGCACCTGGTCGACTTGAAAAACTGCACAATGCTGGGATAATTTCTCAGATAAAGAATACGGTTAACGATCCATGTGTTGATGTTAAGGTCCTTAACATTTTATCTTTCAAATATATTTTTTCTTTGCTTGACTTTTTCTGGTTAACCTAATAGAAATATCTATGGTACAGCTCCGTGTGAGAACAGTGCTAGGGCAATCTATGGCTTTCGGGAATAATTAAGTGTCCATGTTATTTTGAAGCAGTTGGTTATTTTTGTCTTTGCCACTTCTCTTCTGTAAGATATTTTCAAGGCTTCTTCCTATGGCTTGTAACAAAATGGTGAGTTTTTGGTTTATTTTTTAATTGCTTTTATTGAAAATGGTCATTGAACTGGATTTACAAATTGGCAAGTTCCAATTTAGAGTAGCAATGGAACAAAAGCAATTTTTTCATATTGTTTTGAAATCGAATATATTTCTGGGTACTCGTTAGAAATGGATTTACAAATGAAACCATTCACTTATTTCCTGTTTGCAATGCTTCCTTTTGCAGGCACAGCACATTGCTTCCCGGTTACTGCTTTTTTCTCAGTTGAAGCAGTGCGGGAGCTGTTTTCGGTCAGTTTTACATTAAATAGGCATTTTAGGGATACATACATTTTGGGTTGATATTTCTGTATGTATCAGTTGAGCATTGTACATGTACTAGTGTACCATGAGAAGTTGTAGATATATAATATTTCATGTCAAATTAGTGTATCACTTTCTTGAAGAAAGCTTTGTTGTTATCTATTTCTACCGCAAAAGTATATTCCCTTTGGCTAAATTATCACACACACTTGAAATTTGAAGTCTCTTTTTTGCTTTTGGGGGATAATTCACTCTTGAAGTTTTTTGTTTTTCTTTTAATGCATCTTTATTGTTAAAAACATAGTCGTGTATATGCAGTATCTGATCTGGAATAGTCGATAATATAACCGTCCAACAGCTTCTATAATGTATTGTCCTTTTCTCCATTACATCAAAAATGAAAAGTTTTGTTGTATCCTAAAAGGATATTGAAAACCTTAACCTTGTTTCAGAGTTGTTTGCTATAGTTGTCAAGGCTTGAACAGGATCAAGACCAATATCAAGTGTGTTACAACTATAAGATACAACTATGATGGATCTTTTGTTTAGAAAACAACTGATCTGCCACGACCATATCATCATCAATTTCAATTATGGGGACAGAAGCAACTTTGGGCCAATCTCCCCCTTTCTTATTCTGCAACCCTTGCTTCAACAAGGGACAGTCCTCGATTCTTAAAACAGAGAGGGATTCAGGCAGCTCCGGACCGGACATAGATTGAAGCTGAGGGCATCTACGGATTTCGAGCTTTTTAAGAAAGGTTAGACGTTGGAGTGATTTGGTGTTGAGTGACCTCAAGTTGGGAACTTCATCGATGTAAAGAAATGCAAGGGTTGAAGGCAGGAAGCCTTCCTCCGGAAAAGAATCAACACCTTCACATTGTCCCTGGATACGGAAGTGTTCAAGAGAGCTGAGCTGCTGCAAATTCCAGTCCATGAGGTTTGCAGTTAACTTTTCACAAAAGGAGACCGAGATCGAGTTCAACTTCGAAGGCAAACCACCTTTAGGAAATGACTCGAGTTCTGGACAGTTGCATATCTTCAATGTGTTGAGTGACGGAAGCAGGGAGTGCATATTTTCAGGCAGTGATTTTAGCTCCGTACTGTCGGAAACTTCAAGGTCTGTGAGATTAGGAGCGTGCAGTCCGCCTGCAGGAAATGATCTGAACTTTGGGCATAAACTGATTCTGAGGGAGCTGAGAGCTGGAAGAACTTGATTAGACCCCTCTGAAACTGAAAGAGAAATCAGATTACATCCTCGTATCTGGAGGTGATTAAGTTTGGGGAATGATTGTAACTGAAAGGACGTTAGAGAATAGCAGCTAAATGATATCTGCAATGTTTGCAAAGAGCCATAACTTGACCACATAGGCAATTCTAGTCTCTTGCACTTCGTGATATCAAGTCTTTTCAAAGCGGGCAACGTAGCATCGTGAAGCGAAGACAGATACGGGCAGTCAGAGATTTTCAGTTCTTCTAAACGAAGGCAATGCATTATCTCTGCAGGTAGAGATTCGAGTGTGGAGCATCCTCGGATTGTAAACTTGCGCAGCCTAGGCACAATATGTTTCACAGACACCTTATCTGAATATCCCAAATGCAATTCATAGATGGTTGGAGCTTGTGGAAGTGAAACCATGAGTTGTTGACAATCAATGATCATTAATTTTCTTAATGATGGAAGGTAGTCCGGCAGTGCCCCACTCAGCTTGGGACATTTCCGTATATGAAGCTCTCGAAGACTTGGAAAATGTCCTTCCTCTGCATCTTGTTCAAAGAAAGACCATTCCTTCCACTCAAACATCCTCTCAAACCATAAAATTTCAAGACACCCAAAGGGTTTGACTGTAGATAATCCATTTCTGTGGAACTCGGCTCCAACCCTCTCAACCGCATCAAATCCAATGATGTAGAGCTCTTTGAGTGATGGCAGTTGCCCAACTGCTGGTAAGAAGAAGCAGTATTTACACTGGCTAAGCCGCAAAGACACCATATTTGAGAACGAACAATCCCCTAACCAATCAGGAAACTTCGTGCCCCCGTAGGTTTCAATGGACAGCTTTTCCAAGTTCGTATGAGGTTGAAGCATGCTCAGTACATCTCTTTCAGTTGATGTATCAAGAGTGTGACCACTCCATTTCAATCTCAACTCGGAAAGGTACTCTTTGTCTTTAAATTTTGCCTCTAGAGCATCTCTTGGATTGACAACATTTTGAAGATTGAAAATAGATAGACTACCTCTAAGTTGATGAAGCTCCCCCAATTCTGAAATGTTAGATCCCCTGTGGTTCCCCAAAATAAATGCAGATAGTGTTTGTAGATTTGCCAATTTGCTCATCTGTAGTGGCATCTCTTTGAGTCCTACTGTCCTGCTGATATCAAGGTGACGCAAATTGACAAGTCTTGCCATTTGATCCGGCAACTGGTGGAGCAAGCAACAATCAGCTAATAACAATGTCAGCAGATTATACAAAGCACAAACAGATTCCGGTAGTTTCTCAATTGCAGTGTATGACAGATCCAAATAGCGGAGAAGCTGCAAGTCTCCTATTGAGGCAGGTAACTCTTTTATATTATCATACCTAGACAAAGTTAAAACCCGCAAGCATTTTAAGGTTGGCAATAGATCATGATAGACTTGGTAAGGTAGTACTTCAAACCAATTAAAGGGTTTTAGAGGTAGGAAGGTCCTTAGACACTTGGTTTCTTGAAAGGCATTGAACATTCGAAAATCATCATAACCGGTTCTTGCATATGAAAAATGACGAACTGTCTTTTGTATTTCGTTCAAATCATAATCCCCTAACAAACAGAACCCTTGGGAGACAAATTTGGCTAAATCATGAATGAGGTCATGCATGACAAAGAGCTTTCTATTGCCACTGGATTGTTGGAAAAAGGATCTTGACTGTAGATTGTTGAAGTACTCGACCCCTACATCTTCCAACCTCTTGTTTTGTATTGGTTGTGACAGTAATCCTTCGGCCATCCACAACAGAACCAGATTCTCAATCTCAAAATCATAATCCTTGGGGAATATGGCACAATATGCAAAGCATCTCTTTAGATGTGAGGGCAGATAATGGTAGCTTAAGAGTAAAGCAGGAACGATGTTGTCGTCGTCATTCGATAGATCCCACAGATTGCTCTCTAACACATTACGCCATTCGCTGACATCCCTTTTGGATCGAAGGAGACCTCCGACTGTTTTGGCTGCTAAAGGTAAGCCATGACATTTTTTCACAATTTCTTTACCAATGGCTTCTAGGTTGTTTACTTCCGTACTGGAATTTGTGCTACCAAATGCATGATTTGCAAATAACAACCAGCTTTGTTCATCTGCCAATTGCTGCAGATGATAAGAAGGAACAGTGCGCATAATCGCCGCAACACTCTCGTTTCGTGTTGTGACAATGATCTTGCTTCCTTGAGCTGCATGGGTTAAGGGTCTCTTCAAGGCTTCCCAATGGACATAATTTTCATTCCACACATCGTCCAACACCAGTAGAAATTTGTTATCCATCAAACATTCAGTCAGCTTAACTTGAAGCAAATTGAGTTCCCCAACCTCACAACTCAAACAAGTAATTCCCTCGAGAATCGCTTTTGTCACTCGAAAAACATCGAAGTTCTCCGAAACACAAACCCATATCTTGAGATCAAACTTGAACACATCCTCCATTCTGTTGTCATTGTAGACAATCTGAGCAAGAGTGGTTTTCCCAATCCCACCCATACCAACAATAGCAACCACCCCAATCCCATCCCTACTCGAATCATCGGTGTGCAACAACTTCATTACAGCTTCTTTATCATCATCTCTCCCAAACACACCGGAGTCATCCACCAAGGAAGTGGCTGGTAATTTCCTCAAACACTTTTCTCCAAACCCTTCTCTCAAAGAAAGAACATTTTTCTGTCTTTCCAGATACTCAACTCGCTCCAATATCTCTAGCAGCTTAGATTCAGTTCTCTTATGAAATGGGTTTAGGGAAGTGAAGAAATTTCGTACCTTGGTTGTGCTGGTTCGGTATTCGGCTTCGAGTTTCCATCGCAAAGCTTCGGTCGAGACTTCATCCAGGAGGTCCTCAGCATCATAAACAGCATCTTTAAGCTCGTTAAGCCACTTCTTTACATTGTGGTTCACGATTTGCTTGCCTTCTGCGTCGTCCAGCACGGCGTTGATCGACAGCAAGGTGGCTTCCAGCTTTTTGAACATTAGGCGGTTCAGTTTCTCTCCCCTGATGAAGTCGACGACCTCCGGAGAAGCCATCCTATCGAACAGAACTTGAAGAAAAGCAGAAAGGAAAGCTCCACCCACCAGTTCAGCAGCCATTCTGTTTAAGAACTGTATGAGGAAACAAGCGATTTGAGTTGCAGAGAGGAGATCTGGAGATTTTTTTCTCCTTACAAAACAAGTCTTTTAAGCAGGTTGATGCTTACTAAGGCAGCAATGGCGGCCAAATGTTTATGGCAAACCGACGGTTGAATTTAGGAAACAGGTGTGTACAGTACACATAGTTAGCCTTTTGACTTTGTAGCTGGCAAACCCAAGCTAGGATACTCTAATTAAATTAAAGTACAAATAATTGATATTTTGAGTGTTTTTACTTTAGTCACAAAATTTGAAAAACATTCATTATAAACCCTATTTTTTTAATTTGTTTTTATTACCGAACTGTTAAAAAATGTTGGTGTGGTACGTTAAAAGTTTTTTTCTTCTTAAAAAGAACTCTAAATTTTTAAATTTATAGCCACTACCAAAACCAAATTTTCAATGAATGCAATGATCATCAATTAATTTCAATTGTACAAAAGATCGATTTTGTTATAAAAGTAACGTAGTTTAGTTTCAAGTTCAAGTTGATCGATGGTTAACAATGATGAATATAAACTGAATATCTCAATAAAACTAAAATTCAAAATTTTTTATATGTCATGAGTAATCATCATATTACTTGAAATTAAATTATATTAATTTTTCATCTAAACGGATTTTTTCACTATTAAAATTGACCAGTGATAATTTTATTCATTAAAATTTTAATCTTGGTGGCATTTTTAAAATTAAAAAACCAAAGTTTTTAAAAAGAAACAGATTTCAATTAATTCATCAACCAATTTTAAAATTAGATCTTTCCCCCAAACTTCTTCAGTTGCATCTGGCATCATATGCAGATCAACTTTTTGTCAATGAATCAGACAGGTGGTCAGGCTTGTCAGAGGTTATCTTTGTTATCTTCATACACAATAAGCTTAAGATAGAGGTGTAGTTATTTGTGATAGGTTATCTTTGTTCATCAGAATAGTTAGAATATGTATAGGTTTTCAGCAGCAGGAGACGGGAATATTATAATTTATGAGGCAAAAGCTAGTGAAGTGACTGATGCTCATGGTGGTTCACCTTGCAGAAATGCCCCAAGGGACAAATCTTGTGATGAGGCAAAGGCATCTGCTGAACATACAGGGATATTGAGATTGAGGGGTTTGCCATTTTCTGCTGGAAAAGGTGATATTCTTCAAAGATTTTGTGCTATCCGACTGCAGAATGTTCCATATGGTTGAAGTGTTCGATGGATCAATCAACCAGTTTTTACCATCATGAAATTGAAATACTCCATTGAATGTGATCAAGGATATTGAGAAACTCAAGGGTGAAGACTGTAGTAAGTTAAGACCATGAGGGCGTTTGCACTGCAGTCTGTCGAGGGAACAATGGGGAAAGGAAAAGCATATTTTCCACAGGCTTTTCAAAGGGATGAGGTTTGTGCTCAATTACACTTAGAGCTGAGCAGGCATGGGTGTTAATTTACAAGACAACTAATGGTAATATACTGGATTAGTTAAATTTAGATATTTAAATTAATTTTCTTAAAAAATTTCATTCACAACATCAAAATCTATACGTACTAAGTTATTATAAGTACAATAAACCTAATTAGTAATATGTCAGGTCACCTTACATTACACAAATAAATAATAAACTAAAATATAAGGCACAAGTTTCATAGGTTTGTAGGGTACATTTGTGTTGGCTAAGTTATTTGTTACGTCCGAAAAGAGGTAAAGGAGTATTAATCTTACATCGAAAAGAAAAAAAGATATCTTGAGATATATAAACGATAACGTTACACAATTTATCATATATGTCCGTTAGGAAGAGAGTAATAACCCTATGACATTCATCTTTGTTTTGTCATATGTTTTTAAATTGTATGTTTTAAACTTACTAGGAACACCCTCTTCTTAAGGCCTCGGTTCATCCCTAATTCCCTTCAAGTCTCCAAACTAATCCATTTTTGGTGTGCTGTTTATTTGTTTTAGTATATTTTGTCAACTTTCTAAAGTTTTAGCTTCTAAAGGGATTACTTAGCTTTTTCTCCTGACTACTTTTCAGTCAAACTTAGTAGCTTAGATTTAAAGGACTCACTAGGTTTAGCCGTTTAAGGAGCACTGGATTGACAGATTCTTCTCCAGATTTAGTACTTCAAGTTTCTTTCATTCTTCTGGTTTTTCTCTCTTTATAATTCTCTTTCAATGTCACCCACCAGCAGAAGAAGAGTCAAAACGACCAAGACACGAAGAATTCATTACAAAAGGAAGGTTGCAAACTCTGGTGCTGTTCAAAATACATCAGTGTTGGAAGATTTGCCTTCCAATTCTTACACCATAAGTTCAGACAATCTTTCCAAGATCAATGGATTCAATATCGAAGGAGTTGATAATATCTCTACTGCTGCTGCTGCTACTACTACTACTACAAGTCCATGCTCCACCCCGAAAGCTCGGCGGTTTCGGATACCGGAGACGGATACATGCCCTCCGGCACCTAAGAAACAAAGGGTCCTCTCCAATTGCTCATTACAGAGAACACCTATTGCTTTCTTTTCTCCTCCGGATTTAGAGCTCTTCTTCTTGTTTGCACATAGACATAGGGATATCTCAGTCTAATCAATAGTTTCAAGATTAGCTAATTTGCTTACTTTTTTGGGTAAATTTTGTTGGGTTTTCAAACTTGTAGGGCATGCTAATCACTAAGTTTAGCTTTAATTTCTTCTTCTATATAGTTTTTCTTTTTCTTTCAACTGTATTGATTTGCTGAGTTTTGTAAGAGTGCAATATTGTAATATGTGGCATTTGATGGTTTTCAAGTGTGGTTTTTTTGTTTGCTTAATCAACTTTAGAAAGGGAAAGAATGTATACCTCTTCCTCCATGATGCAAATTCTTGATCATCTCTTGTTTGCGGGGATGAAAAAAAATTGATTCGATTCGAAAAAATTAAAAAAATTGAATAACTTAATTCAACTCGAGATGAAAATATTTGATTCGTCTTGATTCAACTCAAAATTTCATAAACTTGACTAAAAAAAATTCAAATAAAATTTAAGTTATAAAATGAAAATTCGAATAACTCAAAATTTTTAATAATTAGAGAGTTTATTTCTAAGTTTGAGACGAATTCTTTGATTTTTTTAATATATATATATATATACTGATATATAAAAATATAAAAAATATTATCCTATATAAAAAATATGAAATATATATACATATCTTATATAATTAGAGAAAGTCGTTTAAATTAAAATTAAATCGTACTATAACATGATAAATAATTATAATTAAATTTTTATAAAAATTTAAAAAATCAACTCGATTTGAATTTCTTGAAACAAGTCGATAACAACTTAATATCTATTTTATATAAGAGCCAAAATGACATAAATATTATTGTCTATTCTATATAAGAGCTAAAATAATTTTAAAATTTATGATTCCTGTCTGTTCTATATAAGAGCTAAAATAACATAAATAACAATCGTTGAACATGCTTTGGTAGATATCTTGAGAATCAAGAAAAAACATATCGAAATTCTCTTAGGAAGCCATTGAAGGATAAAGTTTGAAGCTCAAGGGGATTAAGTAATTAACCCATTTTTCTCGACTAGTCGTAATTAAGGATGATAATAGGATAGGTCGGGTTTTCGATCATCCGTCGCGCTCTAAAAGGTAAGTTACTGTATCCAACCTCTACATGTCCCGAAAATTTGATATCATACTCTGCCCTGAAAACATAAAAATTCAAATTCGATCCTGACCTGCCTCGAAAATTTAAAATTATATCCAAATTCAATTAGATCCGACCCCAAAAATAAAATATTATATAAAATATAATATATATAATTAAAAATATACCAAATCAGATCAAATTTTTTTACCCTGTATCCGAACTCACCTGCCCCAATTTTTTTTTTTATTTTAACACCTACCCAAAATTCAAAATTTCCATTAAAATATTTGATATGATCGGATTAAATCGAATCAAGTCAAATACAGTTTTTTTTCCATCCTAATTGCAAGAGTGTGAAAAAGGACAAGAGGGGTTGATATGAGTCTGTATTCTTCCATGTTAATGTAAGGTAGAGATGATGGTGTCAGATTGGTAGTGTCTGCCTGTCTGAGCTTCACCCCAACATGGCTAAGACTAAGAGAATCCAATGACCAAACTCGTGAGGGTTTTATCATTTGTTGCATTAGAGAATCTTTCATGTGGTTTAAATAACTATTCATTTTCTCCATGTGTGAAGTGAAGGATATAGGTTAGAAATTAATGTGTGGACCGACGACTTTGAAAAGGATAAAAGGGAGGATATACGTATCTAGAGACATTAAAGCAAACACTGACATTATAATCACAACATCTTATTTTCTCAATAAGTTCTAGTACTGCTAAAGTTATCAAGGATCAGTAAGAAACTAATTGGTCTAATGGAATGAGACATTAAATCTCTTAAATAAGATTATGGGTTCGGATATTGATTGTATAAATGGAGAAATATGGGTTAGAAGGGTAATATCCATATTACGTCGTTGTAAAACCTGGTTTGAATTAGTTGATCAATAAATCGAATACACGTGGTTAAACCAAAAGGTTTTCAAGCATCAGCAATTGGAAAAGCTCTGTCAACCCACACACCAGGTTCCTTTTCAGTAGGATGCAGCAATTGATGAATGGTGGTGCCTCTTCTGTTCTTTTGCAGTTTCAATTATTGAATCGATTTGGATGAGTGTGGTTGCACCGAAAATGAAAAGTTTCTTTTGATTTTTCTGACCATCCAAACAGATTCTTCTGGAAAAAAAAAAAAACATGTGCCTGCTTTTGTCCAACTTTGCTTAGACCATTGCATCCAAAGCAAAGCATACCAATACAATGATGGCTTCACAAATGAAACTCTGTCAGTCATTCCTGAAAAAAACATGTAAATGAAGATATGGATAAACACTTTACCAAATGGTTAACGCAAGATAAATATTTTCATGGATGGATATTATAACTTCCAGCTGCTCTACTGTTTGTGATGTAAACCTATCCTTTTAAAACATAGGGATGCACTATTTTTTTTTTATTTTCTGTTGATATTACACTCCCGTTTTTCGACAAAATCCGATGTAAGGCGGTACTATAATCCATCTATTGAGCTTGAAATGATCTACCCCACAGTATTGTTAATGTTATGATGTTGATCTGTTTCCTCGAGATTTCCGGTTTCATCATCAGAGAATACAGTCTCTGATGTCTCCTTGCTCACCGTTGAATTGTCATTGCTTTCTGTTGCATTAACCACTGTCTGTTTCTCCATCATCCCGGATAGAGCCAGGCTTGGAGACCATTCAAGCACGTCGTCGATTATGTTTGACATCCGTTTCTGGTACCTGCAGGAGTGATAAAAATTTCAGATGTGTTGAGACAAATGGTTCCAAGAAAAAATCTAGAAATGTAAAAAGATTAGAGTGAAGATGGCTATCACAACCAATTATATACACCGGATGGATGATGATGATAAAATTTCAGTAATATCAAGCAAATATATTTTAAGATTTTTCACAAATCATAACAGCCTTTTACAGCAATACAATTAGTGAACTGTTGTGAGAAACAAAAATAAAAATTCTTATGTAACTATTTAAAATAAGAGCAGATTCGGGACTGACCTTGCTCTAGCAGCCTCATCCGGTGCATGGTGCTTCAGCAACATTATTACCAACACAGCTACTACGGCATAGAAAAGTCTTGCTGTCCATTTCGGCCGTGCTTCTTCATCCTTTTTGGGCCAAAACCGGAACAATTCTCGCAATGTTGCTTCCTCAGCAAGGATGTTTGGGAAAAACCAAACACGTTTTCCGAGAATGATCCATGCAGCACCAAATATTGCAGCTCTCACTGCATATTTTAGAACCAATGAAAATAGTAAGGAAAAAAATCCAAAACAAGTGATTGACAACTGGTATAAAGCAAAGTAAATACAGAAAGAACTGGTAATTTAAACTATATCTTAAATTGGCTATGTAAACATAGATGTTTCCTCCTCGAGTATAGCGTTAGTTTGAATTTTGCTATTGTTTCCAAAAAAAAAAACATAGTTAATATCATATGCTATTGTATGAGAGAGGAGAGAACAAAGATTTTTTTTACCAATTCTTTGTATTATCAGTGTATAAGAAAGATGTTTATTGGCAAGCCAGACAGCTTCATCAACAAACAAAGCCCTAAACAGACAATAAAAGGTCTGATGAAAACAATGGTAGAATCCTGTTCAAGAGGTGTGGACTTGTGCTGAGATCATTCCAATTGCTAGTCACCAAAGACCAACCACAAAAATCAAACTAACAACTACTACATGCTTCAGCCGAAATTATACAACTACGATTCTTCTTCACACAAAAAGGATCCAATACACTAAAGAAGAAAGAAACACAAAAGAAAACTTACATAAAAGGATGGTGAGAATAAGTAGAAGAACTCCCGCACATGAGTAGAGTATTAGTAATTTGCATCGATGTGGATATACCGGAAACAAGCAAATGGCAAGTGTCAATACAGGCCAGAAAAATGAGAGAAGTATTTCCCATAATGGTCGCCGTGTCACAAATGTCCATGCAAAAAAGGCATCATTTTCAGAGAAGGCTTGCTCCTGCAAAAAGATTCAAAATATGGATAAATCCGCATAAACAAGGCATTAGTTTCCAAAAAACATTTGATTCTGCAAAAGAATCACACTAAGGATGCAACAGAAAAACATAAGCCATATAACCATAGCCAATTGCATGAACAAATTAAAAATTATTTCAAATGCCAAAGTTAGAATACTAAAATGCAAATATACCAGGACTTCATTTTATCTGAAAGCATCCTTCTTTGGAAACTCTTTTTTTTGTTTGTTTTGGTTACAGATTATGGAAGGCATATTTTTTTGTAATAATTAAAAATAAATTATGATGACATGACAAAGAATAATGCAAATTTGTAAAAAAAATATTACAAATCAAGAGTTTAATGAGAGAAAGAGAGGCAATCAAGCAGCAAAGGAAATGAAATTGGGACAAAGGAGGCAGACAAAAGAGTTTTTAGAACGAGCTTTGTAGACAAGCAAATTATAGGGGAAGGGTATAAATATAAAACAGTATGCCACAGGAAAGAATCAAAGACCATGTAAAACAAAAGTCATCATCTTAAAGATAATTATCCTTGGCTCATAGGAGGCTTTAGGCTGACAAATGACTCAATAAGATGGAAAAATCACTGAGAGGCTAAGACATCACACAAAATATCATTAAATAAAGGTACAAACTGGTGATATAGTTGGGCAGGCCATGTGTATAAGTCTATGCCTAAGGTATTCGCTGATAGTAAACATAAATTCAAGAGAATTCTCCTTTAAAATTTATAATATAAAGAAAAAGGAAATTGATCTGGTGCATCATAGGGACGAGATATTGTGCCGGTTGCATTTAGCAAATGTGGAAATATAACTCTCTGCACAACAAGATAAACATGCACGCACACACATTACATAAGTGAAAATAGTAAAAGATTTATCAAATATTTTAATGTTCAACGATTAAAAACCTCACAGGGAAAATTTCTAAATGTGCAGGCCAGGTAGACAACTTTTTCTTCCCAGGACGAACAGTTTTCACTACACGGTCGCAGCGCACCAAAAGGTTCTTTTGCAACAAACTGTTAGCAATATCTTCAGTTTCCAGATTTCTATTCGACTCCAGTATATCTTTAAGCTCAGGATGTTTTTTCATAAAGCTTACAAAATCCTTCCCTCTGAAATATTCAACACGAGTTTCCTGCAAGATAGCCCACCTGGACTCCAAATCTTTATGGTCCCTTACTTTCTCAGCAAACAGCTGAAGCACATCCTTCTTGGCAGCTTGTTTCTGGTTAGAATGGAAATGATACATAAATTAGATAACAAGAAAGTAAGATCAAACACATCAAAACAGATCAAGCCAAAAAGCAACAACCATAAATCCCAACAGAAAATGTTATTCAATGTTTTTAAAGCATTAATGAGTTAAAATGTAGTTTCATTTTAGCATGGGGCATGGAAGCAACATTTTCTGAATCATTGGGCCAACTAATACGAAAGCAAGTCAACATAATTTCTGCAATTTATTTCGTTTAACTACTACTTAAGTTCTATTGAAAGTTGAGTTTTTTTGGGGGTGGGGAGGATTCAGGCCCCAAGATGTAACATCTAGGACGATGTAACCCTTCCAAATGTAATGAATAATTCAGACATCGGAATCGGGTATCCACGTCTGAGAATCTATAACTTATTTACTTTATTGCTACAGATAATTAAACAGAACATTCCAAAAAGAATAAAAAAGAAAACCTGCAATGCATCAATTCAATTAAGCTGGTTCCAACAGTTAACACGAATGCTATTAGCAATTCAAATGAAATTAGATATTTTCCCATGATCATTGTAGTATTTATACTAAATTCATACCATAAAAAATAAGGATCAAATCCAAATGAAACATAAAACAATAGAAAAACCCTAGATCACATATTGATGAGGGGGGAAGAGGCGGACCCTAGGAGGAGCGATCGAACTCTGATCTCTGTTTCCGTTTTGTACGGCTGCCGAAGATCTTCGTGCTTTCTTCTTCTCTGCTGCTCCTGATTTCTTCATTTAGTTTCTCCTCTCTTGATTGTTCTATCCTAGTAATTGTTGATTCAGTCAATTCTATATTCATTTTCTTTTCTGTTTCACCCTTGAGCCATGTCAGCATCATTACGATCCGGATGTCTCCTCTAGAAAAATATTTTTTTGAGTAAAATGTTAAATTTTTTATTAAGATGATTTATTATTAATATTTATTAAAAAAATCGTTAATTAATAAAATATGATATATAATATATTTTATTATAAAAATATCTTTAAAATATAAAAATTTTCAAATTAATATCTAAAATTTTAAATTATAAAGTTTAAAATATTAATTTTGTCCCTGTATACAAGTTTAATAGAGCATAAAACTTTATTATCGGCCTATCTAGGTGTGATAATGAACTTGTCCGGCTCGCGAGCTACTCGGATTCGGTTCGGTTAAAGCTTAGCTCGAGTGAGTTCGACTCGAGCTCGGATTCGGCTCGGGATCTAAACGAGCCGAGCCGAGCTTATATATATATATATACATTAAAAATAATTTGTCTAACAAAAAAATAATAAAATAATTGATAATAAATCCACTAAAAATAAACTAAATTAAATAAATTGAATATTATCAACTAAAACAAATTTACAAAACTACAAATAATAAATAAATAATAAAGTATATAAAATAACAAATAAAACAAAATAATATAGAAAATTGTCTATTTCGAGCCAAATCAAACCGAGTCGAGCTCAGATATGCATGTTTCCGAGCCAAACCGAACATGACTCGATTCGAATTTGGCTCGGCTCATTATCACCCCTAAACGTATCATTATTGACGTAGATAATTTAGAGATATTACATTTAATTAAGAATGTTATCCGAATAAATAATTTGTTTATTATTTTAGAAAAGTTGCTTCTACAAAAATTAAATGATCAATTATTTTTGTATATATTTTGAGAAAAAAATCGATTTAGAAATGATATGATATAACAAATAATACAAATTTAGAGTATCGTTTATTTTCTAATTCTCTAATTAAAGTTTTACTGATTTTTTATAACAACAGTTGTAAGTTGTAATCGATAATTTTTGATCTTAGAAAATATTTTTACCAAAAAAATAAATAATAAATTTATTTTTTTATTTATCGATCTTTCTTTTGTCATACCATACACTCCATACATAAATTAAAAAATATAAATTAAATGTTTCAAGTATGTTTAAATTAAAAGGGAAACCAACTAATGTTCCGAGTATGTATGTTTCGAGAAATTATATCATAGGTCCAGTTTATCATGTCAACCATAGTCCCATCCAATTATAACCATCCATTCCACTATTATTTTTTAATTTATTCTTTTTTCAACCAATAAATCTTCACTCATCTTTTTATATCATTTTAAAAATATAATTTCCGAAAATTATATTAATAACATGACTGATTAATAATAAAATAAATAGTTTTTATTAATTAAAAATCATAATTAACGTGGTGAACCAAACCTCTATTATATTTCACAATGATACCACACCTTAAACACATATCCCAGCACACAAAAAGTCCAACCAACCAAAGATTCCAGCCTTTGACCTAGACAAGGTTCTTAGGTTTGGACCAGTCTAAGATGTTTCAGTATAAAAGTACCTAATCCATTCATAAAAACCTTATAAGTGGATTTAAACGTTCAAAATTCCAATCCAGACTGCAAATTCAAACCAGAATCTGGTAAGTCTTTCTTTTTAAAAACAAACATTAATTTTGTTTAATTTAGACCAAAAAGAAATATTTGTTTTGAATTAGGTGGTTGGTTTTTTTCCCCCTCTAAAGCAAGATTTACACTTGGAACTAACGAACAAGGAGAAAACCAGAATTGGAAACAGAAGACAGAGAGGACTTTGAAAGATTTTTATTTGGAGAAAAGATGAGGAGAGAGAAAGTCTTTGAAAGATTAGAGCTTTGACTCTGAATTTTCTCCCTTCCACATTATCTATTTTAGCAGAATTGAATCTCCTTCCCCATTTTTCACCAAAAATATAGAAATTCCTTTTTCATTTCCCTTAATACTAAAGGAGTTTAGTTTTTTTATAACACTTCTGGGTTTTCTTCAGATTTCTCAGTGCCCAAAACTGTAAGAAAAAGGTGGGATTTTTATCCTAAAACAAATTGACTGTCTTTGTTTAAGGTGGTCCATTTTTAGACAGATTTTCTGGGATTTTTTTCCCTTGTTGGAGAGGGTTGTTTGTACTTGGAAAATATTGTTTTCCTGGGTTTGTTTGATTGTTTCTGTGTATAAAATACGTTTCAAAGCTCAAATCTTCCAACTTTTTTAGTTTTATTTTTGCTGATAAAAAAACCTTTTTTCCTTCGAGATTACCTGATGTTGTGGATCTAACATATTTTCTTTGGCTATGTTTATGGTTACCTTGTAAGATTTTTAACTGATTACCTTGTTTCATCTATTTGGCTAACGGGATTTTTTCAGGAAATTTCTAAAAAAACTGAGAGCTGTTGCTTGTTTTGGATTTCTTCTTCTTTTTGATCCATGGGAAATTGCTGTGCTGTTCCCGGTTCTACTGTTGAGAATAGAAAGAAGGGGCAAAAAAAGAGCAAAGCCAACCCATTTTATGGAGATGAATATGCTGTCAACAATGAATCTGCTACCACTTTCAAGCTGAGGGTTTTAAAGGAATCAACTGGTCAAGATATTTCAGCTCAATATGATCTGGGGCGCGAGCTGGGGCGTGGGGAATTCGGGGTAACATATCTCTGTACCGATGTGAACTCTGATGAGAAATATGCTTGTAAATCGATATCTAAGAAGAAACTGAGGACTGCAGTGGATATTGAGGATGTGAGGAGGGAGGTAGAGATCATGAAGCATTTGCCTAAGCATCCTAATATTGTGACATTGAAGGATACTTATGAGGATGATGATGCTGTTCACATTGTTATGGAACTGTGTGAGGGAGGGGAGTTGTTTGATAGGATTGTTGCAAGGGGGCACTACACGGAAAGAGCCGCTGCTGGTGTTATGAGGACGATCGTCGAAGTTGTTCAGGTTGAGCTCTTAATTCATTGGTGTATAGTCTTACATTTCATGTTTATGGTCTTACATGAGGTCCATACTCCCATATAGTTTATTTGTCATATGTTTGTTAGAAACTAGTTTAAGCCTTTTAGTATTACAGGAGCCCTAGATCTAGTTTTTCGGTTTAGATTCTAATTATAATTTCAGTGACAAATGAGTTTTTTTTTTTTATTGATTTGAACCTCTTTGAAACGAAACAATGAATTCGATCCACTTAACTAGGTTGGTTTGATTTATAATCCACCTTTTTGATGCTATCTTCTGCACTTCATAACCGGTTTGGTAGATCGGATTCTGTCATTTGATATAAAAGCTACATCTGTTGACCACTATGCAATTGCTTTCTCTTCTCTCTATCTGGATGATAGTGCTTTCATTTCGGATGAAAATAAAATAACCTTATTAAAAAAATATGTTGCAGATGTGCCATAAACATGGAGTCATGCATCGTGATCTCAAACCTGAAAATTTTCTGTTTGCAAATAAGAAGGAAACTTCCCCATTGAAGGCGATTGATTTTGGGTTGTCGGTCTTCTTTAAACCTGGTACTGCATATCAACTAGATGAACTTTATTAGTCTTTTCTCCTTCCATCAACTAGAAGGAAACTAGATGCTCAAGTAGCTTGAGTTTGCCTCAAGAATGCTCTTTCTTAACAGGTGAGCGATTCAATGAGATTGTGGGAAGTCCATATTACATGGCTCCAGAGGTTCTTAAACGAAATTATGGCCCAGAGGTCGATGTCTGGAGTGCTGGAGTTATCCTCTATATTTTACTTTGTGGTGTGCCACCATTCTGGGCAGGTTGGTTTTTCATTTGCCTACACTTTCTCTATCTACTCCAGTGCTTTCAGAAAAACAAATATAGAAACATTTCTGGTGTGTGCATGCAGAGACCGAGCAGGGGGTAGCACGGGCAATTATCCGCTCTGTTATCGACTTTAAGAGGGACCCATGGCCTAAAGTTTCGGACAGTGCAAAGGACCTTGTAAAGAAAATGCTTAATCCTGACCCAAAGCTACGTCTTACAGCACAGGAAGTGCTTGGTAACCATCTTTACATCTTACTCACTTTATGTATGTTGATATATATTTTCTATGTATAAAAAACCATTCAAACTACCGTATGCAGCACATCCATGGATACTAAATGCTAAGAAAGCACCCAATGTTTCATTGGGGGAGACTGTCAAAGCTCGGCTCAAACAATTTTCTGTAATGAACAAGCTGAAGAAGAGAGCTCTAAGGGTAATAAATTGAAGAACTCTTGTAGATCATCTACTTTTACGTTCCGGGATGCAAATTTTTTGGGGCTACATATTAACCTTCTCGATATTGGCTGCATACACCCAGAGTTACTGTAATTTAAATATTTTGATTTGCCAGGTGATTGCTGAGCATTTGTCGGTGGAGGAAGCTGCTGGCATAAAAGAGGCTTTTGATGTTATGGACACTGGAAAACGAGGCAAAATAAACTTTGAGGAGCTTCGGACGGGGTTGCAAAAGCTTGGCCAACAGATTCCTGATGCAGATTTGCAGATCCTAGTGGAAGCTGTAAGATTATACGACCCCAAAAATTATATTTCCAATTCGACCTGATATAAGAGCTAAAAATTATGACTAATTCAACCGATATATGTGTAGTGGGGGGGGGGGATGATTGAAAATAGGGTTCATTATGCTCTACTTTTCTGGCTTGATTCTTCTCCTTGTAGGAGACGCATCTCGGGCTAACTCTATATTTTGGTCCTCCATTTTCTTGCTTAAACTCAGTTTACAGAGTTTGACTATGTTATGTCCTATACCTAATATTTCATATTTAGATCTTCCAATTTCATCGATGGAATAACTGCAACCTGCTTTTAACAGGCTGATATTGATGGTGATGGAACTCTGAATTACGGAGAATTTGTAGCAGTTTCAGTTCACCTCAGGAAAATGGCCAATGACGAGCACTTGCATAAAGCTTTTGCCTTCTTTGATCTAAATAAAAGTGGTTTCTTAGAGAGAGAAGATCTGCGAGATTCCTTAAATGATGAAGTTGATACCAGTGAGGAAGTTATTGATGCCATTATGCAAGATGTTGACACAGACAAGGTGACATTTTCTTGCTTGGTTATAGTGGATTCAGTTTGAACTTCTCAAAGCTTTATCTTGACATTTTTGCCACCGGCGGCTGATGCGTCATCTTATCGATGCTTATCATGTTTGTTTCTGTATTGCATTCTTATCCATTGCTTTAAAACACTACTTATGTTGACACACACATACACAAATCCCGTGTCATCTGTTTCGTGCCTGGCTTCAAGTGTAGATGTGTGGTTCATCTCAAAACAACTGGTTCCGAAACATCTCCAAATTTTTTGATCTGTCTGTTTGATTGGAAGTTAAAGCCTTTTCTTTTACATCACAGGATGGGCGCATAAGTTACGAGGAGTTTGTTGCAATGATGAAAGCCGGTACTGATTGGAGGAAAGCATCCAGACAATATTCACGTGAAAGATTCAACAGTCTAAGCTTGAAGTTGATGAGAGATGGTTCATTGCAATTAGCTAATGGAGCACAAGTCTAACGGAGACGAATCGAAAAAAAACACATACAGAAAAAGTGAAGTACCATTGCTATGAACGAAAAAAAAAGACGATTTCCTTGATCACTGTTTCGTTGATACTGTCAATTTCTTTAGTTTTTCCTATTTGTTTTCGAGTGGAACCTTCGAGGTAGATTGATATCCATGCATTATTATTAGTATGTCTAAATAGATAAACCCGAGTTCGGAATCTTTGTGATGAATTAGTTGGTAAAAGAAGATAGAGGGAAATCTGAAATCTGATCCACCATTCTGTTTGTGGCTGTATATGTCATTTTCTTTAATAAAAGTCTTACCATTCAATTACTTTCTTCATGTGCTGTCTGTTGAAAGATGCAACAACTTTAAGCTTTGTAGGTGATTCCCATTTCCCAGTTTTACTTTTCCAATGTTCAAGGTTCCTTGTATCTAAAGAAACAGATGGTAACGATGATGGAAATGAGACTGGTATTTGCAAATTTCTCGAAAGAAAGACTCGAATGCAACCAGTCGGTAATTATTGAGTCGAGTTTGAACAGCTTGAGCCTTCGAACCAGCTGAGTTCAGATTCTAAAACATACTTGAAAACTTCTGTGCTGCAGAAAGCAATGACAGTTGACCGTTTTACAGGTCCTTTGGTCATGGTTGAGGCTAACAAAAGTAATTACCACGTGATTTTGTGTTTGCTCGAGTCAAGGTTTGAGTCACGAGTTTCGGGTGAACTCAACTTATCTTTGTAAATAAAATATTATATTTAAAATAATATAAGATATTATATTAATAAAGTTAAAAATATGAAGTACTTATTTTTCAAACAGCATAATATAAAAATACCCATGGTCATGATATCAAGAAAAGAATATTGATTAAATTAATGACTTAATTGCTGCAATTGTAAGCTTAGATTAATCATTCACCTAATGATGAAAGTTGCTAACTTTCAACCTTGAAAACTCAAAATCCATGGTTATAGTTACCTATAGACTATAGTTGAGTAACCATGATGCAGTTTACTGTTTGAAATATAAATAAGAGAGGATAAAAAACAGGCATAATATAAAAATACTTGAAATATTATTTTAATTTTTTTAAAACAATTTAACTCTCAATATTTATGTAATAATACTCATTATAATAACAATATCATAAAAATAAATATGATGATAAAAATGTATATAATATATTAACTTTATAAAATGACAAATCAATAAAAAATAATTTTATAAAATTCTAAAATATATAATATTTTATCTTATGACACATTTTTCATCAATAGACTAACATCTTAAGTTGTTTTTTGTCAATTAACCAACAATTTTAATCCATAAAAGAGCCATTTTGACAGGTTAAATTACTTAAAAAAATGGAAATCTAAATGATAATCCAGTTAAACATTATGGATAATTTTTAGTATTATGCCTAAAAGTATTAGATAAGTCACATTTTTATGAAGCAAGGAACAAGCAGTCTTAGAAGTAAAGATAAACCCTTATATTAACCATAAGCTTTGAATAAAACCCAGATTAATTAATAAAACAGAACAGTATGTTGCTGAACAAGTGCTAAATTTCTTATGACAAACAAAATAAGCAAAGAAGTAAACATAGCCATAGGCAATGTCTTAACAGGCAAAAGAAACTTGTATTACTATCCTAGGCACGAAAGCCGTCTTAATGATAGAACTCGACATCATCATGCATCCACCCTCTCTGCTTCTTCAACTACAAGAGTCTTCACCGGCTTTCCCAATAGATCGGTATACTCCTGGAAAGGAGACCGTGTGAAACGAGTCTCTTTCCAGAAGTCAGGGGTCAAGAAACCGTAAGTTTTCAAAAGACACTCAAAGGTGGCCTGAAATTATAGGTTTCAGATATGTAAAAACAACTCAACAAAGCATATTTGAATCAGATCATAAAGCAAATTAACATCTATCTACAACAAAAGCATACTAATTTAATGATAATCAAATACAAATTCGGTCGAGAATAGGATAGGTTGCAATCTGTAGAATTTACAAACATATACACATACACCAACAAAATATTTAATGTCAAAATAGTACAGAAAACACCAAATATAATCGTGCAGCATCAACAATTAAGCACAATAACACCAAGCACAAAAACATGTAGGGAATCCAAGACATCAATAATACTAGCACTTACTAGGTCCTAGGAGAGCATTTGCTAACAAGACACTCTACTATTTGATTCCAAACCATGAGCTATGAAGAAGACAATAAAATACCTTCAACTCAGTTCCAGCAAAACTATTACAGGTATAAGCATAATCAATGAGGTTTGTAAGTTTTACAAATAGAGACATATATATACATCAGTTACAAATTCGTCATCATAAATTGATAATGGCAATTGGTTTGTAAAACCATCAACAAATCCAGATAACAATACATTTTACAGCATAATAAGATGGATGACCTATGCTTCCACTGAATCAGTATAAAGATGTTTGAAAGAACTAGAAACCCATAAAATATCAACATTTGAAATCAATATTAAATAGCAAGAATCAACAATTTCTGACAAATGTATTATTTTAAATAGAAGATAATACCTTAACAAAGTTGCCAAGAGTCTTAGTAGAACCCCGAGAAGAAGTAAAAACGTCCTCAATCCCAGCAAACTGAAGCACCTTTTTGGGGACGCGAGCAGCCACAATCCCAGCACCTCTCGGCGCTGGCACCATCCTAACAGTGACGGAACCACATTTCCCAGTAACTTTGCACGGCACGGTGTGAGGCTTTCCGATCTTATTCCCCCAATAACCTCTCCTTACCGGAATAACAGATAATTTCGCCAATATTATCGCCCCTCTTATAGCCGTTGCAACTTCTTTGCTGCACTTGACTCCCAATCCGACGTGTCCATTTCCGTCGCCGACTACGACGAAGGCCTTGAAACGGGTACGTTGCCCGGCACGGGTTTGTTTCTGGACCGGAGTGATCTTCATGACCTCGTCTTTCAATGAAGGGCCGACGAGCTGGTCGATGATTTGGTACTCTTTGATGGGGAGAGAATGAAGGTAGATTTGCTCAAGAGACGTGATTTTCCCGGCTTTGACCAAACGTCCGAGCTTTGTAACGGGAACCCATTTCTCTTCTTCCTCCCTGCGGCCGCGGCGCCTTCCTCTCGGACCACGATCGGATCTTCCGCCGAAGCCACGCCTGAAAGCACCACGCTCTCCTCCGCCTCTTTCTGCCATTTCTATTTGGATGCGATTACAAGAGCGAGGGTTTTCTTATAGAGAAGTCCGATTGAAGCGCGAAACAAGAGCGGCGGTACTGAAGATTTTATATGTAACAAGATTCTGAATCTAGGGTTTTTTAGGTTAGATTCGGTGTTCCGATTTTGGGCTAAAATGAAAATTTATGCTGATCCAATCTTATGTACGGCCCAATTAATATTGGATTAAGACCCTGTTTTGCATTGTTTTTTAATTAATTTTCGAGTTTAAAAGTTGATTAAGACTAAAAACAATAAAATATAAGTAATTTTTTAGAAAAAAAATACTTTTTAATTTGATTTGAAAAATGATTTTAAAAACTAAAATTTTTAATTTTAGATAAAATTCTTTATATATTCATATTCATATCATTTATCTTTTTACATTTTAAAAAAAATATCTAAAATAAATATTTTATTTATTTAAAATTTTTAACAATAACTATTTAATAATATTATTAAATATTCATATTTTAAACTGAATTATAATAAATTATAAAAATTTAAATTATAAAATTAACAAGAATAATAATAAAAAAATAACTCATAAAATCGAATTTGGCCTTGCCGCACTCAGTGAGTCGGTTTTTATAATTTAAGTTGAACTTCTGCAAATCAACACTTCGCTCTCGTTTCCCTCGGTGCCTAAAAGTTTCCAACCGCGTTTTAATCCATTAACAATGGCGTCAGGTCTCTTCTTTTATCTCTGATTTGCTTAGATTCTAATTTCTCTACTGTTTTACCTAATTATACACTGTTTTTCGTTATTAGCGCTTGATAAAATCGGTTCGTTTTTGTTTTTTTGAAATTGGACAGATGCGGATATGGAGGATTATGGATTTGAATACTCCGATGAGGAGCCTGAGGAACAAGATGTTGACAATGAGAATCAATATTACAATTCCAAAGGTTTTTTTTTTCTTCTTTTTTTAATATGTATTATTCTCTATTATTAATTTGATATAACTTTGATTATGCTTTGTTTAAGATGTACCAAAAATTGTGATTTATAGTTCTTCGCATTAAAATATTACTTTAGATTAGAGTCGTAGTTCTGATTTCCAATATGGTTGTGGATTGCTGTTAGGGTTTATTACTGTCAAATTGGGAGCTATTTAGCTTTAATTGTTGTGTAGTGGCTGAGTAATAAACTAATAATCTAAACTTGTTAGGTTCGTTATGAGTTTATCCAGTAACCTTATTTTCATTTTTTTTCACAATGTCCTCTTGGTTAATCAATACTTAATATATCATATGATAGTTGGTTCTAGAATATCAACTTCTTCACCATAGAGAAGCAGTGGAGGTGAGCTTGAGGGTTCAATTCTATCTGGATAAATGCTTAAAACCTTGTTTTTTGGTTGACAATCTTATCATTTTCGTACTTGTTACTAATAATAATTTTTTGGTTATAACAGGTTTGGTGGAAACAGACCCTGAAGGAGCTCTTGCTGGTTTTGCTGAAGTGGTTAGCATGGAACCTGAGAAGGCTGAGTGGTGAGTTATCCGGAAATGATATTTCAATCTTTTAGTTGCTTGTATATTATGGTTATTATCCAGCCTTTCTTATAAAATTTGCCAGCTAATGTTTTTATTTTTTGCTTTCTTGTGCCAAGTGTTTTTATGGTTTAGCACATGATAGGTCATAGGCACATGTTAGAACATATGTTATCTGTTGCCTCATATGGATGGGCTCCTATCTATAATTCTAGTGAATAATTCCTTTTTATAAATAGAGTTCTTGGCTTCTTGCAACTTCCACGGCTTGGGGTATTTGTTTTATCTATCCTTTAAAAACAGTTCTCTCATTCGCAAAAAGTGTGTTTTGTGTCTGAGCCTTATTCATCACTATTAAATAGTGTACTTGTACTTTCTATTTCAGGGGATTCAAGGCTCTAAAGCAAACTGTAAAGCTCTATTACCGGTTAGGGAAGTATAAAGAAATGATGGATGCTTACAGGGAGATGCTAACGTACATCAAATCTGCAGTGACACGAAATTACAGTGAGAAATGTATAAATAATATTATGGATTTTGTTTCTGGATCAGCTAGTCAAAATTTTGGGCTCCTGCAAGAATTCTATCAAACCACTCTGAAGGCCCTTGAAGAGGCAAAGAATGAGGTTAGGAAATTATCAAATGTACAATACAATGATTGCTTCAGCATTTGAATGAAGATGTGATATATTCTCTGTCTTTCAGAGACTTTGGTTTAAAACGAATCTTAAGCTTTGCAAGATCTGGTTTGATATGGGCGAGTATGGGCGAATGAACAAGGTATCTTTTATGAACCTTATAATTCCAATTTCATTTATTGAGGAATGGATACAGAAAGAAAATAATAAGCTAATGTGTTGCACTATCAGATTTTGAAGGAACTACATAAATCCTGTCAAAAGGAAGACGGGACAGATGATCAAAAGAAGGGAAGTCAGCTTCTGGAAGTATATGCAATTGAAATTCAAATGTATACCGAGACAAAGAACAACAAAAAGCTCAAGGTAGTTCAACTTCCTTTTAAAGACAAGATGTATACAGACTTACAGAGGTCCATTTGAATAATCTACGATTGACCTAGCAGTTGTTACCATTCTTTAAGGGATTGAGGTTTAAGGTCTCCCCTTTTAGATTTTCTCTATATTTACCTAAAAGTGAAAATTTCACATTAAAATCTTAAATCCAGCTGGTAAGATACAGAGCTCTTTATTGTTGAAGAAGGAATGTTTCTATAATTCTTTTGCACATTTCGGGCATGGTTAATTACAAATGGAAATGATAACTTAAGTTAGATGCTTGGCAGTTTCGGACTGGAAAAGAAGCAGTCATAATTTCCCTTGTAAAGCTCAACTACTCAATGGCAGCTGATATTGTTTTTATTGTCACCATTTACCATATAAGTGATATACACAATAGAATATGTACCCAATTTGCTATTTGCCAAATATCAAGTTTGTCTCCTTTGGAATTTGTGTGCAGCAATGTTAAACTAAGATACGGAATCTTTAGAACCTTGAGCATTAAAGTCTACACCTGTGTCTTGCTTTTGCTACCTTTAGAATTCTAGCAACTTTCAATTTAGAATTACTAGAGTATATTCACTTGTAGTCTGAAATACTTATTTGAATCATGGTCTATTGTTCACAACTTCACATTAGCATGGAACACTCTCAGTTAGTAGTTAATACTGAAATACAGAAATTTTTTTCACTGTTTTTAACCTCAATTGCATGTGGAGTTCACTGACTTTCTTCCTTAATGATATTTGTAACTTTTATATTATATGATTGCTGAAATACAAACATTGGTTCTTTCTGATAATTGTTTTACAAAGTTATATGGTGTATGTCTGGGTCTTGTCTTATATGGTGATTTAGCTGTGTCTGAGATATTGGTTTAAATGCAGCAACTATACCAGAAAGCACTTGCTGTTAAGTCTGCAATACCACATCCGAGGATCATGGGAATAATTCGTGAATGTGGTGGGAAGATGCATATGGCTGAGCGTCAGTGGGCTGAGGCAGCCACAGACTTCTTTGAAGCTTTCAAGAACTATGATGAAGCTGGAAATCAGAGACGTATACAATGCCTAAAGTATGGTTATATTTTCTTTCTTTTTTCTTTATTTAGTGTTCACATTTTCGATTTGATGCATGGTTCTCCCTTCTCTTTCATTGGTATTATAATATTCAACATGATAGTTGGATCTCTTTACCTGCAATTCTTTGTTAGCCTTCTGATTTAACCCTGTTACAGCACTAGGGTGACTACCCGTGAGAATTGTATAAAATAGACAGCATTGATCTTAACATGTTTAAGGGGGTTACTTTGAGGCTAAACGTTATTATTTCAAAAATGGCATTCCATAGTAGCCCTGTAAAAGGTTGAGGAAAGATTGTAAGGAATGATCAATATGGAGGAATATGAACAAAATCCCAGTTGGTGGGATCTTGGAGAGCAAAAACGAGAAAGTAAGGATAGTGTTGGTAAGAACTGGAGAAAACTATCCTAGAGGAATACAAATAGAGGGCAAGGATTGTAACAGGAAGAGAGATATTTCATATATATTACCATCTTATACAATAAATAAGTCCTTGTATGTCATCTATTAGTATCACTTGGTCCTGTCTTTTACCAATTAGATAAAGTTTCAAATTTATCTTTTCATCTTGTGGTTTCACTTCCAGATACCTTGTTCTGGCTAACATGCTGATGGAATCTGAAGTTAATCCTTTCGATGGTCAGGAGGCAAAGCCGTAAGTTCTCTTTAATACCGTTACCTTCGATATATAGCACCTCTCTCTTTCTGTGTGTCTGTCTCTCTTCCCTCACTGCAATTACTGCAGGTACAAAAATGACCCTGAGATTTTGGCGATGACAAACCTTATAGCAGCCTATCAACGAAATGAGATAATAGAGTTTGAAAAGATCCTCAAGGTTTGTGCAACGCTTTCAAATGTTCTGATATATATTGTTGATTACATCTGTTTGCTTTCCTCTTTGTTAAGCCTGGATCATCATCATCATCATCATTTCACTTTACAGAGTAACAGAAGGACAATCATGGATGATCCATTCATCCGAAATTATATCGAAGATCTTTTGAAGAATGTCAGAACACAGGTGCTACTTAAGCTTATAAAACCATATACAAGAATCCAGATCCCTTTCATATCCAAGGTGAAAGATACTGTTTTTTTCCTTTCTAGTCGGTTGCTTTAGGTGTTCCATTTTATTACTTCATTAGTTTTATGGATATATATTGGTTACACTCCTGCATGAACTTCCAACATTCAGGAACTCAATGTTCCAGAAAAAGATGTAGAGCAGTTATTGGTTTCCTTGATCTTGGATAATCGTATCGATGGACATATTGATCAAGTGAACCGTCTGTTTGAGCGTGGTAACAGGTCCGCCTACTTATTCTTCCCTACTCTACAAAGTTCGAGCCAAAGTTTCACCAATATCCCAGTGATTCTACTTTTACTTACATTTCTTTGGTCTCTCAGATCGAAGGGCATGAAGAAGTACACTGCGATCGATAAATGGAACACGCAGCTCAGGTCCCTTTCTCAATCCGTCACCAACGTTGGAAATTTTAACAGTTAATTATAATTTTTTTTGTTTTATTTTTATATAAAAATAACTGTTAAAATCTATATTGTAATTTGTATAATAACCATACATACACAATAATGGTCTTTTGAGATTTTATACGAGTAAGAAAGAGAAATTTTAAAAATTTTCATTTCGAATACATCTACTATGGTCTTGCATTGGAAAAATTATTAGGTGAATCATGTTTATCACGTCATCCATGGTCCCAATTAATTAGGACTGTTGATCTCAATTTTTTTTTTCAAGTGAATCGCCTCTTTCCTATATGTATTTAGTGTGTAGGTAGTTATTAGGTGATTATTTATAGATCAACGATCATGATTGTTTGAACCATAAATGACGTGGTGAACATGATTCACTTAATAATCTCTCCTTGTATTAACAATTATTTCAAAAATTCTATTACTAATCGTAAATTTTTTCATTAGATCTTTGAAAAACTAAATTATTTTTAACAAGACATTTTGTAACACATTATTCTTATTAACTTTTAATTTTATTCTTAATTCACTCCAAAAATTCATGTTAATCATATATTTAATATTCTTCGAATTTAAATCAGAAACATCATCATTTATATGATTTAAGATATTATAATATTATTTAAATTTTCATTAGAAAAATCTTTTGTTTTTAAAGAATTTATCAAGTATTTTCTTCTATATTCTATTTACTCATTTTTTTTACTATTAAATATATTTTTTAGGCAACATTAGCAATTAATGTAAAAAAGAACAGTCGAAGTATTTATATACTAAATTCGCAACCGTAATAACTAAACTCAAACAAAAAATAATAATAAGTATATGAATTATATCTTAAAAACTACCAATATACAAAGATTGAAATTTTTTATTTTCTTTCATTGAGCTGGAATACAAATTTGGCAGCTTCGATGCAAATTTTATAACACAAATTTACACTAAATAATTTTATTTAAAGAGATGAATATCTTATCGTGATCGACAAGAAATAAATTTATTAAATAAATCGATTATGAAATAATTTTTATATTGTATATTTTAAAATTTATAATATTTTGATATCAATTTCTTTTAAAAAGTATGATTTTACAAATTTTATTTAGTTTTTTTTTCGGTATAATTATCTAAAAATATGATTTTATAAATTTTATTTTTGAAAAATTTTGTTATACAGACACTACAATAATTAAAACAATCAATAAAATTTTATACGTAATTGTCGCATTTGAGAAACGATTAAAACGTTTTAAAATTTTTATCTCGACAAATAACTTATTTTTTTATCAATATCAACTCTCACTTTTTAAGAATACTTTAAAAATTATTATAATCACATAACTCATCTTATTGATTTCTCAAAAAAACCTAATCCTGTTAAAATTAACAAGATTTAAAACCATATATTTGAGCATGTGATCCCATTAACTCTCTTTTTTTTGGTTTAGGGTTTTTCATTTTTGTCTCATTCCTAAATTCCATGTATTATTACATTGACCCTAACCTAATACAACCTTAGTTTGAGCATTATCCTCTTCAAAACATCCTATATGCTCTTTGCCGGATCCTTTTATCAGAGTCTGCAACTATTCTAGCGTATGATTTCTTTTCCTTTGGAAGCTTTCATGTCCATCGGAACCTATCTGATTCGAATTCCCGGCAGGATATCAACATAGACAAAGCCTTCCGATGGTCGAACACCAAAAGTACCATACGATATATGAGTATCGTTTCCATTAGGGTTTTGCATACTAGGCCGATGGGATAAAGATGATTATTACTATTCAAACACCTTTCAACCGGCTCTGTTGGATATATGAGATGTTTAGAGATTTTATTTATAAAAATAAGGTCTTTGAAGTTTATTTTAAAATTTAGGTCAAAAACTATAATACAAATAAAAAGTAAATCGCGTTTTTAAGACGTCATCCTATAAAAATTAGGATCTAAAATCTAAAATATAAGCTCTATATTCCAAAAAAATTCCCTTTCAACCCATATAACTAATAAAAAAATTATACCAACCGAGTGATAAAATTAAAATTAAATAACACCATTCATATTAACTTCAGAGTTAATACTTGTGCCAAATATAATAAAACAAATGGTCTTTAATAAAAATATAAAATTAAACAAAATAACCAGTCATCTCAAGACCCTAAAATCAACTTCTCTCCATCCTTACCTTCATAGCATCTTCTTCGTCAGAATTCTCAGTCTTCTTCTTTTTCTTCTTCTTCTTTTTATCATCATCGTCATCGTTGTTTTCTTCGTCGTCATTATTATTATTATAATCAAGGATTGACCAATCCACATTCTCCATTAATGGTTCAGCTTCAGCATACCCCAAGGGTTCAATATACACGTCCACTGGTGCAGGAATCTCGTAATTTCCAACGTTATTCCAAACATCATCTTGTCCCAACTGATCATCCGGATACACTGTCGGATAACTTGGCCAAAACCGATTAAAACCAGGCTGCAAACTGCTCAAATATTCGTCGAGCAAGGATTGAGTCACGTAGCCTCCTCCTCCCATGGAGTTGAAATATTCGTCATAACCCAACATATCCTCCGAAACAACAATCTCATCGCTTGGTTCTTCAGGGTTCTGAACCAATGGAACAGGCTCTTCGGGTTTGGTCTGTGTATTTCTACCTGATTTGTCTAGTTTCTTGTAAATCCGACATAAAACCCAGTCGTCCAGCTGCAAAAAAAGGGTTATAATTCAATAAAATACGTCAAAAGAAAAAAGATTTAGAAGATTTAGATTTATACCCTCATGTCATTGTATCCAGCCCTTTCTTTACTAGGCGAAGGAGGATCGTTAACTCGATATTCATGCATTATCCAATCCGTCTTATCGCCTTTCGGAGGTCTTCCCTTATAGAACACCAATGCCTTTCGATATCCGATAACTTGATCGTTAAATCGAACCTCCCTATCCGCACCGGTAGCCTTCCAGAATCCATCTCCGGCTGCGCGATTAGGCCGTGTCCCGTTCCGATACTTCTTGTCTCTAGGTGTGAAAAAATACCATTCTTTCTCACCATATTGCTTGTGTTGTTCTAATCAACAAACCATAAAAAAAAATCAAATTATTTTCAATCTTTGATTTAAATCAAAGGATTTAATATCATGATAATACCTGCAAGTATTTCAGGATTATAACTATATAAATTAACTTCCATGATCCTGTTCTGAGGCAAAGGCAAATTCATAACTTTTTTCTTCAAATAATAAAGAACAAGTTCTTCATCTAGAGGACAAAACCGAAACCCCGGAGGAAACGAATCGAGATATTCGTCGTTATCGTTGTCGTTGTTGCCGGTAAAATTCATGACGTGGTCTTCTTTCTTCAATGCCTCGACAACGACGAGGCCGCCGTTGGGCGGTGCACAGCGGAGAGGCTGTGGCGGAATCTCCATATGTGGTTGTATGAAGTTACAATGCTTAGGTTTCTGCTCAACTTCCATACTTAAGTTTACTAAGAAAATAAACGAGAATAGAGGAGAGGAGACTATGAATATATCGTTTGATTTGTTTGTTTTAATTTATCCTATAATAAATTTTAATTATGATTTGTTTGTTTTAATTTATCTCAAAACAAATCTTTGTTTGTTTTAAAAATATATTAGCATATCAAAAAAAAAAAAAAATCAAATTGGTATTTTTAAATAATTTTTTTTCAAAATTTTCGATCATAAAATAGTATAAATTTAAGGTATTTTAGTTATCTTTAAATTCGATTATGCTTATTTAATAATTTAGATTTACATGATAAAATATGATATAATAAAAATTAATAAATTTTATTAATTGGTTTATAAATGATGTAATTAAAATAACCCGTTGATAATTAATTATATATAGATAGATAGATATTTGTAATGATTATAACAATTATTTTAATTGATATTAAATTATACGATTTGTTGTTTGTAAGAATGATTTCTCCGTTATAACATAAAAAATTATTATTAATTTTATCGTATTTTTATTATTAATAGATTTAAATTAATATTTTTATTAAATATAGAATTAAATAAATAGTTTAAGATTGACCTATATAAATAAAATTTATTCAAAAGTTAATTTAATTTAGTATCGTTTCATTAATATTTTGATAAAATTGAATATCGATATATTTATACATCAAATAATATATCTAAATATTAAACTACAAATTATATTAATTATTAATAATATATTTTTAAGATTGGAGTCACGATTAGAAAATAAAAGAGAAAAAAAAAATATCCAACTTCAAAATCAATAAAATTTTCATAAATATTTGATTTAAAATTTAAAATAATAAATAATAAATATTAATCTAATAAATCTTTAAATTATTAAAAACTAAAATTATCGTTAGACATAAAATTCTGATAAATAATCCATCCCATTCCATGCTATGTTTGACAAACCTTAAAAAAAAATCTTCTCTAAATCACATTCAAGTTAGGATATTGATAACCGATTTAACACATAAATATGTTTACTCATTATATATATATATATATATGTGGATTATATTTTGATATAAAGACGTTTTATATTTATTTTAATTATATATAATTTAATTAAAAGCTTCTTACGTACATATTAATTAAGTTTAACTTAATTAAAGTTATTAGGGAAAAAATAGTATAAAATACTTATCAGTTACATTTTATCTTAAAACATAGTTCGGATACAAGGACGGAACTAAAAAGGGTGAAAAATTATCTTTCAACCCTAAATTTTTGTTTATTTATAATTTTTTATTTTTAAATATTTATATTTTATCCTTTAACCTTAAATTTTGACTCCGTTTCTGTTCAGATATGAACATAAAATTAGATTTAATTAATTAATTAATTAATACAAAGTTTAGGGACAGCTGTAAATTCTTTTTTTTTCTCTATTGTCTCTTTGTCCTTGACTTTTATAAAACACAAAAGTTTTCCGACCTTGTAACCAAACCCTACAGAAGTGTAATTGGATTGCTCTTTGCCTTTCTCATTCCATGTTTTTTTATTAGGGATAAGTATTTCGTCCGACTCTATATGATCATGTCGAATATTTTATAAAAAAAATATGTTTGAGTTAAATTTTTATTAAAGATGAATTCAGGTCAAGTCAAATTGATTATATATTGAAAAATATTTACTCAATATGATATGAAATTAATAGTTTAAAATTATGTTTTTATGATTAAAATTTAAAAATATTTTTTATATAAATTAAATAAATATGATTTAAATTAATCGACTTGATCCGTGCTCATCCCTACTTCATCATCCCACTAACTTACCTGCACTATTTTGCATGTCCCTTGACCAACTTCACTATTTTTTTTCACATGAAGGTAAAAGAAAATCCATGGGAAAATGCAATTTCTTTGTGGGGTTTATTGGATCAATTATTTCCATTTTGTAGGGATGGATACGGAATCCAAACTCGACGGATTTCGACCCGATCCGATCGGATTAGATTTTTTTAAAGAAATGGATTTGAGTCGGGGGGTTTCAAGGATGATTTCAGGTTGGGTTCGGGTTCCGGTTTAGGATAGAAAAAATTCGACCCGACCCGGAACTAATAGTGTAATTTTTTCATATATATTTTAGGGATATTAGCAATAATGATCCCTCTTTATATATATTTTATACAATTAGGTCACTAAAATTTTATTTTTTTATAATTAAATCCCTAAAATTTTAAAATTTTTTAATGATTCAGGTTAGGTCGAATCAGATTTTAAAGCTTAAAAATCGAATCGGGTCGGATTTTTTTACTCTAAACCCGAGTCGGATCGGGTGACGAGTGAAGAATATGAGTTTTTGAATCGAATACGAATAGACTAAAAATCCGACCCGACCCGTGCCCATCTCTACCATTTTTGGTGACAACTTTTCCATTTCCACTTAATGAATCAATGACTCTTACAAGTGAGGATTCCTTGGATAGATAAAGACATGCATTTGGTGTGTTTAAGAAGACTTTTCCTTACCAGTTATTTGCCTCACTTGCTTACCTATTAGATAACCATGTGAAGCACATGATGTATACGAAAAATTTTGTAAATAAATCAAACGTTTAATGAATTGTTCGTGAATTATTTAATAAAAAAATTACTTATTTATTAAACAAATAAATATAAACAAGATTATTTTATTTTTTGATTAAATGAATGAACATGAACAAATGATTTGTTTATTCATTTACATTCTTGAATATCAAATAATCTATTCCTTTATGCTCATTCATGTTCATAAAAAATTATTCATATATATATTAATTATTTTTAATAATAAAAGTATTATATTTAAAAAAAATATTCGCATATGTTTATTTGTTTACATTCATTTAAATTTATACATTCGTTTATATTAACATTTACTTATCATATTAATGAACAAACACGGATTTATTCATATCCGTCGTCTGTGATGCCTTATAACTAAGAAACATTTTGAAGAACATGAAAATAAATAACTTTTTAAAGAGTAGTATAATGATAAGATCGTTAATTGTTTTAGTAATTAAAAATATTTATATTATTTTATATCAAATAAATTTAAATTTTAATATAAAAGTAAATTATTTTAATTTAATAAAAAAATATAGTAAATTGTATCCACCTAACCCTATAAAACTTATCTAATATAGAAGAATCACACCGCGTTAGATTTTGGTCGGTGTGCGGTTGGATCAGAGTGGCGTGCTTCAACTAGTGGAATTAGTACCCCAATTTCACATCAAAACCATGATTTTTTATGAAGAATTTGATCCGAAAAGTCAATAATTGATTATTTCGAATGTAAGTTTAAACTATTTAATTATTTTTTTATAAATTTATAATTATATTTTAAATTTTAAAAATTATACACTTTTTAAACACTTGATTTCTATAGATCAACACACATGTCTTTTCTTATTTTAATTTGTCTCTCTGTAATATTACGAGAATAAATCATATATTTTTTAATAAAAAATTATGATATAAAAAAACATGGTTAAGAAATTAGGATTCGAATATAGAATTTAAATTTTAATTATAAGAAAAACATGGTTAAGAAACATAATATTTATAGTCCTACTATATATTCCCATGAACACAAATACCCAGACATCAAACCCCATTTTCCAGTCTTCAGACGTATTCCACCCCTTTCACTAGCTTTATCTCCTACAAATTTCCACCAAAATTGCTTGAACCAGACCTAGTGGAGAAGAAGACAATCTACTCTCATGGCTTCCCCTTCCCTGCAATTCTTGTCTTTAAAGCACACAAAGTTTACATTACATGCTACCTTCCACTCATCTTCCTTAACAAGACACAACTGGAACCATGAAACACAAAATATTTACTTCAAAAAGCCCATCAAATGTTCAACAACATCCTTGTCAAGTTTAACTAGTACTCCTCAGGTAGAGGGAGCTTTGGTCTTAAACGAAGAGAGCGATGGGAGGACAGTTTCCCAAATCTGGAAAGAAATCCAAGGCTGCAACAACTGGGATGGACTGCTCGACCCCATCAACTCCCATATCCGCCGCGAGATCATCCGCTATGGCATGTTGACGATGCTCCGATGACCTGGAAACAGCTTACACGATGAAGCAGCTACTAGCTGTCTAAACAAAGATGAACCCTAAATCAGTGTTAATAGCAGACGAGTTTAACCAGAGAAAAAAAAGGAGGAGAGAGTTTGGTTTTAACATGTAGGCTAAGAGATCAAGATGATTCTTGCCAGTGCCACACTTGTGGTTTATATAACCAGATGAGTGAACCGAATTGCTATTAGCGGGAAAAGCAACCGGTTATAACTACCTGAAACTTATCTGTTAACAAACCTGGATGACTAACTGACTTCAGAACCTGTGAAAAGATGCTTCCAGAACCGGAAGAAGTATAAGGCTTTTCCTCTAATATGGCGAATTCGCTCAAGCCTGCTACGACTCCTTCGACTTCGACCCCCAATCCAAGTACTGCGGTTCTTGCAAATACCAAGGACCCTGTTTCTTCGACAAGCTCGGGATGGCAGACTGTGGCTACCAAATCAGCCGATACCTCTACGCCACCTCGGACATCAACCTCCCCAACTTCTTCCAGAAATCGAAGCTGAGCAGTGTGTGGAGCACCCATGCAAACTGGATGGGGTACGTCGCCGTGTGCACCGACGAGGACGAGATCAAACGGTTGGGGAGACGGGATATCGTCGTTTCTTGGAGAGGGACAGTCACGTATCTTGAATGGATTTATGATCTAAAAGACATTCTTCATTCACCGAATTTCACCGCCGACCCTTCCATTAAAATGGAGCTGGGGTTTTACGACTTGTACACCAAGAAAGAAACCGCCTGTAACTATTGCTCGTTTTCTGCTCGTGAACAAGTGTTGGCTGAGATTAAACGGCTTCTCGAGTACTACGACGGTGAAGAAATTAGTATTACAATCACAGGGCATAGTCTTGGTGCAGCTTTGGCTATAATAACAGCTTATGATATTGCAGAATTAGGGGTTAATCTTGTTAATGACGGAGAGATGACCGGGAAAATACCTGTTACGGTGTACTCTTTCGCCGGCCCTCGAGTGGGGAATCTTAAATTTAAGGAAAGGTGTGAAGAACTAGGGGTTAAGGTACTTAGAGTGATAAATGTACACGAGTGCCGGGGATTTTCGCCAACGAAAAGCTTCAGTTTCAAAAGTATTTAGAAGAGACTGTTTCGTTCCCGTGGAGTTACGCACATGTCGGCGTTGAACTAGCATTGGATCACACCCACAGCCCTTTTCTGAAACCGACAAATGATCTCGGTTGCGCGCACAACCTCGAGGCTCATTTGCACTTGCTCGGCGGCTACCATGGCAAAGGGCAACGGTTCTGCTTGGCTAACAAGAGGGACATTGCGCTTGTTAACAAGACTGCAACTTCTTGAAAAAGGAGTATGGTGTGCCAGCGCACTGGCGGCAGGACGAGAATAAAGGGATGGTACGGGATAGCAACGGTCGTTGGGTTCTTCCGGAGCAGCCGAGAGTGGAGGCTCATCCACATGACATCGCCCACCACCTTCAAAAAGTACTAAAGATTTCTTCCGGACCTTCTCTACTCAAAAAAGCACAGTAATTAGATGCCTACTTATGTTTCCTGTACGTATTCTCGTTGCCACTTGATCAGGAATTATTTGGCTCTATAGATGTTGTTTTCATTCAAATCTAGTTTAAATCATTCCAAATTATCCCAGCATCGAAAAAAATAAATTATAAGTTATAATTTTAAGTTTTAAACTCTACACTAACGTCTTAAACTTTAATCTTAAATCATAATTCTTAACTTTAAAACTAATTTTTTTTATTATTAATGCATAAATAAGATATAAAAAAAATAAAAAAATATTATATAAAAGATAATTTTTAGTTTTTTCTCGATTACCAAAAATCTATATATATGAGACATCCCTGTCTTGCTCCCTTTACTAACGTCAGTGCGCATCGTGCATGTCGTCCTTTTGATTCGATATTCACTTAATTGCACCATTTTCTTTGATCTCATAATTCCTGAAAGTGGACCCTACTTTTATTCCTTGGATCAAGAGTGTACTTAATGGAGACACGCAGGGGTATGGAGTGGGGTTTAAGAAAACACTGTTAAGGTTGCAAGATAATCAAACTTGGAAATTTCTTACCTTATGGCCAGGTCAAGGCCATGTTTCAGCAACACTATATATGTATAATCAAATCCAAGCTAATTACTCCTAGACGGACAATTAGAAGCTGCTCCCTCAAACACTTAAAGATTTCACTTCAATTCGCACTTTTGTTCACTGCACAATTTGGTGTTGCCATAATGCCTTGGCACTGGCAAGGAGATCAACTGTTCAGTAAAATCCTCCCTGAATTCGAGTCACTGCAGAGGGGACCTGTGACACAGTCCAGTGGTTCTCCTTGCGCCAACATCTCCAATCGATCGGGAATTTGCGTCAATGAAATCAACACTGCCGATCATCTCCTTCGTTCACCGCCCGCGTATCGAGAGAACCAAGTTGTAAAGTTTTCTGGTGCTACTTCCATGGAAGATCGATAATCATATCAACCAACTTATTCTGTCAAAAATATTATCTCAGATCTTTTCTTGTTTTTGTTTGTCATTTCTTTTAATCTTACATGCACGTTCGATTTAATGATAGGACATAAATAGGAACATGGCCCTTTGATCCTCCATTTTGGTGACAAAGCGTTATGAAAGAGAAGTGGTGCATCTGAAATGCTCTTAATAAAGCATGTGGGAATGAAATTTCAACATGCAAAAACCATACATCACCAATTCTCCTTGGAAATCTCCCTCGTTTTTGACCACGCAAAACACATGCATTCAAACATGTTCTGTCTTGAAAACGCCACCACTTCCCTTTCTTCTTCGTTTTGGCTCTTTCTTGGTGAATTTTAATCAAGAACGAAGTCAAATATATTCGTTCAATGCGATTTTGTTAAATCCTTCTTATAAACAAATGAAACCCAGATTTCGTAACCGTTCTTTGGTGGATTTAGCAAAATTACTAGCTATTGTGTGTCTTGTTCTCTTCATCTTCTACGCATTCTTGTATAAGCCTCCGTGCAAAGACTCGATCGATGTTTCATCGACGATCAATATGAAGAAACTGTCCAACATAACGGTTGAGCCTGTGCATTATCCGACCAACATCAGCCACGTTAAGTTTGTTCTTGTCGGATGCACTAAAACATGGTCGACAAGAAGACCCTACACCGAATCCTGGTGGAAACCTAATAAAACAAGGGGGGACATCTTTATGGACACATCTCCACCTAAAGAGTTCCTCCCTTGGCCTAAAACGTCTCCACCTTTCAAGATCAATTCGGATGCTACGAAGCTTCCGGTGTATTCGAAGCTGGCGAATCCGATCGAGGCTCGGATTTTCCGATCCATTCTCGACTCGTTCAACCTTGGAGATAACCAAGGCGTGAGGTGGTTCGTGATGGCGGATGATGACACTGTCTTTTTTCTAGAGAATTTGGTCGAGGTGTTGGCGAAATATGACCATACCAAGCATTATTATATCGGGATGCATTCGGAGTCGGTCATTTCGAACTTCCTTTTCGCCTTCGACATGGCGTACGGTGGTGCCGGATATGCTCTGAGCTATTCGCTGGTGGAACAACTGGCTCCATTGATGAATGGTTGCCTCGAAAGATACCCGTTCAGTCATACCAGTGACCATTTAACATCCTCTTGTTTATTTGACTTGGGGATTTCACTGACCATTGAAAGTGGTGTACATCAGGTAATAACAAGCGGTTGCTCTCGAATCCGAATTTAACTTAGTCAAATCAAATAATGTAATAAGCTTCACATGTGACATGGTAACTTTGCAATAGTAGATTTTTTACTGTGATATTATGAACTGCAGATCGATCTTCTCGGTGATATATCCGGCATGATATCAGCTCATCCGCCAACACCGATCATCACCCTTCACCATTTCGACAACATAGACCCAATATTCCCCAACAAGAACCGAACCAACGCTGTAAAACACTTAATGGAGGCCGCCAAAGTCGATCAATCACGTTTAGCACAGCAAACAATATGCTACAACAAGCGAAAGAACTGGTCCATCTCGATCTCATGGGGCTACTCGGCTAACATATACGAAAGCATCATCCCCCGGAGTATTCTGAAGAAACCCCTGGAGACAAACCCTGGAAGAATGGTCCGCCTCCATTGTACATGTTCAACACCAGGCCGGTCACAAAAGATCCGTGTCAAGCTCCTCATGTATTCTTCATGGAACACGTTAGGAGATTGAAAGGGGATTCCCTGGTTCTCTCTACGTATAAACGGAGAGCTCCACGTCGGTTAGGAACCTGTTTGTTCTCCGGAAGCCATACCGCCGGTCGCATCAACAAAATTCGAGTCTTTTCAAATGCAACAGTTCGAAAGCAGGTTTGTATTCAGACACAAGTAATGAAGAATCCGGGTAACATAAATTATCTTTAAGATTCATCTTGTTCATAAATTTCTCTCTTTTACAGCCTGGGAAAATCGAATGCTGCAATGTTATGAATATGACTGGCTCGAGTATTATGAACATCAAGTTAAGGAAATGTAGGAAAGGTGAAGTTATTGCATAGTTGGATGATGGTAGCTCTCTTGTTCAACGTAAATGCTATAAATCGAGTTTCATGTACACTTGGTAGTAGATCAAAGTTTATTACAAGTTCATGTAATATGTCGAAGAGTTCATTTTGTAATTGCTTCTGAAAAGCATATGTCCTATATTATACATTTAAACATCACCTGTATTATTCGAGTGAAAATTTCCATCGACTCATCTTTAAATAAAAAACGGGTCCTCATTTTTCCATCTCCATCTACCCCAAACCCTTACTTCAGGGGCCGTCATCAGCACCGTCGATCCACTGCCGGAGAGCTAAGGCCCTTATCCAAATCAAAGGTCCATGCCAAAAACAATGTCTTGCAAAGCAAGTAATGGCAAAAGCCAAATCTTAAACCCCGAATTAATAACAGTGGTTTATAATTCTAAAGACTTGAAAACAATTTTCACCTACGACCTGGAATATATCTACTAGAAATGCCATAGATAAATCGAATCACTTGTAGTGTTCTGGCTTCAAGACACCGATGTAAGGCAAGTTCCTATATAGTTCAGCAAAGTCCATCCCATAACCTACAACAAAATAATCCGGACACTGCAAAACAACGTTATAACGTCTTGTGTCACAACGCATCAGAATGGTTAATGAAAAAGAAAAATGCAGTCATCTCATCTGCAAATTATTTAAGAAAACATTGATGCTGACAATACTAAAGATAAAACCTTTTGCATACCGGGATGGGAATTCCAAACTAAGTGCAGACAAGTTTGCAATGCGGCCAATCAAATGGTTCATTTCCAAAGAAAAATAACAAGTTGTAGTTTTAATTTTGAGGGAAGGGAACAGCTAATTTGATTGCTAAGAAAATTAGAAAGCTAAAACTATTAATGTATAAGGAAGCCTCCATCGATAGCACTTGAAATTGAAAAAGGAGCATTGTTCTTCAGAAAGGAATTAATAAGACAACAATAATCACAATCACCTACATATGATCCCTAGAGAAATCAGCAACGTATTCTTACCTCGAATCCCTTATAGAACTTTCCATCACCAACTAGCTTGATCGGAACCTTCCGTCTCATTGGTTTATCAAGAAAAGCACAAATCGAAACCGAAGACGCTCCTTTAGCTTCCAAGTGTGCTATCAGACAGGACAAAGTGCATCCTGTATCTACAATATCCTCAACCTAAGACAATATAACACGAACTAATCTATTAGCAAACCCGATTCTAAATGTCAATACTCTCACTAAAAAGATCTTTAATTTCAGTGATTAGTTTCACTAAAACTATATAATCATCAAAAGTTCAAAACCAGAGCAGTCAATCGAGTAATAAGCAGCCAAACATCTATTTTTACTCAATTAAACCCTAAAATGGAAGTAAAATGGTTAAAACCCATTATTAATCAGGGTTTGAATACTCAATTTCATTTCTTAGACCTGTTAGAATTTAGATTTTACTTCCCCCAAAAGTTGCTAAAAAAGCAATAACAATGGATTCAAATTAAACAGAGAAAGATCGGAGGCAAATACGGCATCTGAAATTGCAATTCAAAATTGTGTTTTCCCTATAAAGATTGCTCTGTATAAAAAAGGGGTAATGTGGGATTACCAGGACGACGTGCTTGCCCTTAACGTCGAACTTCAAGTCGAGGGAAATGGAAGGAGCTCCATTAGAGAGAGTACCAGAGCCATAAGATTGAGCTCGAACCAAATCAACATAGAGAGGGAGTTGGATTCTCCTGATAAGATCGGCAAAGAACAGGAAAGCACCGGTGGCGATTCCGACGAAGAGGGGAGGGTGAGGAGCGGTGTTAAAATCATGGGTAATTTGAGAGGCTATATGGGTTACCCGGTCCAGAATCTGATCCTGGGTCCAGAGAACCTTCTCAATATGAGAATCTAGAGACATCTAGATGGTTTCAACTTCGAAGGTTGTTTTCCAAGCGGCATGATGCTGTGTTTCTCTTTGTCTGATTCTTTATAAGCTTAGGGTTTACGCCATGTTTATGGAAGATTCTAAAGATAAGGTTAACTGAACCAGAACCGTTGGATGGGGCTTGGTCTTAAAAGGGTGTGATATTAACCGTCCGATAGAAAACAAAGGAAAAAAAATTACAGTTTCTTAATATTATCTCACAGCCCAACATTTAGTAACTGAGTTGATACGAATAGATAAAAAAATAATTTTCTAAATGATAAAAAATTATTATTTTAATAATATTTTTATCCTTTCATATATATTTATATCGTTTCTAAATAAAATAATTAAAAATTATTTCTTAAAAATCGTGAGCGTGTGCAAAACTAGGGGAGTTGTAGGGGAATTTTCCCCCACTAAACGGATAATTTATAATATTAATCACTTTAAAATTAGTCTTTTACTTAAAGCTATGGTGAAATTCCAATTTAACCTCTTCTAAGAATTATAAAACTTCAATTTAGTCCCTCAAATGTTATAAAGTTATAATAAATTAATGCAATAATGAAACAGCTCGTAGTGTGAAAAAACAAAAACATTAGGGGATATCAAGGGAATAGATATGTTAAATATGGATAAAATATTAGATATAATTATTTAATCCGAAAACAACATGAGATGAAATCAAGGGAATATCAACGATTACTACTCTAGTTTTAACTCGATTCAATCGATCGATTTCGGTTTTAAATGTTTGACAGAAATTTAAATTTTGTGTCTGAATTGATAATATCCGTAAAGGAAAGCATGGTAATGGAAAACACAGGCACTTGTCTATCCTTCGTTCAGGTACAATTACTTGAAGAATTCCATGACCGAGAGGTTACAAACAAAACACTTATACCTGATGCCTCTGAATCCGGTTTTAGTTGCTAAGGCTTCAAATTCCAATTTGGTTCGTTCTTTTCCTCCGGTAGTCTGTATCATCATTTGTATATCCATCTGTGTAACGCCTCTCGAATAAGCATTCGTTTTCGGTACAGTCGGAATAACCGTCTCTATCACTATAACTTTTCCCTCATTCGGAATAGCATTATAACAATTCTTCAAAAGCTTCACGCAATGATCATCGCTCCAATCATGAAGAATCCACTATAAAATTCTTCGAGTTATATTGGCGATTTATTTTGTATAATAAAAAAACAAGCAAACCGAACGTTGGGTTCATTTACGTCATTAATTTGTTATTATACGATAGAACATCAAATTACTTATCTTACCTTCATAAAAATTGCATCTCCTTTAGGAACACTTTCAAACATATCTCCTCCTACATGTTCAACACCTGCAGTCAGACATAAGATGTCATTTGTCAAACATGAAAATTTGCTCTTCGAATTTCAATACAAGCAAGCTCTTTTGTTCTTCAAGCTTCCTATGACACTGTAAGAGCAAAACACAAGGCAGGATGTAAGTACTGTTACCTGGATAGGCAGGTGCATGTTGTATGACATGAGGCAAATCAAAGTTAATTCCTTTAATAGAGGGATACTTGGAAGTGATGAGGCTGAGGGTGATTCCGAGACCACCTCCGACATCAACCAAACATCCGATCTGCTCGAAACCATTGTAGTTGTCGAGGATCTTCCTGAGAACTAGGATGCTGTAGTTAACCATTGCAGTATTCAAAACTTGATTGAACCTTGGGTCCGTGCCGATGTATTCGAATACGTTCATTCCATAGACCCTGTTAAATGGAACTCCTCCTTCGATAATTGCATCCTTCAGTTGGGACCTTGCATGAGAATTATCATGCAGGAAATTGTTAACAGTAAGATTTTTAATTTCTAGAATAATTAGTTAAATAGGAGAGGAAGCGTGAGAGTGAAGAAACACACCAGCTATCAATGAAGATCTTGTCTTGGAGCAATGCCATTAAAGGTCCCAACGAAACCCCATCTTCATTCCGAACAAAGAATTCGGAGACGGGTGTCAAGCTATAAAGCCTCCGAAGACCGCCTTCCGCATCGTCCACGACCGAGCACCCCACTATCCCATGACTGGCCAAGACTCCGAGGATTCGGTCCAACATGGAGGATGCCTCCGGGTTCTTCGTAGGCAATTGCGCAACAATCTCTTTGGAGGAGACCTTGGCGTTCAGACCGGCTTCCGCGATGATCTTGAAGACGTCGAGCTGAACCATGGCGTGCATCGACATGGTGAGCACTAGAGAGTTGGCGATCTGTAGGGCATAGGAGAGGCTTTCCTCGTTGGATCGGGGTTCTTCCATTGGAGAAATTGGATGCGTGTGTGGACGTGGAATAGGGTTTATCGTACTGAAGAGAAGAGCTCTCGCATGTTATAAGGACGTATGGAATGAATTAGTGTTGGTGCATGGGATACCCACACGATAATAAAAATACGGTAAACAGTATCACCAAACTATTTCTAATACCACGTCTGCTTTTTCCATTTTGATAATGTTTCTTTTATTATTTTATTCTTTACGTCATTTTTTATTTCCTTATTAGGAAGTTCAGTAAAAGATTCCGACCAGATATTTTACACAAAAGTTCAACACGTAGCAACTAAGTTAGACTACAAATTTATTAACATGTCCCTACGTCGCAATCCCTTCTTTGTAAAAAATAGTTAAGACCTGATATAGTATGAATTATTTTACCTCAGTAGTTAAAGTAACAATTATTGTTTTTAAAGGTTATGAGTTCGAACATTAGTAATGTCAGCATAGTTATTGAACGATCAATATCTAATGATTGAGAATATACTCTAAAACAGATACTATTATAATCATTATAACTGATTAAAAAAAACGACATATTTTTTAATAAAAATATTAGAGTTTTATCGTCTTTTAAAGGACGAGTTTGGATCACCTTAAAACACTTAAAACTGAAATTTTTACACTTAAAACACTTACTGATCCTTCATCTTGTGCTCAAACTGCAACTCCTGAGTTTTATTTTAACAAAATATTGAAACTAAAAGTCCCTCCATAGATGAAGTCATTCCTGTAGATGTTAAAACTTAATAGGCTGTCAACAAAGGAGTCTAAATACAGAATTCTGGTGTAAATTTTGCAATTGGAGGTCCAGTACTTGGCTCAATGCGAGGAATATTGTAGATGATTTCCTTGATTTCTGCTTTAGTATGCATTGCTCGAGAACAGTGAGATCATTCTGGTTTATAGCTGTAGTGGCTGTTCCTTGGAGAATCTGGGATTGGTGCCCTCCTACGAATGATTCTGTGAGATGGTTCTGCAGGATGTGGAGATGTTGTTCGCAATGCAAGAGAGGATGTGCAAGCGCAAGCCTAATTTTCTGGACTAGTTCCAAGTTTTAGCTCTGGTTTTGCTGAATTAATGGCTATAAGTACAGCGTTGAGGGTGTTCATGGAAGGTTGAGGAATATTCAAAGAAATAAATATGTTTGCAGAAATTAAAATTTTGTCTGAATCGACGATATTCAACAAAGAAAAGCATAGTAATAGAAATCACAAGCATTTGTCTATCGTTATTCTATCTTGGGTAAGATATAAATTAGAATTACTTGAAGAATTCCATGACCCACAAATTACAGACAAAACATTCGTATCTGATGCCACTAAATCCGACTTTACTTGCTAAAGCTTCAAATTCTGGTTTAGTTCGTTCCTTTCCTCCTAAAATCAACATCATCAACACGTCCATTTGTGTAATGTCTCTAGAATAAGCATTTGCTTCAGGTAAAATCGGAACAATTGCTTCAACTACTATAACTTTTCCGTTTTTCGGAATAGCTTTATAACAATTCTTCAGAAGCTTCACGCATCGTCACTCCAATTATGAAGAATACACTATAAAATTTTCAAAGATAATATATATTATAAATATTAGACGTTAAAATTTTAACTTTGAATTTATTCACGAATATTATATTTTACGGATGAATAAATAAAACTGAATGTCGGGTTCATTTACCTCATTAATTTGTTATTATATCATAGAACATCAAATTACTTATCTTACCTTCATAAAAATTGCATCTCCTTTAGGACACTTTCAAACATATCTCCTCTTACGTGTTCAACACCTGCAGTCAGACATACATACATAGTCTTCAGACATAAGATATCATTTGGCAAACATAGAACTCTAAAAACACGAAAAATTGCTATTCGAATTTCAATACAAGCAAGCTCTTTTGTTCTTCAAGCTTCCTATGACACTGTAAGAACAAAACACAAGGCAGGATGTAAGTACTGTTACCTGGATAGGCAGGTGCATGTTGTATGACATGAGGCAAATCAAAGTTAATTCCTTTAATATTGGGATACTTGGAAGTGATGAGGCTGAGGGTGATTCCGAGACCACCTCCGACATCAACCAAACATCCGATCTGCTCGAAACCATTGTAGTTGTCGAGGATCTTCCTGAGAACTAGGGTTGTGTTGTTAACCATTGCAGTATTGAAAACTTGATTGAACCTTGGGTTGGTGATGTTGTATTCGAATGCTTTCATTCCGTAGATCCTGTCAAGTACTGGAACTCCTCCTTCGATAATTGCATCCTTCAGTTGGGACCTTGCATGAGAATTATCATGCAGGAGTTTATTAACAAGTTGCTACAATGTGTAAGAAAAAAACAAGAATTTAGTTAAGCAACACACCAATAATCAATGGTGTTTTGGATCAATTCTATAAAAGGTCCTAATGAAACACCATCTTCATTCCGAACATAGAATTTGGAGACGGGCGTCAAGCTATAGAGCCTCTGAGGTTCTCCCTTCTCATCATCCGCCACCGAGCACCCCAAGATTCCATGGCTAGCTAAGACTCTAAGGATGCGGTCTAGCATGGAGGGTGCCTCCGGATTGTTTGTAGGTAACCTTGTGACGATCTCTTTGGATGGGAGCTTAGCATCTGGACCGGCTTTCGCGATGATCTCGAAGACGTCAAGCTGAACTGCTGTGTGCATCGACATGGGGAGAACTAGTGAGCTGCAGACCTGGAGGGCATATGAGAGGCTCTCCTCATTGGATGAAGTTGCCATTGGAGATGAAAGCTTCTTCTTCTTTTCAATGGAGAAGTTGGATTATGGTTTAACAAAATTAGGACGAGCTCACATTTATAATTGTAGTATATGATAAAAACACATACTATGCCTTGTCAAGGTTATAGTAATCAGGTAAATTTTAGTAGGTAAAATTAAAAGTTAAGTGTTTAATAAAAATATTGAAAAAATGAATTTTAATAATAAATATTAAAAAATAATTTTAATAATAAGTTTTTTAAAAATATTAAACTTAAGAGTATGCAGTTACTAAAATATAGAAAAAAATAAGATCCCTTAACAATAAATATTGAGAAAAGATAAAATCTCTAGTAATGAGTATTAAAAAATTAATTCTGAATAATAATTTAAAAAATAGTAATTTTTAAGAATAAATCTTTAATAATAAATATTAAAATAATTAAATTATAATTAAATATTGACCCATCTAATTATTGATAGTGTGCATTGGGAAGTTAGTCCTTATTGCCCACCTTCAGGGACATGCCAAACAAAGACAGCTACCTATCCATTGACGATAATAGTAGGTCACGGGTATGAAAGCGTAATTATTAATCGATATAATTATTATATTTTATAGATTAATTAGTTATTTAATTGAATTATTAATAGTTAATATATAGCTTAATTATTAGTATTAAATTATTGTTGTGCTTTGTGCAGTCATGATGTTTAATGGTAAACACTATAAATTAATGAAATATTAGGTATGTAATTAATTATATTATAATAAATTTTATTTAAAAATAATATAATTATTAATGATAGAAATTTTGCTAGTTCTTACTGATAGGTCTCGTGTTACGTACAGCAAAATTTTTAATTATTTATACATATATTTTATTTATAATTTAGGATACATCAGTCTCGAAGTCCTCTTATAATATAATATTAATATAATATTTATGAAGAAATGGTTTTATTATTATCTAAAGAAGTAATAAATATGTGAAAAACTTATTAGATAAATAACGATTAACCGTTAATGGATAAAATTTTTGACAATTAAGTTACGTAATTAAAAACAATATTTACCCAAATATAATACGTTTAGATAAATCATAATAAATTACATGCACTAAATATAATATTAAAATGTAATTATATTTTTAAGATTAAATTAAACAAAAATATAATTATATTTAAAATATTAGACTAAATTAAAAAAAAATAGGTTAATTTTGGGTTTAACAATGACTTTTTAGACTAAATTGAATAATAATATGATTATATTTAAAAATATTGGGCTAGATTATAAAATTTAAAAAAAATTAAAATTAATTTCGGGTCAAACAATGTCTTTTTGGACTAACTTGAACAAAAATGTGATTATATTTAAAATATTAGATTAAATTATAAAATTAAAAATAAATTAGAGTTAAATATAGATTTTCAGGACTAATTGTTCAAAAATATATTTATATTTAAAATATTAAAATAAAATTATAAAAATTATAAAATAATCAATTCTGAGTTGAATAAAGATTTTAAGAAATATATTAAACAAAAATATTAGCATACTAAAATTATTAGATTAATTCATAAAAAAAATATTAAACTGATTTTTTCAACATGTAACAAGTATACAAAATATAACACAAGCCTATCCGACGTCGTTTCACTCAAAATTATACTTGCAAGTGCTTTTTCCTTGTCAAGCTCAGCTTTTTCTCTGGCACTGCCATTCTAGTTGCTGCAAACAGAACACGTGTTGAAATCCAGTCCTCTATTATTCTCATAAAATGATAAATTCATATCCCACTTGTCATTTTCCTATTGGTTAGTACAATATATGCAGTCCATGGCAAAATCCACTTCTTACATGTCTTAGCTCCACAAGTTCATCCACTTCAGTTCCCCATTAAACCTTATCTCCCACAAAAACAAACATGGCCATCTCCGGTTCTCCGGACTGGCCATTAGCTTCAACCGATTTCTATACATCAAAAACCAGAAAATCTCTTCACTTCTTTGCACCATGCAAGAAAACACTTCATTTTGTCCAGTTCCCCATCTCAAACATCCCATGGTTCTACACAAATTCTTCATGTAACTCCCCATATGCCATCATGGAACATGCATCATCATCATCATCATCATCGAGCAGCAGCAGCAGCAATGTGCCCATCACTGAGTTAGGCCTAAACGGGTTACTGTGTGGGTTATTACAGGACACTCCCAGTGAAGATGTGGCATATGATTTCTACCAGAAGGCAAAAGAGAACCCAGGGTTCATACCAGAGAAACAAATGCTGAAGCTTCTGATAAGGTACTTTGTCCAATCCAAGAAATGGGATTTGATTATGTCTCTGTCGCATGATTTCAAGCGTTACAATGTCTTCCCCGATGGTTACACTTGTTCTAGATTGGTTAACACTTGTGTTAAAGCTAGAAAATTCAAGGTTGTACAGTCTCTGCTTGAAGCGTTTAGATCAGACAAAGAACTTGCTGTCATTGCGTTTAATTCAGCAATGTCGGGGTATAATAAGTTGCATATGTTTAGAAGCACGATTACCGTATTCGAAACGATGAAATCGAATGGAATTTCGATGGATTCTGAGTCTTATTGCCTGATAATGGAAGCTTATCAGCAAATTGGTGACATAGACAAAGTCTGTTCCTTGTTTGATGAATTCGAAACTAGGAAATTGAATTCGACACCGCTTGCACCTCGTGCATATAGTATACTATGTGAGGCATTGGCGAAATCGAGTCGAGTTTATGAAGCTCTTGAGTATTTCCGGGACATGAGGAAGAAAGGGCTTTTCGTAAGCTCTTCGGTCTACTCTTCGTTGATAATCTCGTTCGCTGGAATACGCAATTCAGCCGTGGTCGAGGAGCTATTCGAAGAGGCCGGCGAGAGGAGGATGGTGAGGGATCCGGAAGTGTATTTGAAGATTGTTTTGATGTACATAGAAGAAGGGTTATTAGAGAAAACTTTGGATGTTGTAAGGGTCATGAAGTATGTAAATGTGAAGGTTTCTGATTGTATTTTCTGTACAATTGTCAATGGATTCTCTAAAAGAAGAGGGTTTCAATCTGCCATTGCGGTTTATGAGCAGCTGATTTTGCAGGGCTGCAAACCAGGACAAGTAACATATGCCTCGGTCATAAACGCCTATTGTCGTATCGGTCTCAACTCGAAAGCGGAGACGATGTTCTCGGAGATGCAGGAGAAAGGGTTCGATAAATGCGTCGTGGCCTATTCGAGCATGATATCAATGTATGGGAAGCAAGGGATGATAAGAGAAGCAATGAAGGTTTTAGCTAAAATGAAAGCAAAAGGTTGTCCACCAAATGTATGGATATACAATTCATTGATGGACATGCATGGCAGAGTAAAGAACTTGAGACAAGTGGAGAAGCTTTGGAAGGAGATGAAACGGCGGAAGCTGACACCGGATAAAGTCAGCTACACGACGATCATCAGCGCTTATAATCGATTGAGGGAGTACGAGATGTGTGTGAAGTTCTACCGCGAGTTTAGATTGAACGGGGGATCGGTCGATAAGGCTATGGCAGGCATCATGGTAGGGGTTTTCTCGAAAACGAGCCGGATCGATGAGTTGGTGAAGCTTTTGCAGGACATCAAAGCTGAAGGGACTCAATTTGATGGAAGGCTGTATCATTCAGCTATCAATGCCTTGAGAGATGCTGGATTGGAAAACCAAGTTAAATGGTTGCAGAAGAATTTTGATGCCAGGAAACATGGTATAGAATTGTGAGCTGCACACAAGTATGGATATAACCTCTCAAATTTTGAAATCCAGGAAATATATATATATATATATATGTATGTATGTATACATTATATATGCATGATGTTCTAACTTGTATGTGAAGCAAACATGAATTCAAGCTAGATTCATTAAGAAAACTCTGGAGATGGTTCTGTCCATTGTGAAATATTGTGTTTTTATGACAGATTGTGGAGTTCATAGAATTCATATTCTGTAGTACAAGAGGTTAGATTGTGAAATATTTTTAAATTTTTATGAACTAGTTCTTAAATTTTTTAAATTTTTATGATTTATACTCATCTTGAATTTTTGAAATTTTATGACTTGTGTCCACTCTAAAACATATTTTGATTTACGTCTACCCTCGCAAATATTTCTGAATCCGCCATTGATTTTTACCACCTATATTATGTATATACTACAATGATCAAATAACAATTGATAATGTAATAATTTAAATTTTTAAGTCAATAAATTAACATTAACCGGAGCTTAGACCTTAATTTATGTGGATTTTAAAACTTTTTGGGCCATGAGTGTTAGCCTTTGAACTTAAAAATGAGCCATGTAGTGAAGTTTTGAAAGGTGAGGGGCTTGGGGTGTAATTCTCCTATTTTTAGGTTGAACACTTTTAAAAATTTTGTCCCCTCTTTTAGTAAAAGTTCCTCATAATACATCAGCTACCGTAGTCCGTAAGTCATGTAACACTCTTTAAATTATATATTTTTTTATATATTTAAAGTCAAAAACTAAAAAAAATCAAATGATACGAAGAAACTCCGATTTAAATTTAAAATATTTAAATGTACGATTGAATTTATAAAATTTCAAAAAAAAATTAAGAATTTCATGTTCAAACGTGTAAGGTCTTATGAATATATCACTAAATTTAGATATTGTACTCTGAATATCAGCACGTACAAGAATCTTGGCCTGATAATGATCATCGATCTCACGATCTAACTATCAACCTCCGTACAGAAACAACAATTATAAACGACGAGCTTATAAAACTTAATGATACATGTCAACCTCACATATTGATCATTAATTGACTAATAATTTTTATAAAAATAAATAAATTTTGATATAAAATAAAAAGTTAAATAATTATTTTAAAAAGTAAAAGAAAATGATTTAAGAAAAATAAACATTAAAGACTATTTTTAACATGTCTTTAAAAAATTGAATGAATTTAAAAGGGCTGAAAGTGAAGGGAGTGAGTGGTACCCAGAAATTCATATGAAAAATTGTCAGAACCCATGTGACAGTGTGGGCCCATACCCATTCATCCGTGTCCCCACACCAAAAAAAAACATAGAAAAGAATCTACTACAATATGAGACAAAAGGGTCCCCTAAAGTAAACTTTAATCACATGATGACAGAAGAAATGAACAACCTTTTTCTCTTTTACCTCACCTTTGCTTTTTACAGTGCTGCATATTTCAACATAATCTAATGGCTGACAGTCACAGATACTGTAATAATAATAACATGAACAACAGTAAAAAAAAAAAACAGTCTGTCAATCTGGTTTTACCATTTCACTCTTTTGCCATTTTGGGTCTCTCGTATCAGTATAGTTGTTAAGCTTCCGGTAAAGTACTTTTATAACTTCTTGCATAAACTTTTTCACCTCACTTTGAAAAAAAGAGGGTAAAAAAAACTACAAGAGACAGTAAAAATGAAAAGGAGTTACTAGTTACTACTAGTCTAGTACTATCTTTTCTTTGTTTCTACACTATTTGTTGTGTGGTCCAGCAATTAGGGTGTCACTAGTAAGGAAAGGCACAAGCAAGACCCCACTTGCATAAATCAGTTCCTCTGTCCTGTATCTATACATATATATTAAGTATTTTGATTGTAAGTAGTATTGTATTGATGATGATGATGATGATCATGATGATGGTGATCTTTCATTGATCTTGTATTACAGATCTTTCTTCCTTTGTTGTGGGTATGGTTATGGCTTAATCTTCCATGCATATGCTTAATTTGTCACTGATTCTGCAAAAGATTAGAACAATGAAATTGTTCAAACTTTATGAAATGATCGGATTTTACCAAGATGCCAAGGTGTTTGATTGTGTTTTCTTACTCCGGCATAGTCGGTTTTCCTTCATTGTAGGCTAACTACATGCCGATGGTTCCTTGCCCGGTCGAAAACCTTCTTATGGCAAAAGATTAATCATAATTAACTTCCACTTGTTTTGTTGGATGCTATGGTAATGGAAAGTGATGAAGAATGATGATATACCTTGGCATTTGTAGAAGACATGTTTCGGGAGAAGCCATGTTGAGGCCGGAAGCATTGGCTAGCGATAAGTTACCATTAGGACAAGATGTAGTCGGGGTTCCGGTTTTGTTGTCAGCTTCTACTGACTCCGCAGATGAGGTGGAGAAGACGGTGAGGTGATCACCGGCTGATTTCTTCGGAGAAGCGTATAGGTTATCAGGGAGACTGTGCTCCAAGCTGTTCATATGAGAAAAGCATTAAATCCAGCACAATGCAGCATAGTTATTAGTCTGTTTATCTACATTTATCATTTAAGTTATGTACCTTTCAGGTAGATCATTTTCTTCTGTATTGGCCTTCCCCTTAGTGTTACTATTACCATTGTCGTTTCTATAACTACAAACTGCATTAATTTCCTCCATCTGCTTGTAGCTTTTTATAGCAGCAGCCGATTTCGAAACAGTGGGGATCGAGCAACCGCAGTTCTCTACAACAAAAAAGGGTAAACCAGATTGATAAATGGAACAGTAAGGTAACTTTGTTTATATGGCAATCGAACCAACGTTGGAATTGACCTTTGGGGACTTCTGGATCAATGCCTTTAGCTGAAAAAATAAGTGCATGATTGTTGGGAGCACGAGGTACTGTCGGGGAAGGAACAGGGGATCCGGTGGACAGACCGTGATGGAACTGAGATTGGTGCAGCAGCTGCAAGTTCATTAGACTTCTTCCTTGAAGCTCAATGGCTTGCTGCAAATCAGCCTGCTCCTTCAATTTCCTTCTCAGCAACATCTCTTGAGTATTGTAAAACATTTTCGATAAATCGTAAATAAGTTTAGAATTAAATTCACCAACAATGCAGCAAAGTTCAAGATGAAAGAACCAAAGGCCTTGTTTTACTAACCGAGATGGAGATCGAATGTCTCCCTCGAATCAACTGCAGACGGACTCGAGCAGGCCGAATACTCCCCTCGTTCCGATTGTTGCTTCCTATAAATTAGATAAATTCCATCCACTACTTACATATCAAAGTGGCAACATAATGCAAATAAAGAAGATTGAAAAGAGCCTTTACTTCTCTTGGAGTTTCCCTTTCTCCTTGTAAGGTTTAACAAGAACACGAGAATCGCAGACGAAATGCGGATTCCCTTTAGCTAAAATCAGCTTCACTGTCTCTGGATACACAAATGTAACAAAACCAAACATCCTCTTTTGCTGGTAAGGGATCCTCACATCTTGAACTGGTCCATATGTGCTGGAAAATTCCAAAGGGGAGCAAGCAACAATCTTTAAACCCAGAATAATAAGTACTAAAACTCAAACAACAACAATCTTAAAAAAAAAAAAAAACAGTGACTTTACCTGAAGTAATTTGAGACATCTTCTTCTTTGAAATTACTGTCAGCTGGGAATGTCAGATAAATCTGTCTAGAAACCGGATTAACTGCTGCTCCCAAACCCATAGTTGAAAAATCGTTTCTTTCGGGCCGGCACTGCTGCCCGAACTTATGAAGCTCGTCACCCACCATCAAAGCAGCCATGGCTGTTCTACTATAGCTATGAGTGTCGTTTTGTTGCTGGAGAAAGAGATTAAGAGACTTGCTGTATGGGAAAGAAGAAGCCCTCGCCATGAACTGAGAAGCTGAAGAAGCTAGCTTTTGTTGCCGAAGAACTTTCGATCTAAGTATCTCCTGGTACTGCTCCAACTCATTAAGTGCAGCTCCTTCATCGGCAGAATCTCCATGAACAAACCTACAGCTAGCACCGTTCTTACAAAACCCTCTGGCAAAGTACAAACAAGGTTTCCATCCAATCACTGAGTTCACATCATCATCAGCACCAAAACACAGACCAGGAACAGAAAAGCTTCTTCTATGTAGAAGAGAATCATGCATTGCCAACAAACCTTCGGGTTTCGAGTCGTTCAGAAACGAGAAATGGTCCTGGAACTGGTAATCATCGACGAATCCATTGCCATTACCATCTGCAACAGCGCTGCTTCCTTTAACAACACTGGCATATGAAAGATTGGAATTTGAAGAGAAAGTAGAAGGAGAAAGGCGAGTGGAAGGAGTTGGTGGGTTCGAAACGGAGAGTCCCAGGTGGGTTTTGGCTTTGAGTATTAAAGAGTGGATATGAGCTTCGGGTCCAAAAGCTAAACGTATCATTTCCTTTTCTCCATGATCTTGAATCAGAAGATAACCTGTGATTTTGGAAGCGTTTTCAGGGTCTAATCTTTGGATCCTCGATAACACTATCCTTGTTGCTTCATATGAATCCATGAAAAAGGTTCTGAAAACTAAACTCTCCCCAGAAAATATAATAGTACTGATAATATAAGCTTTCAGTTCTAGGGACAAGGAGATGGAGGAAAATGAAAAGGGAAGAAAAGGCAGAGAAAAAGAGTGGACTTGGCATCAAAAAGGACAATAGTGATTACTACTGATTCATTAATATTGATATTATAATAATTATGATTAGAGTATAATTTATTTTTTGAGGAATGTAATGAATTCCTATATGAAACCCATTCTGAATATGATAATTAAATCATTAGATTAATTAAGTTCTAATTTAAAAGCACGATTGTTTGTTTCTAGAGGTTACAGGTTCGAACACTTTAGAACAAATATTACTGTAATAATTGTTTAAAGTTGGAGCCAATAGGCTCACCTTCAACCTTTAAATCTCTATATCCATGATCAAAGATGGAACCTCTTAAACACGAGACTTTGAAATCACTGTTTCTTTCACAATATTTCAAAAAAATATTTTCCTACCATCAATATTTTAAGAAAATTTTTCCCCAACTGCAATATTCATCAGAATTTTTCCAGAGTGGCATCTATTTTATTTTAAAAAACTTAAAACCCACGCGCTGCAACTCAAGTCTCGACCACTCCATTTCTTCTATAGATTTTTAAGGGATAAACGGTAAAAAAAATCCATTTAATATGTATTTTTTATTTGATGTTTAATATTTTATTTCGTAATTCAAATTAGATTTTATCTGTCACTCATAATTAATTTTTTTTATCTAATTATAATACGATACATGACATGATTTTAATTTATTTAAAAATATTAACTTCTTAAATAACTTTATTTCTTTCGATCAAATTCTCAAATCAAATCTCTTCTTGTTCAATATTTTCACACGTCGGTAGTTCATCATTCATCATCCAGACATCATGTGTCTCATTATTTAGTATTTCTCATCCTTTAAACATAGGTTAAGAACTCAGTCAATTTATTTATTATTGGATGTTCGTCAATATAACAATCGACATTTTCATTCGTCAATTATTAACGATAAATAATAAAATTTTTAATCGTGAGATGAAAATAAATGGTATTTTAAAAATAATAAAAGATTTTATTTTTTTATAAAAATAAATATTTTATAATTTTAGAGTTCGACTTTAAGGAGTTTATATGTTACCATTCTCATTTTAGCTAGTATATAAAACCCAAAATGCAATGTCTTGGCTAAACTGAAATAATTAGTTCCATGGTTTTATAAATTTTGTTTTTACATTTTATTTTGTTTTATTTTAAATGTATTTTTATGTTTAAATTTTAATTTAAACCCAAAACGAGGGATATATACAGTTCAATTTTGGTTTAATTTAATAAATTATTTTAATAGTTATCGATTTGATTAATTTTAATTTTAATTTTTTAAATTAACATCAGTTTTTAAAAATTTATATTTTATTTTAAATAATTAAACATATTCAGTCATTAATCAGTCATTTTTATTATTTTAATTTAATATTTAATAATTAGATTTTTTTTTTTATCAAAATTATGTTTTCTTTGGTATAAAACGCCAACATTTTAGGGTTTGGTTTAATTCTTCTTCTGCTCCAACGTCGCTCTTGATTACCGTAAGAATCAGGAATTTTACAATCTGTCAGGAACTTCATCTTCTTCACTAATACCGGTCAGTTCTTTATTTTTACAATCTCTCAGCTGCTTTCATTCGCTCAACTCATCGCAACTTAGAAGCAGGCGCCGCCGTCTCTCACCTCAGACCTCTCAACTGTGTGTGGGTAATATTTCTCTCTGTCTGTGTCTGTTTTGCATTAAAGTATACAATTTTCGAATGCAATACCCAAGAAGGCAAGAACCCAGTTTCATTTTTATTGTATTGATTTCACCCTTTTTATTAGTGCTTTTGGTTGCTGATAAAAAGGGGCAAATTTGCTTCTTAAATAATTAATTATGATCACTTGTTGAAGTGATGAAAGCTAAATACCATTAAAAGTAAAGAGACAAAATCCAGAAGCTTATATCATCACACGCACATGAAAGAGATGGAAGCTTAATAACATTTCGAAGTTTCATGCTTTCAACTTCATTTACAACATTTGGATTAATGGCCTGCAAAAATAAAAGAAATGTTAACCTTAAAACCATTCATTTCTTCAGCAAATAATTGCTCACTATTTCATATTGTTCTTTAATGCTGCTGTTTCTGCTTGATGAGTCGAATCATATTGTTATTGCTGTTGTTTGTATTTGAGGTTATCGCTGTTGATTTGTATTTGAAGTATAAATATGATGTTATTTTAGTACTGATGTTTGTCAACTTTGTAATGTTTAGGTTACTATTAATTTGTTGTGTTTGAGCATGGTTTATATCTTGTTAGTGTTATGTTTTACCTACTGTTATGTATGATTTATACTTTAGTAAACTTTGTATGTTAGTAAATTTTGTTAATGTGATAATATTTTAGTATATCATATTATCATAAAGAAATATAACCTATCTGTAAACCCTTTTAAGCTCTCTCTTTTTTTCTCCTCCAATTTAGAACCCGGTATTAAAGGATTCAGAGGAAAATGCAGAGGTGCTTGTTGCCTTCTCCTGCAACTACTAATTGCGCATCACTGCATCTTCATCCGTCGTTGATACCCAAGGTTCATTTTCACCTTCTTTTTTTTATAGATAGATTACTTAGTTTTTATTTGATGAAAATAGCTGACTTAAAATTGTGTCTTTCCTTTTTGCCATATATATTTTGTGTCTTATTTTTTACTATATTACACACATTTATCAACAATAGTAGTAATGTATTCATATCTGTTTGGTTGAATAAGGCTTCAACATGTTAGTAAGCAGTTAAAACGATGCATCCTAAATTTGATTTTCTGATCTTTTAACTGATTGTGCATTGATGTTTCAATTTCAGCTCAAGGTCGTTAAACTTACGTCTTCAATATCATCTCACTCTAGATTTAAAAAATTCGGACCTCCTTCAAGCCTCATGTCAAGCCAACTAAAATGTGGTCAACCTTTGAATTTTTTCGCAACCCTTCACAATGCCTTTATGTTTGCTTTTCCACCCAACCATTTAAATTACACACTACCTCGGAATAGAAATGTAATCCCTGCATGTGTGACTTCCAAAATCAGATCAACCTCAGCCTCTGTGCCTCTTTCCAAAATGTTTTTTTCTCAATCCCCTTCACTGGCAACTAAGAATGATGGTTTGAGTGTCAGAGATGGAAGGAGTACTGGCTTCAGCCTCGAACGGTTTAATAGGCATTCAAAGAAGCTAAAGGCAGTGGCTGTTCTCAATGGGAACAAGGGCACCCCTCTTGAATCGCCTGCTTCAACTTCACATCTTAACACTACTAAGCCGGAGTCTACTTCCAATTCACACGTTAACACTGCTAGCCCAGACTCTACTTCTACTTCATTGGTTACTAATGCTAAGACAGAATCTAAAGTTAGCCTGAAAAAGAAAAAGCAGTCAAGAAGCAAGAAGAACAAGGAACATATCTCTAGCACTGTTGTTTCTGAGGAAGCACCTGTGGTGAAAAGCTCAAAAAATTCTTCTCTGGCAGGGACCTCAAATATTAGCAAAAAGGGTCAACCTCCCAAGCAGAATTCAGAGGTTAGCAGTAATTTAATACTAAATAGAATTTTGATTTCTTGGGCCTTTTAATATGCACACATATCTGTATGCTTGTTGCGTATATAGAATTCAAAGCAACAGATATGCCATTTGCTCTTTCTACATGCATGTCTGTGCGTGGTTTTAAATCTTTCAAAACTTTAGCTAACAATGAAGTTTTCCAGAAAAAATCAGCTGACAACTTACTCACAGAAGCTCATGATGGTTCTGCTTTAACCAAAAAACAGTCCAGAAAGAAAAGTACAGGCCTGAGCAGAACGCAGCCAGTGAGAGAAGTTAATGAGCCAATTCAGAAAAATTCATCTCAACGAGAAAAGCCGCTGAAGCAACTATACCCTCCCACTGGGAAGTCTGTTATGGTGGTTGAATCTGTCACAAAGGCGAAGGTTATTCAGGGATACCTTGGCGATATGTTTGAAGTCTTGCCTAGCTATGGTCATGTTAGGGACCTAGCTGCTCGTTCAGGATCTGTGCGACCTGATGATGATTTTAGCATGGTATGGGAAGTCCCTAGTGCTGCATGGACGCATCTTAAGAGCATTAAGGTTGCATTGCGTGGGTATGTAGTTTTTGTTAGAAAGTCTTTTGGTCCAATTTACAGATGTTGCCTAAACGAAAATACTTCCATGTTCCTCTATCACTTGCAATAAATGCTTGAAATCATATGTTAAGTTTCACGATATGGTTTAACCTATCCAGATGTATGATGTTGCTGAAACAGGGTATATTTGTTGTATTCTTTTCTTCACTTTTAATGAATTCTTCAAACCAAGCTTGTAAAGAGAAACCTTATGATACTATTTAAGTGATACAGACTAGTTGTACTGTTATCATCGATGATTGTTAGCAATTCTTTCAAATGTTTTTTTTTTTTTTGTTAATGTGTTTGTTCAGTTTCTCATTTTCTTTCCTTACTCAGAGCAGAAAATCTTGTTCTCGCATCTGACCCAGACCGTGAAGGAGAGGCTATTGCATGGCACATCGTAGAGATGTTGCAGCAGCAGGATGCTTTAGGTGAAAATGTTAGTGTAGCAAGAGTTGTCTTTCATGAGATAACTGAGGCATCCATCAAAAGTTCTCTGCAAATGCCACGGGATATTGATGTTAACTTGGTACATGCTTATCTTGCCAGACGCGCTCTTGATTATCTGATTGGGTTTAACATTTCTCCACTTCTATGGAGAAAATTACCGGGTTGCCAGTCTGCTGGACGAGTGCAATCAGCTGCTTTGTCTCTTATTTGTGATAGAGAAACAGAGATTGATGAGTTTAAACCACTCGAATATTGGACCATTGAGGCTCAGTTGAAATTTGAAGAATCAAATACTCTAGTAAAAGATGCTTCTTTCCCTGCACACTTGACTCATTTTAATTCAAAGAAGTTGGGTCAATTCTCTATCACTTCAGAGACAGAGGCAAAGGATTTTCAGCGGAAGATTAATTTAGAAGATTTTAAAGTGATTAACTCTAAAAGAAATTCAACCCGAAGAAACCCTCCTGCACCATATATAACATCGACACTTCAGCAGGATGCTGCAAACAGATTAAATTTTCCTGCAACGTATACAATGAAGGTTTGCAAGTTGTTTCTTTTCTTTTGAATTTTATAAAACTATTGAATTTCAGTAACCTTCCTTTATCATCTGCCCTTTGTGAGTTAAACTTTGTTTCATAGTCTCAGCCATTTGAAAGTCTCTAATTTTACACTCCAGAATCATTTTGCAATTGTTCCTCCTTTTACTGAAAGACTTTACCTGTGTAGAAATGATATTTTCTTCATTAAATGTTGATATTCTGTTCTGATTGCAGTGTTTGGTTTTATTCTTCACATAGTTGCTTTGGACTTTGTGGTAAACTTTATGGTTGATTGATGAAATCTTATAAGTTGACATGCTTCATCTACTTTCCTTTTTACATGCTAAACTCTATGATTGGTTGATGAACTCCTACAAGTTAGCGTACTTTATTTGCTCTTGCTTTTACATGCTAAATTATATGTATGGTTTTCTGTATTGTTTTCACTCTTTTTTGATCTGGTCTACATCAAGCACCTAAATTAATTGGTTAATTTTTCAACATTTTTACTATTTTATTTTTCACACTTAAATAATGCAGCTTGCACAGAAGCTTTATGAAGGGATCCAATTGTCTGATGGTGTGGCAACTGGGTTGATAACATACACCAGAACAGATGGGCTACATGTGGGTACATCTTTGATCTCTATAGTTCTTGCTTCGGTTATGTGTTTTCTTTCATTCCCCCACCCACCCAAGTGAAAGGTCTTGTAGTGTGCGTATGCCCTGCACGAGAAGTCTTCATGTGTCTTCCTCTAATGTTGTCAAGGTGTCTTATTCTAATAAATAATTATTACAATGATAGAAAATTAGAGGTTGGTTGAGCTAGGCTGAGGAAGAGGAGTTACAGATTAAAATCATTTGTAATACCTGTTAGCAATAGTTAGAGAATTCTTGTCCTAAAAAGTCAGAAAAGATGTTTGGGGCCTACACTTTCGCTCTTGGTAAGGATGATACCTTATCTTCAGTTCATATTTCTTTCAATAGAGTACTCCCCTCTTACTGTTATTAGTCGATATGCTTCTTGTCATGTAAATTTTATTCTGGTACTTGATCTGTGCTACTGTGGTAGATCATGAATTGATACCGATAACCTTAGATTCGATTGTATGGATATTTTGTTTATCATGTTTCTTTACTTGTGCATCTTTCCTAAACCTCTATGTTTTATTGTCTTTCCTATTTCTGATATGGTTGGTGATCTTTTGGGGTTTATAATACTCTTTCTGTTTATTATGTTAGATTTCTGATGAAGCTGTTAAGGACATTCGCTCCATGATTACAGAAAGGTGATTTTTTTTCTATTTGAATTCTTAGGCTCTAAAGTTTTATCTTCTTTTACCTGCGTTCTGATATCCTGTCAATGTGCCTGTGCTAACAGTTTTTGTGTGCTAGACTGCTAGTTATTGTTGCATGTGTATAATATTACTTATAAGTGAATAATTTATATATCATCATAGGTAACTTTAATTCTTATGTATTTGTGTATCCTACATTTTACCTCTGTTTTCTTATTGATTGTTATGATCATAATCTATTATCCTTTTTGTCCTTTCAAATTTTTAGTGCATTGTAGTTAAAGTCACTGTTTAATTGTTTGGAATTGAAAGTTTGCTTATTTTCTAACTTGATTATAAATAAAATCTTGAATTTATGCAGATATGGGGCACAATTTACTCCAGAAAATGCATGCAAGTATTATAAGAAGGTCAAGAATGCTCAAGAGGCTCATGAAGCAATTAGACCCACCAATATTCGGAGGTTACCATGTAAGTGAATGGACTTTTGTTTGTTCTTTTTATATGTTATGTTTTTTACTTTGAACTGTGCTGCAGATATTTTTTTTAGTATGAAATTCAGTGGCAGTTGACAACTGAATTGTCCTTAATGTCAGCGATGCTGGCGGGAGTACTTGAAGAAGACTCATTGAAGTTATACACTCTTATTTGGTCAAGAACAATGGCATGTCAAATGGAACCTTCAATCATAGAGCAGGTTGGAACATAAATTCTCATAAAATGTTTGTATTTGTACAAGGATTCTTTGATTTCATTAATTTCTATCAGAATAAACTGGCTTGATTACTCACCAACATTTTGTGGCAATTGTGCTTCAGAACAAGCTGCATTGATTTCTTGCTCTGAAAAAAATTCTTCTTTTCTTTTATTAGTAATTGCATTTATGCCCATGTGGTGTATCTCTCTCTTTCTTCTATATAAATGCAGAAATGGATAGTTTGTCTTGTTATTATCTGATTAGCTATGGACCATTACAATATCATCTATGTAACACCTAGCATTCATTGTTTTAATCAGATACAACTTGAAATTGGGAACTGTGGTGAGTCCATTATTTTCCGATCTTCATGCTCAAGAGTAGGGTTCCTTGGCTATCAGTCTGCTTATCAGGTATGATATACAGTTTTACCTGTATGTGCTTGCGTACTATTTCTGGCTTCTCCTATCAGTGTTTAATGTGGATGAATGTAGGAGATCTCTTTGTTCTACATGGAAAATCTGAATGCATTGTGGTATATTAATGGTTATTTTCTCTTGTGTTCTATATATTGCGATTTCGATTGTAGAAGTATAGATAGTGGTAATTTTTTTCTTTGGCCATAAAATTGCATCATGTTGTATTTTATTTCTGAATTATCTACTTTTTTACTAGTATTATCTATATTTTAGTTGCTTATACAGCTTACGCATTATCTATTGATGTTTCTTAATTCTAATGGTAAAATCAGTTATCTAATTGATGGTTTTAATTTGTTACTGAAGTAGCCATTTTGTGTCTCAAAATCAAATGCCCGATCAATGTTGGATTTCTTAATTTTGCTATATTATTGTTACTAGACACTTTTACATTGAAATGGAACATTTTCACCATTTTGTGCAAAGTTTTCATTTTATATGAAATTAAGTTTAATAAAAGGTAATCAATAAGGATAGAAATATGAAATTATCTAGGAATGTAATTTTGGTTTTACTGGTTTGATTGCAATTTGTACATCAATTTAGGTTATTTCACAACAATTAGTATCTTTGTTTTCAAGTATAAGTAATTTAGTGTTATATTTGTTGTTTTGCGTTTTTAGTGTTTAGGAGTTGTTTAGGTACAAGTACCCATGTTATTTTAGTTCCCTGAGGTGTTAGATTTACATTTTTTTTAATATTTGAGTATTAATTATTGAAATTTCACAATTTTGATTGAGATTTTTGGTTCATTCTTTGTTGATTTGATTTGAAAGAACTTGTTCTACGTTGGAAATGTGTGAGCAACATGAAGATTTACTTATAATACATGTAAAATGATTGCTAGTATGTCTAAAAAATACTAACCCTCTTTTTTGGTTTCTATTTTCATGTTCTATTCAATTCTTAGGATGATGAATCTGAAATAATCAGATTTAAGGGTAATGATGTAAACCATCATGCCGAGGCTTTTGGCATTCTCAGTTCGCTTAAGGTACTCATTTTTCAATATTTATCATTTTTTTAAATGTTTTATATTTTGATCAACATGATGCTCCATAGCCTTTCTAGCATATAAAAGATTGGCTTTTGAAGTTAATGGTTAAGTGTCAGTAAGTTTTTTATGTCCCGTGTTTAGTTTGCACTTTGCTGACTAATTTGTTTTGCAGAACGGTGACCAATTATATCTGGGTGAAGTAGAAACCAAGCAGCATCATACTCAGGCACCAGCACGCTATTCTGAAGGATCATTGGTATATCATCTCAACTTCATGACAGGAGTGCTTGCTGGCAGTTTTCTTTCATACATGTTTCTTTGGGGCTGATAGTGTAAAATATCCAAATATCATCCTATTCACTTCTTGCTGTGTGCATGCAACATGGGTTTAGAGAGGGAGACAGTCATTTGAATTCTTATCGAACAGTCCTTTCTTACCTCCATATTTCTGAATTTTAAAGGTTAAGAAACTGGAGGAGCTTGGAATTGGTAGACCTTCGACATATGCCTCAACATTGAAAGTTCTACAGGTTAGTAATAATGTTGAAATGTTCAATTTTAAATTCACCTTTTGATAAAATTGAATGAAGCTTGTTTCAATGCCATATACCTGCTTGTTATCTTAAAATGAAATAAGCTTCTCAATAATGCTCTTTTTAGATCTGGATTAATAACTTGCAATCATGTGCATGTTCGGTAAGGTTTTTCTTTTGGGGGCATTCACTCAGTTTCGTAAGTACGATGACACAAAAGTTTTCATTTAAACTTCATGCAATTTGAACTATTTAGAATTGCTTAGACTGTCTTGATCACATTGGATTTTGTTTGAAAGACATGGTTGATTTCATTAAGATATATCAGTGATTTTTTTAAAAACTACCAATAGTCGGAGATTTTAAATACACCAAGAACACTCCACCCTCTAGCTAAGCTAATTCAGTATTACCACCTCAATGAACAAAGGCAAAATATTCGTATACATGCCAGAAGTAAAGCTGTATCCCTTTAGAACAACATAACTAAGTGCTAAATTTCCCAAACAAACTCAATCTGGCAAGTACTTTTAAAAAAAAGCCTCCAAAGATTAAATATTATACCAATTTAATCTTTGTGTTGTCACTAATGGCCTGTTCGGTAGAAAATACATAAGGTCTTTGAAACCTGCTTGAAGTTATCACCTTGTATTGCTGACTAGCTTGCCACTAATTTTTCAAGACCAAAAGTAGTAATTATTATGTAGTTTGATTGTTCTTTCATAATTTGATGCCATTGATTTTATTATATGTTGCAATTTTTCCTGTTCTTTTTCCTTGCAAGGTGAAACTGCATTTTGTTGATCTTATTTACCATCAGCTTTCTTTAGTATTGAGAATATATAGTCACCTTTCTCATTTTCTTATTTCAGGATAGAAATTATGTGACAGTAAAAAGTCGTGTATTATACCCTGAATTTCGCGGTCGCATGGTATGTTATCTCATTCCTTCTCTATTGGATTTACTGCACTTAATACTTTAGAATAACTTGATGTGTTTTTAAAAAAATCTTGTGTTATCTTTAATCTGTTAGTATTGGGTTTCTTGTGGTTTTGTATTAAAGTTGGATATTCCACCTATTGCCAATTGAATTTAAGTTGGCTGCTTAACGTGGTGTCAGACTAAGCCAGGTTTCAATCATAGGACCTGTTTTTTATGGTCCCACCACCCCATGAAGCTTGTCCATGTGTTGGCCTTAGTTTAGCCATACGTGAGAGGATGTGTCAAGTTATATTTAAATTTAAGTTGGATGCTTAACGTGATGTCAGACTCAGAGCCAGGTTTCAATCATAGGACCTGTTTTTTATGGTCCCACCACCCCAGTGAAGCTTGTCCATGTGTTGGCCTTAGTTTAGCCATACGTGAGAGGATGTGTCAAGTTATATTGTCCAACATCTATTAAGTATTGGTCTTACATTAGGTTGAGCCCTCCATCAATTAGCAATTGATATTAGCCTTGATGCAATAATAATGTAGATAGTGTTAGGGGATTAATATTTCAAGGAAAACTGGCAGTACACACTTCTTGCTGCAATTTTTTTATGAGTGGTTGTCCATGTAGCCAACATAAGAGGAAATTTCATTTGATATCAGAAAGTGGAACCAGTTGAAGTATATTATATTGGTAGTTTGTTTTGGCGTTTTGTCTAATTTACAGAACTAGACTAATGTAACATAATTAATCTATGTAAACAAGTTAGCTTCTAATTAAATATTATAAGTGATTTTAAGCACGCTGCCAAATCTACTATTCTCTAATACTTTGGGGATGATGTGTAGGTCTCTGCATTTCTCTCTCACCATTTTTCTGAGGTCACTGATTACAGTTTTACAGCTGATATGGAGACAGAAGTAAGTTGCAAGCCGCTCGATTCTTGTACTTGTAGCTTATAAGTCTTTTCAGTTTCTTGGGTTTGAAGTAGTTGGAATGTGGTTTCTTTTACATTAAAGTGGTGTTATTAACCTGTTTCGCTTGTCACTTGTTTTTATAGCTTGACAATGTTTCTGCTGGATTAACTGAATGGAAAGGGCTCCTTAGGGACTACTGGACACGTTTCAGCTCATATTGTAGTCGTGCCGAGAGTGTTCACATTCATCAGGTATCCCATGGCATTCTTATCCCACACTCGCTCCTCACAGTTCTCTATTTTTTGATCTTACAATATTTTCATTTCAAATTTTGATTCAGGTGGAGAAGATGTTAGAAAAAACATTTGGAGATTTCTTGTTTGCTTCTCTCCCTAATAAAAGTAGGACCTGTCCAAGGTATGCTGTTCTGTCTTTTGTGCTTCCATGGGCAATTTCTCTATCCGCAACTCCCATAAACCCAAACGTGTCTTTAGTAAAAAAATGCTCATCTGTAACAATGAAAGAATTAAAATTAAGCTCCAAGATCCATTTTACTGGGGAAACCATCACTTTTTGATCCATTTAAACTTTTTGGATATAGAGTTGAAGGTATTTTTGGATTGGGTTTAAAGAAGGGAAACATTGCTGGATGAGTTTTGAAAGGGTTAAAGAATAAAATAAGGGAGTGGTCATGGATTTTGTCGAGATCATTTGCTTTCTTTTTGTCTTAACAATCAAATAAGTGTCTAAACCATACTTTTTTTTTCTAGATAGGTGGTTGAACTATATTTTGGGTCAAATAGGTGACTAATATTTCATTCCCCGATAGATTATTTCTTCCCGTTATCCAATGAAATTCGAACACGTGACATGATTTATCATTTTTTGAAATTAAAATCCGAAAAATAGAAAAAATGAAATAATAAAATATATTAATTAACCCAACATTATTTAATTTCTCTAAAAAACAACCCTAAATCCCTCCCTCTAACCACCGATTCAACAACCACCAGCCACTTGTCTTCATTGGACCCCTCTATTGAAAACTCCATTTTATCGTCAAAAACCACGAATAAACTGCCAATTTTACTGTAGATGAACACCTAACAATTAAAAAAAGAGGTTGATTGGGTTCCAATCGACAACTAGAGAGTAAGAATGTCAAATGGTGAGGTACTCAACATTTTGGTGGTGAATGGTGAAACCACCGACGTGTGGGGATGTCGGACTGTGAGAGTGGTGTGATTTGGGAGATCGATCGAAATAAATTATAACTTTCAGATTTTTAAAGAATTCAAAAATTAAAAATATAAAAAACAGACCACTTGTCATGTTCTGGTTGGATGAAAGAAATTTTTAACGGCCATTGACAGAAAAACCTTATGCAACAGAATGAAATATTAGAAATTTAATCCAAAATATAGTTTTGACACCTATTGAGAAAAAGGCATAGTTTGGGCACTTATTTAACGGTTAAGCCTTAATTTTTTTCTTGTATAGGATACATTTGTTAGGTATTACTTGCAATTACTTACCATGCATATATATGTTATTTATTTCGTTCACTCTTCAAAGAAAGCTTATGGTATCCTTTTCCTACCTTTTTTCAGTTGCATGGAGGGCACGTTAATATTTAAAGTAAGCAGGTTTGGTGCAGGCTATTTTATAGGGTGTAACCAACATCCAAAGTGCAAGTAAGTATGGAGAAGTACAGTAATACATACACACATTACATATACTAGTGCATGACCGCGTGCCGTTTGGTAATATTTATCTTTTACCATTAGGAAGAGCATTGCAATCTTCTGTGTTCTATTCACTATCTTCTTTTGATTTTTGAGTTTTCTGGAATCATTTTTATAGGTATATTGCTAAGACATTATATGGCGATGAGGAGGACGAAGAGAGCCCTCCAAAGGGCAACTCTGTTGAGGAGCCAAAACTGGTAGGTCTTCACCCAGGGACCAATGAGAAGGTTAGCATCTAAAGAACAAGAATTTGGATCTTTATTTTCATTGGAATTTTCTGTTTCCTCTTTTTTATATATAATTAGGCGCTAATTGTTTCTCCTGCCATCCCTCGCAGATTTTCTTGAAGAAGGGCCCTTATGGATACTATGTACAGCTTGGTGAAGACAGGACCGGTTATCTACCTAAGCGATCCTCCGTTTCTCATGTATGGTTATATCTATTTCTGCATTTGCACTGTTTTGTACTTGTGGTTTATATATCCCCGGAAGGAATAATCTCTTATTGCTGCTTGAAACACCAGCAAAATAGAATTTTAACAATTCATGTCACTGCCTTTTTCCTGATAAGAAAAAGATACTCCTTGATATGTTTCAACCTGGTTATGAACAGATTACTGTATTTTTTTTTTTTTTTCATTCAGATAAAGAATGTGGATTCCATCACACTCGAAGATGCTCTGGAGGTGTTGCGCTACCCCGTGACATTGGTACTCAAGGATCCTTTAACAAGAGTTATGTTTTGTATGCCATGGAATGTCCGATTTAAATCTTTTACGCATCTTGGCAGGGAGAACACCCAAAGGATGGGCAACCTGTGATATTGAAGCTTGCAAAGTTTGGATTCTCGGTTCGTCATCGACGCACCACTGCTTCTGTTCCCAAGGTAAGTTTGTATTCGAGTGACGTCGATGGAAAAATTATTCTTTATTTCGTGATTCGCTTTCTGTCAATAACCGGGGCACGAGGTCTCCAAAAATAACGGTGGTGGTTGGATATTATTGTAGGGTATGAATCCGCAAGACGTTACACTAGAGAAAGCATTGGAACTTTTGTCAAGTAAAGATGTAAGAAGATGTGGACGACCAAGGACCAAAACAAAAGTTGAAGAAACTGTTGACATTTGACGCCATGAATGTTGTAAGCTAGAGGAGCAGAAACATAATTTTTGGACGAGGACAATGTTTTTGGCTGCTTAGTTGCAGACATAGGATCTCCAGGTTCATTCCACAACTGGAGGTAAGAACAATTAATTAGAGCATAGACTGTAATGATAAATTCCATTATTTTTTCCTTCAAGATGTAATCATGGATATGCATGATGAGGGATGAGTAAATTGTTGTTTTTTGCATTATTACATTAGTAAGGCGAAAACTGCATTTATGTAAGATTTTTATTTCCCACATCATCATTTTCATTTTAATTCTGAGAAATTCAAAATATGTTTATAAAATTATATAAAAAGAAAAAAAAAATTTGCAACACATTAGTATATGTGCTTGAATGAATCAATTTCAACAGGATAAAGAGAAGAAGACCAACCAATGAATATAAAGCCTAAGACATGGTTGAGATTACTCAGCACATCAATTCTACGTGACTACATGTTGCCACCGCTGCCAATGAAAATGTTGCTGGTTTTCTCTCATGGTACTAACATTTCAGACAACTTTTGTTGGTAGGGTGACCAGAAGAGAAAAGTGCAAATAATTGGGTGACTATTTTTGTAGTTTACCGAAAATAATATGAGTCAAAAGTGAAACTTTCATTACAATACAGTGGCAAAACATGTATTGTACGAGGCATGGAAATCAATGGCTGAAGTTTGTCTGTCGGTTCAGGGTTGTTGCCAAACCTTTTTTTCCCTTCTGTTCAAACATAATTGAAACAGAAACAGAAAAGGCAAACCCCAATTGGGCACTGAGTGCCATGATTGATTTCCCTGTACTGCAAATCAGCTCAAAAGCAATGTTCAAGTTGAAGAAGAAATTATAAGGCACAACCCACTGCTCTTTGTTCCCATGATATCAGCAACAGCATGGTTTTGAACTCATGAAACCAAATATTCTGATTCTTTTTGTAATCTAGTACTAGAAAAACTGCATGTGAGCACCAGGTAGACAGACAGAGACTTCCACTACCAAGGGCTCAGCAAATCTCTGTACCCAGAGAATGTTATGGCCTCTGATGTTTCTTCCATCAATGGAAGATGCCCTTTTTTCCGATTTTGCATATATACTCCCCTTCCTAGTCATAATCTAAGCTTTACACACACTTATATGTATATATATGTATGTATATAGCAGTGGAAGTTCATCCATTGTTACAGCAACTGCATTCCACTGTGAAGTGTGGCCACCAACAAAGAAAAGAGGTTATAGCATTTTCTAGCATGGCATAGTTGTTTTGTTTATCTCTTGTTTCATTCCCCACTTTGTTTGGAATCGAGCTTAAAACAAGGCGTCTAATGGTGGTTTGAAATAGTTTATAACTTTAACAGGTTAAGTTACATGAATTTACTGTCATAGACTGCATTTGTAGAACATAAAAGTGTAGATTTATCCCATAGTTTATGATACCTGCAAATCCATTTGATTATAACAGCATTCGTTACGTCCGCAACTATGGCAAACATGAACTTGAAAAAACTCATGGAAGGCAGCAGTGGCAGCTCTTGTAGTCCTCCAACTGGTACCAAATTCTTACCACATTTTAATTAAAACTGTTTATACACACACATATGTCTGAAGTGTTAAAAGCTTTAGGCAAACCAGCATCAGAGCTGGAAACATTGCAGAAACAGTATGAGGAGAAAAGAGTGAAGATACAGGAGCTCTATAAACAAATCGAAATCGCAAAGCTCCGATCGGAGAAGAAGAAGAAGAAGGAAACCCCAGATGAGAAAAAGGAAGCTTTCAATGAACTGAGCCAGAAATACAACAGTCTGAGAGAGGAATACATTGCACTGTCAAGGGAGCTCAAGTAAGGCCATATCGGCTTTTGTTTTCATGTGTTCAAGTACTTCTGTTGGCTAAGATTTGCTGAATCTATATGATACATTCGAAATAGTTTTAATTAATTAAGTATTTTCCAAGAAAATTACAACACAGAGTTGCCTCACGGTCCCAAAAGCAAGAATCACAGCAATGGCTGACGTTGTTGCTTGCATCCCAAGCTTGTGGTCTTCCGAGGAACTCAAACGGTTCATGCTCTCCCGTTGTCACGGTCAGGATAACAGCCCCTTCTTTTAGGCCCCGCCAATGATTTGTACATTCACATGCAACTCAAAAACTTCTCGGTTTTCGAACGACAGCTCGTGATAATCTTTGAACTTCGTTGTTGGACGTCACAAGATCGGGAGAGGATAAAATCCGATGCCCTTGTTTCCTTAGCTCACCTCTTAAACAAATCATGATAATGCTGTTGGCATATATGGCTTCAACATGACCTTTCTCGGCCTCCTTCTTCAAACAACGGAGACCGGAATCCGGTTTCTTTCCGGCTAAAACAATCCACCATCCCTTTACTATACAATGCTTAGGCATTCCTGGCGGCTTTGCATATTTCTGCCAACATCTATGGAAGAAACCGGTATCAAATTAAACCCAACAGGCAACAATGCAATATAAATAAAACATTTGCAATATTTTTTTTTTTTTACTTTTTCTTCTTACCGGTTAGTAAAAATTCGACTCAAAAAAATATTATTTTTAATTTTGAGTTATTTGAATTATTAAAGTTAACTTCAATAATTTGTTTGAATTTTGAAAAAACTTAAAAAATAAATGTAATTGTTTTGTAAATAAATTTTTATTAAAGGTTTGTTAAGAGTTAAAATAGCATACTATCATGAGATTGAATTAAAAATATTATTATTTATTAATTTTAAAATATTATTTTTCTAGTTTTCAAATATAGTATTTTTATCCCACCATTCTTTTATGTAAACCGGGTTTTTGAACTCGTCTCGGACCGGTCTGAGAACTACAAAACAACCAAAACCCTCGAATCGGAAGTACGAAAACTCATAGAAGAGCTTCAATGGCTACCGGAAACAAAGCGAAAGGCAACACTGTGACAGCCAAAGGCAAGAAGAGGAAGCAGTATCTTCCACACAATGTTAGCCCCATATCTCTCTTTTAGTCTCCACCCCTATACTTTCATGTATTGTATTTTTTGTATTTATTCAATTTCTCTTTTTTTCGGAAAGCAGAAAGCAGTTAAAAAGAAAGGGGCATACCCATTAATGCCTGGAGTTCGAGGTTTCTTTATCACTTGTGATGGTGGCAGAGAACGCCAAGCTGCTCATGAAGCTATCAATGTTATTGATTCTGTATGTTTTTTTCTTTTCTTTCAGTATATCTTATTTTGTAGAATTTGTTGAACCCTTTTTTGTTTTGTTTTTTTATTAAAATTGATTTAGGGTCATTATTTGTTGATTTTCCATCTGGGTATTTGTTTGTAATTCAATTTCCATGGTTAAATTTTACTTTTTTATATATACAAATGGTTGCTGTCTTGCTGAGTTTAGTTTCTGGGTTTTTTTTATTAATGTTTTATTTACTTTCAAATTGTATATTCTTTAATGTTTTAATTACTTTGTTGGAGAGGCATGGTTTTTAGCTGGGGGATTTTGTGCCTGGTTAATATCAACTTCTATTAATTTATAAGTTACAGACTTGATATGTCATGAAAGCTGTGACAATGTTTTTTATTCCATATCTTAACTGTGTTCATGATTCATTTTCCATTCAAGTGTATTTTTTTTCTTACTGAATCATTATTTAATATTATGAATCAAAGAGGATCTGGACTGTCGATTAAGAAATTGTTATTGCTATTATAGATGTTAGGTGTATGCTATATTAACTATAATGGCTTTGGGATTTGCTTGTTTACACCTGAATTAGTGCTCTGGGAGCTTCGTTCTATCAACAGATGCACACAACACAATCAGGATATTGAAATAGCACACAGTGATAGTGCATAGGAAAATCCGTTTATAGCATGCTTTGGAATCTCCCGAGTTCTATAATTAGTTTGGTCTCTTGCTGTGTTTAGACCCAATACTTTCTCCACCCATTGTCACGTATGAATTGCTCATCAAGAAACTTAGGCTCAGTCATTGATCTTTGTTAGGAACTTACATTGATAGGGAAAAAATGTTATTTGTGGTTTTATGTAACAACTGATATAACGAACATCTTCGTCCAATAAAAAAGAAAATCCTTGTCATGTGCGGTGGTTAAGAGGAAATTTTGAAGTATTTCATACGGGTATGTATCCAAGGGTGTGATTCTTCTTTCCTTAAAAAATTGGATTTGTGAAGTCTGCTAAAAGGAGTCCCAAAATAAGTACAAGCATTTGGATATGTCTAGTAATAATATATTTTAAAGATATTATCTCGTACCATTTAATCAAACTAAATTTGGGGCTCAGCAAACTTGATAATAATTAATTTGGACTATTTGGACACATAGTTGAAGTTAAGCTCTGGTATATATACCTAAAATGCAATAAAAAATGAAGAATCACATCAAGAATCTTCTCTTATTTTCATTTTTCACCCTTTACCTTTTCAATTCTTCTTTGGCCTCTAAAACATTTAACCTCATTCAATCATTTTTCCCATCTTTTCTCACACTGTCTATTACATCCTATGCTTGTCCAATTCTTCCTCTTGCCTTCTCTTTATTCATTAAATTGACTGTAAGTTTATGTTTAATTCATAGATAGGTTGTTTGTATCCAAACATTCTTGGTTTTATAATATTACCCCTTTGGGCAGCAATTCCCTGGAATCATCTCTAATCTTTTGCTTTCTTTCTTTTTTATTATCTTTGAATTGGCTCATGTGAAGTAGTTGATTTCTTATTTTAAATACCAAATTGGGCTCGTATTTTGAACCAGTATCTCTGCAATGCCATGTTAACGTTAGTATGGTGCCTTAAAATGATGTGTCCATGTATATGGTGTTTATTCCTATATTTGAGTTAAGGTGGTTGGTAATGCCCCCTGCTATTCTTTTGTGTACTTTCATTTAACTCCTAGTTATTTGACTTTCATGCAGTTTTTTGAGGAGCTAGTCAGTGGAAAGGATTTTGGAGGGGAACCTGCAGTGTTACCAGATAAACCTTTAAATAAAAAAATTACTTTCTCATATAGTGATGATGAAGGCAATGATGAAGAGGATGGTGATGGTGATGGTGAAGGAGAGGCGGAAGGGCAAGAGGAAGTTGTTAAATCAGATGATAGTAGAGAAAATGATGCTAGTCAAGAAAGTTTAACAAATAAAGATTTGGATCATCCAAATTCAGATGATGTATGCCATGGAAAGATAGCAGAAGAGACCAGTGATACTCCGAAGGATGAGGCAAAAATCGAAAATCAAGTAGATAACTCGGAGGAGCCACCAGCAAAAAAACAATGCCTTGAAACAAATACATCAAATCAAGTAGACAAGTTAGAGGAGCCACCGGCAAAGAAACAGTGCCTTGAAATAGATGCATCAAAGATAGCAACCAGTGAAAAAGAGAAATCTATTGATAAGCTTATTGAAGCTGAACTCAACGAGCTTGGAGATAAGAGTAAGGTTAGTAATGGATGCCAGAAAGAGGATAAATATGTTTGGGTAAAAAAAATAGATAATTTTATCTGGATGGTGTCATACCATTTTGACCGGAAGTTGTGTTTTTGGCGTCTTGCATTAAATTGAGAGAACTTAGAACTAAGGCAATTATATGCTTATTGAAAAAGAAATAAATTAAAAAAATACTTGATACAAATTTTTTGTAAGTTTTATTTGAATTTAACATAGTATCATTAACGATAAATTCTTAATTTATCAACCATGTTTTATTTAGTTTATCAACCTTGCACATGGTTCCTACGATTCTTTTATTTGTTCAGAAATGAAATTTGTTCATAATTTTTTTGTTTATTACTTTTTCCTTCCATATTCAATTCTCATTTTAGTGCTGAATTTGTCATGCTTTTCTAATGCAGTTACTTCTTATCATGTGTTTGTAAACAAATGGATGATGCTGACCATTATTGTATCTTCAGTTTTCTTTCCTTTTTTTACTCGAACCATTTTTTTCCTGTTGCATCCTTGTCGAACAGAGGCTGTTCTTCAACCTCGATTCAGGCTGTAATGGTGTTGTCTTTGTTCAAATGCGGAAGAGAGATGGAGTCCCTGGCCCAAAAGAAATTGCGCAGTATATGATGACGTCAGCTGCATCAACAAGGAAGCACATGTCGAGGTTCATTCGTCACTTGCATGTTACATTATATATACAGAGCACACACACACACATAAGAAATGGTGTCTTGGTAGTAGCAAGCTAAAATCTTACTGTCTCTGTGGTTTAGGTTCATATTGAGAGTCTTACCTATTGAAGTAGCATGCTATTCTTCAGAAGAGGAAATTACAAGAGCAATGAAGCCTCTCATTGAGCAGTATTTTCCTGTGGAGACACAGAATCCTAAGAAGGTACGAAATAGATGAACTCCCATTCTTTTTGTTTTGGTTTTCAAGTGATGAAATCTTTTATAGAACTCCTAGAGTTGGAGAAGTTCTCCATAAAATACAAGGACACACATTCAAATTCAGTTGATTGATTGAATCCATATGATGGACAAGGCGCATCAATTCTAACTTGCTTTCAATAAACATTGTTGTCTTTGATTAAACCAAATATATGACTTATAGGCAAGCTACACGATTTAAAGCCACAACTTCTAGTTTTAGCTCAAGGTGGTTGTTTACTGAAATGGGAGATGGGGCTTCCTTTTTTCTTTAAGGAAGTAACAATTTGGACCGATCAAACCTTTCAAATATGTGTAGACTGTAGTAGCTGCCAAGTGAGTTTTCACTTAATGTGGATCTGCCAGGAAATTAAGTTGTTCTAAGAAATTGTAAAATGCCATGGCTTTAAATCCTTGTTTGATCCATTACAGCGTTCTTGGACTACATGTCTTGTAGCATTTGCTTGTTGAAAAATCCATATAAGATAGCCCTCAATTTATCCATAAACGAAGCACCCAATGTATTCATGACAAGCCATTCAACTCATGATCCACTTCGATACATAAAAGAATAAACTTTCTACATATTTGAATGCCTTCATTTAGTTTGCAAGGTAGCTAACTTGAACCCGAATTTCGATGATTTATTCACTGTGTGTGGATGTTTTAATCTCATTTTGAGTGGTCAAATAATGTTTATATCAACTTTGGTTCTACCCTCTGAAGAAGAAAAAAGATATACGAGTCAGGTTTGCATGGTCAAGGATCCTACATGAATAAACGATAACATCATTTTAGCTTAATCAAATTCAAAATGTATAATATAAGCTTGTGATTGTAACTTTTATTCACTGCAGTTTGCCGTACTATACGAGGCGCGTGCAAATTCTGGAATTGACAGGATGAAAATTATAAACTCAGTTGCAAAGTCTGTGCCTGCACCACACAAGGTTGATCTTAGCAATCCTGACACAACTATTGTAGTTGAAATTGTGAAGGTGAGTACATTGTATCTTGAACTCTTGTTTTGGCACATTTGATCTTTGAAAGATCACATAATTCAGCCTTCCATTTCACTTTTCTGTTCTTGTTTCTGGTTTCAGACAATCTGCTTGATTGGGGTGGTTGAGAAATACAAGGAGTTAGCAAAGTATAACCTGAGGCAACTTACATCACCAAACCAATAGAGAATAGAGATGCTGGTTTCATTAATGGAGCTTCAAGCAGCACTTTGAAAAAACCTGTTAGCTAGCTTTTCTGCCTTCTGTCAGGTTTTGCAAGGAAAATTTAGATGAGGAAGGTACGCTTAAATTAAAGACAGTTTTTTCGTGTCGTGTCCAATATTGTCCAGTCTTTTATTTCTTTCCCCTTTGAATATTTTTATTTATTTATTTCAATTCCCTGTGATACAGAGTATTTTTATTTAAGAATCGCAAATGAATCAAATTTAAACAAATAACCTTTTATTTATGTTTTGTTTATTTTTAAGCTCGTACGTTTTTTGTTTATGTTTCGTGTTAGCTAATGTTTACGAAAATATTCATTTATATTCGCATTAATTAATTAATGAAGGCAGACAATTCTAAAGAACGTTTATATTTTAAAATTTAATTAAATTATATAGAATTTTATTTAAATTCTTAGAATTTACAAAATAATACGTAAACTTATTCTTAAGTTCGTAATAGTTTAAAATTTATGTGGTGGATAGCAAGAAGATACAGTCTCAAAATTATTATGTACCTATTAACCATGGCGGATATAACATTTTATATCCATATTCACCTATCATCCACCAATGACGGATATGACATTTTATATCCATACTCACCTATCATCCACTAAACTTAATTATACTCGTTTATCATCCACTAAACTTAATTATACTCGTTTATCATCCTATAGATAATGATCATCTTTTATTTCATTGGAGTCTACTAATCTTAGATTACACATGCTTTATAAAGGGAAACAGTACATGGATGAAACAAAATTAAATTACAGTTTCTAGCATCATCTCCATCTAGCTACATTATTCAGGTGGGAACTGGGAAGCTATGGTTTATAACAAAGTTTAAAGGTACAACTAAACAACAACAAGGATCAGAATGATGAAGACAAGAAAATACATTGTGATTGATTGCATTATTCAGCTTTACTTGAGTTGTTTCTGTGCTTTCCTTTCATGTCTTTCACTTTCTCAATCTTTCCACTTCCATTCTTCTGGTTGCTTATAGAATCCTCTTGTGCACTGCACATTTGAGACTTCAACTTGAATCCGAATTTCTTCGATACGTTTCCCCAAGTGCTAGAAGAACCCTTCTCCCGTCCTAGCTTCTCGATTTCTTGCCTCATGTCCGAGCATTCTTTCTCAAGTTCGGAAACCCGCATTCTCATATTATCCATGCCTACCTTCAAAACCTGATTTTCTCTCACAGCTGAGGCCCACCCTCCTCCATCAGTTGACCCTGCGAAACCGCTTCTTAACTGACGAGATCCGTCAAGATTATCTGAGACCAAAAAGCAACCGGCGATTGAAGTCCTAAGCTGAAGCTGCTCAAAGAACAGGACTTGGACAACTATTCTCAGTGGCAGTCTCTCATTTTGTGCAGCATGGGTACAGGCTTCCAGGGATAGCTTCTGGCAGTCCATCAGACGGCATAGTTGTTCTCTGTCGGATTCTGGCAACCATGGGTGTGACTGCAAGTTTGATAAGCATAGGAGAGAATTAACAAGTTAAAATAATTGTAGCAATGAAGAATTTCAAGGTTTCTTTCTTGTACCCTTCTATAAGATGCAACAATTGGTTTTAAGAACAAGATAATTTTAAGCTCCCTAATAATCAATGCACATAAGATTTGGCTTTTTGGCTGGTTCAAGATTCTTTAAACAATTGGAATTCTTGAATTCCCCCATTCCCAACCGAATTTAAAGCTATCCGATCATTCTCGAAACATCTTAAAAGGGCCTCTATAAAACTCGACTTGCATGATATTTGCAGCATAAAAAAGCAGTAAGGATGGTACCTTGAGATAAATGTCTATTGCACGATATAGACCATCATCCAACGGCCGGGCATAGTCAGGAACTAAAGCAGCAAGAGCCTGAAACTTGGGGAGCTTCAAATTAACATCAGGGGCAACCTCCGCAAGGTAACCATCAATGAGCTTGGCTACCATTGTAATTGGTGTTAAGGACGGTGAGCCAATAATCTGATCATCATCAGCCGAACATGGAGAGGCTCCACCAGTGATTTGGTCCATGGCAAGAAAATGTTCAAGAATTCGCTGCACACAGTCCACGTTGTAAAGTGTTTCCATGGAATAAGAGAAATTAGGCATCAGTAGATCTTCCAAAGTAGCTTTATCAAGCTGCAACCCGATCCTTCTCTCAAAGTTGGATATACAAGATGGGCTTGCTCGGAGAATCATTGCTGTCCGAAGCAGTCCAAACAAAAACTTGGTTGGGACAAGGCCTTTCTGAATAGGAAGCAAACTATCAATCTCCTCCAGCAAAATCTTCTGATCTTCTTCTGATAGAGGAGCCCCTAAGGCCACAGGTGCAAGGCTGGCACTGGAATTAGAATCATTAGCACCCTGACGCCTGATCAAACCAGGTAAGTACTTTTTTGCATAAGAAGCAAGTGAGCCAGCAACTATCTCCTCTCTGATACCACGAGCCTCCATGGCTGAAATCAATCTCTTATAGAGAGGTAAACTTAAATTTGACACATCTTCATACCACCAGTCCAAACTTGTATTTTTTGGTTTGGCCCCTGTACTTATACCATTCCACAAAACACTTCCACCAGGGCTCTGCATAGGACCTCCATGTTCCGTCATGGGCCACCCGAATAGGTTGGGGTCTGTAGATGCCTTTGTGGCTAACGATTCAATGCACCTTTTTGTAATATTCAGTTCATCAGCATGAGTGATAATATCATCACATGTTTGAAGTGCTCTGAGAGAATCTTTCCAATTTCGGAGGACTACTTGATTAAGAAAGGTTTCAGTCTGCACAATAAGATTACCCTCCCCGTATTCCTCAGTCATTTCTAGATGCTCAGCAGCACAACGAAGGTACACAACATTTGAGGCAGTGAGTTCATGTTTCACCCCATAGCAGAACTTCGCCACAAGTTCAAAAGTTTTGGCACCCCCAGGAATGTCAGGGATGCATATGGAACATTCTTCTTCGTTGTCAGATGCTTCTGCAATTAATCTTTCCATAACCCCACTTCTAGAGAGTAAAGGGAACTGCCAAATGATAGTTAAGAAGAGTAAAACGGAAACATGTACGGTTATTTGATTAGACACTTCATTTTACCATGCATATCGCAATGAGTACAGATTCATACAAATTCACTCAAGGAAAATCAATAGATGAAAAGATAGTGCGGGGTACGGGAATGGATTTTCTATCCTTATTTTGCAGAAACCAGTTAAAAAAGAACGGAAATACTTCATAAACATATAAATTCAGCGAATTTAAAACGGGAACACCAATCAGGATGAAGTATATACATGATGAAGGGAAAATTACCTTGTGAAGATGAAAGGACATTTCTCCAACTTCAACAACAATATCACTAGGAAGTCCAGTTGTGCAGAACCTATAATATAGCATGCATATTAAGCTCAACACAAAATTATAACAAGAATTTCACATGCTAGGGAGACGCATGGTGCTTAGAATCACTATACAGATGAAACACTAATAACCTAGTCTTAATGAGCATTAACACAACACCTTTCAAGACATGTCCATTAGTCCACCTCATCCAAATGTTGGGATTCCACATTTGCAATCGCTAAGAAATAATACCATTTTCTCATTTTGTTCGATTCCATCATTGTTAACAACCTTCCAACATTGGTAAAAAGTGAAAAGGAATATTAACGTTGAAAACAGACATGATATTAAACCGCCCTAGCCTGGTATTCACCCAAATCACTTATTCTCATAGTTCACAAAATGCATCAAACAACGTTCTACAAGTAAGCATAAGAAATATAAACCAAATGGGCACGGTATAGGTTAGCGCAAGTTCAACGTCTCCTAGCAGATGGGCATCCCCCCCTTCTATTGAGCGTTTAGCTAGTACATCCACATGACAATTTCAATCTTTACCGCTGCATGTTAAAGTGCTTAAGAGTCGAAATAATTAGTTCTCAAGTTACGAGTCGGTTGACGGAGGATAAGCTATTCATCTTCTGTAAGTTGAAGCATTTATAAAGGGAATTACTTCAACTTCAACCAAAAACAAAGAGCAATGGCATAATATGTCTATTTACCAAATAGAAATTTCACAGAGTTAAAGACTAAACAACCATATCATGCATACCAGTATGTCTCTTCATCCATATGCATCCAAATTCAGACATTAAAGTATCTCTAAAAACTTCAACCAAAGCCAAAAGCTAAAGTGAATGAAAGAGAGCACAACTGACACATCCAGAAGATTAAAACTAAGTAAAGCAAAACAAAACATCTCACAATAGCCAATGACAGAATACATACCAAGCCTGTCCTTGCCTTTGAAACGCATCAGTTTTGGATCCAAGTTTCATGCAAGCCATTTTCTCACAGCAATGGAAAAGAAGACAACTTCAGCAGCAGAACACCAACTATTCCAGAATTCAAAAGACAAATACTTTAACCCAACATCAAATTGGAAATTCAAGGGAACACCTTTATGTTTATGGAAAATATACCAGAACTGGCCTCAAAGCAAGGCTATTTCTAAATCTAAAACCAAAACCCAGTTTCCCTTCAACACTCACACCCAAAATAAAAACTCAAATGCTCAAAGCCAACTCTTTCCCAAAAGGTCAAACCTTGAAAATTAACCCAAATGTAGCTTCTTCTTCAACATGTAAATCAAAGAAAACCCACTAAATATTTCAGAAGAAAAAAAAAGTTACTTTGAATCCATCAAATCCATCACTAGATCCATTCCCACATGCCCCATTGAGAAAAACTCCTCCAAATCCCTGCCTAGAACCAGAGAATCTCCAAATCAGACACCGAATTGGAGTTGGGCGTTTACATCAACTCCTCCAAAAACAAAAACAAAAACCCAACAGCCCAAAATGAAAAATATAAGCCCCCTAAAAACACTCACCAAGAAAATCCAAGGTTTTGAAGACAAAGGACAAAACACAATACTCAATGCCCCTTTAGAACAACATTAAAGCGAAAAAAGAAGAGCTCTGTAAGTTACTGTTTTCTTTTCATCGGTTACACCCCATGGAAATGAATCAATGATAATAATGCATTGCCTTTTAAGCTTTTCAAAGCCATAATGATATTATGTTGCTATATACGGGGACGTAGCGAGGATCCCACAACAATTGGCCAAGATACAACTTTTTTTTTTTATAAACAAGTATTGTATTCGATTTAAATATAAATAACTTAATTACTCTTAAGTAATTGAATGAGTTCTAATATAAGCAAGGGGAAAGTAAATATAAATCAAAGCACTGAGTCAGAGTGAGTTCATACAAAAGAAAATGAAAGGAAAGGGCTTTGCAAGCATAGCGACATATGTGGGGGCATTTATGGCCGCTCTGATTCTGAATTCCCAACCCCCCCTTCACGCTCGCATGCTTCCACGTGGGTCCTTTCTCTTTGCCTTTGCCTTTGCCTTGCATTTTACTCTTTGTTTTTCCAATGCTTGAGTAAGAAGCAGGACAATGGTTATTTTATCCTTTTCGTCCTTTTTTAATACTAATACAGTGCTACTATAATTATTATTATTAGAATGCATTTGTATAATATATGGACCATCCTCTCGACTAGGGTGCTAAATGGGATTAGCATAGTAAATTATTTGAATTTAATTTGATTAAAAATTAAAAAATGTTTAATTTAAATTCGAATTTAATTTTAATTTTTAACGAATCAAATTGAGTTATTTGATATATAATTTAAAAAATTCGTAAACTTTTCAAAAATGTAATATATACTAAAATGTAAGTTATGTGTTTTCATGTAGGAATTATACCTTGGTTTTATAACTAAAGGATAAGATGAACAATTATCGTTCATATCTCATGATTGGATTAAAGAATTTTTTTAACGAGACACCATATCTTTAATGAAATCATGCAATTGGATCTAAATTATTTATATTGTTATTATGGTTATAAATAAAATGAGATTGGTAGCAAGTTATTTTAATCCAATCGATCAAAACTCGATCAATATTTGACTCGATTCGAACTCTTAACGAGATAAATCGAGCTTAATACTACTCGGACTTGAGTCGGCTTGTTTATTCTTGACTTAATTTTCTCTATTCATAAAATCTGTGTCATTATATTAATCAATACTAATGGTATTAATTATTTAGACTAACCGATTTTTATGAAAATAAAATAGTTAAATTATATAAAAGATAAAATATAAAGATTAAATTCTGAAATTGAGCCTAATAGAATGACCAAAACTATAATTTCACGCATTAAAGAAAGAATAATATTTTTTTAACCTACCGTCAACATTATTAATAATTTAACTGTCAGTAAACGGGTATTTAAATCTTAAATAATAATGATAAATGTTTATTTTTATTAAATTAAATTTTATTTGACATTAAAATTATAAAGATAATAATTTTATTATTATAAAACGCAATAAAAATACAATTAAAAAAATATTGTTAAACATAGTTTCTAATTTTAATTACCATTACCGATAAATATAAGGGGAAAAAGGGTTGAGGAAAATACTTGATTTTGAAATAATAAGCCACCATATAAACAATTTCATTTGTATAATTCATTATTAATTTTGGAAGAATTATTTTATTTTTAAGTAAGTTAGTGTCACGTCCGTAGAGTTTCACTACTCGGGGCGTGTGGCCTTAGACGCGTTTTTCTCAGTAAACCGCCTAAGTAAGCCTAAACCGTTCAAAGCCCGAATGCTAAGAACCTTGCGGAAACCAAAGAACAATTGAAAGGAAGAGAAATGGCAAAGGCTACAGAGTGTTTGAGTGAATACTCTTGTATTTCTCAATGAAGAAGTGAGTGACAAATGAGGTGGGCAAGACCTCTATTTATACTTGAAGCCTTGTACATCCAACGGTTGTAAATGATTTACATCAAGGGTCCAGATTCAATCCTATCCTATCCAAAAGCACAATTCCTAGAATATTCCTATTTGAGTAAGGAAAGTATTTCCCATGTTCACATGGTGTGTTCACATGGGTGGATGGATAAGCCTTCTTTACCAAGTGTTGGGCCATTCCAGATTTGGGCTCCAATGGGTGGTTGGGTTGATGTTGAGATGCCCAGAATGCTTTGGAGTGCTTTTGTGGCAACTTGATTGGTGCTTGTCTCGGGCCCTTTGGTGCGGTCCGTGACATTCTCCTCCACTGGATCTAGTGACGCCCTCGTCACTCGACTAGAATGGTACTGCTCCACTTGGTTCTTGAATTGCCACAGTGCCTCGGCATGTTCCCAACTACCTTCAGTATCGGGAAGTCCTTTCCAAAGAACAAAGTACCCGTGCCTCGGTCTATGGCCTGGTCTACGAATGACCCTCTCTGCTTGGATTTCTCTTACTTCATTGTCGTAGGAGACCTTCACTCCGACTGGCGCTCGGTGTGACTTGCCTCGATCCGGATCTAGCTCATCTTGATAGTAAGGTTTTAGTAAACTTACGTGGAACACGGGATGAGCTCGAATGGTTGGAGGCAACTCGATCCTGTAGGCCATGGTGCCTACTCGATCCTTTGTGTACGGTTGGATTGCGCAAGATCCCGATCAATTTGGCAAGGACTAAATCACCAACCTGGAAATTCACGTCCCTCCGCTTTGTATCCTTGGCAAACTTATGTGCTGCTGGATTAGGCCCTTGATACTTGGAAACAATCGTGCTGGGTGTAAACGGTTGTTGTCCATTCACGATCTCAAAAGGAGTTTGGTTTGTCACCTCACTCCGTTGCAAGTTGTATGAAAACTGGGCCACATCTAACAGCTTCGGCCAGTCGTGTTGGGTGGCACTTACATAGTGCATCAAATAGATCTCCAGTAAAGCATTCACTCGCTCGGTTTGCCCGTCGGTCTGTGGGTGGACGCTTGTAGAAAAGTTCAAACTTGATCCCAAAAGCTTGAACAACTCCGTCCAAAACCTCCCTGTGAACCGCGTGTCCCGGTCACTAATGATCGTCTTTGGCACTCCAAAGTACTTCACCACGTGTTTTAGGAAAAGACGAGCCGCTTCATCGGCTGGACACACCTTGGATGCTGGAATAAAGACAACATACTTTGAAAATATGTCAACAACTACCATGATGTTTGACAGTCCATTAACATTGGGCAAACCGACAATAAAATCCATGGAAACACTCTCCCATGGTCTCTCGGGAATGGGCAAAGGTTGCAACAATCCCGCAGGCTTCTTCATCTCGATTTTGTCTTGTTGGCATACAAGACAAGTCCGCACATAGGCTTCAACATCTTCGCCCATGCGTAGCCAGTAGTAGTGCTCGCTGATAAGTGCCATCGTTCGGGTCATTCCTGGATGGCCAGCCCACTTGGAGTCATGACACTCTTTCATGATCTCCTTGCGTAAGTCCCCAAAATGTGGCACATAGAGACGGTGTCCTCGAGCATAAAGCAAATCTTCCTCGAACCAAAATCTTCTAGTTTTTCCCTCGTTAACATAACTGATCAGCATTTTGGCTGTTGGATCATGGGACAGCCCCTCCTTGATGCGCTCAAGCAATTGTCCCTTCGGTAGGCTTACGGTCTCAATGTTGTACCTCCGGCTTAATGCATCAGCAACCGTGTTTATTTTTCCGGGCTTGTACTCCAATGAGAAGTCAAATTCTGCAAGAAATTCTTGCCATCGGGCCTGTTTTGGAGACAACTTGCTTTGAGTTTGAAAGTAACTATTTGCCACATTATCTGTATAAACCACAAACTTTGACCCAAGTATGTGGTGTCGCCATGTGTGCAAACAATGCACTACTGCTGTCATTTCTTTCTCATGGACCGTGTACCTCTGCTCGGTCTCATTGAGTTTTCAGCTTTCATATGCAACCGGATGTCCTTCTTGCATGAGGACTCCACCAATGGCTACATCGGACGCATCGGTGTAGATCTCGAAAGGCTTGGTGTGGTCTGGCAACACCAATACTGGCTCACTTGCCATAGCCTTCTTAAGTCCTTCAAAGGCTTCTTGACACTTAGTACTCCAATCCCACGCCTTGTCCTTCTTCAGTAACTCGGTCAAGGGTGCGACAATTTTGGAATAGCCTTTGACAAATCTGCGGCAGAAGTTGGCTAGCCCCAGGAAGGATCTCAACTCCGTCACCTTGGTTGGCGGCTCCCAATCTTCAATATCCCGTATCTTAGCCCCATCCATCTTGATCTTGCCACCTCCGACTATGTGGCCTAGGAAAGGGACCTCCATTTGGGCAAACGAGCAATTTTCCTCCTTGACATAGAGCTCGTTCTCTCGCAAGACCTTGAACACTTGTCTTAAGTGCTCCACATGCTCCCCAAGGCTCTTGCTATAGATGACAATGTCATCCAGGTAAACTACAACGAGCCGATCCAGGAAGGGTTGTAGTACCTTGTTCATCAAAGTGCAGAAGGTGGCGGGAGCGTTCGTGAGGCCGAATGGCATCACTAAGAATTCATATGAGCCATAGCGTGTTACACAAGTTGTCTTTGGCTCATCTCCTTCTGCAATCCTTACTTGCCAATATCCGGACCACAAGTCTAACTTGGTGAACCACTTTGCACCACCAAGTTGGTCGAACAAGTCTGCTATCAGTGGGATCGGGTACTTGTTTTTCACAGTGAGCTTATTTAAAGCCCTGTAGTCGATGCACATTCGAAGACTCCCATCATGTTTCTTCTGAAATAACATCGGCGCTCCATATGGTGCCTTAGACGGTCGAATATAGCCTGCGTCGAGGAGTTCCTTCAATTGTCTGCGCAACTCCTCTAACTCGAGCGAAGCCATTCAATAAGGGGCTCGGGCAGGTGGCTCCGCATTTGGCACAAGATCAATCTTGTGGTCGACCTCCCTCTTTGGTGGGATAGTTTTAGGCAGCTCGGTAGGCATCACATCCCGGAATTCTGCCAACACTTGTTTCACCTTAGCTGGAACTCTTTCGGTCGTGATTGGTTCATCATGGACTAATGTCGCTAGATAAGCTGGTCGCACCTTGTGTACTCCTTTGCTGAATTGGATTGCTGACAACATCTTGGCCCCAATTCCAGCTTCTCGATTCACCGGAACAAGGCATGGATGGCTTGGGTCAAGAATTAGCAAAGAATTTGCAAATGGTACCGAGAACGCTTTGATTCGGTTAAGGAAACTGAGCCCAATCACAAAATCAAAGTCATCGAGGGGGATTACTTTGATCGTCTCCTTACCGATCCAACCACCAATCTCAAGCTTCACTCCTTTTGCTACCCCTGCAATCGGAGTCTGTTCGGAATTCACAGTCTTGATGAATCCACTTGCCTTCTCCACATGAAGGCCAAGTTTCTTGGTAATTTGTTCGGACACGAACAATTCTGAGGCACCAGTATCTATGAGTGCACTCAACTTTTGCCCAGCAATGGAAACGTCCACATACATAAGTCCCTTCTCCTTGGAATCTTTCTTGAATTCCATGGAACTGATGATGGAGTTGAGCTTGACAACCTCTTCTCCTTCTCCAGTCTTCTCTTGGATGGCAGCAACCTTCTCATTTCGTAGTTGTGGGCAATTTTTGGCTAAGTGCTTACCACCACAGTTGTAGCACTTAAACTCACCCCTTTCATTTTGGTTCCGAAATTGTTTATCTCCGGCTTTGTTCTGCGGCTTTCCGGAACCATTCTTGGTGGACTTATCTTTGTCTCCCCCATTGTTGCCCTTATGCTTTGGCTTGGAAGAATCCTTCTTTTCAAATTCTGCGATGGATTCTGCAGCGGCCATCGCTTCCGAAAGATCCTGCACACCCATCCTCTTCAGCTCCATTCTTGCCCATCGTTGAAGCCAGATTTGAAGAGATACAGTCCCTCTGATTTACTCAAGTCTTTGATCAGCAACTTGAGCTCCGAAAATCTCTTGACATACTCCCGAATTGAGCCTTCATGCTTCAATTGGTAAAGTCTGTCTCGAGCCTCCTCATCAGCATTCTTGGGATAGAAATGCTTCTTGAGTTCCGACTGGAAGTCTTTCCATGTCTTGACTGGAATGTCTCCATCACTTGACTCAGCACATTTGGTTCGCCACCATAACAGGGCGGCATCAACCAAATAAATTGAAGCCGTATTAACTTTAGTAGCTTCATCCTCGATGCTCGTCAGACGGAAGTACTGCTCCAACCCTCAAATGAAGTTCTCCACTTCTTGAGCAGTTCTCGCCCCCTTATACTCCTTGGGTTTCGGCGCATCGATCCTAGGCTTCGGCGTAGTTGCTTTAGCCATCATGCCACCCAGCATGGCATTCTTATAGAGAAGCAGCTCGGTACTGAGCTTCTTAATCTCCCCCATCAATTCCTTCTTCAATGCATCCATTGCATCCTGAAGGATCTTCTCTTTCTCAGTCAGTTTTCCATCGACAACGGACTGAACTTGTTCCGAGATTTCGTCCTTTTGGGACTCCATCTTCTCAAGGCGCACTTCAGCCTCGTCTTGGATCTCCTGGAACTTGCCCAACGCATCCTCCAGTCTCGCGACCCTCTTGTCCAAGGTAGCAATGATATCCCTGGAACTTTCCCGCTTCTTCCCCACAGCTCCTGCACAAGTCTCTCGGTCAGTTGCTGGGACCTCGCTAACACTTTGTGGAGCCATTTCGATCGAACAAACTCGCTCTAATACCACTTGTCACGTCCGTAGAGTTTCACTACTCGGGGCGTGCGGCCTTAGACGCGTTTTTCTCAGTAAACCGCCTAAGTAAGCCTAAACCGTTCAAAGCCCGAATGCTAAGAACCTTGCGGAAACCAAAGAACAATTGAAAGGAAGAGAAATGGCAAAGGCTAGAGAGTGTTTGAGTGAATACTCTTGTATTTCTCAATGAAGAGGTGAGTGACAAATGAGGTGGGCAAGACCTCTATTTATACTTGAAGCCCTGTACATCCAACGGTTGTAAATGATTTACATCAAAGGTCCAGATTCAATCCTATCCTATCCAAAAGCACAATTCCTAGAATATTCCTATTTGAGTAAGGAAAGTATTTCCCATGTTCACATGGTGTGTTCACATGGGTGGATGGATAAGCCTTCTTTACCAAGTGTTGGGTCATTCCAGATTTGGGCTTCAATGGGTGGTTGGATTGGTGCTGAGATGCCCAGAATGCTTTGGAGTGCTTTTGTGATAACTTGATTGGTGCTTGTCTCGGGCACTTCGGTGCGGTCCGTGACAGTTAGTTATGGATTATGATATTTTTATTTAAATATTTTATGTTAGGCCTTTGTACAGCTAGGCCATGTGGACCCCTTACCTTCCGGCAATTAACATTAAAGTCATAAATTCCCATTAATTAATTAATTAATTAATTAAGCCAGTCGGTCAACACACATAATTACCTTTTTCTTCTCAAATGTAAATAGAAAAGCTTCAAGTACACTAGCAGTCCCTAAACTATGATTTTCGTATCATTTTGATGATTAAACTTTGAAAAATTACAAAATAATCATTAAATTTCTTAAACTATTACGATCGTTAAATTTTGAAAACTCAATGACCAATTTATATAGAATCGTAGTTTAAGGACTATTGGTGTACTTTACCCAATAAAAAAGTAGATAAGATTTTGATTCCCCCTTCTATGTTATCGTTTCATAGTTTCACATCCCCTTGTTGAGTCAATTTTGATAATTCAAATTTAATTTGCAATTTTATTCTATTTTTTCATTTCATAAATTTGAAACAAGATAAAAATATGGAAATTGAAATTGGTCCATATTTTAAATTCTGGGGCCTATTATGTTATATAACTACTAAGGAATTTAATGTTTTTAGTGGTTAAAATATCAAAAAAAAAATTGTTTATGCAACCAATATGTTAGTGCCTGAAAGTTGGGGGACTAAAACATTAATCGCCGTTAAGATTTTAACGCTTCAGTGACCAATACATTAACACATTAAAAATTGAGTGACTAACTTAAAAGGAATTTTCTGGACCAGAGTGTTAGTGCCCTGGAAAATGAGACACTAAATTGTAAAAAAAAAAAATAATGATCAAAACGTTAGCCCTTAAACATTAGTGACCATTTAAGTAGTTTACCCTTTTTATTTAAAGCCATTAGAGGAATTATTACAATTGTAATAGTTCGCAATATAATCCGAATCCGATCCGAAGAAAAAAATTTGATCCGAATACGATTAGAAAAGCCCGAATCGAATCCAAAAATAATGTCCGAGTCCTAATAGGAGGTGGATTGGATATGGATATTGTCATGATCTTATCCGAATTCAATCTGAATCCATATATGGTATGAATCCAATCCATATATAAACCCGAATAAAAATATTTAAAATTTTTATATTTAAAAAGTTTGAATTGTTACTTTAATTTGTTTTATATTGGATTATAATATTTGTTGAGATTTGTTTGTGCTATAAATTTAAAAATATTTGTTTGATAAAAAATATTTTTTTATTTAAAGATTTTCATTGAAGTTGTTACTTTAAAAAATAATTGGATTTGAACTTTTGGATTTAGATTTTAGATATTTTATTGGATTGAATTTGGATTTATGTAAATGGACTTAGATTCGAATTTGAATTTTTTTTAAAAGTTCGATTATTAATTGGATTGGACTTGGATTTTATAAAATTCGATCCAAGTCCGATCTATTGCCATCCCTACAGTCCACAAGTTTATTATTATTATTATTATTATTATTATTATTATATTCTTTGCTTACCTTTGAGGAAACGAACTTCAACCCTCGAAGCTCCTTGTGCTTCACATCTTTGAAAAAGATGTCAATATAAATGAAGCATGTGAAAATTATATATTATATGACATGTACTTCGTGAATTCATTTTTTAATTTTTTTATAATTTAAGGTTTAAGGTAAAATAATATGATTAAAGATTTAAAATTATAATAATTACTTTTTTAAATTATAATAATTAAAAGAAATTAATTTACTCCATTTTTTTGAGAGATCAATTGTTCAATTTTAAAATTCAGTTTTTTTACCAAATTAATTTTTTTTTTCACTTTCCAACATAAATTTGATTTTTTTTAATTGTTTTTACTTTTATACTTCCGCTTCTCTCCTCAGCAAGGCGAGTTGCAATAGCTAACCAAGGGGGAGATCTTAGTTTCCTGGAATTTGAAATTCCACTTTCCCGCGTTTACTAGGTTACCAAACAGGGGTAAAATGCTCTATCATCTTCTAAATATTACTTTAACCTTTTCATTCCATCCTCATCGCCTTTTGTTTTCTCTTTCTTATCGTTAATTTCTGTTTGTTTGGTTAGAAAACGAAGGAAAACGCAACGAAAAGAAAAGGAAGAGGTACTTATCTTCTCCTCTTTACAAGGCTTATTTCCCCCTCTTTTTACCGTTTCGTTTCTCGTAAGCGTCGATTTTGAGCATGCAAACAACGGTTTTAGTGATTATTTTCTTAATCCATATTGTATATACGAATTAAATGATCTTTATTTATTTGTTTTGCAGATGGAACCGTTGTATGCAAAACTTTACGATAAATATGACAAACTCAAGGTATCGCAACTCCTCTTTCCCCTAACATTTTATTTTCAATGATAATTGTATATTTTCACCTTTCCTCCCCTTCTTTTAAGATCTGTTATACAATTTATTTCTCTGTAAGTTTGGTTACCAAAAAAACTAAAGAAAAGAGCGAAATGTTTTGCTTTTCATCGTTAAACTGGAATAAGATTCAGCTGCTAGGTCTATACGATTTCTTGTTAGTTTGATTAGAATGGAATTTTCGTTTTTTTCTCCTTTATCATCCGTTGACAAGTAAATATGGCTTTATAATATACTCTAATATGATTTTCGTTTTTTTCTCCTTTATCATCCGTTGACAAGCAAATATGGCTTTATAATATACTCTAATATGATTTTCGTTTCCATTTCTTTCTCAGAAGAGAAAACTGTCTGAAATGGATGACATACATAGAGATCAAGAAGAAAAATTCTTAAATTATGTGCGTGGTCAGTATATTTTCATGTTATGGTTACTATTTTTTTATATCTCTGTCTTCATGTTTTATGTAAATCTCAACGCCTTCTCTCTGTTTTTGTTTCATCTCGTGTTTATTTTTTCATATATCATAGAAATATATCTATCATTTTATTTCATTTCTTACATTAAAGATTAGTTATTATTTTGGACCTTCCTAATGAAATGTAAGGTAAAATAATGTGTTTTCTAATTAAACAACGTCATCTTATCTTGAGCTTGAATGTTTTATGGTTTGACTTATCTGATGGCTGATAGTTTTGCATTATGAATAGCTTTAAAAGGGAAACAGCAGGTTTCTGTGTTTCATGAAAGGTATAGTTTAATAGTTGTGTCTTTAGCATCTCGAAATTTTATTTGGTGGTTATGGTAGAAACTAGCTACTATAGCTTTTGACATAACCATATTCTAATGGTTGAACCAATATTTAAGGCCTAAGCTCTAGATGTGACGAATATATGGCATTCTAATCTTTTGTATCAAAGCAACAAATTGATTGTTATAACCATGGATTTCAGGCTGTAGACTGAACCAAACTGCCTGCTAATGGCTTGCATTTGTTCTATAAATGCTTGTTGAACTTCTACTAATTAAATGAACCCAAACGATAACAGAAGTTTTATTCACTGCATTGGCAATTGTTCTGGTTGCTTTATTACTAGTTAAACAAACTTGAACAATCATTTAGGATCCCTCTAAAATGCTTAGTTGTTTGTCACTTTGCCTTCTCCTGTTACAGCTGCAGAGGAGTTGATACAGCACTTGAAGAGTGAAAATGAAAAGTTAAATGTTGAAGTTAATGGATTGAGAAGTAAAGTGGCGTCTACAATGTAAGTAATTTAATTCACTTTCGGCCTCTACATGTTAGGATGCCCAATGTCTACTTTCTTGAATTTTTGCATGAATGTAATATTGCAGGTCGAGCAAGGACAAGCAATGTGTGGACTATCAAAAGCTTTTGATTGAAGAGAGCCAGAAGTGTAAGTAGTAATCAGTTACTTGTTGATTGTTGTTTTTTATCTCTTTCTTTCAATGTGGAATATATATGTAATAGCATTGACATCCTTAACTTTCTTAACATTCTTCTTACTTCGTCTTTGTTGTATATGCTATTGCAAGGAAACTGGCATAAATGGTTGTCGAGAGAGTTAGGTATGCTGGGCAAGAACATATCAGTTTAAAGGATTGAAGAACTCAGTATTATGCTTTTGATTAAAGAATTGGACTTCTGTGCTCAAGCTCTTGTTTTAATAGAAATTGAATTTAGGTTTTAGGTCTATCATTGACTTTGAAGTTGGTAGTTAGGTCTTGTATTGTTCTAGTGTTTGTCGAGGACCTGAGGTTTGTTCCTATCCAGAATGCATTGGACAAAACCATTTGGCTCGTTTTTAGATGGACTGAAAAAGGCAATTGGGCATGTTAAATTGTTTTCAGTATTGCTATATATTACTTCCTCAGCACGGTTAATAGATCTGTTGCTTTTCCCTTCCCCTCACGGTACAACTTTGGAAGGTTAACTAACTCATAAGTTTGATGGTTATCATGCTGATGATCAAATTGCATATTCTCAATTGCCTATGTCTCCATTTATATATTCTGTTTTGACATTAATATAAAGTCAATTATTGTTTGAACACATCATCACCAACTAAACATATATGAAGGTGAAAACAAGTATCTTAATTTGTTCGTGGCGTCTTTGACAGCGTAATAAGTTAAATTTGCAGACACCGGTAATTATCAGCTGAATATAAATTTGAGAGAAAATGTACTTTTCGGGGGGGGGGGGAGGGATTGAATTTGAAGCTTTTTTGTTGTTGTTGATTTGCCTTTGTTAGATGTTTTAACTTTCTAGTGTCGAGCATTTCTATATCTTTTTTACCTAATGCTAAAATGTATGGCAGGTAAAGTGCTTTCTGAGGAAGTTACGAGGCTGCAAAACCTGCATCAAGAGCGACTTGTTAAGGATGACAATAGAGATATTATATCAACAGTCTCTCCAGTAAGTGCACAAGTTTCAGCAGGAAGGGTTTCAGGTAACTCCACTAGAATGATGACAAGAAAGCGTAGCAGGAAATCGACTGCTGAGACAGAAGACTGCATTGTGACTCCTAATTCGGCTAACGGTAAAGTGACAGCATCTTGCGCGTTGACCAAAGACCTTTCTGAGAAAGCTTTGTCACATGAGGTTCTTCCGCATGTTCAGCTGGTATTTCCTCAACTAATATTCTCTTTACGAAAAAGACGTGAGTTTCTACTTCTTTACTGACTCTTTGGATGAGTATGAAGCCAGAATGCTGTAAAGGTATAAGCGCAAATACCATTGATCGTAGAAATTGTCTGTTTCAAGTTCTTATTGAGTGCTTAGTGGGCATGAAAATATCCGCCATTAATCAAACTGAAGGGTTATGCATTTCAGCTCTGCATCAATCAAGTGGTAATTTTTAACTTGAGAATCATAGCCAGTTCATTCAATGTTGAGTATTTCCGTCTTTTTTCTTCTTCCTCTTCTTCCAGGCATTTCCCCCTTAAATTCGGTATGCCATTGATTTGTTATATTTCATTGTTTGAATCATGTTTAGGCATCTTGGTTTTCTTTTGCTCAAGTGCTCTAAATCTGAAATTTTTTATTTTCTGAAAGTTCCATGGTTGACATTTGTGTTCGACGTCTATTTGGACGTGGATAGGGACTATAATCATGGAAAAAACATGAGAAAAAAAAATTAAACACACACACATATATAAAACGCACCCAACATAGATTTTAATGAATACATCCATACATACGTGCTTAGTGACTTCGTGTTTCTGATATATCATACCTATTCAAGAATTATCTGCTGCGTACTAGAAATGACTTACTATTTGATGCTCTGGATAAATGAAACAGGTTACTCATTCAGCTTAACATGGATAAACAAAACGGGGGTAGAGGAAGCTGAGTTGGTGTACCGGGTATTGTCGTTAGGGACATTTGAGCGAGTGGCGCCGGAGTGGATGAGGGATGTCATTATGTTCAGCACAAATATGTGCCCCATTTTCTTCGAGAGATTAGCTCGTGTAATCAAATTACATTGTTAACCGGTAAACTTTCTTACCCTTTCTCTCTTTGGTCTTTGAATCAGATGTGAAGTAAATATGTATGACAATGGTGATAATCAAATTATTACAGACTAAATCTATTTAGTAACTAACTTGACAATTTCTCTGTTTGGGACTTTGTATTTGCCATTCAAAATTGCATGATTGCAGATGAGAAATATGTGGTTCAAGAATTTAAGTGTCAGTTTGCAGCAGCCTAGGAGAACCCCAGAAGTTGGAGGTTCACATTGCATGTATAGAAATAATATAACATCGAAATCTAGAGTCGAGTTTCGATGTCGAATCATCTGTTTGTTCAAATTTGTATGATCTGTTTTCATTTAAACCTGCAGAGATAGCTAAATAAACAACTATACATTGCATTCCAAAGTTAAACAAGCTTTAACCATTACATCCCCAAATTATCAGTTATTTGGGTTCCTTTAGATGACAAAATCCTTTTGATTTCATTAGATAAAATGAAAGGAACTACCTGTTTTTATTACCGCAGTTTATTTCCTACACCTCCAAGCTGATACCGAAAACAGTGGCCGATCTTGCCAGCAAATTACGATGCAGCTGTTCTCTTCCTTCATTTTATACCCGTCACAGTTATACCCCTGCAGCAATCTCCTGGCATGCAACATCCCGTAGTAACTCAAAGGGATGTTCCCGAAACCGGCCAAGTCGAGCCTTTGTATCCACTTCTCGAGCTTTTCGTGTCTCTCCTTCCTCTCAGCTCCCTCACAAGCTATTATGTTTTTTATTTCCTCTCCGAAAAGCATCTTTTCCACCTTAAGTCTCTCGAGAGAAGTTCTCGAGAGAGTGGACTCTGAACAATCGAACAATGCTGCATAAGAGTGAAGAGATTCTAATAGTCTCTCCATTAGGGTAGATCCATTATGGTTAGAATCTTGTTCTGTTACTACCATCAGTTTCGGTGACAAACCCCACAAGGCATTAAGGAAGCTATCTATCTTTGCTGAACTGGGTGAAGATAGTGGTGACGATGAGGCCGAATCAGGACTGGGGCTATATCCATTAACCATATCTTTTTCAAGCAACTCTCCAAAAGTGCTCTGGTTCATCTGGAGTGCTCTTTGCAAGTGAATCCCATTCAAATTCTTCGATCCTAATGGGGATTTCTTTCGATGGTGTTCATCATCAGTGGCCAAAAACGAATGCAGCTGGAGAACAGAGCTGATTGCAAGAGCCTCCCCAGTTTTAACCCGCAATTTTTCAACATCGAGATTCTCTAATTTGCTAACAATCGGATTAAACTGAAACGGGAGATCCAATTTTTCAGCTTCTTCAGTCAATCTATGAGCCATTTGATCCAACACTTCTTTCTGTTGATGAATGCCAGTAATCCTCAAATGAGGCGGCCCTTCAGGCCTTGCACTCAAAGCTTGAATAAGAGCAACCCACTGTGCAGGCTCAGCTGCGTTAAGATCAATTATATGAACCATCTTCTCACCTTCCATCGCTTCGATCACAGCTTGGTTAGTAAGCACAAAAGCCACCTTCAAGAAAGGGAACAACTCGAAAAACAGTTTCCGAACAAGGATTTCCTCGGAAACCAAAGTTATCCTCGTCGAATTAAGGGCCTTATGAAGACCAGGCCAGGCTTTGAGGAGTCTATCAGCAAGCGCCTCGGTAAAATACGCAGCCATCCGCTGCATCGTATCCCCGTCCGGCGACGCAAGCTGCGATATTTGCTCGAGTGCAATGTTGGCATTTTCAAGACTACCATTTGCCACATGATTAGCACAAGTGAGCAACAAATGGATCAAATATAAACCCCTTTCTTCTGATTTCAACTCTCTAAGCCATGGATATGGTGATCCTAAGCTCGGTGAAAATGACATCATGGAGAAAACTTGTAGAGGAGACGATGATGTTACAGACGATGATTCGTCTTGGAACATGGCACAAAAAAGCTTTGCTCTTTATATCTAAAGAGTATAAAGCATCAAACTTTCATGCAAAGATTGAAATTTTGCACCAGATTTAAACCAAATAGTTAGGATCTAACAAGAAACAAAGACAACCCCAATTGTCTTTCAGACAAGCTCATGAAAGTATCACCAAATTCAAATATAAAACTTTAACAATTACAGGAGACAGAAGAAATCCTTACTGGGTTTTGCAGATGATCAAAAACCCAAACCAAAACACATAAAATTTCCCCAGATTTGAATCTGTTATTCCATCAAAATATGAACAAAAAGGCTTGTTTTTTCTTCTCTGAAATAAAGGGTTTCAAGAAGAAAAGAAAATGGGGGAAATGCTATTAGGTAAGGCGTTGGGCGATTCTTTCTAATCTAATATGGCGAACATTGTCGACAATGCGTGAAAGAAAGCTTTGTCCTTTTATGATTTGTTGTCGTTCCCTCTGTCAGTGGAATATGGAATTTTCTGAGTAAAGCTTTTAGCTTTTTCTCTCAAAGCTTTGTCTTTTACTTTCCCTTAAGCGTTATATATTTTTCCCCCTGAAAAACTACATAAATGACCATCTAATTATGATGGTTATTTTAATTTGACTACTATATTTTTTATTTTATTATTATGACCACTGAATTTCTTTTTATAAATATTGTTGTTGGGATTTCCCCCAAATATTGTTGTTGAGATTTTAATTCCTGAAATATTGAAGATTCAACAGTAAAATTAAAAATGAAGCCAAGAGGTAACATCTTTAAACAAGATTTTCGAAAATTGAAGGATGAAGATGAGCCTTTTGGCTCCGTCTTCAAACACAGAGTCAAAGTCGGAGCCTCCTAGCTCTGTCTTTCAACAGTATCATATATTGTTCCAAGACAGAGCCAAAAGACTCATCTTCATCCTTCAATTTTCGAAAATCTTATTCAAAGACGGTACCTTTTGGTTTCATCTTTAATTTTACTATTGAATTATTTTATAATTTTTAAAAGATAAATGACCCAAATAACTATTTTTTATACTTCAGTGATTATTAATGTATTTTAATTTTAACCCTAGTTTGCTTTGTCTTTGCATTAGGTGGATAGGGAATCAGTGAAGCGTTTGCTTTGTCATCTTGTCTCCAAGACCCTGCTTTTTTAACAGATTCCCAAAGGAAAGAAACAGCCAAACATGCCCTAACAAAGACAAACAAAAGGATGGGTTCAGTTTTGTCACCACCTAGTAGTTTTTTTTTTCTTTCCAAGTGTGAAAGCTCAGCTCAGTTGTCCTAAAATGGGTTTTTCTTCTGCTCTTGTTTTGTTTTGTTTTCAAACCCAATGACCATACAAGTGGTATCATCTAAATCTTTCTTCTTTGTGTACATATTAAGACAAATAGACAAGTGAGCTAAGCTATCTTCCACAACTATAAGATACTACATTTATCTTTACTTGTTGGGATTGGTTCTTACCTAAAACATATCATATTCTCTCACTTTCCTTCTCATCCTAAAGATACCCTAGAATTCGAGTAAAAATCTACTGACTCTTAACTGTGTCTCTTTCCATGCCTCTTCTTAAAAAAAATTAAAATTTGAATTTTAAACTTTAATCCTAATTTTCTAGGTCATAAACCCTAAATCGTATGTCTTACTCTTAATTCTCTAAACCTAACCATAACCTCTAATCTTAAACGCTAAATCATAAACTCTAAACCCATTAATTTAAAGTGGAGACACCAATAAAAGTATAATTAGGAGGCAGTCAATTTGTGCCTCTAATTCTCTAAACCTAACCATAACTTATAATCTTAAACCCTAATCATAAACTATAAACCCATTAATTTAAAGTGAAGACACTAATAGAGACATAATTAAGAGCAGATGATTTGTACCCCAGAATTCTATAACTTGTATTTTTATAACATGTTAGTGCATGATAAAGTGTAAACATTTTAGTTTAATGACTGATGTTTAATTTAGTGGCTGAATAATTCAGATTGATTATTGTAAAAATTTGTTATGACAATAACTTTTTAATCTAATTTATTTTATTCACAACGTTAAGATTCGAATCAATTTATTATCGTTACTATAGTTAATTTGTATGAATTTGAGGCAGATTAGTGTTTTTCGTGTTCCACCATGCAACCTCACAAATGGAGCTTCCTACTCAATTTTTTATAGGAAAATAGTTAGTATTTATAATCTTTTTGAACATTTACTCAACTATTCTCACCTACGCAAAGTAGGCAGTAATGTTAGACAACAAGATTTTTATAAAAGGAAATTAATATACAGATTATTCGGTAAAATAGATTCGACTATATCAATAAACGAATTTAAAAAAAAAATATTATTGAAAAATCATTATCAATCGTAAATTAGAGTTAAACATTATAAAAAAAAACCACGAATGTAAATCTAATACAAAGATAGACACAAACGTCCTATAAGTCTATAAGACATAAGTATACTACAAGACAAAGAAAAAACGTGTCATAAAATTAGATAAAACTATAAGAAAATCGAAATACCAAAAAATTTAAATATTAAAAATAAAAAATATCAACGATAAACAATCGATACTAAAATTAACATCACTGTCAACTAACCAAAAATTAAGTAATTAGCAAGACTTTAAAAGTGAGGAAGAAATGTGTCCAAATGGCCGTCTTTATAACTTAGAATCTGTAATTGGTTTATTAGGTTGATGCGGATGGAACATATGGTTGGCTTCTTGCGGTTCAAGTTCAATGTTTGTCTTTGTGTTACCACGACAACACAATTTCAGACAAAACTATAAATTAAAAATAAAATAAAAAAAATCCACTTTTTATTTGTTTAATTCAATTGGACACACATGGTAATTCCTAACGTCTTTTGATGTGTTAGGTACAAGTTATGGATGGTTGGTCGAAGTTATTTGTAAAAAAATATAATTATTTATGTTCGATTGTTATTATTATTGTTATAATATATACGAGAATGCGGGTTTATCCGTACTTAAATGTTTAATAGTGGGATAATTTCAATAATGGAATTAAGATATCATATTGATGGGGATAAAATATAATTTACTTGAAAAGTGAGGACCAATTTATTAAATTTTCAAATTTAATATACAAATTGAAGAGAAAATAAAAGATGGGAGAGGGAGTAAAGGGCGAGAACCCCTCCCACGTAGAAAGGACCATTTTATCCGTACTCAGTAGGTTTTGACTCGATTTAATCTTATAAGATCAAGTATATATATATATAATAAGTTTATATCTGATTTTTTGAAAATGAGATCAGGTTGAATTTAAATTTTTATTCTAGAATTTGAGTTCTAGTTGAGTTTTTACTCTAAAATTTAGGTTATGATCGGGTAAACATGTCAAGTCAAAATTGGATACAAGTATTAAATTTTTAGATCAAATGTAGATCAATCAAAAATCTGTCTCAATCCAACCCATAATCATCCTTACTCCTATGTTATGAATAGCTTCGTCGCAAGATATTTAGTAAATAATTTAAGCTTTATATAGAAAAAGGGCCGTCAAATAGTCTCAAAATAAATTATATTTATGAGATGCACGAGTCCTTTAGTCCAAGTGGTTAAAGAAACAGTTGTTGTTCCTAGAACTCACGTGTTTGAGCACCAGTGATGCCTCACCAAAGTGATCGAGCGATCAACGTCAAATGGTAAAGATTATATTTTAAAACAGATACTATTGTAATCACTGTTAACTTGTTAAAAAAATTATATCTGTGTTTGGAGTTAGTTTAAGTCTGATATTAAAGATGTAAAAACTATTCCAAACTCATCAACCATTACTTGTACAAGTGCAGAAAGATCTGATGCTCCATGACTGGGATACTTTTTACTAGTGCATCAAAGTAACATGACCCATGAAAAAAGGGTGTTTCCAACTCATCCCCATGTGGTTCTGGTGTCCCATTTGAGTGTGTCGGCATCACCAGTTTCCTACGATGAACGTCTGGTTCTGTTCTCCACAGCTGCAGACATCACATCTGTCTAGGGTTTGGTCAGCAAAAAACGAGGAAAGTTTGATTCACATTCATTTAGCACAATCTTGTGATGTGCTCCATGATGGTTTTCTTCGTGTTGAAGGACGACAGAAGATCTTTTTTAGAAACGTGGTCTGAAACAATGAATGAGATGGGGAAAAAAGAAGATATTTTTACACCATGGGTGGATTCGATGGAATTATGATAGAAAAGTGCACAGCTGGACATGGGGATACAGAGGCAGTTTAGAGCATTTCATGTGCAAACACAATGTGATAGCATCGAGAGATTATCGGGCGAAATTTGTTTATCACGTCGTCTATGGTCCAAATAATCAAGATTATTTATTTTTAAACAATTACTTAATAATTATTTATCCACTAATTATATGTAGGAAAAGGTGATGATTCATCTTAAAAAAAATTGAAATGGATAAATCTAATTGGTTATAACCACAGATGAGCAGTGAACATGATTCACCTAATAATTTTTCGTGACGCAATAGATGGACCAACTTCTTATTTTCGTAAAGAATTATGAATTTCGAACCTTTTATTTTATTAAAATTATAAAGTTAATCTCGCTGATTCTATAGACCAACTTTTTATTTTCGTAAAATAATATTTTTTTCAAAAATTTATCTTATTTAAACTTTAAAACATAAATCTTACGCTTTAAAATTATAATTTTAAACTCTATATTTAAAATATTATACTCTAAATTCTTAAACTAAAATTTTAACATTGACTATTAATCTTAGTATTAAATCCGATTCTCTAAAAAAAAGTACTTATTTCAAAATTTCAATACCCTATAACGTTTTCTAAATTGGGCTTCCTAGTATCCATTGAAAGAAACAAAAACGTTATGTAAGTGAGCAATCAAATTACTTATTTTCCAATCGTTTATGGATTCAGGTGCTTCAACTGATCCCTGATATCTGAAGCAAGTACCAACAGCAACAGGTAAAATCATGCGGTAGCCTTTGATGAAAAGAAAAGAAACCAACTTAACAATAGCAATAGCAATAGCAATAGCAATGGCAGACACACAGATCTTTGTTCTTTGATATCATACGTCAGCACCTCCTCCGTGTCGCTTCACACAACCGCCACTGCATCCATCGATCCTTGTCGCAGCCGCCGCCACCTATGTACCGAGTCACATACATCTGATTATATATTATATGCGTCTTATAATGAACTGCTACAGCCTACAAGCCTTATGGTTTACAAGCATACAAAACCAGAAAAGAAAACCAGACATATGTATGCATCCATGGCAGAGGGATCACCCACATTACCAACAAGAAGCCTAGATAGCAAGCACGGAACATGTACCGATCAAGTACCGTAGCTGAAGCCCATATTGTAAGCATATTCGACGACTCGACGGTGTTGCAACTAGTGAAATGGTCATTTATCTGCAACACGGAGGGCTTCGTGGGCTTGCTTGTAATGGCATTGATAGCATCTAGAGGTTGGAAAGCATTCTTTGAGCTGCTCCTTGTTCAGCAGCCCACCCTCGGCATAACCTATAAACAATATGATCGGATAGCCCATTTTCTATTTTTCGGATCTCTAGGTTGTTTTTACTAATTCGGACTGACCTACATCGTACAACTAGCTATGATGACTGAATCTTTTAGTGAAGATTTTCTATATACACATACACAACTAATTAACTTTTAAACACATTTCAATAATTATATACAATATACATACATCATAAAGAATTTAAAAAACTCGACATAAAAATTTCATTCACTAATTATTGAAAATATTGTTTTTTATGTCGAATCAAATTTTATCCTCGTGTCTAGGAAGCTTCCATATGTCTAAAAACTTCTGTTTAAGGAGGGGCACGTGTTTGCCGATCTGGACTGGACTTATCAGTAATATTACTACTTTATTTATGTCCATTTGAGTGAAGCAGCAGCAAATATAACAACCACAAACAAACGGACCTCTTCCACTCTTCATTTTCATGGCTACCAAGCTCTCCTTCACATTCCAATTCCCTCTACAAAAATCCTTAAAACCATTCCAAAGAAAGCCAAACTTGGCAATTTCAAACTTAAATTACTGTGATGGGTCTGGATTCTCCAAGAAAAATCCAGTCTTTAGAGGACAAGTATCGGTGAAAGTGAATGCTCTGCAAGAAGAAGTGACCCAATCTACTAATTCAGAAACTACACTTCTTTCCCCAACAACTCTTCCTTCTTCCTCTAAGCTTGTTCTTGTTGTAGGCGCCACTGGAGGCGTCGGTATGCTCTTTCCTTTTTGTTTTGCGGTTGTAGAATTGTACTGTGTTGCTTATTTGTAGCTGTGAATTTATTCATTGAACTGTGGATTTGTTTGTTTTTATGCCTAGATCAAGCTATGTTGAGTTTCAATTAGCATACAGGAGCTTCATTTATCATGAAATTTGTTTCTTGACTAGCTCTGGTCAAGTAGGTTTGGCTAACTGTTCAACTTCATCATACATTTGAAATATATTAGTCTATAAGTTAGCTAAAAGTCAAAATTTTAATAATAATAAGGCCTTTTAATTTGAATATTAAGAGACTCAAACCTGTCTTGGCTGCATATTTGAGACTGAATATCTGAATGATTTAACCATTTCCTTACACCTTTAATCAGACTAGGTGCACAAGGGGGCCAAGGAGTCTGGTGTCTGGTGTCTAGGTGTAATAAAACAGTAAACAAAATGTAGAATCCGGTTGTAATATCCGTAAGCACCTGCTCTATATTGCTGCTTACAACCGGCATTTCACCCATCATGCTTGCAGCCACCTCCATATAATGGTTTCTCACACATGGTTTGAGCATCTGTATTCTGTAATAACCCAGTTTCATGTAGGAAACAACACATATGAAATCGTTTGCTCACAGATGAATTGAATGGCTAGTACTTAACTAAGACATAGAAAAGAGATTATTGGATGATTATCTGAACCGATGGTTAAATTCATAATATCAGCAAGTTGGTCTTCTTTTCAGGGCAGTTGGTTGTGGCAGCTTTGCTGAACCGGAACATCAAATCACGCCTACTATTACGAGACCCCGAGAAAGCAGTTTCTCTGTTTGGTAACCAAGCTGAAGAGAAGCTACAGGTGGAAGTTTCATCTGATACATGAACCATTTGAGCTCATTGATTACGTTCCTTGAATTTCCATTGATTTTATGTTGCAAATGGTTTTCTCGTTTATTTATTTGTTTCTCGCTATATACAGATATAAAATTTAATTTTAAATTGAAAATTTGATAGATTTTTAAAGGGGACACTAGAAATCCAGCTGATCTAGATCCATCTATGTTTGAGGTTTGTGCTTCTTACTTTTGCCTATCAAACCTTTAGCTTCTTCCCTTTTATTTAGTGGAGAAATGGCATTATTTGGGTTGCATTAATACCTCAAAACAGTTTAGAGTTTCCAAATGTCTTAACTTTTATGATTTTCGTATAGGGGGTTACACATGTGATTTGTTGCACAGGAACAACTGCTTTTCCTTCCAAGAGATGGGATGGGGATAATACTCCTGAAAGAGTAGGTCAGAAATTTCTTTAATATACAAATAATTCAACATTTTGTTATCAACATTACATTTGTCATTTTTTCCATGGAGACACAGTCTTTGACTGTTTTGTAACTTTATGAAGATTGGGAGGGTGTAAGAAATCTTATATCTGCATTGCCTTCATCATTGAAGAGAGTGGTTCTTGTTTCATCGGTTGGTGTAACCAAGTTCAATGAACTACCATGGAGGTAAGAAGAAGAATTATTTGGAAAATCTTCTGGATAGTAAATTATTGAGTTCCCTCATGGCTTGCATCTGTCTCTCGGTTAGCATTATGATTTCCTACAAATTGACTCGATATTTCCTCTTTCCATTTGTAATTACAAGAAATGAACTTCTGGTTCAGTGAAACAAGAAGGTATCATGTTGGATTCTATGCTGGAAAAATAGTGGAATATCATGTCATATAGTACAATCATGTCATTCGAGACCTATATATTTAAAAATATCCGAGGAGTGTTTGTTTGCAGCCAAAACTTCTCAGCAACTCTATCTCTATGTTTATATTAATGTTGGCAGCATTATGAACCTTTTTGGGGTTCTCAAATATAAAAAGAAAGGGGAGGATTTTCTTCGCGAGTCTGGCCTTCCATTTACCATTATCAGGTAAGTGGCTAATTGTAATGTTTTTATTTAATCTGAAACAGTACATCACCATTCTTTTAGTGATTGTATATTCTTCAATGTTTTCCAAACAATACCCTTTTGTTACAGAGCTGGTAGATTGACAGATGGACCTTACACATCATATGATCTTAATACTTTGCTTCAAGCTACTGCCGGGGAACGTCGTGCCGTTGTTATTGGTCAAGGTATATGTTTAATCTGGTTTTTCAATGGAACAGTAAACTGTTTTGTATTAAGTTGTCATTCAGCAGCAATTATAGGGAAATAGAAGTTCTGATTCGATCTCGAAAGTCAAACTGCTATGATCTGCTCTTCTCTTGATAGGAACAAATGGTTAGGCAGATTTATATAAGCTGACTATTTTATTGTCATTTCTCTGAAAATAACGCAGGAGATAAACTGGTGGGAGAGGTAAGCAGGCTTGTGGTTGCTGAAGCTTGCATACAAGCATTGGACATCGAATCTACTGAAGGCAAAATTTATGAAATCAACTCAGTTGAGGTTAGTACAGAAATTTGCTGCAACAGGTGTATGGGAAATATGGGGCATTCCACACATGAAGTCATTTACATTTTAGCTTTTCTTAAACTGAAACATTATGCAATATGAGCATGTAGATCATTAAACCTGTTTTATTGTTGAAAGATGACAAATGACTAGAACACATGATTTCAGTTAAATTAAACCCTGATCTTTGAAGGGTACTCACATTAGGTTGCGAAAGAGAGCATAAAAGTTTCATTCTTGGAGAGTTGCTTTGCCAAAGTCAACAACTGATTTGTTTTGCAGGGTGAAGGTCCAGGAACAGATCCAGAGAAGTGGCAACAGTTATTCAAAACACCCCAAGTATAGTTCCAAAAGAAACATATTGTCTTAGAAGAATTGAAACTGCTGCTCTAGTCACTGTGTGTGTATATGTCTTTCATCTTTTGCAATTGTCAAGGCTGTCTTTACAATATATTCTACACAAACCTTCAAATGTTTGCAATGATGCATGTAGCTTTGCAGTCGCTCGAATGTTTACAATCGGTAATATGTGTACTTGAGAACACAGAAAGGGTTCATAATAGTATACTGCCAGGACAGTTTTTAGCTGCAAACCAAGCAGGCTAGCACCTCCCCAGAGATTATAGTTTTAGTTGTGTTGTCAAATTCAGATTTCCTTGATACTACAATCATGAAGTTAGATCGAAGGGCCTGCCTCAAATAAACCAATCTCTTCATCAAAAGGCAAAATCAGATTCATATCATCATTATTGTTAACAAAATTTGCATCTGTCAGAGCAAAATATCCAAAATTGATAATGTACACTTTTTTGGACTTATGTTTCTCTGAAATTGAATTTGAGATCTTTTTTCCTGATATTCTTGTGCTATACACGTTAATGAATTACTTGACTTACCACCAAAAAGAAGCTGCAAGAAAAGTTGAAAATTCTGTTGCAAGACTGCTCCAGCATGCCTTCGCTCATGTTAGTCAATCTTTCTTCCTCAGCTGTTTGATGAACCATGGCATTCTTGTATCCTCTTTGCTTCTCAACAGAACGTGAGAAAGGAGGGAAGTAGTTACGATCACCATCTCTATTGACATAACCAGACACAGAGCCATTCATACACAAGGGTCCAATCCGTCCCTCTTCTTCCTGCTCCTGCTTAAGCTTGGAATATATCTGATTCTGATGAAGCCTCTCACCAGAAAGATTCGACTTTCGAGAACGTCGAGACCAAATGCATAGGTGAAAAGGTGATTACACACAAATACAAAGAAAACATCAATAACAGCACATCTTCCTGTTCCAGGACAATTTCATACATCCTCCTTCCAAGAAGCTGCAAATAATTCCGATTTTTTGAAAGCACCTGCAAGGGGATGGAACTTTTTCAGTTCACAAAAGAAATCTACAATTATGGACTAGGAACAGAAATAGCTAAACCTTATCCTTGGGAAGATCAGCTTAAACCTGTAACAGACGATTTAAATATGGATCGAGGACTGGGACAAATATGAAGCTTAAACCTTATCCAGGTGACAACATAGACCAAGTAAGACTTATGAGGTCAAAGAAAAAGGCAGTTTCTTAATTCTCTACCGATACAAGTCAATATTAGCTAGAAGTTTTCAACGCCAAGTCCTAGAGCAAACACATAAGTTATAGGTCAAATTCTTCAAGTAGTCCCTATACTATGCGTAAGTTGTAGATCTAGTCCCTGAACTCTAATTTGGTCACTTTTAGTCCTAGTACTTTCCAATAATTTTAGTCCCTGAATTCAAATAGTAAATGTTAGATCCGGAACTCATTTATATTTCAATTTTTTAAATTAATACTTTATTATTATTATTTTATATTTACTAAATATTTTAATATAATATATAATTTTTTTATACTTTTGATCTTTAAAAATATAGCATAAAATAAACTGCTTATACCTGAATAATATCAAGGGTAAAATGATCACTTAATTATAAGGAGGTTTGTGTCGGTTTGACCTTTTATACTTTTAAATATGATAAATATATTATGTAATTTTAAAATGATTCTAATATAATTACTTGTCGTTAAAACTTAATAGATGAATGACGTAATAATTTTAAAAGATGTAAATAATAAAGATTAAATGTATAATTATATATATTTTTAACTAATGTATATATAATTATATTAAAATTATTTTAATGATTATATGATATATTTATTAAAATTAAAAATATAATAATCAAATCTACTTAACTAATATTTACCCTAAAGTTAAAAATCGTCTACCTCCTTTTCTTACTTCCATTTAAAACTCCTATTAAAATTTATTAAAAAAATTAAATTTTAAACCCTAACCCTAATTTTATTTATAAAAAACATAAGGTGGGTTCCAAATCTCCAGCCACCTAAATAATCAATAAACTACCGCATCAGCCATCAGCCATCAGCCATCAGCCATGGCGTGTGCAAATCCATGGTCAAAACGCGTACACTTTCAATGCTCTACGAAGAAAATTCACCAAAATCATACATAAAAAAGACTCTCCCATTCTTCTTCGTCCCCACAACACCCAAAGCTTCATTTCTTTCCCACAATACTACCACCCAGATGTGCCATGGAAATGAAAATGAAGAAGAAGATGAAGATTCAGCTTACTTCGATTGCCTCCCAGATGCTATTCTTCTTCTCATCTTCAACAAATTACACGACCTCAAATCTCTAACAAAATGCCTCATGGTCTCAAAGCGTTTCAACTCCCTTGTTCCTTTAATCGACACCGCTTTCATCTCGATCCCACAGCTAAAACACCCCGGATCCTCCACTGCAACATCATATGTAAACAGCGCTTTGAGACTTTTGTTTCTCAACTTGTTCCTCAAACCACTTGGATGTTTCAACCGAATCATGGCTCCCACGAAGCCAAACACGAGGTCGTTTGATCTTACCTGCTGTAGGAGAAATGGGGTTTTGAAGTTTTTCAAGGAGTTGAAATCGTTGCATCTAGAGCTTCCCGGTGACGGTGGTGAGTTGGGGTCGTGTAGCGGTGCTTCTTTTCTTCAATGGAAAGCGGGTTTCGGAACAAACTTGAAAACCTGCATTTTTGTTGGAGCAACCTCGTTTAGAAAATGCTTGAAAAGGGAAGAGCGGGAGGCATCCATGGAGGAAGAAACAGTTTTGAACGACGAGGAGCTGAAATTAAGAGTGATATGGATCATTTCTTGCTTGATTTCTGCGTCGACGAGGCATTGTTTGTTGAAGCAAATCTTGGCTGATAATCCAACCATTCCGTCGCTCGAAACTGTGGTGATTTCTGACGCAAACAAGCATGGGGTGTTTTGTCTGCAGGGAAAAGAGGAGCTCGTTGAGATGAGGAACTCCATGAACACGTTCAAATCGTCGTCTTCGTCACCGATTGAGAGGAGTCCGATTCCGGAATTGAACATGAAACTTTGGTATTCGCCGGTGCTGGAGTTGCCGGAGTCCGGGTATGTGATGGAAGGGGCAACGCTTGTGTTTATCAAGCCTGCTGCGGATGGTATGATTGAAAACGACGGTGGTGAACCATTGGTGAGAGATGAGAAATTACCATTTAATGAAGCTGTAAGGGAGATGATCATGAAAGTGAAGAAGTGTTATTTGATGACGATGAGTTCCTTTTGAGATAACTACATAATTTAGTTTGTTAAGAAAAACTATATAATTTAGTAGGTGTATCTTATTTTAATTTAACATAATTCGAAGGAAACATCAATAAATAGTTGATTGGTTACAGTTGTTCACTTATTCTCATCATTTATCTTATGTCTCGGGTTCAAGATTAAATTGGATTATCTATTTTTAGTTTTTTTAGGGATTGACATTTTACCTGATCTAGTTGGATTTTTTAGTGAAAAATTGAGTTCAAGTTTGGATCAGATTGAATTTTGATTTAAGACGTAAAATATCTGACCCTACCTAAGATTTAAATATGTAATTTTTTTAATAAATTTTTTAAAAGTATTTATAATAATAATTCTTTATCTTATATTTTTTATAATTAGATCCTTAAAATCAAATTTTTATTTATAATTTAGTCTTTAAAATTATTTTTTTTATTAAAGATCAATTTTTTTAAAAATATATAAAAACTTAAAAATTTTAAAATATGTGCGATCTATCCCTATCACCCGACAACCACAAATCATTGTCATGTTACAAGCCTTTTCTTCTCCAAGGAAGCTTACCTGGGCGATTTTCCAAACTCCATTCCAACTTCCAACAACAGAACATCAGCCTGTTTCTACCTCGTACCATGGAATCGAACAAAGCCGTCACGTACATGACAGCTTTGTCCAGTACCCCAACGTTCATCACTTTCCGGTACTAGGTATGCTTGGAGTTCCAAGGTTGTTGTTGTTCTCCAGCAGGGGTCGTAATACATTCTTCTGCATTGATATTTTGACAAGCTACTTGCTTGCAGAGGTAACCATGGTCCTATCCAAACACATCTTCAGACATGTCCTATTTTAGTTGCTTGAACAGACAGACTCAAAATTTTATGATACGAGTATGAATAGTTAAAATATTTTATTAAAATATTTAAATTATATGAGAATTTAAAATTTCTTAAAATACGACTTCCAACTGTTCATCCCTGATCATAAGTAAGGTATCAATTCAATCCCTCTTATTAGAGTTGGAAGTCAGGTATTGATTCAGACACTTTTTTAGTGTTTCTGTGTACATATAAATTTGTTCTTAAAATTCTCTACAAGGATTAAGGCAGAGTGTGGCCAATAAAACCTTTTAATTATAGTCCGAACAAAGGAAGGCAAGCAACACAACAATATCATGAATCAAGTTGCAGTAATAAAGAAATTATGGGATGCATGGGATGTCAGAATTATGATTCTTCTCAGTCTTCTGTTACAAGCACTTCTCTTCATACTTGGGAGCCGTAGGAAACTCATGGTGAAACCTTGGGTAGGAATTCTTCTTTGGCTTGCATACCTAAGTGCAGATTGGGTGGCCACTGCTGCACTAGGGAAGCTCTCTTACTCTTGCGTCCATGGATCTTGTGTGAGCAACACTTTAAGAGGGTGGTGGGCTTCACTGCTTTTACTGCACCTCGGCGATCCCGATACCATAAGTTCATAACCGCATATTCCATGGAAGATAATCTACTCTGGAGGAGACATCTTCTGGGACTAGTTATCCAAGTTGTACTAGCCATTTAGGTTATTGTTTTGTCCTGGACAAGTTCCTGGTTCTCACTCTTGAATTTCCTGCTCTTCTTGGTGGGAATTATAAAATATTCAGAGAGGACTTGGTGTCTCTATTTGGCTAGCAGTAAAGATTCGAGACGGAAAGCTCCCTTGTTTGATGGCAAAATCTCTGAAAACATCAGGGGAGACGAGAAGAATGAAAATGTAGGGAAAGTAATTCTGGCTTACCAATGGTTTGCATTGAGGACTTAAGATCATTGTTGTACCCAGAAAGTTTAAGATCATTGTTTTCCGAATCCCACCGAGGTTTTCGAGCAGGGAGACGACAATATTCCTCCTCATTTCTTTAGAGGGGAGAAGACACTTCAAAAGTATAATTGCACAGATATGATGGTGAAAGACTAGTTGCTGATGGACCTGAGTGCAACCATTATCATCTGGCACATTGCAACAGACATTTGTTATGTTCATCCTATGTCGACCAGGACCGATGAAAGAGTTAATACATGCCAAGTGATATCCGATTACATGATGTACCTTCTAGCAAAGAAACCTTCAATGGTTTCCGAGGATGACAACTTTTGGTTTGATTCTGTGAGTGGGAAGCTAAGGAAAAAGTGGCAACAGAATACTGTTACACTGAAAAATGTCGATGCAATTTACCGATGGTTTTCATCGGAATTTTCGTCGGAGGAAGACAAGAGGGCACTGTCCAGAGTAATTCTAGAGCATGCGTTCATGGTGGCGGAAGTTTTGAGCTCGAGGGGGGCAGAACAATGGGACATCATGAGGTCAGTGTGGTTAGAAATGATGCACTATGCAGCAATGCGTTGTCCCCATGTCTCTCATCTTCAAGAGCTCAGTCAAGGGGGTGAAATCCTATCCCTGTATTGGCTTCTAGCATCTTACAACATATATGAGAATTCGAACATCGAGGAGTGAGGTTGGGGCCGCATGGATGGACCGAGCAAGTACTAGGAAAATCGTATTCTTTATCTCCATCATTAATTAATCTAAATTGTCTAAGCTCTACAACATATAATAATCCCATGTTTTAATAAAGATGGCATTCTCCATCCCCATCATTAATCAATGGCCTTCCGAATGCTTTCTTTAACAAAATCTTTACATAATCGTGGCATATGCCAAGTAAATAAGAGCGATCTACTTTCACTTCCATGCAACCATGCAACTTTTAAGTCGGATTCCGGTCACCGGGAGCACCATTTCTGTACTGAAATCCTGGTGCATGCAGTTTTATAATATGCATCAAGGCATGCAGTCTACTCCAGGACTTCAGATGGCCAGAGCCGCTTCCATGTCGATATCTCCTCAACACTGCTAATTTTTCTGATTCCGCCATAAAATCCATCCGCCTCGTTGCCCTCTTCTCGATGTTCTTTCCTGTTGACCGTCGTGTGTCGCCACCTTGAGCCGGGGGAATAGTGATTGAACTCTAACGCCACGGTATCTGTTAGCAACACTAAGAAGTTTAAAAACCGAGTAATAATAACACAAACACATAACAAAAAAGCTTTAGTTATTGATGTAACTAATGTGCAAATCTATCTGGTTTCTCAAGTTGCAAATGATGTAACATGCACCAGTGTGGAAAAAGGAATAGAACATAAATGAGGAGAATGTGGAAGTGTAAAACAACCATTGCAGCCCCACAAGACTTAAAGATTCTAGATAAGTAAAGCAAACAGTGTTCAGTGGAGAGATTGAGTCCTTTTAGTGTGGTTGGCCATAAATATTCTGCCGAGACAGAAGTTATCACAATGCCGGTTGAATTCACGACATACCGACAGCGATTTGTGTTTCGGGACCAACCCAACAGCACAAACTGGGGTCCATGTATTGGAAAAATGAGGTTCCTGAAAACGACCGGATGTCCTCCATGAAAGTTAACTTTTAAGAATTGCTATATTACCAGAACTTTTCATTTCCTCAAAAGTATCTGTATTCGACATATTCAAACGTGGCTAACCTGGTAATGAGGATAATGGTTTTCTAAATCTATGGATAAAATTTTTATAAAATTTGACAATATCCGTGTTAGATACCGACACAGTTCATATCTTCGTCGCAAGAGAAGATTATTTCTCCTCTTGAAGACAGAAGATGTGTCCCTTGGAACAGTTTAAAAGGCAAATACCATGTGATGCTTGCAATAGTACAAAAGTAACATGTTGAAACACAATTGATTGTCAGATTCTCATCCTCTATGTAGCTTTATAGGAAATTAGGAATATCACAGAGTGCCATTTGAGAGAAGAAAAATCGAGATCGAACATACCACTCTGATGACACCGGCAGTAATTTTCGTTCCCTTCACACGATTCCAAGTGACCAACTACACCATACCACCAACCTATACATACATATATACAGCAATTTTATCAGGCAATAGAATCAAATGATAGGATAGCATTCTGAGATGTGAAAAACTAACCATATGGGAATTCTTTGTTCCTTCTCCACTGAATCTCAATGTGATCACCCGGACGTAGCTCATTCAAACAATCGGAAATGTAAAGATCGTGCGGTGAAGTATCGACGGGCGGTGCTCTCAGCCGTTCCCACGGCACGTTATTCTCGATGGCCATTGCCCTCCTTCCATGTGGAGGGTACCTAAAATCATCAAACAAAATCTAATATCAATCAAACAGATTAATTTAAGTTTCAAAACCACCATAAAATATATGTTCATCTCCCTAATTACCTTGCTTGGAATGTGTCTGTATGTTGATCATAGCTGAGTTCAGCATCATAGCATGACAACATAAACCCAACATGGCCATTCTACAAAAGAGAGCACAAAAATCAAATTGGAGAACTAGCACAAAACACAGGTATGGACTTTGATTGAAGGCAAAGAGAATCAAATACCTCACGGTTATAGACCTGAGCAGGGAACCAGAATCTGCCACTTTCAAGAGCAAGAAACCAAGACATGACCGAATCATCCGGCAAAGAACTCGGCTTACTGCAATCATCAACCTTTGGTTTAATCCACCAAGATGGCCTAACAATTGACAAAATCCTCATCAAACCTCTCGGTCTCCCTTGTTTCGAATTACTCGAATCCTTTCTCAAAGCAACATGCCATTGCCACTCTCTACTGGCAGCAGGGCCAATGATTCTACCCCATTTGTTCTTCATATGCTTTTCCCAGAAATGATCATCCCTACACCGATTCCTCAAAGAGCTGCAAACACCCGCCATGCTACATAGACCGGCGGGTGGCAGCCTTTCAATGATGCATTCTAAAACCAATTCTGGTAAGTCCAGAACCGAGATGGCACTATTACCTTCTTCAACCTCCTCAAAGTTATCAACTTTTGAAGAGAAACACACCCTTTTTATAGACATTTTTGAGGTGAAATAGCTAAGGATAGAACTGTTTATGGTCAACTTGGGAATGGAAGCAAAGGAAAATTTCAACTCAGAAGCCCATGGTGGAAGTGGTTTCAACTTAAAAAAGAAGATGAAGGGGAAACAAGTGAGGAACAAGTAAAGTAGCATTCCAAGAAATACAAAAAGGGCAGAAAAACAAAGAGGTGAATGGCTTAAAGAATTCTCTTAGGGTTCAAATTCAATTATACAAGGCAAAAAAAACACAATGGAAGAACCCAATTGTCTATCCTCTTTCTCTCATCTTCTTCCCATTAAAAGAACAAAGAGAGATCATTAATATAACAAAGACCCAACTTTGATTTTTTATATTAAAAATTTTAGAAAAAGAAAGGGCTTTTATTGGTTAACATCAAAGCCCACCAAACCCTCAAAGGTGGGTCTCCCTTGTTTATCTAACCAGAATAAAAATTAGCAAGTAATATTGAGAAGAAAGGAATTTTCTTTCCTTCCAAACAGAAAAGTTACCTAACAAAAAAAAGAAATTTATTCCATTTTTTAAGAAAAAAACAAGTCAACTGTACATCCAACTAAACAGCTGTCGTGTAATGAAGAAGAGAGTTCAATGGATGAACCCAGAAACAGATGAAATGGAAATATGGTGGTGGGGTTACTGAGATCTGATATGGGGTATTTGCTGACACCTGGAAAATTTTATCCACCAAAAAGAATCTTTTTATTGAGGATGATGATAATTAGTCTAGATTCAACCACCCATATCCATACAATCTTCAGATAAAAAAAAAACACAACACTAAAAAAAATTCCTTTTGCTTTTGAAGATAATAAGGTGACAATAAAAGAGACAACAAAATCTGGGTTAGTTTGGGATTGAAAAAAAAAACAGACACAAAACAGAACATAAAGATTGAGATTCAGAAATTTGATGAAGAAGACCTTAGTTAATCGATATTAATCTTCTTCACCAAATTCTATCGCTCTTGTTCTTATTTCCTAGTTGATCAGCAGATGAACCTATATAGGCGTTCAAAATTATTGGTACACTAAAATATTATATTTTCTTTTATAATATTTTCGATTGCAACATAAATGTTGTCACATGATACAATCAAAATGTTATCAAATTTTATAAAATTTATATATTTATTTTTAATTTTTATAAATTAATTTTAAATTTTTATAATATTTATACTATATATTTATCTTTAAATTTTAAAATTTTATGTGGTTTATTCTTAAATATATTTATAAATTTATTATTATTTATATATAATTTAAAAATATTATATCTTTTGATAATATTACGTTATTCTTTTTAAATTATTTTTAACCATACTGCATACTGTTACGTGTCTTTATGTAAGAGTTATTCTCTAATGTAAGACTTCTAAAATGAAATTGAAATAAAGATATATCAAAAATTTTATAAAATAATAAAATAATTATTTTTTCTGTTTTATTTTATTTGTTCAGTGTTGATTTTTTTTATTAATTTTTTTAATTTTAACTCATTATAATCTTAAATCTATTATTGATATGTATAAAAAATTAATATTAAAATTTTTATTATGTTTTATAAATTTTTTAATATAACCTGATTTTAATCTAGTTCATCCTATATCTTTGATATATGAAGTTAAATGTATGCGGTTAATGACAAAGCTACATAAAAATAGAGAGGAATAATTGTTTTTTATTTTTAAATTTTATTTTAATTTTAAAAATTAATTTTTTATTTTTAAATATTTATATTTTATCTTTAATCTTAAATCTTAATTACAGTTCGGTATTAGAAGTTCGAACCAATCCTGTTGAAGCTGTAGGAAAACCAACGTTTTTTTATGAATAAAGCAATTTTCACGTGAATTGCACGTGATTGTTGCTTTCTTATCCATGTTGCTGCTCCTAGTTGCAAGGGAGTTCCAAGTTACAAGGTTCATGGAAAAAATGAAAGTCTTGTCTGAATGGATTTTTTTTTCAGACATTTGTATTGCAGAAATGATCATTTTTGAAGAAAATATTTTTAAAAAAAATATTTTTTTATGTTTAGTTTCAATTTATTATAAGAAGACTGGAATATTTTTTTCTTTATATTAACGTTTTTGGATTAATTGATAAAAAATATTATATTTTTCTAATATTAAGTATTAGATATTTAAATATATTATCAATTAAAAAATTATTAAAATACTTTTTGCTAACTTGTACCGAACGTCTTTCTAATATACCTTTTTAGCAGTGTGGTTTGACCCGACAACCCAGTTTGCTGCCCATTAAATCAACCAAAAAAATAAAAATAAAATCAATATTGCTTATATATTTATGATAAATTAAAATTATTTCATTTATTCAAAAAAAAACTATTAATATATAACCTTAAATCAATCGATCTTAAAGGAATATTTTTCTAAAAAAAATAAAAATATTTTATTCATTAAAAAATTATTAACATATACACTCAGAGTATAAATCAAATTCTATCAAAACTAATAAAGTTTAAAATGCAGGAAAGTCTTAATAAACACAAGGGATAAATAACATTATACCTTAAAAAAATTATTAATATATACTAATATAGTGATCGAACGATCAATATCTAATGATTAAAAATATATTATAAAACATATATTACATAATCATTGTAATTAATTTTAAAAAATAACATTATTGAAGTGATTAATTAGAGTTAAGTTATGAAAAAATATATATGAATGTTGGGTTTATATATATATATGAAACTTATTATATATATATATATCGTATGAAATCTAGATCATATAATCTTACATATTTTAATATTATTTGTAGAGTTTTATATCGTAGGATTTATTATTTAAAATGTACCGGAGTTTGGTGGATTTGCCCAATCCATTTTGTACATCAATTATATCAATATTAATCTTGGCTTACTTGAATTTTATATCTGATTTTTATAAGTGAATTTTTTGATAAAAATATTTTATATATACAAATCTCGAATTCAAAATTTATTTAAGCGATGATAAACTATTTATTACCTGGATTAATCTCATAATTCAAACCTTTTTATTAATAAATTTAATATTTTTTGTAAACAAAACAAACTATCATAACAAATTCTCTAGCGGGAAAAATTATTAGATGAATTTTGTTTACCACGTCATTCGTGGTCCCAATCAATCAGGACCGTTCATTTTAAAAAAAAATTCAAGCGAATCAACACCTCTTTCCTACATGTAATTAGTGAGTGGGTAGTTATTAAGTAGATTTAAAGATACATGATCATGATTCAAAGATAAACAGTCATAATTGTTTGGATCATGGATGATGTGGTGAATAAGGTTTAGCGATATACAAGTACAAGTGCAAGCATTTCCAAAACTCATGCATCATGTCATTAGTTCAACCAACATTGTCTGTTACCATTTCAGTTTCGATCGCGAAAAAAGTTTGAAATCGATTCGAGTTTATAAATTCATTGGGTTTTAAGTCAACTTTTTCATAGAGTTTATAATTGATATATACTTTTATATATGTTTTTAAAAATGTGTATCTTAATTACTCCATTCCAAGCCGTTGAAAAGGAAAACGGTATTACCAATCTATCCGGACTGTTGTCTAATTCTTTCTTCCTCAATCACTATAGATTGTCTCCATTTCTTTGTTTGCCAAACCTTTTTCCTTTGTCCCAATCAGGGAAAACCATACAGGCTCAACATTTCTCCTCCTGAGTAAGGCCACCGTCACTTGACCCCTTCTCCCTTACACCAATGGGGAGTTGTTGCTCTCGTAGCAGTCCCACCGAGGACCAAAACAATGAAAAGGGAGACGCCGAGGCTGGTAACGGAAACAACACTTCTCGTGTGGAGAATTCTGCATCCAAGGGTTCCGCCTTCTCAGGTGGAGCCTCCTCCAAGTCTACATCGGTTGGCACCGTGTTAGGCCGACCGATGGAAGATGTTAAGGCCACATACAATGTTGGGAAAGAATTGGGCAGGGGACAGTTTGGGGTCACACATTTGTGTACTCACAAGCAAACCGGGGAACAATTCGCTTGCAAGACCATTGCCAAGAGGAAACTATCTAACAAGGAGGACATTGAGGATGTCCGAAGGGAAGTGCAGATCATGCACCATTTGACAGGACAGGCTAACATTGTGGAACTCAAGGGTGCTTATGAGGACAAACAATCGGTTCATCTGGTGATGGAGTTATGCGCCGGTGGTGAATTGTTCGACCGGATCATCGCTAAGGGACATTACACAGAACGCACAGCCGCTTCTTTGCTTCGAACAATCGTTCAAATCGTGCATACATGCCATTCAATGGGTGTCATTCATAGGGATCTCAAGCCTGAAAACTTCTTGTTGTTGAACAAAGAGGAAAATTCCCCCTTGAAGGCAACGGATTTCGGCCTATCGGTTTTTTACAAGCCAGGTTGAGACAACTTCCTCGATTACTAGGACTTGTTCGTATTTCATTCGATTCTTCGTTGTACATTTAACGGTTAATCTGCCTTCGGAACAGGTGATGAATTTAAAGATATTGTTGGGAGTGCTTATTATATTGCACCTGAAGTCCTAAAGAGGAAATATGGACCAGAAGCTGATATATGGAGTATTGGAGTTATGCTGTACATTTTTCTATCTGGTGTTCCTCCTTTCTGGGCAGGTAACTTCTTCCATTGTCATTTCTCGACATTTTCGATGTAGTGTCGTGAACCTGTTGTCGGTCGGAAACAGATTCGACATTAAATCAACCCTCTGCTCTGATGCCTATCTTCTACCTTGATCACCAAGAAATCTTATGTTCTAAGATTTATTATTAAGAATATGTACTTCATTAATAACTTGTTTCTCAAGTAACCACACCGGAATCCAAACTAAATCCTACCTGTTACAATTTCAGTCAATGTCCAACACATGTAATCTTGAGGCTCAAAACTAAGATCATTTTTTTCATGGTAGAATCCGAAAACGGGATATTCACTGCAATTTTACGCGGCCACATCGATTTTACGAGTGCTCCATGGCCTAAGATTTCAGCTCAAGCAAAAGATCTTGTTAAGAAGATGTTAACTTTGGATCCCAAACAGAGGTTAACAGCAGTTCAGGTTCTAAGTAAGTAAGTATATATATATATGTATGTATATATATGTGTGTGTGTGTGTATGTGTCTAAGCTCAATGTTGTGTTCCTTAAAATTTGCATCAACAGAGCATCCATGGATCGAAGTGGACGGCGAAGCGCCTGATACACCTCTCGACAACGCAGTGCTAAGCAGGCTCAAACAGTTTAAAGCAATGAACCAGTTCAAGAAAGTTGCTTTAAGGGTAATTAAACATTAATAACAATTTACTTACTCGATGAAATCCGTTTCTGAGTCGTTTTTTCGATGAAATCGTTAGGTCATTGCGGGATGTTTATCGGAGGAAGAAATCATGGGATTGAAGGAGATGTTTAAAGGAATCGACACTGACAATAGTGGGACCATTACACTTGAAGAATTGAGGCAAGGTCTCGCTAAGCAAGGCACAAAACTCTCTGAATACGAAGTTAAACAACTAATGGAAGCTGTAAGTCATCTCCAAAGAATCAATTCCCACCATTGTTCTCTGTCACTGAGATGATTAGTTGTTGTTTTCTTCGACAAATAGGCCGATGCAGACGGAAACGGAACCATAGACTACGACGAGTTCATCACCGCCACGATGCATATGAACCGAATGGATCGAGAAGATCATCTCTACCGTGCCTTCCAACACTTTGATACAGACAACAGCGGGTAATCACATTGATAACATTACAGCTAAGTTCATTATCTTCTGAAATTCTCACTTTTGCTTAAGTAGTTTGTGTATATGATTACATTTTTCAGATTCATAACAACTGAAGAACTAGAACAAGCTCTACGTGAATATGGCATGCATGATGGCAGAGACATAAAGGAGATCATTTCTGAAGTAGACACTGACCACGTAAGCAAATTATACATATACATATACATATTCTGTTTTCAAATCAAATGTTTGGGAGATCATTTTACAGGATGGAAGGATCAACTATGATGAATTTGTTGCAATGATGAGGAAAGGAAACCCCGAAGCTATGCCAAAGAAGCGGCGCGACGATATATTCGTCTGATTTCCGTGGCGACCAAAGGAACTGGGAGAATTCTTGAGATCAAGGGCATTACTGCAGAATATGTACATTATAAGTTAACACAAAAGTAAGACAACATGTGGAGATATTTCCTCTTCTTCTTTGTATGTTGTTAATATATAGTTAGGATACAAGTCATCTTGTCCAGAAATCTCTGCATTCTTTTGGGTTGCTTAGTATTTATATGAATATTCAAATTTTTTCTCCTGAGATTTTTTTTCCACATATATCTGGTTTTATAAACAAGTCCGGATATAAGATTTTATGTTAAGAGTACGAACATTTTTTTATTAACGAACGATCAATGCATCAATAAAAGAAAATTAATACAACAGGTGCTATTGATGTTAAATTTGTTTACACTCCTGTTGAGATCTTCAGCGGTGGCGGACGGCGCAGTTTTGTGGCCGCCGAGTGCCTGACCGGTTCCGAACATCTTGCCACATATCTCAAATTGGTACACACTTTGCCGTCGACGAACTTCGTGTCCATTGTCTTGTTCCGGAGAGTGTTTCATGGCATGCAGCGAGTTAAGCTGACTGTCTGAGTATATACGTGAGGGCTTGTATATAATTTTGTAGTAAAACAATTAATTCAACAAGTATTCAATATTTATAATTTTTATCATTTTAACCTTAAATTTTTTCAAAAATAATTTTTAATCTTTTAAATTTGACTTTAAATCTTTTAAAAATGATAAAATTATTATTTTTTAAACAAAAACACCGACTAAAATATCAATAGGGATGGTCTAAGTGGTAAGCAGCTTGGTTTCGCTTAAGCAAGTTTCAAGTTCGAGATGTGTACGCAGAAAATCCCTGTTGGGAGATTCACCCACCAAAACTAAGTGTGTGACCTGTGTTGGTCTGGATTTATCAGGTTTAAACCTTGAAACCAAAAGAACAATAAAAAAAATACCGACTAAAATATTAAAATTTTAATATTATTGATAGGACATCACATGAAAATCATGTACTCTTCATACATTTTTTTAATATTTTTATTTAAAAGAAAATAAAAATTTAATTTTAATGATTTGATAGATTTCAAATAAATTGACAAAATAAACTTTAATGTATATTCTCTATTCACAAAAAAAATATGTTAAGAAATATTATATTTTTTTTAAAAATATATAAAAATGAATTGTAATAGATTGAAGGAGAATATATATGTAGATCTTATTAATCATGAATTTTATATTTAGAAAATTATTTTTTAAAACAATGATATATGAATTTTATTAATTACTATAAATGATATTATAAATATAATGTTTTATAAAAGAAATGAAGAGGATATTAATCTATTAAAAAAATTCATACAAAAGTTATGCAGATTAGCATAATTAATCATTAATACTAAATTAATTATCGTTATTAATTAACAAAATTAAGTTCCAGAGATGAATCATGTAAATTCTAATAGAAAATTTTGACTTTTAATTATTTATTTAAAGACATTAAAAGATAAAATTAGAAGTTAAATAATTATTAATTATGCTGGTAAAGACATTAAATGGAATCCAAGTATCCAACTTTTAATATATCTATATCTATTAGTAATGTTAAACTTAAGTTGAACTAAATTAGTTTTGTAAGTCCAACCCGACTTTGCATCTCCAAAGCTTATAAAAGGCATTCCCTCCCCGTCTATTTTTCTTCTCCTTCGATCTCTTTATTTTGGACTAAGCCTTCGACATCACCCGATGGCAGATTGTAGCGCAGCTATCTCTATTTCTCACGCTTACGCCTCCGGAAACGACGAACACCGCAGTTCTCCAAGTTTCTCCGCCTCTGGCGGTGGCTCTCCCAACTCTGATACTCCTAATATGCAGACTAGTACCCTTGATCCCCATCAAGTTCCGCCTGAGAACAATACAAAGAAGCGTAGAGCTGGTAGGCCTCAAGGGTCCAAGAACAAACCTAAACCTCCGAGTCTTACTACCAGAGACGGCGGTTCTTCACCTGTGAAGACGGTGATTCTTGAAATCCCTCCTGGTTCCGATGTGATCGAGAGAATTATCAGCTTTGCATGTAGAAACCATGTCGGCGTTGGTATACTCAGCGCTACCGGCTCCGTTTCAAGCGTCTCGCTCTACAGGAATCCTCCCCAACCACCATGCGTTGCTACGGGACCCTTTGAGTTACCCAGCTTGATCGGCTCATTCTTCGCGGACAACCGAAATCCATCTTCTTCCAACGGAACACCGGACCGATCATCATTGCCGTGTTCTTTCAGCGTAACACTTGAAGGGCAAAACTTCCAACTTTTTGGAGGGAGAATAGACGGGAAACTAACTGCGGCAACACAAGTGGTCGTGGTGGCAGCTATTTTGGCAACCCCTTCGTTTGATAACTCTCAAGATCCCCGTCGTCAGAAAACAAGAGCTTGCGACGTTAATGGCGCAACCGGAAGCTTCCCTTCTTCTACCGGCATGACCGTGGGTGTTTACGGAGCAACGAATCCCGCTCCACCTCCGTCCAACTTCCAGTATTCTTATCTTCCCATGCATTGGTGTTTAGGTTCTTCCCAGGAGATGAATTAGCAAGGGTTTTATTAGGGTTTATACACCATCAATATCATAAAGCAAAGATATGTAGTTGTTACTTCTATTTCCATCTTTATTATATTACAATTGCTTTGGAAAAAAATTCGAATAATGATTGAATTTATATTCGATAAATATACTCGAAATAATCGAAATAAAAAGTTTTCATAAACGGTTTAAGTTTATGAGCTTATGTTTATGGTTAGATTAAGGATTTAAGTTTTCACTAACTGTACAAACCCGACTAAATGACACATGGGTTCCTGGTTTATTCAAACGCCCTAACCACTTTGGTACAATGTTCTATAAAAAAGACATTGAATCAAAGAAATCACTTCAGCCCCAGCCTTACCAGATGCTCTTCATGTTTTGCTGCAGCTGCCTTATCGGCAGCTTCGCGCTTCAGTGCCCTCTTCGCCCTTCGTCCCATTGTACTTTTCGGAACTTCTTTCTTTTTAGGCTCACTTGAGGTTGATGTTGAAGTTGACGCAGCAGAATTCTGAGAACTGGTTGTTCGTTGAACAGGCCTGGCTTCTTGGCGCCCTGACCTTACATATCCACTATCACCCCATCTACGATTCCCAATGCGGAGACTAGGAGGATTGTTGTAATAAACTTCATCTTCTTCGTCATCATCTTCATAAGGGTAACGATAATAATAATCTTCCAAATCATCATATGCATCTTCACGTTCCTCCACGATCAATGGTTTAAACCATGTGGCTCTAAGAAGCAAGCACACGCTTTCCTCAAACATGTAGTCGTTAATCCTTGTTAAGCAAAAGGCAGCAAACAAAAATGAATCCAACTTAGGTTATGGTCAGGGAACAGAAAAATTACTATCAGAGAGGGATAGTAAATCACTATGACTCGAATAGAGAACATGACCATGATCAACAATCAAGAATAGGGGGTTTAAGATTACCTGCCGTCAAGTGAACGATGAACATTGAGGAACTCAAATGGATGTTTACACTGAGGGCATGTAGGCATTTTACTGTATGTTGCCCATCGAAGGATGCATGTTACACTGCAAGAACAAAGAGAAAATTACCCATAAAACCTGAAATCACTTGCCCAATCCACTGGCTTGTAGCAAATGTCATTGTAATCACACTGCACTACAGAAACAGATTAAACAATAAGTTCACAACTTGATCCTCTGCATCAAGGTCCTAAATAAGTCGACCAGTCACATGCATTAGTGGTACTCTCAAGGATTTGAGAAGCAGAGCTCCACAAATGGAAGTAGATAGCAAATCCTAACAAGTATCACTTATCTGATAGCTCTAACATAAGTTGATCTAAATATATGAAGAAAAAGAAAACTGTTCTCTACTTCTTTTCTAAATACACAATAAGTGAAAGAAGCCCCGACCTCATCCACACAATTGGATGAGAAATAGTGTGTTTACCAAGTGAGAATGCTAGCAAATAGAGGCTCTAGATATTGTCACTCGTATGTTAAATTTCGGTATAGTAATTAAACATATTGCTCCCAGAAAGAACTACCTACAGGATCAAATAACATATTAGTAACTAAACATTGTTTGGAAAATTTTAGTGCTTGAAGTCTTTAAATCAAATTTTGATAATCTCCAAAAACTTGAAAGCTTATAAATTGTTTAGTAATTTATTAAAACCTAAAAACCTTATAAAATGTTTAGTAATTTATCAAAAACTAAAAAACCATCTAAACAAGAATCCATAACTGAATAGTTAATGAAACATTGTTTAGATAATTTTAGATTTGAAGGCTTTAAATCAAATTCTGACAATCTCCAAAATGTTCAAAGTTTATAAAGTTAATAATTCATCAAATCTAAATGACCATCTAAACTAGAATCAACACAATGTACAAATTACTTTACCCACTGAACAGAGGACATGCTCCTACACCCTAGTGTAGGACAAATTGGAACCCATCTATTGCCAACAGCACAACACCATGGTGACACCTGATAAACTACATATTCCATGATCCCAACACATAATTTTAGTTTTTTCTTAAAAACTAGAACCTTCTCCTTTTTTCTCTATGGATTGTACGGTTTAGAGTGTGACATCACCGGGTGGGAGTGACAGTCCAAAGGAAAAATAATGATGACTCAAGATTTAAAACATACTTAGTTCATCTTTGAAATAATGAGGGAGATGAAATCCATATTATTGAATGGCGGTAGAATTGGACAGATTTAAGCTCTTGGAACTAACTGCTCATCATGTGTTTGAACCATGCTTCTCAACATATAGTAAATGTTCCATTAACTTATTCCTCGAGTCTTTTATCCAAAAGTAGACTACTAGTTCAACATAAGCAACCAACTTTTAGCAGTTCATAGAAACCCAGACAGAAAAAGCATACATTTTTAAATACAATGAGCAGAACCCCAAAACATACAATAACTTACCTATTGGTATAGCAGAAATATGCACATGATGATAGACTACAAATAATGTACCTTTTCTATTAAATTTTGGCAATTTAAACCGGGACTTCAAAAGGAAGTATGACAGCAATGAATTTTTCAATGAACCCCCACTTTTGAGGAAAAAGAAACAGTTAAAAAAGAAGATTAACATGAGATAATGATGGCAGTTTTGAGTGATAACTTAAACATCTTCGCCCCCAGAACCATATGCCAACAAATTAACATGGCAGTTTCCAGAAGCACATAGCAAAAGACCCACACCCTTCTCAATTTGGTGAGATTAACATGAGCATTACAGACCATGCCACCACTAAATCTTCATTGCACTTATGTTTTCTCTTTCTCACAAAAATAACAACACCATAGGCCTAAACTCATTCTGTGACCCTAAACTCTCTTCAGGAATCAGGATTAAACAAAAACTTAAAGACAAGACAATTAGAATGAGAACAACAAAACACTTCATTGAAGTTTGCAGCAAAATCAATAAGACTTAAAATTTTAAAGATGGTAGTGAAAGTGGATACAGAACACATAACCGAAAGTCCGAAAGCACAGTAGTAAATATTTGTTAAAAGAGGTTAGACAAACCAGTAAGCATGCTCGCAACCTTTTACAAGTGCAGTTTCCTGTAGAATTATCTTATCTAAACATATCGCACATATCCCACCATGACCAGGGAAACTTTCCTCCCAAACAGCCCCTTTATTCTTCATCTCCTTCTAAACAAAGATTCAAATAATCCAAACAAAAATATTTATAAAAAATCATTAAAAAAACAAAATATTAAAAAGAACTGTTACTGAAGCAAGATCATGGAACAAATTAACAAAACATAAACTTCAAAATTACTGCACAGTGCATAAACATTAATCAACAAAACATTCGTTTGTTCATTTCATTTCAGAAGAAGAAAAAAATAATCAGATCTGACTCTAAAAGCTATGCAAAACAAAAAAATAAAAATAAAAAATAAAAATAGAGCACCTGATCCTCATCTTGAAGGGAGAGATCGGGAAAAGCGACGGCGAGTTCTTCACCGACGATCTTGGTAGCTGAAGACATGGTTTTCGAATTTTTTTTATGAAATAAATCTAAAATTTTACTTCTGATTTACAGTCCTGACCTAACGCAACCTAATCTAACAATTTCTTCTAATTCTATATATATAAATAAAAAAAAGAGTGGAAGATGCTAAAGAATTATTCTTCTGTTCCCAGAGAACAAGAGAGAAGTTAGTGCCCTAACCAAAGGGGGAGAAAAATGTAGAAATAGGAATTTGGATGAGGAAAATATGTGGTATTTATAAATATTTTGTTTTTATTTTAATTTTTTTCATCATTTGGGGACAGGGACACGAAGGTAGCTGACACTTCACACGTGTCATTTGTTCGGAGGATAGGAAGTATTTTGGTAAGAACACGTGTGCTTTATTTCCACCGCTTCCTCACAAGTCGGAATAGAAATAAAAGGGTAAACTAAGTTAAAGGTCATTTGATTATGGGTACGGTTATATTTGAATCATCTAATTATTAAACATTATATTTAGGTCACTTATTTATGGGTAAAATTATATTTGAGTCACCTAATTAAATTAATATATTTAAATCACTCAATTATAAATAAGTTTATGATTGGTTCACCTGTCATTTAAAAAAATATCATTAATTTTATTCTTAATTTTATGTTATTTTAATTTAACAGTTTTTTATCTTATTAAAATTTAAAACATGAATCACTTTTTTTTATAATTCATAAATGGTGACTAAACTACGTTTAAATATTTTTTAATTCGGCTTTTCAAATTAAAATCGAAATTGAAATTGAGGTTAACAAAATCTAAGGTTAAATCATTACGATTAAATCTTTTCTTTATAATTTATTGCTTTTATTCGTATTATATTTTTAATTATTATCTTTAGCCTTTATTTTTAATTCGCAATTTAATCAAGATTAAAAAAAACGACATTAAAATTATTTTTATTCCGTAGATTGATCATACTTTTTTATACTACCTTTCATTATTTAATTAAGAATATGATTATTTTATTTGATAATTATATCCTTGTCAGGCCACAAGGATATAACGGTTCATACCCTGTGACAAAACCAAATAGGATCGAGGGTAGCAATTGTCTTTATTTAAAAAAAATAATTTATTTATGAATTTATCTTTCACATTCAAATATTTATGTTTTATTCTTAATATTAAATATTGATTTCGTCCTTGTTACTAAAATCAGATTCCATAACCTATATGCATTAGCATGAAGATCAAATCGTAAATTGCTCTTAAATGCCTCATCCGCGATCAAGAACATGTCAAAAATACTTCAAACATGCCTATGGTTATGCCATCCATCACATGTAGACGAACAATAGAGAGAAACAACATCTCAAATCTTAACTCCGTCCTTATTATCAAAATCGCCTATGTGTAGTAGCATGAAGATCAAAATAATAAACTGCTCCTGAATGTCTCATCGGTGATAAAGAACATGTCATAAATACTTCAGACATGCCTATAGTTATGCTATCCGCCACATACAGACGAATTACGTAAAGAAACATTTCAAATCCTGATTCTGTCTTTATTAAATATGCGATAGCATAAAGAGCAAAACGGTAAATGTTCAAATCATCGGTGATCAAGAACATGTCGGAAATACTTCAGACATGCCTATGGTTATGCCATCCGCCACATGCAGACGAACAACGGAGGGAAACAACATGCCGATGAGATGCGCAGAACGCAAGTGCCGAACCAGGATTTTAAACAAATGTAGACCTCAGGTTAGTTCATAGTACTCAACATTTATACACAAGATTACAGGCAGAAAGACCAATAGAATTAGCAGCATCTTAGGGGATAAAGCAACATCAAAAGCTAAAATGACATCTCTGAAATCCTGGTGCTGGAAGAAAACCAGATAACCATAGACTACTGCAGAATCAAAATGCAAAAGTAGCAAGATAATCAGAAATTTAACTTCATAGGATCTATGATCCGTGCAAGTCCGGAATCGATGTCTCATACGATAGATGGGGAAATGGGTGTAGAATTCAGGATACAAACTTCAGTAGGGAACATATCATATAGAGTACAACAACAAAAGAAGCAAAGACATCAAACATTCATAAGGCATGCGATTGAATGAAAGACTTTGTCCACATTGCAGATATCCGGCACAAGGAGGACGATAATCGAGAATTCCGAATCGGCTTCGGGGTCTTCACAAACCACAAAATAATGCAGAAAAAGAGAAAGCTAGTGTAATACTATGTTGATAACGATTGCTATGAGAAATAAGTCCTTTGATCCAAGACAACCGGGATCAGCAGGGCTTGCTTCGGAAGACACATAAAGCAAGCCATTGTCGGATATTACAGAGGCTCGTTACATAAAACAACCTTAAAGAACACGCAGTCAAAGTAAGGTTCGAGGTTTGAGTCCTATCTATAACATCACTGGTTCGAGTCCTGTCTATAACATAAACATCACTATAATTCTATTAGTGTAGGTTACAATGCTTAGCATTTATACATATAAACAGCCAATACACTACTTGGAAAGATGATCTTAGTTGATTGGATTACCATAACCTGAACCACTAAGCAAGCAACCTCCGGTGGTTGCATAAACTTCAGAAGGATCGAGCACCGGAGATGACGAAGACCCACCACCATTTCTTGCATTCCCTCCACAACTACCACCATTACCACTGCCGCCTTCACCACCACCTAAATTCAATTCAGACATGTTAGGAAACCCATCTCTTCCTTCAACGCCTTGGTCATAAAGGAACCCTTTGAACACACGTCCACCGATCTTAACAACTGCCTGATACGCAAACTCATCGTCACCGTCCTCCACCGCCGTCACTCTTACACACTTGAATACCGCCGGCGCACGTACTTGTCCCGGCAGTGTCTCTTTAAAGCCTGCATCTGCAAACAGTAACTTCAGAAAAAAAAAAAAAAAAAAACTAAAAACACAGAAAGAAGCAATATAATTAGAAACTAACCTTGGTTACTTGAGCTAGTGTCAACGCTTCTAGTAGTGTTTGAAGTCGATGTACGGGAAGTAGTTGTGTTTTGCGAGGTTATGAGCCTCGGTTTCTTGACTCCGGAGGTCGAGCCCGATGAGACAGCACCGGGGATGGTGGCGGCAGCCGCTATGAGCTGACGTTCTCTTCTCCTAGCAGCAGGTACCCACGTGCTCTTCACGTGAGTAGGGCAATCGAAACCTCGACTTTTACAACATGTTCGACATCTCCTATGAGAACAGTCTTTCTTAGATTGGTTCCCGCAATCTTGACACGTGGTCGTCGAGCTTGAACCCGAGCCACCACTCGCATCATCTCCCATGCCGCCGCCGCCGTTTTGTATCAAATTATTGTCGTTAGGTAACGACGAAGGTTTCTTAAGATAATCGTGAGGGGAAGAATTTTGATTCTGCCATAGCTGCACCCCACTGAGCTTGTTACGAATATTGTTATTGAACAAATCAGGGTCCTCCACGTTTAGTGGAGCTAAACACGGAGTCGCTGTAAGGAGTGGGAAAACGCCAACACCGACACCAAGCGCCGTCGAAGCATTCGAACTGTTCATTTGATCGTTTGAAATGATGGGATCTTGATTATGGTGGTGATGGTGATGATTAAACGACGCCGGAGCAACAACGACGAAATCCCGGAGACCAACCATCCCCATTTCAGGGGGTATCCCGTAGTTGACTGAACGAGCTGAGGGTGGCCATTGAGTGTTGGTGGATCCAGGGGGACCGGCAACAACATCAGCTGCGTGAGCATTAAATCCAAGGGAAAGATCATCTGGACCAGCTCGGATTGCTGTAGACGACGAAGTCGCCCAATCCGCAAAGGCTCCTCCAGAATCCGACGGTAATTGCCTTCTTGTAGTAGCCACAGTGACGATTATAAAAAGATATCTCCTTTAGGCTTTAGCATCTAAAAACTCAATCTTCACAAACATCAAACCCATATGTGTGTGTGGGATTCGTCGAAATCTCTGCAGCTATAGCAAAAGATTGAAGAAAATAGAAGTTTTTCACTTTTCAGCATGGAAAGGGAGATGTTAGTGCAGCTTTAGATCTCTTCTTTTTTTCCTCTTGCCTTTCTGGAATCTACTGAGAGGGAGAAAGTTGGTTTGGGTTTATTGGGGAAAAAGTCTGGGTTTTTGAGATTTTACGAGGAGAAACGAAGGAAAGTGAAGCCGCAAGCTGAAGCTGATACACTGCGGATCTTTTGCTGCTACGGTTGCAGTTAACCTGCATACTGTAAATAAGAAGAAAAAAACAGAAACTATTCAAGTAATTTAATATATCATTTAAAAAAATATTTTAATTTATAATTTTATTAATATATTTATTTATCGTATACGATGTACATCAATTTAGATTAATTAAAATAAAATTTTAAATAATTAAAATACAAAGAAAAAGTAATTAATATTTGATTAGATAATAATTTTAATTTATATTTATTTTAAACATCTTAATTTTTAATATTTCATTTTTAGATCAAAATTATCTTCGTGAATGAAATTTTTAACTCACGATAAAAGTGTCCATTTTTAATGAAACATTATTTTCTCGATTTATGTTAATTAATTAATTAATATTTTTTTCCATCGTCAAGTAGATGAGCATGTTAGATATCATTAATTATCAACATTCCATAAGTTTTTTTTTAATTTATTAAATATATGTTAATTATTATATTAACTGATTAATCGATCAAGATATTTATTATAAAGATTTTTAAAATTTAATTTAATTTTTTTATTCATTATCAAAAAGTTTTAGTATTAATTAAAAATTTAATATTTATCTAACTAAACAAACTACTTGACACAAAACAGTCCATCCATAACACTAATTGTTAGTTTAAGGTTTGAGATATAGATCAACCTAGAATTTCTTTATATATAGATAGATAGATAGATATAAAAGGTTTAAGGTGAAATTTTTTAGATTTTTTTTTTAAATTAGTTAAATTTTTAATTTTTTAATTAATTAAATTTTTTTAACCTATAAATTTGATCAATTAAATCTTTTAATCAGCAACAATTAATTAATACTATCTGTTAAATCTTAATACATTTTTCTTTAGATATTATTATCACGTAATAAATTATAAATATATTATATAAAATTAATATAGTTTTTATATATATTAGTTTTAGATTTTTAACATTTTTAAAAAAATTAAAAATATATAAAATATTAAGTGATAATGTAACGACCCGGATTCGGATCCGAGTGTCGGTTTAACCCGATGGGTTTTGGGCTTCGGTTTTGGGCCCGTGTGGTGAAGTTTTGGGCCTTGATGGGCCTTAGACTTGTTGGGTTTTAAGTTAAGCCTTGTTGTGAGGACATTTTAGTAAATGTCTAAATGAAAGACAAAGAGGGCTAGGGGGAAGTTATTTCTCTGCAGAGAGTGATATCATCCTCCCTTTTTCTTCTTCTTTCTTCATCTTGGTGGTAAGAAAAAGGAAGAGAACAAAAGGTAAGATTTTTAAGGTTTTGAGTTGAAATCTCATTTTTGGGTTGTAGAGAAGTTGTAGAGGTGGTTGTGATCTATAAACAGAGGTAAGAAAGTGTTGTTTTGGTAGGGATGAAGGTTTTGTAGGGGGATTAAAGTGTAATCCGGGGAGGAGGTTTTAGGTGTCTAAATCTCAGTTTCTTGAGCTCTTTTTGTTATGAGAATCTCTCTAGACGGTGTCTAATGGTTAAGTTGTCTTCCTCTTGTAGGAAAACAAGTGGGAACACCATCTTCAAGCTTAGGAAAGGAGAAAGCTTAAGTAGGAAGAAGGAGTTCGTTTTTGCTGTTGCTTGCTAAGGTTGGTACTCCCAACTTGTCCTTACATTATGCATGCCATGGTAGATTGCATAGCATATAGAATCCATGTATGTATGCTTGTTTTGGCTTGGGTTGCTTGATGAGGTCTTTAATGGTAAAATCCGGATTTATATGTTTAATGGCTTGAAAATGATGCTCAATTATCTTAAACACTCTTAATAATGTGTAGGAACACTTTAGAACTGATTTGATCAAGTTCGGAATGAATCCTAGAAATTTTCTAAGTGTAGACCTGCATTTCGTGCAGGGGGTATCGATACTCGGGCTACCGGTATCGATACCCATGAGTGAAATTTGGCTCTATGGACAGGGGTATCGAACCATGGTTCGATACCGGGACCTCCAGTGGCATAATGGCATCGATGCCAGCATCGATGCTGGAAGGTCCCCTTTTGTTGACTTTGAAATTTGTCAAAGGGTATCGATACTGGTATTGATACCCATGGTTCGATGCCTTCTTTGGGTAGGTATCGAGGCACGTGGTTCGATACCCCACATAAGGGTATCGATACCCCTGCGAAAACTTGTCAAGATAGTCATTGTTTGAGGTTCGGTAATGGAATTAAAGGTCATAATGAATCTTATAAATAATGAAATGAATGGTTAACTCAAGATTTATGTATTTAAACCCTGAATGACTAAAGTATATTAAGTCTTGATGTGTTTCGGTGCGAGGATCCTAGGTGGATCATTTATGTGTTTCGAGTCCTTGTGATGGAAATCCGGATATCCATAAGTGTTGCAACACGTCGAAGGCCATCCGATTTAACATGCCGGATGATGTTTGAAGACTTTTATTCCGAGTGTTGGGCGGCCTCACTCGAAGATGTTCGATGTAACATTCCGAGCATGAGGTTGGTTGGGCGGCCTCCACCCCTTTCCGAACGTTGGGCGGCCTCGTTCGAAGATGTCCGATGTAGCATTCCGGGCATAGGATTTGAGGGCGGCCTCAATCTTGAGTGTAGGATCCCAATGCTGTGTGGACGCGGGCCTCACTTTTGTGTGTTATTTGTGATGTGACATGTATATGCTGTGTGCGATAGTATACATTGTTTATGCCATGTGGTAGGCAAGCATGCTAGATCATCATACCATGCACGATATTTTATATGTTATGTTTTACTGTTTATGATATGCATAATGTTGGCCGAGTTCGGCGTATCCACTGAGTTTTCGTAGCTCAGTGTTCGAAATATGTTTTCGTGCGTAGGTTAGGTGAAGCCGGTTCGTGGAGCACCATCAAGGTTCGGATTTCAGCATCGACCGTGTTGTCAGAGTACATGTATTAGATTTAGTGGGCTTGTATTATGTCGAACCCTATGTAATGTAACTCTGTTTATTTTAATTTGGGTCGAATGTTTTTAATGGTTTGTAATATTTTGGAGCTCCGTTTACTTTATACTATTTGGGCTTGTATTTTTAATTTAAATGGATTTTATGAAATCGTCTTTGGACTTGAATTTGATTTTATTTGATGAGCTTGAAAGGAAATTTTGGAATACAGGTTTTGGGCCGGAGGCCCATTGTGACATCCGGGTCGGGTGTTACAGATAACATTGTGACATATTATATTCAACGATAAATAATTAAATTTATAGATTCAATAACTCAATTAAGTGCAAAATAATTATTTTCAAAAAATCAAAGACTTCTTCCGCCCTTAATTAATTCAGAAAATCATTAATAACAATAATCATGATTAATTAGTAATTAACATTTCATTTTTCGTATAAAGATATTATGATATAATCTCATAAAATAAAATATTATATAATTAACAAATTTGGGTAAAAATTTCTAAATTGTTGTGTCCTTCGTGAGGCAAACACTATGCCTTAAAGAAATCGGCTGTGTCTGCCCTGCGGCCTGCATTATTCCCTTGTTCTCTCCCTTAGGGTATACAAGGAGTGTATGACACGCGTTGAATGAGCGAGTAAAAGTAGTGTGTTGATATTGTCTTCCAGCGCAGATCTACCAATCCTAGTTGAAAACTGGGAACCTATACCTGTAGTGGGCGGCACAGCTGCGAGTATAGGCCGTAGGCTGTAGGGCATAGTCCCTATAGGTGTAGGGTGTAGCCCCAGAGAGAGAGTCGGTTGATAGGGTTCACATGCCTACCAAAATCCCATGGACGCAGTACTATCGGTTTTATTCACACTTTTTTTTTTTCATTACATTTGTTTAGGTTTATGACAACAAAATGTACAAGGTGGTGCGGTAATGGATTGCCTAGAGCCCTGCGATACATTCACTACGCAGACAACTATAATACACATATGATCGAGTATTAAAAGAATATATCGAGACGAGTTAGTCGATAATCATCACATCGTTGGAGAGTTATCGTTGTCGTTCGTTGGGTGAAAAGAAATAAATTTTAAAATTTCGAATTAAAAGGGTTAAAGAGTTTAAATCGAAAATTAAAGACAATCATCGTATGTCTTAAAAAATATTATTCTCTTATTTTGATAATGTTCCTTGTCTATTTTCAGGCGTGACATTTATCCCCACTAAATCTCGTAACGCCTTCGTCACGAGCTTTCGCTCTCGTGATTGGCCTTTTGTCATGATTGTCCACTCTGCTTACCCCTATCATAAGGGCTCGACGTGAAATCGGGCAGTTAAAGAATCAGTCTGATACCACTTGTTACGAGACCATTACCTTCTTCCTAAAATACATGTTTGATAGGATATGTAGCGCCACCGTTTATATATCTCAAGACCTCCCTTTTCATTTCCGATATAAGATTAATACTTTTTACCTATTTTCAAACGTGACATAAATACTACTCAATTAAAAAAGAAGTAATATTTTTTAAAAGATAATATTACATTCGCTTGACGTTATCGGCTTAACACTATAAAAATAACCATATTCTTCAAAATATTCAATTTTTCTCTTTATTTCCTTAATTATTTTAAAGAACTACAATATCCCACTAAATTTACCCTATTTAAAGTCATCTTTTATTTATTTTTAAAAAATAGGATGGTCCCTCCCTTCCTAGACCTACCGAATAAGTTTCTCCTAACCCCTATGAGTAAGCATATATAATTTGCTTAGGCTTTAGATGTGATAGGGACTGGCCTTACACGAAAGTAAAAATAGTGCACTTTTGGGTTAGTTATGAGCCATGTCCCCTTATTTTAAGGGATGGGTACCCTATAGACTTATGAACCTTTTATCTACTACCCTACTGACAGTATTAATATATTACCCAGTTGATTAAATTATAAACATATCACTGATATTTTAAAATTATAAAAATAGTCATGTGACAATTATAAAATAATTATTAAGTTTTATTAAATTATTATACTAATTAAATAATTACACAATTTATAATGTCAAAAGTCTATTTTATAATAATGTGATAAATTTAGTGATTAGTTTGTAAAATTTAAAAGATTAGTGATCAACATGATAATTCTTTTATGTTTAGTGACACTTCTGTACTTTACCCATTATATTTTTCAATTGGATTCTGTAATTGTTCCCATACCAGCAACATGTTTGAAAAAAAAAATATTACCTTTTATTGTAGTAAAATTATAATTTGTACTTTATTTTTTTTATAAATAAATAGTATCTCATTTATTATTAAACTAATATAAAAATATTCTTAAAAATTATGAAAATAAATAACGTAAAAATAATTTTAGGAGTACTTTTTACATAATCTTAGTTAAAAGAGTTATTTATTTAGATATTCCCAAAAATATAATATTCATTTAATTTTGCCCTCTTCTATCCTCTAAGTTATTTTTATTATTTTTTTAGAATTTAATAAGTCTTAAATATATATTTGGTATACTTTTAAATTGATACCTAAATAATTTTTATTCTTGAATTAGTATCCGAACTTTAATTTTATTCATTATTTTAGTACTTTTATTAATATTTTTAGTCCTAAAATTTATACATACTATCAATTTGATCCTAATTTAAAATAATTATATAAATTTAATCATTTATATTTAAAATTACATTAATCTAGTCGATCTTTATGATACTATCAAACCAAGTGACAATTAGATAATTGTATTCTTCAATAAAAATAAGTTATCGTTAAACTTTTATTATGCCAAGAAAGTAATATAACATGTACGAGGAAAAGAAAAAATAATTAAGGAGACTTAAAAAAGAGTAAATTTATAAAAATTTTAAATATAGAGGATTAAATTTATTGATTTGTTTTGAATTAAAAATAAATTGATATAATACATAATTTTTTTAATGTTTGTACCAATTTAAGGAACAAAAATTCTTTAAGTACCGATTTAAAATATATATATAATTTAGGAATCAAATGTATATACATTTTAAATTACTCGATTAGAGATTTTTAAAACATTTCTATAATATTTAGTTATAAACATAGTATTTATATAGTAATTATTGGGTTTAATCTCCATCATGATATTGGGCTAAAATGATTATTTGCTCACTGCTTAGGATTTATTTATATATAACATTGAAGCCCAATAGGTTTAGCCTTTTAGGCTCATGTGTTAATGAGTGACTTATTTTTCATGGGATGGGTAATATATATAAAATTTTAGTAAAATTTTAAAATTTTATAGTTTTTTAATAAAAATAAATAGATAAATAAGATTAACGATAAATGATTCAGAAAAGTTAAAAAATATAGATAAATAAGAAAAGAATCCTCTTATATCGTGTTTCATGTTTTATACTCTTTTTAGATTACTAAATGAATGTAAATGATTAAGGTTAACAGTAAAAGAGATAAGAAAAATTCATTTATAATGGTTTAAAATTTATATGGTGGGCAATTAGTAGGTGAGACTGACGAATAAAAATCATGGTGGGTATACATAAGTAAGGTCTCAAATCTATTACCTATCCATCATCTTATGACAAATATGATATTTTATATTTATCTCGTCTATTACCCGTAAAATTTATATTGATACGGGTGTGAATTTCACAAAATTATATATGTCTATTATCTTTAGCGCTTAAAATATTTTTGATTTAAATAAGTATTCAACATTTTTATTTTTGTTTGTTTTATAAAATTAACTTACCCTAAAATTTAGTCACACAATTATATCTTGACATGTGGTTTTTATTTTATTTCAAAAATAAAATAAAAAATATTATATTTTTTAAATATTACAAAACAGTCCTAAATCCTTAAAAAAATTAAATTTCAAAATTGACGTTATTGTTCTTACTGATACTTTTGTTGGATCTTATCATTATTGTCGTAAGAGTTGTCTACCAATTTTTTTAATCACCCATCATTGATAATTGTTAGACGACGAATAATTTAAAAGACCTTAATTGTTTGATATTCGATCGACATGACATGACTCTCATTATTATTTGTGATGAATGATTTAAAAAAACGTCAACGATATCGAGAATAGTGTTCAACAAAATTATCGACAATAAAAATATTAATTTTAAAATTTAACTATTATTTCATAGTTAAGTCTAAAAATATTCATGACAAAAAGAACATATTTGGCTGAAAATTTTAGTATTTACAATTTAACATCATTTTACTGTTCTCTCTCTTTCCTTTTTCTTTCCTTAACTTTCTCGGCCACCAAACGGAAAAAACACGAGAAATAATAGAAAACGAAATAATATTAATCACTGGAAAACAAAAAAAGTAAGAAAGCAAATACTGTTGATCAAAGTAACATTTCCCACGAATTAAGATTGATTCTTTTTTTCTGCTGTTATTCATATCTTAGCAATTAGCATTATCCCCTCTGTTATTTCCTTTTCTGTTCCTCTCACATTGCTTTACTCCATCCCCTCCCTTGTGCAACTCTTAATCAGATCATAGTATTACATTTTCCTAACTTTTCCCATTTTATATTCCTTTCTAGTTTCCTCCCAGATTTTCTCTAACCCCTTGTTTTTTTCTTTTTCTTTCCTTGACTGCTTTTACTACTGAAAAGTTTATTCTGTCCGTATTTGCTTTACGTTACAAACATTGAAATTCCGAAAGAGGTGTAAAAGAGTGAAGATTGGAGTTAGTGAAATGCTCATGGTGGTAGAATCCCAAATTTGTGGAGATAGGGTGGATTTTGAGAGGTTGAAGTTAGGGATCAGCTGTGGAGAGGAGCTAAAAGTGAAGGGCTATTTGGATGGAAGTGTCTGGTTTTGGAAATGGATGAACATTTCTTAAGCTTAAGTGGGTTCGTTTTACTTCTTTGGATCCTTGACTTTTTTGAGCGGTTTAACTGATCAATTTGGTTTGGTGTAGTAAAGTGTAGTTTAGTTTATGTCAAGAACGGACAGGATGGCTTCCGATCTTAGCAGAACCGGCCCCGTTGAAAGAGACATCGAGCAGGTTCCTTTTTTCCCTTTAATTGTTGGTTTTCCTTGCAATTACTGAATTTGATCTGGCAATTACTGATTCTTGTTTGAAATTTGCTGATTCGAAGCCGTAAACTTGGGACGTGTTTAGTCGTAATTGAGCTGTTTAATGATTTTCCAGTGTTGTGTATGAGTAAATCATGCTTAGCTATGGGATTGACCGATCGAGTAGAGAAAATGGTAGCATATTCTTGTTGTAGCTTGTCTATGGTGAAGCCCCTTTAGCCATATGAGCTTATTTTAACTGTAAGTTGCATTTGCAAACTGTCTAGTGTTCGACATTAGTAGTGCTGGTGAAGAGGGGAAACCCGTTGATATTGTTATTGCATTGATTGAATGATATTAGAATTTTCTATTTGAATCACCATGAAACTAAAACCAGTCATGTGTCAAATGAGTGAAATACCAAACACTGTATGTTCTAGGACTGATGAAATTTGTTGGCATTTTATTATGCTGCTACTGTACTTTCTGGACTCGAATCAACTCTAGGGATGATACTTCTCTGCTGGTTATTGTTTTCTGTTTCACTATCAATGATCATTTTGTATTATGAATATTGTTATGAGGCATATAGGATATATGCTAACAACTTATGACATCTTGTTTTTAACAAGTCAGTGCTAACCACAATCTCGTATACCAGATATGCTACGTTAGACGGATAAAGAATGTATGACATAAGAGAACTTACTTTTGTCTGCCATGAGTAATTTAATACTTGTGCAGATTACTTCTTGTTCTTGGGTAGTTGAAATTTAAGTACCAAGTCAATGCTAAGCAAATTGATATCTAGCAATAGATACATGAATGGAACATACATAGTTTCAATGTCACCTATCCATCATGAGAATCTTTTATTTGTCTCTGGATCCATGGAGATCCTGGTCTAAGCTCTCTGAAGTGTAGGGGACGTAATTCTAATGTGTGTATCTCCTTTTCAAATTAAGTTGGATAAATATATTGCTTAGATGTTGGGTATTGCTTGGTTGCCAAGCATTAGTGTGGTGTTACTTCAGTCAAGGCGGGGAGTTAATCTGAATTTGGCTTTGGTCAAAGGGGATTTTCCTTTCACTTTCTCCTAATTAATTATTTTTCTTAGTTTCCCCTAATATTCATTTATTGTTGTATTTTTCTATTTCAGCCTTTTCACTTTCTGAATTTCGAAAATCCCCCCCCCCCTTCTATTATAAAGAGTATTTTCTTTTCTTGAATAATATAATGACACAGTGGACTTTTTCCTTAATTGCCATTTCTTTTCATGTCAAGTGTGCAAAATATGCCAAAGATAGCTTATTGGATGCTCTTTATACCAGGCCATTACTGCTCTGAAGAAAGGGGCATACCTTCTGAAGTATGGAAGAAGAGGAAAACCAAAATTTTGCCCCTTCCGCCTTTCAAATGTAAGTTTGGCCCATTTTCCAGTCACTTGTTTGAATTTTTAAGATGATTTTTTTTTTAAATGTGTTATCTGTTCTAGAGCATAATTTTCATTGGTTTCAATCAGCCTCTATTGTGCAGATGCAAGTATGTTTTACACGTTATGTTCAAGCCAAGAACAGCCATGTGAAACGTACTTTTAGCCATTGTATGTAATGAAATATGGAATGGCTAATGTTATATAGAGGAAAATCAGGTTCAAAGATGCTGATAATTTGTCTATTCATAGTGCTAATCTGGAATTCTGGACAGTTCAAACTATTTTTATTTGAACAAAAATGATTATTGTTTTGCATGACGATCCTTGACCTTGTTTAGAACTATTTGGTGATATTTGTTTGTCTTTTTCAACTCATGCTCAAGCACCTCTATCATATAGAGGGAATTCAGGTTAAAAACCGCTGATAAGTAGACTAATTTTTATTTCTGGTTTCTGACTTGGGATACAAACTATCTATACTTGCACAGGGAATTAATCAATTCTGCATGTTTGAATGTAACTATGTTCTTCTACCACTTTGCTTTCATAATTCTTGCTCAAATGTGTTCGGTGAGACCACAACCCACTTGCCTTCAGTACAACTCATCACTTAATTTATTACATGATAGTACCGGGTGTTTAAAATAATAAAATAAAATTGAAGGTCATGCCACAACTTGTATGTGGAAATCAATAGTATTGTGTATATTGTCAACATACCCTTTTTGTTTACAATATTGGCCTAAAAATGCATGAAATAGCATATGTTGGATTGCAAAAGCCTGAGATGAAAGCTTGAATTGCAAATGCTTGTTTCAGTTTATCATTTTCCTTGTGCTTGAAGCCTGAAGTCTTGATTGTTAATCTCCATTCAGGATGAGTCTATTTTAATATGGTTCTCGGGGAAAGAGGAGAAACATCTTAAACTAAGTCACGTTTCTAGAATCATATCTGGGCAGCGCACTGTAAGTGGTTTTCCGTAGTGATGGTGTGTTATCTGTGCCTACTTTTCCATGCTTTTGACAATATTTATAGAGTTAGTCACATGCCTGATTAAAATGTAAAAGAGAAGTTCGTTTTCGCTAATTTTTTAATCATTTTCGTTTTCTCTTCTATGCCTCCATGATTCATATTTTATACATTAACATTTATTTTCTTAGAGAAACTTCATTAGAAATTATGTAAAACTTTATCCAAACTGAAGTAGAATTTACTACAATTGCATGAAATAGTGGGTACTGTGTTGTAGTATGTCTATTATGTGTGTATTATTTTGATTATGTTGGCTCCAATGTGTTCTTTTGTGCTAGTCTTTTTCTTCATCATTTATGTCTTGTCTTCAGGACACTGACATTATATTATTATAACTTATTTTTTAAATGTAGTACCGATTAAAATGGGTATTTGATTTTCCAGCCTATCTTTCAAAGATATCCTCGGCCCGAGAAAGAGTATCAGTCTTTTTCTCTTATATATAATGAGAGATCTCTGGATTTGGTAAGAATATGCCTCTTTGTAAGCATGACTTCTTGTGTATCTGATTGCACCTCTTTTCTTGTGCCATATCCAAACAGCTAAAAGTTTTTATATTGTTTATCATATACTAGATCTGCAAGGATAAAGATGAAGCTGAAGTCTGGTTTAGTGGTTTAAAAACATTAATCTCTCGCAGCCACCAAAGAAAATGGAGGACAGAATCAAGAAGTGATGGCACTCCTTCAGAAGCAAGTAGTCCAAGAACATACACACGAAGAAGTTCTCCTTTGAATTCTCCGTTTGGTAGTAATAATAGCTTGCAGAAGGTATGGTTCATTTTTTTTCCTGCAGAATCTGCTTTTTAAAACTGCAAGACAGTGAATTTATGATGATTTTTGTTCTTAAATTCAGGATGGTAAGGATCATCCTTGCCTCCATATTCCGTATGAAAGTCCTCCGAAGAATGGTCTGGATAAGGAATTTTCAGATGTATTATATGCGGTTCCTCCAAAGGGCTTCTTTCCTCCAGATTCTGCTAGTGGTTCAGTTCATTCTTTGTCTTCAGCGGGATCAGATAGTGTACATGGTCATATGAAGACTATGGCAATGGATGCTTTTAGGGTTAGTCTCTCGAGTGCAGTTAGTTCATCAAGCCAAGGGTCTGGTCATGATGATGGTGATGCCTTAGGTGATGTTTTAATTTGGGGTGAAGGCACAGGGGATGGTGTTTTGGGTGGTGGACTTCATAAAGTTGACAGTTCTGCTATTAAAATGGATTCTTTATTGCCCAAGCCTTTAGAATCTGCAGTTGTTCTTGACGTCCAGACTATTGCCTGTGGTGGTCGACATGCTGCTTTTGTAACCAAGCAGGGGGATGTTTTTTCCTGGGGAGAAGAATCTGGAGGTCGGCTTGGGCATGGTGTAGACTCTGATGTTTTGCATCCTAAGGTTATTGATGCCCTTTGTAATACTAACATTGAGCTTGTAGCATGTGGTGAGTACCATACTTGTGCTGTAACACTTTCTGGTGATTTGTACTCATGGGGTGATGGTACATATAATTTTGGCCTTCTTGGTCATGGAAATGAAGTAAGTCATTGGGTGCCAAAACGAGTGAATGGACCCTTGGAGGGTATACATGTCTCATCAATCTCTTGTGGCCCCTGGCATACAGCTGTAGTAACATCTGCTGGTCAGTTGTTTACCTTTGGTGATGGAACATTTGGTGTTTTGGGTCATGGAGATCGGAATAGTGTGTCAGTTCCAAGGGAAGTGGAATCCTTAAAGGGGCTCCGCACTGTGCGAGCAGCTTGTGGAGTGTGGCATACTGCTGCAGTTGTTGAAGTCACGGTTGGAAATTCGAGTTCTAGCAACTGTTCCTCAGGGAAGCTGTTTACATGGGGAGATGGTGATAAAGGTCGTCTTGGGCATGGTGATAAGGAATCAAAACTAGTTCCGACTTGTGTTGCTGCTCTTGTTGAACCAAACTTTTGTCAAGTTGGTTGTGGACACAGTCTGACAATTGCCCTTGCAAGATCAGGTCATGTCTACACTATGGGAAGCACTGTTTATGGCCAACTGGGAAATCCTCAGGCTGATGTTAAGGTTCCTACCCGTGTTGAAGGAAAGCTTTCTAAGAGTTTTGTTGAGGAGATTTCTTGTGGTGCTTATCATGTTGCAGCTTTGACTTCCAGAACTGAAGTCTATACTTGGGGGAAGGGAGCAAATGGTCGATTAGGTCACGGGGATGTTGATGATAGAAACACCCCAACTTTATTAGAAGCACTGAAAGACAAGCAAGTTAAAAGTATCGTTTGTGGCACTAACTTCACTGCAGCAATCTGTCTCCATAAATGGGTTTCAGGCGTTGACCAGTCCATGTGTTCTGGTTGTCGCCTCCCCTTTAATTTCAAACGAAAACGTCACAATTGTTATAACTGTGGACTGGCCTTTTGTCACGCATGTAGCAGTAAGAAATGTCTTAAGGCTTCCATGGCTCCAAATCCCAACAAACCTTATCGTGTATGCGACAATTGTTTTAATAAGTTGAGAAAAGCCTTTGAAACTGAGGCATCATCACAATCTTCTGTAAGAAGGGGAAGCTTAAATCATGGGACTTTTGAATTTGTTGATAAAGATGATAAGTTGGATTCCAAAAGTCACGCACAACTTGCTAGATTTTCGTCAATGGAGTCGTTGAAGCAAGGAGAAACCAGACCAAAGAGGAACAAGAAGCTAGAATTTAGTCGTAGTCAAGTCTCGCCAGTTCCAAATGGAGGATCCCAGTGGGGAGGGCTTAATATTGCCAAATCTTTTAATCCGGTATTTGGATCATCCAAGAAATTTTTTTCAGCTTCTGTTCCTGGATCAAGAATTGTTTCTCGTGCAACATCACCAATATCAAGGCGTCCTAGTCATCCTCGTTCAACTACACCCACTCCAACCCTTGGGGGCCTCACTTCTCCTAAAATAGTTGTTGATGATGCTAAGAGGTCCAATGATAACCTTAGTCAAGAGATTGTCAGATTAAGAGCACAGGTATGTTATTTTATGTAATGTTCCCTTATTGTTGTTCTTGGTCCAATTATTTTCCTATTTAAGTCTTGCCTATAAATTGCTAACATAAAAACAAAAGGTAAAAGTCTAACTCATCGTTGATTAAAAATGGGCAAGTGATTCAAAAAGCAGCAGCAATCCTAACATAATCATTCTGAATTTAAGAATTAATATCATAAATTTTGTTGTCCAAGAAAAAATATTTTGTGAGTGAACTACGAGAGAATTTTTCGATTGTGGAAACCCGTTTGTCTTTGTTGGATATCATTGCTTTCATGATGCTTTGATAACAAATTGAGCATGGATGATAGCTCTCTGTCCAAAGCAACTGCAAGAATGCATCCAAACAGGTTCCTCTTCTATGCAATATAAATCTAAGAGCTAAATGGGTTGATAAACTAGATGCCATGCTTTAATTTTTGCAGGATATTTTACAGTGGAGAAGCTTTACACTTGTTTCCTGTATTCAGCAAGTTTGTTTAATTCGCTTTACAGATTATTCTGTGTTTATACTTATGTTACCACTCTGTACAGGTGGAAAATCTTACGCGTAAAGCACAGCTTCAAGATCTTGAGCTGGAAAAAACAACGAAACAGCTGAAGGAGGCAATAGCAATTGCAGAGGAGGAAACTGCAAAATGCGAAGCAGCAAAGGAAGTTATCAAGTCACTTACTGCCCAAGTAAGATGGATTTGTGTTTGTTCTCCATGGATATTATTTCATAAAACTTTAACCCTATATCAATACCTTGCAATGTGTTACGAGTGATCATTGCTTTGAAGTTTGACTTTCATTACTAAAATCATGTCTTTTTACTGACGTGGATGATTATTTATGTGATGAACAGCTAAAGGATATGGCTGAAAGACTGCCCGTGGGTGCTGCAAGGAGTTTCAAATCACCTTCATTTACTTCGTTTGACTCTAACCCGGCTTCCAGCGACGTCTCGAGTGTTTCAGCTGACAGATTGAATTGTCAAACAGCTTGCCAAGAACAAGATTCAAATGTATCAAACAGCCAGTTGCTTTCTAATGGATCCAACGCTGCTTTTAATCGTAGTTCAGGCAACAATAAACAAGGCCAAATTGAACCTGCAACAAAAAGTGGAGGTAGAACAAAAGAAGGTGAATCTCGAAATGAAAATGAATGGGTTGAGCAAGATGAACCTGGCGTGTACATAACACTTACTTCGCTACCAGGGGGTGCCAAGGATCTCAAGCGAGTTCGCTTTAGGTATGTTTTTCATTACTCTCTTTGGAAATTCTAAATTTTGTAGAAAAGATAATGGAAAATCATGAGTTATTTGTTGGAAAGAACATTTCTGCTTGTAGCAAGCAAAATGAAGATAATTAAGAAAGTGACCATAAATAGCTCAGTTTAACCTGATATAAGATGTTTGGGATCATCTAAACATGTCAAAAAAATCAATTTGAACTCTTGCTTGGCTTTTATGAACAGCCAAGTAAACACAAGCTTTGAGATGTCATCCTAAGTGCTTCATTAAGTCCTAAGCTTGCAACCATATTTTTTGGCCTCTGAACTAAGTTCATGGATACTAATTCAAGTGAAGAAGCCTGTCAACATGATTTACTTTAAGCTAAAACATCACTTATACACACTTCAAGCAATATTTAATGACCTGAAAATAACCATTTCTGTTTAGATCAGCTTGACATGTGTGACTATCCAGTGTTACATATTGACTCTCAACTTTTGATATAGTAACGTTGAAGAGAAATAAGCTGTTTTGGAAACTTTTATTGCAGTAAGAAGCGATTTAGTGAGAAACAAGCCGAACAATGGTGGGCAGAAAACAGAGCAAGAGTATATGAGCAATACAATGTCCGCATGAACGACAAGTCTAGTGTTGGTGGTGGGGGTGAGGACTTGGCTCATTAACACAGAGATATAACCATATGTACATGTAAGTCTTTTGCAAGATTTCACTCCCAAATCCCAATTATTTGGATGATCTCAGTTGATCAAATTATACTTGGCTTTCCATTGTTCATCTAGAGTTGAGGGAAGCAGAAATGGCATAAGAGAAGTAGAGAGTTTGGCTTGGGTTTTCTTTTAATTTTTCCCCTTGACACCCCCTTATATTGTACCTTTTGTGTTGTGTGGGGGGTGACAAGTGTACATTCTCAGTAGTTTGATGGCTCTGGTTGAAAGCTTCTGCCATGTATAAATTCATTCTGCAGGAGGAAAAAATTGTACTTTTTTTCTATTGATTTACATAATAATTTGAGTTTATGCTTGTTAGCAGTTTATTGTCCCTCCTAAACAGAAGGGAGGAGAGTTGCTAGTGCAAAGTGGTTGACTATAATAACTGGACACATCTTCAACTGGCTGACGCTGCTTCTCTCTTGATAACGTGAGGCCTAAGAAAGTTCTTTACACAAGAATTTGTAAATAAATTAGAGGTTACTCAATTATAAGTATAATTATATTTAATTATTAAAAATTATATTTAAATTATTTAATTATTAAAGGTTATATTTAAATTACTTAATTATGATTAAAGTTATATTTGAGATACTCTTCATGTTTAAAAAATATTTTAATTTATTCATTTTTTCTTTTAAACCACTTGTATATACTTATTTGATTATTAATTAATCTAATACACAATTTATATATATATATATATATATTTAAGGTTTAAATAAAAAATCAAACCCTAGCTATATGAACTATTTGAGGACTAATGGTGTAGCTTAACCTCTTTTTTAAAGTAAAAACGAGTACTTAAAATCTTGATAGCAAAAGGTTAATTCTGACTCTATGCAGGCAATATGCAAAATTTTAGTGCCTCGGATGGTTTAAACAATTTTAATACCAAATTGAGTTTTTTGAAACCTGTATACCCCATTCTGCTATATGAACTATTTTAAAGGGACATCATAGTTATATGCTGATATTTTTTCACCACCAATCAAATCAACACATTTGCATTACAAGAACTAACATGAACCATCAAATCCAACAACACTCGTCTTTCTTTCTTTCATTTTCATTTCATAAAATCTTTTCCCTAACCTCTAGAGTGAAGGAGAAGAAACAAACTGTTTGGGTAAGCTAAACAGATCTTTCCCTTCGAAGGGTGAAGTCCAATCATGTGACCCCACCGTTGAACTTTCTGTAGGAGCCACTCCACCATCCAGAAAACCACCGTTCACATTACAAGGAGTCAATCTCATGGCTGGTTTGGCACTTAATCCGTTTGTATTCGGGTAATAAATGTGAGAGGTACTTGTAGAAGATGTTGGTCCCGGCCAAATTCCGGCAAGATTTGGAGAAGACCTATCCAAGCGCCAATCAATATTGGTATAGTCCAACTGTGCCATTGAGCTACCACTAGTCCAGTCAACCAGAGAAGAGGCTCCTGATGTAGTAGTAGAATTCAAACCAGTGAAAAGTCCAAGTGAGGATGCAGGCGCAAGCACTGGTGATGCACTTGTTCTATTATTCCACAAACCCTTTCCTCGATTTGTTCGTGAAGATTCTCCAGGACCACTGCTGGATGTGAAATGTTGCTGTTGGGGATTATAAAGCTGGTGATGCATCTGAAATGAACTTAATCCATTGGAATTGAGGGTTCTAGCACTTGGGATATGGGGCATAAAGCCATTAGATTTTGGTATTTCAACACTAGTGGTAGGATACATAAAGGAGGTTGTTCCGGGAGGAGACATGCTTATACTTGGAGCTGGAACCTGATTTAGATTTAATGACCGAGGCCGCTGCATCATGATAACTGGTTCCCTAATTGAAGCCTGAAAGTTCTTAAAATCATTCCCCACAGCCACATAACGGCTTTCTGTCTTTGCTGGTGGAGGTGAGGCCTGTAAAGGTGACGCCAAGGAATAAGAAGCAGAAGGATTTGATCCAGAATTTGGCCACCTTCTGTCAGTTGTAACAGAACTTTGTTGGGGTTTTGCCCATTCTATCTTTGGTACAATTCTCTTCAAAGGTTGGAAACTTCTACTCGTGGATTCTGAAGAACCTCCCCCTGTAACTGCTGCTTTTGTATAGTTAAAATCCTTCTCATCTCTTCTTTGTTGCGTTGCAGGAGTTGGATTTGGCTTTGGTTGTGGCCTTACAGAAAGGTTTTGACTAGCTGCCATCGATACTTTATTGGTACTCAGCTGATCACCACTTTCTTCCGTCTTTGGTGTGGGCGGTTCTAGCTTCATAGTACTTAAGGCTTCTGCTGCACCATCTATATCACCTTCAGCAGCAACAATTGCTCTTTCAACATCCTGCTTTGAACACTTGTATCTGATTTCCATATCAGCAATCCATGCAAGCTCTTCTGATATGTCAATTTTCAAGTTCCCAGAACCAATAGTTGATTCTTTATGCTTAACTGCTTCTTCACCTCCTTCAAAAAGCCATGCCACAGATTCCTCCACTTTGCCTTCATTCAATATAAGAGCCATTGTTGCCCGATCATGTGAAAATCCCATTGCTACAAGCTGCTGAGCAAGTGCTTCAAGTTTTCTCGACATGAGATAGCCATTGCATCGTTCATGCAACTCCTGAGCTCGCCTCTCCTTTTGACGCTGATGTTTCCTCTCATTCTTTTGACGATTTTTCTCTCGTTTATCAATGTCAGCTCCAGGAATGATTTCTTGCTTGACAGGAGGATTAGATGTTTTCTCTTTGTGATCTTCTGATTCACCGGACAAGCTATCATTATTGGAAACAGAATCATACTCGACCCCAGCTCCAAATTTGCCTCTCAAATGTTCATCTGTCTCATCTATGTTTTTGAAATGACCATTGTTTTGAAGAGGTGAAGCAAAGGATAGCGGTGCTGTTTCAATGGTATGAAATGTTCCCAGAAGAGGATTATATGCACTAGCTGGAACACCAATACCTGCATTAGCAGATCCTGAAGGCTTCGAAGGAGTCTTCTGAGATTCCTTGACAACTTTTTTATCCTTGGACTTGGACTCAGATGCAGGAGACATCATGTGAAATGTGAACAAATATGGTCCTGAAATGTTCAAGACAACAATTTACTAAATCAATCAGGTTTGAAGACAACAATTTTGCAATTCCTTAAAGCAGATAGAATTACAGCTCTATGAATAACTTGGTGTCGTCAAATTTTCCTAGACACAATTGCTATTTCTCTAATCTAAAAACAGTGTAGCACTGCCAAGAAGTCAAAATTCACGCAATCAAGAAGGAATTGATCAGCTGCAGACTAACACCCCACGTTTTCTGAATTCAGATCACGAATGAAACCTATTTATCAGGAACAAAATTCAGTAGCAAAGAGACTAAAACAGACGAATCATTTTTCCCCCCTAAATAATCCAAATTTTGGGTCATAAAATGAAAAATTTAGGTTTTCAATTTCCTAAATCGATAATGCATGTATCCAAATATCATATTCCAACTAGGTATTCCATTTCCCCTATTTGCAAGAAGAAGATTCCAACAAGCCAATTCGATCCGGGAATTACCCAAACAAATACGCTTCTTTCGATAGAACGAATGCAGATTCAATGGAAATTCCTAGAAGATCGAAGGATTCACCGACATGATCTATAAAACAAGCTTCCCTATAGAAAAAAACAACGAATTCAAATAAAAAGATTGAAGAGATCAAAGAGGGGAAGAAAAATAACCGGAGTACCTGGATTGAACGGAAGGGATTGGAATGGATCGGATGATAGAGATTGATGGACTTATGGTTGAGACTTCGAGACAGCTGGACGCGACGATACAAATGAGAGAAGAGACAGATAGATTTTTCGAGGCCGAAACTAAACCGAAGGAATTAGGGTTTTGTTTTTATATATATATATTTTTTGATAAAATACAGTAGAAGTCAATTATAAATTTAGTACTACAAATATGTTATTTTTTTAAAATAATAATTTAATTATTTTATTAAAATTTTATGACAAAATATATTTTTAAAGAAATTATGTGATATTTAATTTTTTTAATAAATAAGTCACTTTATCACTAAAATTAGAATATGATACGTTATAATTATAATTTTAATCTCAAAATTTATATTATATTTTATTAATTTGGTTTTAATTAAAAAATAATTTAATAAATTTAATCAATCATTTTTAAATATTTAATCTTGTATCTTTTATCACTTGTCACTTTATGTATTATTATCCTTTAGTTCGAATAGATATTAATAACTTGATAGATATAATTATTTTACTACTAGATATTTAGCAAACTATTCGAATAGATCCAAACCTTAACATCATCGTCTAGTGGACGTAATTGTTTTACTAATAAATTTTTTAATTATAAGGTTAAATTTAAAGATCAAATTAATATAATACATAAATTTTAGAGATTAAAATTGCATTATATCAATTTGTCTATTTAAAATTTAACAATAAAAAAAACATATTTATCACAAAATTTTAATTGAATATCTTACTTGTCATAAATTTTTAATTTGAGTGTGATTCTTTTAAAAATAATTTCTTTGTCATAAAATAACTAAATTATTATTTAGAAATGATTTACTTGTTACTAACATAGGTTGTGGTGTAATTTATCTTTTTTCCTTTTATAATAGAAATAAAACAAAGGATTTAAGGAAATTTCAAAAGATATTAAGCTTTTCTTTTAACTTGGAAAGATTATTATTACCTTTTAAATGCTTATTGTAATGGTTCGGACATATCTGCAATTGTTCTGTTCTAACTGAATATTTCTTCCATAAAAAAAGCCATAACCATGGGAACCAACTTGCCTTCATGGATGGGATAGGAGCCAACAGCACCAACCAACCCTTGGAGTTTGAGCACCATCAGCACTAGCTGGAAAGTTGATGCAGGCTCCATGCTTGGAACAGACCAGGCAGATGCCTAGATCAGAGAGTGTGCACCAAGTGCAGCATGAAGGCCACTAATGTGCCACAGGACCTTGGAACAAGTGGGAGAGGGAGATACAAAGGAGTAGAGAAAATTACACATGTATATATATGTAGAGGAAGACATTTTATATATGTATAGAGAAACATATATTACAGAAGAAATATGATAGAAAAGATGATGTACTTTGCATCATTTTACATTATTCATTATTCTAGGAAGCTTAAGTTCAATACCACTGAATTTAGTACACAGTTTAAACCATATGAACTTAAGACATTGTTACATTTATTTAGTGGCGAAACCCGACTTCAGTATCTTCATCTCTTTCCCCCCTATAATCTCCGGACACCTGAATAAAAAACCCAAAGGCAATAGTGTTACTAATAGAACTATACCACAACCAGGCTCTGGTCTGTACTGTAGGATGACTTGAAAAGAGCATACCGGATTTCCCGAGTATGGAACGGAAACGGAAAAAAGTAAATTTGTATAAAACAGGAAACTGCAACATAATTATAGATAGTGCAATCTAACACAATTTCCCCAAACAGGCAGGATTATGGAAAGAACATCCAATTTTCATGTTCTCAAATCTACAAAACAGAGCAACCCAGATAACTAATTACACATGGCATTACTATGCCTCTAATTTCAAACAAAGGTTATCCATTCCTTTCATTCATCCAAACATGTGAACTCTATTTGTTAGTCATCATGCCTTCAATTTCACTTACATAAACCAACTTTTTCGACTCGGATTATTTTCTAAACTGTTATAATTCTCACTAAACTCGACTTATCCTTCTGGAGTTGTAACTTATAAGTTCATTCCTTTGCTTCTTTCATACTTCATGCACTATCCCAACTCCCGTAGCCTCCACCGATACCCCTCAGCGACCATATCTCAGCCTATCTTACCATTACAATTGTCTAGTGAAAAGGTAACTATTCAGATAAACCTAGAAAAAGAGATGGATTTTGTGTTAAACAAGATCAAACATAGAGAAAATGATCCTAAAAGTTCAATCTCCTTTCCTTGGAGAAACTTAATTGACATACAAGCAAGCATATCGATGAAGCAACAGCATGCACATCAGTACATGCATGTTCAGATGCATCCCAACAAAAACTTGGCAACTTAAGTCTCAATCAACAGTTCAAAATTCAATTTTGATGAATCAAAGATGACCCAAACAATCAACTTGCGTTCCAACTCTTCATAAAAGTGAATTTCAATTACCTCAAGCAGAGGCGGTGGCATCGCCAATAAGCTTGAAATCCTGCAACTCCTTGAAATCCATCCATGGCTTCTCCAACACCTTGGCTTCATAAACTTCTATCTTGTCACCATCCATGGCCTCCAATGTTATATAATGCATCTTCCCGGAAACCACCTGCTGCTTCACGTTCGTCACCTTCTTAAACTGCAGCAACGCATTCTGCAATTTCAAAAAACCCCATTAATCGACACCAATTTGTATGGAATTCAGATGTAAATTGAAATTAAAAAGAAAAAAAAAATTACCCCTTTCTTGTTGTATTCATCGACAGCAAAACGAGCGAGGTTTTCCATTTCCAGGCTGTTGGCGTTTCCTTCAGACTGGTTAATTCCACCCAAAGCTGCCATTTCTCTTCTATTTGGATTTTCCCCTTCTGGTTATATGATCTTTTACTTTGTTTTTGTACGTAATTCGGATTTCCAAGCGTTTGGGTTTTTATAGAGAGAAATACAGGCGCCTAACAACTAACCCGTAATCACGTTTCACTGAGATAAGACACTAGATTCTTTAAATAAGATTAAAGATACAAATAAATAAAAAAAATTAGATTATCAATTTTTTTCATAATAGATTTTTGTAAAATACGATCTAAATTACTTGGTTAGTGGATCGAAAATAAGTGATTAAATAATAAAAACAATGATAATAGAAAAATGGTTGATAACCGGGGACCTAGGGGTACTACCTACTGTGATAGCCGCACCCCCTAAAAATTTTAATTTTTTTTATATTTTATATATATTTATATTTTTATTGATAATCTAATTTTACACTCCAAATTCTTATAATTTTATACCCTTCATTTCTAATATAACTTATCGATAATTTGTACCTTTACATAAAATTCTGAATTAATCTCTTATCGATAATGTTAACTAATACTAACTTGTTATGCGTCCACTTGTATATTATTATATATAAAATTATTTGTCACGTGTTATGTTTTTATTAGATAAAATTTTATTTAAATACCTTTTACTGATCGATAAATATTATTTCAAAAATAAAAAAAATAATTATTCTCTCAACTCCAATAAAATATATGACTTTTTAGTGCAAATTAAAAAAAAAATGTTTAGGTATGGATTCTAATTAATAAACACAATCTTCATCTTCACAATAATCAGTTAAGCCAAGCCTTTATATGTGAGAGTCTTGGAAAACCCTAAAATAATAAATCTCTTAAAAACAAAATTCCTAACTAACCTAACGTCTTAGTAAATAGTTGAAGACAGATTTAATTACAAAATACTGAAGAAAATACTTCGAAATAAATAAGCTTTAAAATATAAAGCCTAATAATTAAAACATAAATGATTATATGTCATTAATAAAAACACATGATAGACACGTGGCACTAAAATAATCTTAATTACTATTGTACTATTAATGAAATAATATATACGACCCATGATAATGAAAGGGATTAAATTGAATAAAAACACATTGTATAAGCCTTTCTTACATAATTTAACCTTTGTTTTAAATTTTCTTTTCTTAATTCTCTTTTGGAATGCAAGGACATCCTTAACGCGTAAGCTTTATAAAAGTCGAAATTCTAGAGAGAGATAAAAAAAAGGATTTATTCCGTGCGCAGTGGCCCATGGTATTTCCCAATAGTCTACTTAGCTTCGGGCTTAAGCATCGCTAAGGGGAAATTATATCATGGCCAGACTCATCACGTTAGTCATGGTCCCATTTAATTATAACCATCAACTTTATTATTATTTTTTAATTTATTTTTTTCAATCAATAAATCTTCACTTATCTTTTCTATTTTATTTTAAAAATATAATTTTTAAAAATTATATTAATATCATGATTAATGATAAAATAAGTAATTTTCATTGATTAAGGACCACAACTAATATAATAAATCAGACCTATGATATATTCTTTTGGATCGGAATGTATCGTTAAGAAAATGAGCTGTCTAATCTTCTACAAACACCACTATTATTACTTATTTACGAATATTCCAGGAAAATAATATTATTTCACATTTGTGGTTATTAGATTTGATTTTAAAACAAGTTTCGTTAATAAAGAATCTTAAAGAGATAATGTCAAATAAATTTTTAATTAAAATATTTACCGTGGATAATAATAATTATTTTTTTACGAATTCAAAACATTTGAATATTTTCGGATCCGATAAAACAAGTCCTCACTAACCAGAAAGAGCAACCAATGTTGACTATCTTCAGAAATTAGGTGAGCTGCGTTAATCGTTTTGGACTGGTTCATGTGTTTTGTTGTGCGGTTCTCGGATTCAGAGTCAGTTTAACATTATTTTCGAAAAGTGCGGTAGAAAAGTGTGATAAAAAAGTATAATAAAAAAATTCTTTTCGAATTTTTGGTTTAAGATATATGTGTTTAGTATTACTGTGAAAAAGTGTTTTTGAAAAAATAAATGATTATTTTAGACATAATATTATAAGTTAAAAAATATATATTTAAATGATAATCAAATTCTTTCGTATTATAATATTAACTTAAATTATGATAAAATATAAAAATATTAATAAATGAATACATAAATTAATTTTAAAAAGTATTTTTTAGAAATATTTTTGAGAAAATATATAATTTTTACATGAATATATATAATCTTTTCAGAAGTGATTCTGAGAAAATATATAATTTATGTTACATATAATTATATATTTGTAAAAATCAAATTATAATAAAACATAATAAATGAAGGTTAAAATTGTAATTTGACTCCTAAACACATTTTTTCAACCACAAAAACTAAAAATTTCAACTTTTGTGTTTAGGTTGAAAAATATTTTTCAAACATTATTTCTTTTCTCGAAAAATTAACTGTTTAACCTTGCTCTGCGTTTAAATTATATGACGGAAAGAAATCCTTGGACTTTGCTAGGAGAGGATTAATCTCTCGGTCTGTTGTAATATCTTGGATGGTGCAAAACTGATCATAGATAAATAAAAGAATATCCGTAAAATAAATGTTTAAATTATATAATTTTTCAATTATATGTATAAAATTTATTTTGAGATAAATAAGTGTCTGATGTTTAATTTTATTATATAAATAAAGTTTTTTTATTAACGTTTGTTGAAAATTTTTATCATCGAATCAAAATATGAGATTTTTAATGAAACTTTTATTGGTATCACCCGTATATGATGGTTCTTAAATATAATCATATCATTTTACCAAAAAAAAAAAAAATTCCAAAAAAAATCTAAAGATTGATCCAAAAGACTACGACTTCAAGCATTTTTAAGGATAAAATAAAAAGTAGAAATCTTTTACCTCTTTATCATATTTCTATTCATACCTTCTGTTAAAATTTTTTAAAAATTTGAATTTTAAACTCTAATCCTTATTTTTTATATCTTAAACCCTAAACCTTACACCATAAAAATACACCCTATCACTAATTTCGTAAACCCTAACCACAACCCGGTAACTTAGAACCCTAAACCCTAAGCATAACCCTTAACCTAGAACTCTAAACCTTCACCCTTTAATTTAAAACGGAGGCACGAATAGAGACATAAAAAAAAGATAGACGATTTAAAAAAATACTATTAATAATTTAAATAAATACGACTTTTAAAATATTATAAAAAACATAACATTTTAAGAAATGAAAGGAAGAGAACTATATTTTAAAAAAAATAAAACTATATTTAAATAAAAATTCCGTATATAATCTCTCTATTTATAAAGTTCATATTTCCTACTGAATCCATTTCAACTGTCTCATCTATTCTATCCAAACTGTACGACTCTTTCACCTCCCTCAATATGCCCCCAACAGACCCAAACTCACAGAAAATCATCGATTTCGTCGTAAACAAAGGCAATGGGATCAAGGGTTTAGTAGATACAGGCATAGAAACAGTTCCAGACCTCTACATTCTCCCGGTAGAGGAAAGATTGGAACCCAACAAGATCTTAACCCACGAATCCATTCCAGTCATCGACGTATCCAACTGGGATGACACAAAGGTTAAAGAATCGATCTGTGAAGCTGCCGGAAACTGGGGTTTCTTTCAGATAATTAACCATGGAGTTCCCTCGGAAGTTCTCCACGCCGTCAAGGAAGCCGCTCATAGGTTCTTTGGGTTACCGAACGAAGAGAGAAACAAGTACTGGGTTGGGAATTCTCCGACGGATACTGTGGCTTTGAAAACAAGCTTTGCTCCGGAAGCAGAAGCTGTTCTCGAGTGGAGAGATTTCCTAAGCTTTCGTTGCGGTGCTCAGGATCTGAAAGCATTTCCCTACTGGCCACCGGTTTGCAGGTAAATACATATGGAGCTTGGTACAACAATCGGCAGATACTTGATAATATTGGTTTACTTGGTTCATTGTCTTCATCTTGTGTTAATTTACAGGGATGAAGTGGTTAAATATCTGAAGAGTGCAGAGCCTGTGATAAGGAAGCTGCTGGAGATCCTACTGAAGGGGCTGAAGGTGAAGGAGATTGACAAAGCTAAAGAAGATCTGTTAATGACTGCACCGGTTGTTTACTTCAACTACTATCCACGGTGCCCAAACCCGGACCTCACCGCCGGAGTACTCCCTCATTCCGATATAACCTCAATCTCTCTTCTCCTACAAGACAACAATGGCGGATTTTATGTCCGAGCAGACACTGCTGATACCTGGATTCATGTTCCGCCGATCGACGGGGCTCTCGTAATCAACATAGGCGACGTGCTACAGATCATGAGTAACGACCGGTACAAAAGCATTGAACATCGAGTGGTTGCTAATGGAAGCAAGGACCGAGTTTCAGTCCCCATTTTTATGAATCTTGGATCGGATGCCATGTTGGGTCCTCTGCCGGAAGTGGTGGAGAGTGGGGAGCAACCGTTGTATAAGGAAGTTGTCTACTCAGAGTACTTCAAATATCATTTAAGCAAGAAACATGAAGGGAAGAAGACGATGGAATTTGTCAGGATATGATTAAATTCGGGTTTGAAATTTAATGTTGTACTAATTTTTTTTTATGAGAATGACTCTTGGAGACAAAGTTGAGTTTTTAAGCTTTTGTCCTTTTGTTTCACGTGAAAGAAACTAGGCTTGAGTGAGTCAGGGCTACATAAAAATAGGGTTGGATTTATGCTTATTTACAGGGATGAAGTGGAGAAATATCTGTAGAGTGCAAAGCCTGTGATAAGGAAACCGCCGGTCGATGGGGATGCCGTAATCAACATCGGAGACATTTTCCGGACAATGATTAACGACAGATACAATACAACAGCGTTGAATATCGGGTGGTTGCTAGGATACTTATCAAGCGAGTCAATCACGAATTGAACATTGATCGATTGATGATCGTTAAAATATTTGTTGCTCAACTTCATTCGTTACTCGTTAAGCTCATTAAATTGTGTTTGATTCATGCTCGATAAAATATTTTATTGTTCAACTCGACTCGTTGCTCATTAAGCTCACTAAAAAACTTACTTTATTTTTAATTAAAAATAAAATTTATTAATACTATATAAGACTTAATATTAATATAAATTAATAAATTTAACAAAAAATATCAAAAGAGTGTGTAAAACACTTTTAAAATCTAAATTAAAAAATAATAATCTTTAAATACATCAAACTAACATATCATAGTTAAAGTATCCATTCACAAATTAATAATTATTATTTATATTTATTTTTTTAATAAAATAATTTTAAAGTAATTATTAAAAATATTTTTAAAAATTAACGAGTTGTTCATGATCGAATCAAGTTAAATTTTGTTCGATTCAACTCGTTAAGGTATCAAGTCGAGTTTGAATGGAGCCAATCCAATCGAATATTTATCGAGTTTTGACTGAATCAAGTTCAAGTAACTCACAAACTACTCAACTCATAATTTTATGAATTCAGTAACTCACGAACTACTCAACTCATAATTTTATGAATCCATAAGTGGATACTAGATTTGGTCCTTGATGGAATAAACTACAAGGACATTTATTTTTAACTTTAAAATTTAAATATTTAACATTAAACTTTATGAATAACCTTATAATCTAAACTCACGATTTTAAATTAAATTCATAAATCTCTTCTGAAATAACTTATTCCTCCATACTATAAGATAATATTAATTATTATTTTAAAATAATATTTTATAATAATTTTTTTTAGAAAACTCGTTAGTAATATTATTCCTCCACACACAAATCGCGTATCTAATTCAATTTAAAATTTAAAATAAAAAATATAATTAAATAAATGTCATCTAATTAGATAATTTGTTGTTAGTAATTAATTTTTAATCTTTAAATATTATTTTTGTTGATATATGACCAAAATTAGTGACATAAAAATACTTGATTTTAACATATAATAATTTTTAAATCTGAATGGATTTCAGCCCAGCCCAACTTCTTAACCCACATGACCATGCCACGTACACTTCAACGGCTACAAGAATTCCAAAATAAGACACTCAGTAGCCGTTAGATTCTCGTCCAATCAAACGGCCAGAAATTGGATTTCAAAAAATTATACCGTTAGAGGGAAGCGTCCCTCCCAGAAAGTGCTTAAAAAGGGAATTGGGCTACTGGGTTAAAAAATTACAAAGAGAGCGTTAGTTGACAACCCATTGTTCGTATTACCAAAAGAAAAAGATCGTTTCTGAAACTGAAAAGCAGTAAAGGGAGAAACTAGGGAGGTTTTTGAATCTGTTTGTCGTTTGCCGGTGACGAAACGAGTCGTGTAGGGTGGCGACTAGAAGAGACCCAGAAGAGGAGGAGGGGCGAGGAAGCCGTCTTCGGGTGTTCCTTTCATCTTTGTTTGCGAGCCTCGGCGGAGTTTTAAGTCAGGTCGTAGAACAAGAAGAAGAAGAAGTACCGGAGATGGCATCTAGAGTTATTGTCCCTCAGCATGAAAACAATGGTTGGTTTTAAAACTTGGATCTTGGATCTTTCTGGGTTTTTCTCTTTGTGTCTTTTTTCTTTTGAATTTCGAGATTTTTGCATTGATCTTTGGTGAAAGCTTTTGGTTTGTGTCATTATACAGTGCTGTTTGGTTTGATTCTGGCCTCTGGGTCTCTTTTTGTTGTATGAATCAGTTTCAGGAATTTGATTGATTCTTTAAAAATCATTAGTATTAATTTAATTTTGTTAATATTAGAATTGTTTGGTTAGTTTATTTTTTCCGATCTGTAAGTTCCTGGAAATTTTGAAGGGAAAGATATATCTAGGAACATGAGAAAGAAGGTGTTTCAGATAAAGAATAAATCGGCAATAAGATTTATTGTGAAATTTATTTATTGTTCTTTGTTTTGACATGTTCTTCATTCTTGAAAATTTCACTTTTTTATACATTTTTTTTTTGTTTTCAGAAGAAGGAAAGCAGAAAAATGCAAGAGCAGCAGATGGAAGGAACCGAAGAGTTCTTCAAGACATTGGCAATTTTGTCGATGAACGTGCACCTCAAGGAAAGGTAGTTCCATTAAGCATAAAAGTTGTTTCTTTTCATTTCTTCTCAGTTTTAATTGCAGACACTTGTAGTTGCAAACATCACCAGATCACTAATTGCTCTTGGTTTTGCTTGTAGAAACCAATCACTGAAGGAATTGTTGCTGTTGCACAAGCAGGGAAAGGAGTCCAAAGGAAGGCTATGGAAAAGACTGACAAGCCCAAACCCGAGGATGTGATAGTTATAAGCTCTGATGAAAAAACTGAGAAAAGTAAACATCTTAGCAATAGACAAGGATCTTCAAGGAAGCAAGTCAAAACCCTCACTTCAGTCCTCTCCGCTCGAAGCAAGGTAATTAATACATATTATATGCATATCATGTGAAGAATTTGTTGCATTTTTGTTGTTGTTCTTGTGTTGTTTACAGTTTGTGGGTTGAATTGATCTGTTTTCAGGCTGTTTGTGGACTTATCAATAGGCTTAATGTTTCAATTGAGGACATTGATGGCGCAGATGCTGGTAATGAGTTGGCTGTCATTGAGTATGTTGATGATATCTATAAGTTCTACAAGCTGACGGAAGTAATGATCTTTCACTTTTTTCATATTGATTTTTTCCTACTTTATATGAAATATGGTAATAGCAGATGTATTTTAATGCAGGATGAGGGTCGAGTACGTGACTATATGGACTTGCAGCCAGATCTCAATGCCAAGATGAGATCGATCCTTGTTGACTGGTTGATCGAAGTCCATCGCAAATTCGAGCTTATGCCAGAAACATTGTACCTTACCTTGAATATTGTTGATAGGTTTCTTTCTATGAAGGTCGTACAAAGAAAGGAACTGCAATTGGTAGGCATTAGTGCAATGCTAATAGCATGCAAATATGAAGAGATTTGGGCACCAGAGGTACTTTTTGTGTGTGCATTTGTATAATTGTGAAGCTATGCTCTTTTTGCTGATATTGCTGTTTCTCTTACATTTTTTACCCGGGTTTCGATTTTTCAGGTCAGTGACTTTGTTTTCATATCAGACAATGCTTATGTTAGACATCAGGTCTTGATCATGGAGAAAACAATCTTGGATAAGTTAGAATGGTACCTAACAGTTCCTACACCATATGTGTTCCTCGTCAGGTTCGTCAAAGCCTCTAGTCCATCTGATGATAAGGTAAAAATGAAAATCTCGTTATCCTTTCGGAATTTGGTTCTCCAAAGCCTTGGATTTGTTAGAATAATAGTTTGGTTTGTTTTCCGTGAAAACGAATGCAGACAGAGAATTTGGCATTTTACCTTGCTGAGCTTGGTCTGATGCAATACCCAACTGCTGTTATGTATTGTCCGTCGATGTTAGCTGCTGCTGCGGTGTATGCTGCGAGATGCACCCTTGGGAAAAACCCTCTGTGGACTGCAACTCTGAAGCACCACACAGGCTACTCGGAAAACCAGCTAATGTAGTCTCTCCCTCTCAAGTTCTTTTAATTTCATACAGATCAATGTGCTGCATCTTCTGATAATGGTTGTTGTAACAGGAATTGTGCAAAAGTCTTGGTTAAATACCACTCAACAGCTGCAGAAAGTAAACTCAAGGCATTGTATAAGAAATTCTCGAGTCCAGATCGCAGTGCAGTGGCGCTTCTTGCACCGGCAAGAAGCCTTCTACCGGTGCCAGTCCATCATGGAGAATGATTTACAAGATTTTTATTTATGGTCAGTGGCTGTTAGGGGTGATCATGTTTCTTTTATGATCCTTTTGAAGTAGGATTCGATCATGTTTCTTTTATGATCTTTTGAAGTAGAATTTGACTTATATAACCAAGTGTGGTTGTTTGATTCTTCATTCTCATATGTAATGCAACATTGTGTCTAGTTTATCAGGAAGTGTTCTTATTTGTGTTTTCCAGTAGTTATTTTTTCTCCCTTCCATTTGAAGTTTCCAAGAAAAAAAATCGAATTTTCCAGAAAACGGAAACGTTCCGAGACACACTTCATTTCATTCTCATATGTAATTGCAACATTGGGTCTAGTTTATTTTCTTCAGAAAGTATTTATTTGCGTTTCCAGGAAAAAAATCGAATTTTCCCAGAAAATGGAAGTGTTCCAAGACACTCCGTTTCAAAACGAATAAAAAATTGTGTAGTTTCAATAAATTATAGAACGTCGACTTCATTTCTCTTAGCAAAACAGCCCAAATCCAACAAAGTAGAGCTTTCTAAAATGGAGGGCAAAGTAGAATCCCTATGGGAGGACGTGAGGGAGCTCAGCCTAGGAACCACCGTGGACCGTCTTCACTCGCCGCCAACACCACTTCAATTCCTAAGAGACTTCGTTTCTCAGAACAAACCCTGTATAATCTCCAATGCCATTTCTCACTGGCCAGCCCTTTCCCTTTGGCCCACTCCTTCTTACCTCTCCGCCGCCCTTTCCTCCTCCACTGTCTCCCTTCACCTCACCCCCGATGGCCACGCTGACGCCCTCGTCCCCCACCCGTCTAACGATTCCCTCTGTTTCGTCTCCGCCCACGTCCAACCCACTCCTTTCACCCAAGCTCTAGACCTCATTCGCCGACCCCCAAACCATTTAGTAGCATATTTACAGCAGCAAAATGACTGCTTCAGGACTGAGTACGGTGAGCTCGAGTCCGATTGCGATGGCCATATTCCGTGGGCTTCCGAGGCCTTAGGCTGCCTCCCAGAAGCCGTCAATCTCTGGATCGGAAACCATCTCTCGCAGACTTCTTTCCATAAAGACCACTACGAGAATCTCTATGCCGTCGTCTCCGGCGAGAAGCATTTTTTACTCCTCCCACCGACCGACGTTCACCGTATGTATATTAAGGAATACCCAGCAGCTAAATACTCGTATTCCCAGGTTTTTACTTGAAATTGGGTGCTTTGAATTACTATCAAAATCTGGAAATCATGTTTTAAATTGTGAGTGTTGTATTTGATTTACAGGAGAAGGGAGAGTTTCGTTTAGAACTCGAAGAACCGGAGAGATATGTGCCTTGGTCAAGTGTGGATCCTTGCCCTGCAAGGGGGAATCTGAAGCAGGAAAGCTTGAAATTCCCATTGTATTTTAATGGCCCTAAGCCATTTGAGGTTACTGTCAAAGCTGGAGAAGTTCTTTACTTGTGAGTATGATAAGCTTTTAGTTACTGCATTCCCATCTAATTATTCATATGCATTTGTGCATTATACTTCGTTTTCCGAATTTCCGAATCCGAATTTCATCGTTTACAATGATAATTGCCTGTATATGCTTTACTTTTCAGCATGTTTACCCCATTTGAATTGAAAATGTGTATGATCATTGAGAATTGTGGTTTTCATACCATGTTCAATGGCTTTATGTGGAGAATAGTCCCAATGTTTTGTTGGTGTGGTGTAGGCCGAGTATGTGGTTTCATCATGTTAGTCAGAGTCCGGGAGACGACGGATGCACGATCGCTGTAAATTACTGTAAGGATTAAGTGATTTCTTTGCTTCCATATTTGTTGATTTTCCAGAAGTTGAAGTTTGCAAGTTTTTATTTGCAGGGTATGATATGCAATTTGATATCAAGTATGCATACTTCAATTTCTTGCAGTCACTTCCTTGCCGATCAATCGATGATCCGCCTGCACCAGAGAGTGAATGTGAGGAGGATTCGGGACCTCATGCTTCTTCCAAACACTTAAACTGTAGATTCTCTGGTGATGAATCTGCAACAACCAACGTGGAGATTGATAAAGATTGTGACAATGTGTAACCACTGACATTTCGTTCTCAATGGTCAAAACGAGAAAATCCCAACAACCATGATTCTGCCGGCTGCCGCTGCCGGCCGTCCACTGCACCGGTAATTTCGTAGTCTTGAGAGAACTGACGTGTGTTACCTGAAAATGGTGTCAACACTATAGATTCTTTGAAACATTTTGGATTTGTGTGTGGTGTTGAAACAAGGTGGTAGATCATGAAACTCAGGTTCATATGCTCCTATTAGATTTTGTTCAGGGCATTTTTGTTCAGAGATTCGTGGGATGTTGTTTTGGATTTGGTTTGTAACATACCATTGACTCTTTTATCTATTATTTACACCGGCTTCCATTTAGTGGGAGATTTGGTTGATCTTTTTTATATATCACATCAATAATTTTGAAAATAATTATTTTAAATAATTTTAAAAATTAAAAGGAAAATACTTTTATACACAGTACTAAAAATTTATACAATTTTTTTAATTTTTGGGTTTAGAGGGTTAGTGTATAGAATATAGAAGTTTTAGGTTTTAAAGTGGGGTGATTCTAAAAAACGAGTCTTAAAAAAAAGGCTAAAAATGACGTACCGTTTTTTTTTTACAAAAGTTATAAGAAATTCGGTACACATTTTTTGGTATATACCAAAATTCTTATAGTTTTTGTAAGAAATTCGATACATTTTTGGTATATACCGAAATTCTTATAACTTTTGTAAGAAAAACGGTATATACCGAATTTTTTACAAAAACTGTAAGAATTTCGATTTATAAACCGAAAAACGTGTACCAAATTTCTTACAACTTTTTGAAGAAAAACGGTACCGTCGTTTTTTAACCTTTTTTTTAAGGCTACCGTTTTTTAGAACCTCCTTTAAGGTGGTGAGGCTAAAAATTTAAATTTTAGATTTTATAATTCTTTTATCGTCGAAATATAATAAAAAATAAAAAGGGTTTAATTTATTTTTTACACAATTCACTTCTAAGCAAAGTTTTTTTTTACATAATATGGTGGCTAAGTCGTTGTATAGTAATTGTACCAAAAAATGAAATTCAAAGGATTTATATCAAAAAGGAAACTCCTCATTCACGCACAATCAATCCTTTTTCATTAAACCGTTCAACATATATAGATAGTTCCAGAAAGAAATCCTCCAAACTAATACAATAATAATCAAAACAACAGCAAAGCAATGCCAAAGGCAAACATAGGGAAAAAAGAATGGGTGGAGGAAAACAAAGACAGAGAGAGAGAAAAAACTCGGCATAATTACAACTGATTAGTGGAACAGAAGCCTAAGCAAGTCGATTTAGGTTCCTAAAGAAGCTCTATCGTCGGGGCCGGCGAGCATGATCTAACATTTCAAAAATATAGATATATGAATGAATGGATCGTAGGTTTCTTCTACAACTACAAAGCAGAGTTTTGGAGAAGCAGTAAGAACTTACATTGCAGTCGAAAGCAAATCTCCTGGCAAGCATAATGGCAGCATTTCTATCTCTCTCCGATTCGAAAGCCAATACAACTGAAAACTCTTTCTTTGCTTGCCAAAACAATGCTTGTGCTGCTGCATTTCCGCCCCCACGAACTCCACATAACTAAACCATATATAAGCACACGGGGTTATGAAACAAAAATGGTCCAAACATGAGGCATATATAGTTATGCGAATATCGGATTCAGAAATATCATGTTTGTATCAGTTTGTTAATTATTTGTACCAAGATTTTGACTATGCTACTCTAATTCTTCGTATTCTTTGAAGAACTTGTGCCCGACATCCATGTCTGAAAACCTAATTCTTTATATTCTTTGAAGAACACAATAACATCTTTTTATTGCTGAGAAAATTCACTAGACTTAATACCTGCATTGAGCTGGAATAATATTCTTTAGCAAGTGTTGCATTGCCTTTACACAACTTCATCCTCATCTTTCCCACATGTAGTTCATGAATAGATTCCGATGGGTGATCAGCACCATTCATTTGGGTAACAACTACCTATAAAATATATATAACATAATGATAAATATTAGAAGCCAAAATAAAGGAATAAGTGGTTAAAATACATCATAGGATAAAATAAACTGCACGTATTAGAAGCAAAAACATTAAAAAAACATTTTTTAGCTAATACATGTAACATATTCTCATGCATCAAACTGAGCCTCAAACTAGTGAAAAACTGATGAGATGATAATTAGTTGATTAATGATGCTAAAAGCTTTAAATCCTTTTTAGCATACATTTCCTGACCCAAAACCAGAGGCAGAGAGACACTGATATAATGAGAGGTAGTAGGATTGCGGAGTTGATATCTCAATGAGGACTTGAGTAGTAAGGTCAACAACAAGCAAATTCGGGTTTATCGGTAACCAAAGCAACTAACACTTGCATCTGAGATTGACGTTTGACAGGAAGTCTTGCTTGGTGTAGGAACTCTAAATTCAACACTATTTTCCTACAATTTTAAGGCTTCAAGGTCTTGAAGGATTGTTTAAAATTTAAAATTCTCGCTAGGATAAAATAAGTTTAGATCTTCAATGCTCTAATAAACTGCAGCAACAGGAGAGATTATCTACAGAACAATGTAATATCAGAAGAAATAAGCAGAGAAGAGGTAATTCCTCCCAAGGAACCAGTGATAGGAAGATAGCAATTGCATTGCATCTTAAAAAGTCTAAGTTTAAGGGGGAAACTCATTTTGCACAGGAGAATTAAAAAAAAAAAAAGAAAAGAAGAGACTGCTTAAAGTAAAACTTTAACTAAATAAGATTATGAATCAATAGAAAGATACAACAATCAAATCCTATTTGAAGTACCCAAAACAAAGAAAAGGCTAACATTATTTTTATAGCCATCTAAGGTATATTGTTTTGAAGCAGGACAATATACATTGAATTCAACATCATGTTTCCGCACAAGTGCCTCCACATAGTTCCCCAAACCAGCAGCTGCTCTCAATAACAAAGAACAAGAGTTACAAATTTCAATAAATAATGAGGTAAGATTTTCAACAAAAAAAAAAACATCAAACCTGGATCAATAGCACCAGTAGTTGTTAATATGATTGGCTCGCCATCATAAATAATCTCAACATGCAAGATTCGACCAACATCAAAAGGCTCTGGAGCATAAACTGATTTGTTGGCACCTGGATAAAGCAAGTAGAAAAGAATATCAGATCCGAAAAGGAAAATGCTCGTTCTATTGCCCATAAGAGTCTGGACAGGCAACAAGATTTCAACTTGTCAACTAACAATAACCAGCACAATAAAGCAAAAGAGACTACACATGTTATAACATTCATTTTTTTTACCAAGAAAATCAGTTAGCCATGAATCTGACTTCAAAAGAAAAAAGGTTGACATGCATCAAACACCACCTGTTCAGTAACCCTAAACATAGCGAGGAAAGAATCAATGGCTATCTTGACCTGATATAAGCTCCTTTTTGCCACCTTCAGATGAAATACGGTACCACTGAATTGAACATTTGGAAAGCTCTGGAGCAATATCAGAACAAGGTTTAATCCGCAAATATGAACCTAAAACTTCAGCACCGTCTAATTCATACAGATTGGATAAATTTCCCCCAACTCTCTTGCTTCTTGCTAGCTGCAGAATCAATTATGGAAAGCAGAAGGTTAAAGCAGTCAATGATTAAAAAAAGAATGAAACATTGGGCTGTAGATGGTATACTATTCACTAATTCGGTCTTATTTTACATTTCTTATGAATGGCGGTAATAGACATTTGTTTGTCTACGCATGTGAAAGATGCATCAGAACCTCAAACATATGAGGGCCCCAATATGCTGAAACCAGAGAATTACAGATCAATGCATTATAACAAAAAGCATTGGGCTTCCTAAATTTTTAGTTCAGAATGTTCCTACAGCAAAGCAAACACCAATAAGATAAACAACAAGAAAATGAGAGGGAAATGAAATTTGTGTGGCTCAATATAGTACCAGAAAATAAAATAATTAAAATAATACTTTGGAAGAACCAAGAAAAATATTTAAAAAATCTATGAACATTCATTCAACTAATGCAAATAGAATGGCTGGAAGGAACTGATTAACAAAATCCACATGATACATCGTAAACCTCTTTCAGAAGAAGAAGAGAATGCTTAGACTTCTCCGCAAGTTGAATCCTTAATGCACGGAGCTCATGTTCCATATCCATAACCTGCAAAATGTTATTGGTTTAACTTATTCATTATTTCAACTAAAGATGAAATGAGAAGGGGTAAATCTAGCAGAAATGGTGTCAATTTAATTTGTCATGCTGCAAAGCATACATACTTCATAGGAAGTTTCTACATGTGCCAATAAAATAGACTTGATTCATTTTGAAGCCAAAGAAAAGCCATCTTTCAATTAGAGAGCTCAATGGGAGAAACCAAACAAAAATTTTTAAGAATGCAACATTACAACACAAACCCTAATGATCATATGCCCAAAGTTTACACTGAGAGTCCGCTCAGTCCCCATAAGTTAGACTCCAATATACATGCCAAATTCAAAAATAAATAAACCAATTTTCATGGTTCAGAAAATGGGCCAGCAGTATGTCATAAACCCAAAAGCGACTTAGAATAATTTATTTATTTTTGAATACTTATGAAAAAAAATCAGTATCTGAGATAAACCTTGCTTGGTTGGTGCAGCATTTTGATCCGTCTAGCCTCTTGAACCTCCTTCATTAATTCTTCCAGGTCCTAATCCATGGAAAAATATTTGTTCACCCACACACACAAAAAGACAAAAACAGAGAAAAAATGCCACATTAGAAAAAAGCATAGCAGAAACTGCTATGATGATAGCCATACGCTCGCAAAAAAACTGCTTAATATGAAATTTGCATTAAGTGATAGCAAAATATATTTTCATAGTTAATGCAACGTCGACATAGAGGAGTATAAGTATAAAGTTATATTTATTTAGCACATGCCAGATAGACCTTTAACACTGCAAAATCCAACAAACAAACTTTAAAATTCAATAAAGAGAATGCTAAAGAAAACAGAAACCTGTTTGCCTGAAGCTCGAGACACTTGTTCTCGCTCCTGAATGGCCTCTTCCACTCTCTGAACTGCTGCTCTAGCATTCTCAATTTCAGCACGAGCAAAAGCTCTTTCTTCATCGACCAGTTTCTTAGCATCTTCCGAAGCCTATTTGGAGACACAAGTAAGCAAAGTAAAGCAGTAACGAAGAATTAGCAACTTATATGCATCATAGAAGAAAAAAATAATGAAGCAAATAACTCAAGGACCCAAGCAAAGCATGTTTAGATGATCCCAGATGTTACCTAGCAGCCTTCTTCTAAAATAATACAGGTAGTTCAGGTTCAAGGTTTTCTTTTCTTTGTTTAATTCTCAAAACACATTTCTAGAAAGTAGACAAGTTAGGTGCACTAATTTCTTACATGAAACTATATCTGAATAACTTAAACTGAAAAAAAAATAGAAACAATGTGAATACAGATAAAAATAAATAAATAGTATTATTATTATTGAGAAAATGGGGTGCCCGAGAAGTGAGAACGGTTCTCTCAAAACTGTTGCATTGTAAAAAATACTTATAGTTTTGAGAACAAAAGATAGTTTCGGAAAGTTATATTACCTGCTTCAGGAAAGTTGCTAGTTTCTTCACTTCTGTCTTTTCTTGAATCAACTCTCCTTCTCTTTGAGTAAGTTGAACCGCCAGAGCTTCAACCTGGGGGAAGTAATCATAACTCAGAGATCATTATTGCTGTACTTGAAAGATTTCAGACAATATACATTAACTAAGAAACCAAATAGATAGTTTCAGTATTAGATGAACCACACAAAGGGTAAAAGATATAAGCATAATCAGGGATTAAAAGAGAAATCTCAAGCTATTTCTAAACCCAAATCCTTCTTCAATAGAAGGCTCCAATGGATATATCATATCACATTTATGTGTACATTAAAACCCGGACCTAATGCTTTACAAATAATTACAATGGGTGAAAATGTATGGAACAATGTTGAGACAAATGATAATAGCATCCTTGAACACAACTGAAGCAACAAATCAGCAATCACATCACACCCTTAAAGTTATAGCATTTTCTTCCGAATATTTCACACCATGAACATTATTCCTATGCACCAAGACTAATAGCAAAGTTTTATAAGTAAACTGTAACAGTTAGTAATGCATTTTAAATATGGACTATATTATTTGATACATTACCAGTGCAAGAAAGTTCCAAAGCAATATTAGAATCATGACAAGTGTCCCTTGTGGTATATTTAAAATGTAAATAAATGTGATGCTTGTCACCATCTTAACCCTGCTTGTGGAAAAAAAATCCACTGGTAATAATCCTTTTAAATATTAGTATATAACTTTCAAAACTATCAAGATAGGACTGGTACATCACTGATGGATCACAGTTCAATGATAGAACACTAACCATGGCAATAGCTTCCTTTACATCATCCTTGTTTCTTCCAGCCACGCGCCCTTTTAAAGATTCCAGGGCATCCCTAAGCTTCTTCAAAAGGACATGTTTCTCCAGTGAAGCTGCCTCTCTAAGTCTAGCCTGAATCCAGTAAATAACTATAGTTTGTTCACATGACAATCTGTACATATTAAAATTTAAAAATAGTTCCAATGTTTCTCAACTGTTAACAGAAACAACAGACAGAGAGAAGAATCACTTGCATCAACAGACTACACAGAGACCCAACCTAGTTCTTCAAGCCAGAGATACTCCAAGGTGCATAAACAAATTATAAGAACCCATAATCCAAAATTGATCATCCAACTGACCTTATTGTCACTCAAACAGAAGACTGAGCTAACCTTTTGTCATTACATCTAAGCACAAACCAACTTAAAAGTAGTTACCAACAACCTATCTCAAATTTCATGGATTCTTCATAAGGCAAAAACAAGTCAATCTAAAAAGGTAGAAAACTTAAACAAATGTCTTTAACAATATATGTAAGAAAACTGCAACAAATAAACTAAACTTGAAAGAATTTGACCTCTTCAGACAACTTAGCAGCAGCAGCTAACCCCTTCTCAAATTTATTAGCAAGGTCACGAACAGAGAGGCGATTCTGCTGGTCCAACAACAATGCAGTCTCCCGCGCTACAACCTCCTTCATCGACAAAACTTTAGTATCTCCTCTGGCATTCACAATCTGATTATTTGGCCCAATTTTGTAATTGGGAAAACGACTTGAAGCAAATATCACATCAGCTGATACAGCTGGAAGTGCTTCCTTTTGCACAGTATCACCAAAATTCCTACCTACCCTCGTCATTGTTCTGTAACTACACTCTGTTAGATCAACCAAAAAAAAGGGATTTTAAATTATAAATAAGAGAACTGAAAATTCATTATGAAAAATAAACTTTTTAACAGCTTAAACTAAAATGCAGATCACTATTAGCCAAACTAAATTCATTTAGTCAAGTAAAGTAACTATCTAATTACTTAGTACTAAACCTCTAACTCAACAAACCAATGTCACTCAGACAATTTGAAGTTTGTCAACCAAGCATAAATAAAATACATTAATATTTCCATTATGCTTCCTAATATAAACAAATTGATAGAAACAGTAGATCAATTAAAAAAAAAAAAAAATTCGCTGAACTCTAGCCAAAGCAAAACGACGAAAAAAGAACCAAAAAATAATAACAAGATCATTTATAGTTCTAATGTAACCCTAATTCAAGAAAAAGTTTAATAACAGAAGGAAATCGGAACTTACAGATCATGAAAACAGTGAAAATGAGAAGGAAAATTCAGCAGCGGAATTAGATTGTTGGATCAGCTAGCATGAAACGAAGTGAAGGTTTAGGATTGTGAAGAGAAATTTATATAAATAATTGACGAGGAAAAGAAAATTAAAGAGAATATGCAGTGAAGGGAGACAGAGGAAACTGAAGTCTTTTCTTAAGGTTGGTTCTGCTTTTTTGAAATGGTAAAGGCAAATACTTGAAGAAAACAGGAGCGAAAAGACAAACCCGCCCTCCCTTTTCTATGGATTATTTTATTTAATTTATAAATTTCAATATTTTTTAGTAAAATATTTAAATTAGGATAATTATACCGTTGAAATTTTTTGCTTTTATAAGTATTCTAATTTTAGATGTTAGTGCAAAATTTGTAGGACTGGTTAAATTTTAAGAATTAATGATTTATAAATTTTAATTTTAATTTATTATTTTAAATATTAAATTTTAAACCCTATGAACCTTAAATTAAATATATAGTTTCTGAACATTTGTAACTAAATTAAGGTTTTGATTAATTAATGTTGACGAATATTACAAAAGGTTATTAATGAAAATACTCTCTTAATACAGTATGGTTTGATTGTAAAGTTAAAGATTCATAATTTTTTTTATTAAATTGTGAGATATTATATTTTTATATCAAAATTTGAATTCATTTAAAATGAGACAACACGAGTATCCTCAATCATTAGTTAATTAATGGATCTTTCTGATTTTTTTTAATCTCATAAACCGAAAAAATCCTATAAATATTGTGATATTTTTTTTTCAAAGTACGATCCTTTTCATTTTTTTCGAACTACTGCATTTATTACATTATTTTAAAAGTCGAATTCAACTGAATTCGACTTTAAATATCAATTTCTAAAAAAAAAACTAGTTTAAAAGACTTTGAATTTAAATATTTGAGAAGATTTTTTTTTGGGAAAAACATTGTTTATCTGATTTGGTTAAATCTGACTTTTAAAATACTGTAACAAACATAATATATCAAGAATTAAAACGATAAGGATTATATTTAAAAAAATCTAAAATTATATTTGAATAAAAATTCTCTCATAAACTTATTTTTTTATGAAATATTTTAGATTTGTTAATGGGAGTGCACGATGGGAACACGAAGTGAATTCTACGCTTAAGCATAGAAATTTAAAATTCCCTTTTTCATGGACCCGCGTGAGTATGATAATTCACAACACTTGGAATGAGTATGTATGACCCATCATCACCGATTACTGGTTTTCTAGAATAAAAATGAAATTTGAAAATTTCTGCCAAATTACAGCTTTGAAGACAGGACCAATCAAAATCAGTTTTTTTCATGCCAAACTTCATCTACCATGACTGATCTGCAACACTTGTGTCTTAAATCACCATAACATGTTACATGTGCATGCCATGTGGATTGAGAGCCATGGACATGAATAAACAGAACCTAAAGGAGTTAGATGAAACAGAGAGCAATATGTCTTACCATTACACCGACACTATTACACCCGACAATATGTCTTACCATTACACCCGACACTTATTGGTCTTACCATCCTTCCATACCATTAAGGCCTTGAAAAAAGACGGTGGCCCCTTCTACTACCAAACCATCCATAGCCTCTTGCTTCCATGTTAATACCATGTGTTGATAGAGGTTGGATTAGTTTGATTCGGACTTAAAAATCAATCTACTAATTATTAAAAATAAAATAAAATTATGGTTCAAATAATTCGAATAAAATCTTTTAAAGTCAAAAAGTAGACACACTGCATATTTCATACTCTTAAAAAAACTTTTTTCAACTTCCAAAGTAAATTAAGGATCCTGGCAAATAAACTAAAATTTCAAACTGCTAGAGTAACGAATTATGCACCTAGTTCATTCTCCTGATTAGCTCGTTGATGTAGTTCTCACGGTTGCCAGCATCTCCTCCTTCAACATAGTGGTTTCTCTTCTTCTTCAGACCCCCCAATGGTGCCTTTAGCTGAAATGGCCAGAGAAAGTTGTTGGCCTCCTTAAAATGAGGCCCCACGGTCATAATCTCATGGATAAGATCTTCCACACAGATGATGCCGAATTTGCCCAAAGCCTGCGACCGGTACAAAAACAATGGTGCTTTGTAAATGTTTGGTGACAACATGAAACTAAACTCTGTAAGTGAAATGTTACCAACCTGCTCAACGATAGCATTGTCGGTCAAGGCAATTCTCTGCTTGTTTAACTTCCCAAAACCTCTTTTGTAAATCAATTCCCTCACGCTCTTGAGATTAGGGTACCTAGATGCAAATATCGGAGAGAAATAAATGCTGTGGAAAGTACAATAAAACTATTAAAACAGCAACAAGGGAACAGGAAAACCAAAAGATACCCGTAAGTCACATATGGTTCAACCAGGTGAAGCATGTTCATTGTTGCCTTGTTCACTTTGAGAAAAACACCATTGAAAATCTGCAATCCATTGAAGCAAACGCTATTTATTTACAAATTAGAATGAAATATTGATGGTTTCTAATAAACTAATAGAAGTATAACCAGTGTTAGAAAGACTCGTTTTTAACATTAAGAAGCAGCCTCAAGCAAAAACATACAAGTTCGACAGCAAGTTTTCCATCACTAAGAAGCAAGGTCTAGGACATTAATTTCGGTTTTAAGTTAAACTATCAAAATGAACAAGCAACCTAAAATTCCTACAACTTCAAACAATATGATAAAAAAACACTCCCAATTTAATTTGGACAATAAATCAAACAAATCATGGCATATAAAACCAGCAAAGTTATTTCAACCAGATACTATTATACACATTGTCCCTCAAAGCGAAATTCACTTCATGCAAAGCACACATACACCAAGGGAAAAGCAGAGAATAGATTTCCATAACCCGGAAATTTAGTTTCGAAAAAATAAGGTAATTTACCTGTCTCAAACGCAAGAGCTGCAAGATCTTTCTCGTCCTTGGGTGCATGGCATTGATACTGAAAACATATACATTCACAAAATGCTATTACAATTTAGAATTTAGAGTCTTAAATTGATGAAATGCACAATAATCACATACCCTCGGATTCGAACAATAAACAAAAGCTTAGCTTCGGGATCAACATAAAACCCTCCTTTCAACTTTGCTTCTCGCTTTAATTGAATCAACTCCTTTTCCTAAGGATTATACACCACACAATACAAGTTAGAGGCGTTTACGATTTAATTAAAAAAAAACAAAATACAGGAATTCTAAACAAAACAGAAAATTTTACCTGAGCCTCATACTCCTTCGCGTACTGCTTAGCTCTAGAGAAAATAAGCTTGCGGTTCTCGACTTTCTTCTTCTTTGCAGCTTGAAGCTCCTGCTTTTTGGCAAGCTCCCATTCTTCATTTCTCTTATTCTTCTTCAAGAGAGACTCGGGAATCGCAGTCTTTACTTCTTCACCCATCTATAATTAAAATTATATCAAACCAAAACTAATCAGAAAGCAAATTTCAGATATTTAACAATCCTAGAATAAGGCGAATTCCATAAAGATGCATTTTTCTTTTGAAACAAGCAATTGTAAAAATAAATGATCTGAATTCAAAAGAACAGATAAATAATCAGTGAAAAACAGATTTCTTACCTTAGTTGGATGCGGCTGATGGAAATGTTTGTAAGGTTTGCTGCAAAAATGAAGAAAAAAAAGAGGGTTGAAGGGATACTGGAAGTGTTAAATAGGGTTTTGTTAGGTTTTTGATGACTGAACGAACGGGTGGGATTGATTCTTTTTCACCATTTTATGAAGAACTCAGATCGGGTTTTGCCCAGATGGGCCCATACCCAAAAGAGGTGACGGATCCACATGCAAGACCATGAGTTTTAATGACGATAGTAAATGTGCTTAATCCAGCTAGAGAGCCCAGCAAAATAGAGATCCGGAATTCAGGATTTGAACCCGACGTGAATCGAACACGCAACCTTCTGATCCGGAGTCAGACGCGCTACCATTGCGCCGCGGATCCGATTGTCTTGAACTATAAATAAAAAACTAAATATTGATGAATTTATCTAATGGAAAAATAATAGTTAGAGTTGGCAAGCGAGTATTTCAGTTCGGATCATTTCGATTTTGATTACAATCGATTTAAATTCGGTTCGAAATTAGTTTAAATTTTTAATTTTAGTTCATGTCTACGTTGATTTTGGCTTGAGTATCAGGTTCAAGTTGATTGATTTTCGGTTCGGTTAAATTTTAGTTCAATTAATATTGATTTAGTTATTTCGAGTCAATTTATTTCGAATTAGGTCAATATTGAACTTAGCAAGAGATCAATCGATTTTAATCATATTTTTAGGCCGAGTTAAGTATATATAATATATATTTGATTTTTGTTGAATTATGGGACAATTCACATCTTATTTTTTTTTTTAAATATATGTATTTTTTATTTTTAGTTGCCTTTAGTTCGAATTCATTTGGTTTGGTTAAAAATTGATTCGAATTTTTTCCGATTCAACTCAAATTCAGATCATCACATTCAGGTCAATTTTGGGTCTCGGTTCGAATAACGAGTCTCGAGTTAAGTTTGTCAGTTTAATAATAGTTACCCAATTGCATGCTGAAGCGAAGTTCAGGTACTAAAATGTGTATTTACCCTTTTAGAAAAAGAAAAATCCGGAAAGAAACAATACTGCCGCAACTAAGGCGAAGGAGGACTTGTTATATTTCCCGTACGAGTCCTCGTTTGTTTTAGTGTCTTGTGTTGAAAGAAAAAAGGGAAAAAATGGCGGAATCATCATCGGCGCCGGCGGCAGCACCGAAATCGGATGCGGAGACTGAAGAATTGCTGGATCGAATGTTGACTAGGCTAGCTCTTTGCGATGACTCTAAACTCCAAGCCTTGCTTTCCAAACTTCTTCCTCTCGCAATTTCCTCTCTTTCTTCCTCATCTCAACTTGTACGCAACAAGGTTCGGTATCCTCCCTTCTTTTATCTTTTTGTTTCTCGTTTTTAAACTCTCGTTCAATTTTTTAATCAAGTTTTCCTTTTTTTGTAATTTGATACTTGAAATTGTATGAAATAACTGAGTATGCGTTTTTTTTAATAAAATTAAGTTTTATGCTGTTGTGAAATTTATTAGCATAAAGTATGACCGAGTAATCAATCTTGGTGATGAGTCCAACTGATAGATACGCGTCTTCGCCGATACATGTTTTGCTTTTCAATAGCATTCTTTTGATTCAATTAGACCTGGCATTTTTGACATTTTTGTAGCATAGATTCGCCGGGCATTTATTGTTTGATGCACATTCTTTGTCAATGTTTGTTTTATGTTACTTTAATCTTCCTTTGCCTGATATTTTAAGTTTCATATTCTGCTGCCTGTCAAACTTATGGTGTAAAAGGTGCATTATTATTATTTTGAACGACTATGTGACTTTTGCTTTGTCATTTTAGGTTCTTGAGATATTGAGTCATGTCAACAAGAGAGTGAAACATGAGCCTGAGATTGGTTTACCGTTGACAGAGTTGTGGACAATGTATACGGAAGCTGCTAATCCAATGGTTAAGAATTTCTGCATTGTTTATATCGAAATGGCATTTGAACGTGCTCCTTTAAAGGTGTGTTCCACATTGTCTCCTGTTCAAAATCTCATTTTGGTAATTAATATTATGTTTTTAGTTTGGTGCTAGAGCTTGAAAGTTATAGCATTTTCACCAAAATCTTTGCTTTCGTTACAGGAAAAAGAAAGCATGTCTGCTGTGATTGTGGTAAATGTTTCTAAATTTCCTCCACAACACCAGGAGATTCTCATGAGGATTGCTACTAAGGTACATGCAAATGACTAGGAGACTTGTATTCTTCTTGCATCTTTTGTTAACATTTGAATGTCTGGACTAACAAATTAGAACTTAAAACCCAATCTTTACATCATTGTGGAGCCTAATGTTCAATTTTGTCCAATAAAAAAGACAGACACAGCTGTTTCAAATGAACGAATTGTACAATAAGCTTAGTTGACTTTATTAAACCCAGTCATGTGGTTGAGAAAGTTAATCCACCCACATAACTCTTTCTGTTTAGCTGATCACTTGTTCCCTCAAAATCTCAATAGTTGTGGAATGCATGCTCATAAAAGCTTACACAACTTTATACCCATACATATTATCGTTGTTCTTTTCTATGTTTCAGGTGATTGGTGAATGTTATGCAAGCCGAGCTGACAATGAGATGGCTGCTAAGTATAAATTAGTGAACGATTCTCACGACAGGGATTTATTTCTTGAATTTTGCCTTCACACAATTTTGTACCAACCGCCAGCACAAGGGTTTGGAACTCTTTTTAACAGTGGGATACTATAATCAGATGCCTTTTGTATTCATTTCCAAGGTTTCTAAACTTCCAGTTTTTTCTTTGCAGAGGAGGAAGCCCACCAGGGCTCTCCATTGCTCAAGCAAACCGTGTTGCAGGGAAGATTCCATTGAACGGTGATATGCTTTTAACAAGAAAGGTGAGTTGAAAATTATCTTGTTTCATGACACTGATTACATTTTTCTATAGGTCACTTGACCAATAGTTACTTGAGAATATGATATAATTTGTGCAAGTTTCTTTGGTTATCTTAAAACAGTTGGGAATCTTGAATGTTGTTGAAGCTATGGAGCTGTCTCCCGAACTTGTTTATCCTTTATATTTGGCTGCTAGTGCAGATAGGTATGTAATTGGCCTGTTTACATTAAATTTATAAGTATACTGTCATGAGTAGTCCCTTCAGTATCCCCTTTATTTTTATTTTTTGCAATCTGGTTTCTGTATTTTGAAAAAATTGTTGAAGGTATACTATCCTTCTTTGATTCTAATATCCAAGTTTAACACCATCAAATAACATGTTCATTGTGGACTTGTGGCTGTCATCCAGCAATAAGATGACACCCTGGTTGACCAACTGCTGCTGCTGCCAGCTCCCTCCCCCCTTCCTCTCGTGTTTCTCCCCCTTATTTCTCCCCCTTATTCAATTAGTTTCTTCTTTTTTATGTTTTAAAATATTCTGAAATTATTATTTTAAATATATATTTGGAATTAATGCCACATGTGCATTTTGCTATGACATGGCAAGGTGGCTTGGTAAAAATATGATCTCGTGATTTGTCATTCGCCGTTGGCACATGGTTTCATAGTACAAGTACTGTAATGGACATTTTTAAAGTAAAGCGTAAAGGTTCCGCTTTGAACGACTATTCTTGACTTTATCCCAAATTAGATTTACTGTTTTTGCTTACTACAATGATTTATTTGTCGTTGGTTTGTTAAGTCAAGAGCCTGTTGTCAAGCGAGGAGAGGAGCTCATAAAAAGAAAGGCTTCTGGTGCTAATTTAGATGATTCGAGGTTGATTAACAGACTGTTTCTACTTTTTACTGGTATGAAGTGATTCTTTTTCTCTTTGAACAAACTAATTCTTTGCTAAAGTTGTTGGCTGAAATGTTCTGTTTTTGGAGATGCTTAGTTTTTATACAGTGTCTTGATATAACAAATATATCAAATTAATCTTTCTATTTTTTGCATGCTGGTGGAAGATTTTGGTAACACATCTTATTTGCTCTTTTTCAAGGTACTACAGGTGCAGAAAATACTGCTGTGGATTCAAGGGTCATTCCTGGAAATGCTACCTTGAAAGTGAAACTGATGGCTGTATTTTGTCGGTCCATCTCAGCAGCAAATAGTTTCCCTTCCACCTTGCAGTGCATTTTTGACTGCATATATGGTACATGCCATATTCTTTTTTCCTGCTGTGTGAGTAGCAAAAGTTAAAATGAAGTATAACATGCCATGACTGAAAATAATATTCCAGCTTTGTGAAAGGGACCAAGGAGGAAGTTACTTTGCATACTAGATCTATCTCAACTATTCATAAAATTTAGAAACAAAAACTTGTTTTTAATGGTAACGGGAAGTTTGGGTTTAATAGGAATAAGCTCTATTCTGAGAAGATTAAGCCCAAAGCCTTATCTAACATAGCCTCAAGCTGTCTGTCATATCTCAAGTAAAGAACTAAAAGGGGAAGGTAATAAAGGGCTGCAAAAGGAGATAGTTCTTCTTAGGCTCTAAACTTACTATTAATAGTGTCACATATCCGACTATTTGAATTTGAATAAGAAACAAAAGCATACCTTAATAATAAAAATGGATACTAGTCACCCGCTAGAAAGGTCCCATTCACCATTGACGTAATACAAAATTTTCATATTGCACTAGTTATGCTTTTCTTCTAAACGGTGAATGCTGAAAATTGTTATCACCAAGTTTGGAGATCATATGTGGAGCAACACTTTTCATAGGCAAAAGTGATGGTTTTTCTTTGGTAAAATTATATCCGATGGTGTTCTTTTATGTAACTGTTGACATCTAATTATTCTTATTGCAAATGAGTTCTCGATATTTACTTCATTGCTTCATGTTGAGCTGAAGGATTTACGTTCTGTTTGGTGGTTTTTTTTCATTTGCATGTTGATTTTTTTTCTAATCTCATAGGAAGCGCTACTACTTCAAGGCTGAAGCAATTGGGAATGGAATTTACTGTCTGGGTCTTCAAACATGTAAGCACCAATTTAGTTGATCTCTTTTTAATTTTCAATTATTGAGAACCTTTTTATTTGTTTACCCTTTGAGGTAAATGAAAAGGTATGCTGTTACCGGGTTATTTTTGTAGTCAATATTATTTTTCGTATTAATTATCATATTATTATTAGTTAATCCATTTATTAGTATTTTATTAGGAGAAGCTAGTATTTTATCAGAAGTCAGCTTATTATTATTATGATCATATTTATTAGTATTTTAGAAGCCTTCCTTAAGTGGGATTGCTTGCTTACTAGCCCTCTTACTTTATTTTCATTTATATTGTTTCCTTTTGTCATTTTCTTTTCCATTTCTGCAGTCAAAACTTGATCAACTGAAACTTATGGGCCCTCTCATTCTGAATGGGATTGTGAAGTTGCTTGACAATTACTCAAGTTCAGAATCAGGTGATCTATTTGAATAGCTTCCTGAACTTCATTTTTACACAATTATTTCCATTATGATATTTTGAATCTTCTAAAATTACTTTAATATATTTCATTCACCCAGATTTGGTTGGAAGAGACACCAGAACCTTCTCTTTTCAAGCAATAGGCTTGCTTGCACAGCGCCTGCCACAACTTTTCAGGTCTTTTATCCGCCTATTCTCTTGACTTGTAGTTCCATTCTCATGCTCTGATTGATTAATCTGATTGCATTTCGCTCTCATTGCAGGGAAAAAATTGAAATGGCTACTCGTCTTTTTCACGCATTGAAAGTAGAGTCCCAATCTCTTCGTTTTATTATCCAAGAAGCGACAAATTCTCTTGCTGTTGCCTACATGGTATACAAACTTCACCTATATTCTCTAGTTATTCATTCAAACTCACTTGTTTTATGAGCATGGTTATAGAAAACTATACTTGTCTAATTGTTTCTTAATAGCTATTAAGCTAATCACACTGGGTGATAGAATATCTGTAGGTTAATCGTAAATATACCCCTGGGTGTATGTATAGCCTTTCCCTACAATTTTCAAAAGCTCACACTCTCTCCTGCTTTTGCTATATTGTATAAACATGTTTTTTCTCTGACTCCATGATTAAATTTTCCTTCTATTATGGGCGTGCAGAGAGAAAGTCCATGTGTGGTAGAAGATTTACTCATGTTTTAAATAGATTTTGGATATATTTCTATATTGTGAAACTTATTATCGTTTGCCATGTTCAGTACCATGCTTAATGACAATTAAGCAGCACTATTCTTATTCAAAAATCATAAGTAATCGGCCTTTCCCCCAGGGGCAGGTTTAATTTAATTGCTTAAGAGGTAAACTGGATTTCAAATCCTCTTGTCTATTTACTTTTTAGTAATGGTTCTCTTTCTACTCTAGTCTCTTCATGGATCTGTCTTTGATGACTGTGAGACTCTTGTTATCAATGTATATTGCTGCCTCTTTTTATAAGATATTATGAGCTATGATGCTAAATTGATAGTTTCTTTAATACAATTCAATTTTCTATCAAAACGAAATAATTTCTTGTACAAAATAATGATTTTGGACTGTTGAGTTAACATGCAAGGCTTCCAAGCTTGATATTTTTTAGATGTATAATCCTTCCAACCTTTAATATTGAGGCCTTTATACTGTTTCTATGTGCATCAGGGAGCTTCAGCTGCTGTCCTAACAGAATTGGAGACACTATTACTGAATAATTGTCAAGTGGTATCAGACTTCTACAACTCTACTTTCCTGTTTGTCGACTTGTCTCTATTATACTTGAAAATTTGATTTTTTTTTGTCACATTATGCTGGTTTAGCATTGATTTGCCAACTCGGGGCTCTTAAACTTTATTTTGACTACCAGGAACAAAGTGAAGCTCGATTTTGTGCTTTAAGGTGGGCAACATCTGTGTTTGATTCACAACATTGCCCCAGTCGATTTATTTGTATGCTTGGAGCGGCCGACTCTAGGTTGGATATAAGGTAACTGATTTTTTCTTTATGCTTATGGTGGAATAAAAAGTTCCCGTTGTCTTTTGCATCTGTATTCTGTATGCAAAGGTGGATGTGGACTCTTTGTACTTGTTCGTTGTTGCTTAGCGCCAGTAACGATGTTAATGTTAAAATGTGGATGGTGTATGAGTTTATTGTTTTACCTTCATGCTTATTTTTATAAAAAAAAAATAGCATCCTGCCTTGAGTACTTCCACCATCTATTTATCATGTAACAGCACATCTGTGTTAAAACTCCATTACAAACTTCAATTACTTTGTAATTCTAATAGTGCTTTCTACTTGCTCCTGCCAATTCTGTAATCCATAACGATTACCTTTGATGTTGCTTGGGATGTGTAATTGTTTAGTCTATTTTTTTATGATTGGTATGAGATACCATGCTAGTGGACAAAGAGATTATAATGGGGAAGCTAGGGAGTAGCAGGAATAGGTGAGAAATCTAGATATCAGAGATGATGTTAGGGGACAGATGGAAATGACTTTGTTCCATCATCAAATAAATGCTAATGAGCATTAGGTGGTGAGGAAATGATTAAAAGTATCAAGAAAACTAAAATTATTGATACAGATAACAAATGCATGTGAGGAAACAAATAAAAGAAAGAAAACAACGCTTTCAGGTGGAAATCTAAAAAGATTATTCAGTTCAGGAATTTTGGTACTAATGATGAGAAAAGATATCTATTTCAAGAGTTAGAGATGTGGCATTCTACTAGATAACAAAAAATATGGTTGGAAATATGAGAAACTTGATTGGTGCATGGTGTCGTTAGATAATAATCAGCATCCGTGGAACTCAGTTGCTGGACCTATTGGTTATGAAGAAATAGGAGCTTTATGAACTGATGTAGGTACTGTTCCTATCAGGCTGCACCCTTTAGAAAATTGAAAATTTTTGTTTTATAATAATCAGAATCTTATGTATATATTTGTTACCCAAGATTAAAAGTTCTGCATTGACTTGCATGCATTTTGACGGTTCAGTGTATTTTGGCAATGCTTCAAGTGTTTTGGATACTGGAATGGCCACTTATATCATGTGTTTTTGTAGCCAATGAATTATTTAAACAATATTGCTATTAATCATGTTCTCAATGCATTATTTTGATAAAATTGTTCCTCAGCCAGTCAGCCTTAATTGAAAGCACATATAGATACTTCAGTTGCTCCTAATACATGCAAAAGATAAATGTCCCTGTTAGACATTTTTGATGTGCTGCAGTATTATGCTCAGTTCTTAATCTTTCTCATTATTTTGTGCTTAGCTTGTCCTCTTTTACTCCTAATTACATTTTCATTCTTAAAGTGATTGAATTAACATGGGTACTCATAAACCCTTCCCTGTTCCCCCCTTTTTCTTTTAAATAGGGAAATTGCACTTGAAGGATTATTTCTTGGTAAAGATGTAGGGAGAACAATCGGTCAAAATTTGGATCGTAGATATCCCAAGCTTGGAGAGATGCTAGACTACATTCTTAAGCAGCAGCCAAAGTTGTTAGATTCATATGAAATGAGGGAACAAAAGCTTCTTTTTCCATCACAAGTGTATGTGGCAATGATTAAATTTTTGTTGAAGTGCTTTGAGGTCGAGTTAGTGCAAAACAGCTCCTTAGGAAGATCATCTGAATTTCTGTCTTCAGTCGAAAGAATGTGCTTGCTACTAGAGCATTCTATGGCATTTGAAGGCTCTGTCGAGTTGCATTCTACAAGTTCCAAGGCATTGGTCTCAATTGGATCTTATCTTCCAGAGGTTAGTGCTGCATCTTTCTGGGCTTGGTTGCTGCCGGTCTTGTTTTGTTTCTGTCTTGCTTATAGATTTTATATTCTTTGCTGACATTCTCTTTTCTAATTAATGCTATTGTTTTTAAGATGGTATCTTCATACTTTGCCTCAAGACTATCATGGTTAAAGCACTTGTTAAATCATGTGGACATGGATACCCGTGAATCAGTAGCACGTCTGCTTGGAATTGCTTCCTCTTCTCTTCCACTCAGTGCATCATCTGACCTTATATGTGAACTGGTCTCCTCATTCAGTGGAGCAAACAAAAGGTCTGTGGCTATATTGTGTGAGATAAGTTAGATATTTGGAATAGTTACTTGTATTTGTATGTTATCTTTTTATTTTACACCTTAATTAAATGTCCTTCAGGTTTGAAGTGCAACATGGAGCATTATGTGCTACAGGATATGTCACTGCCGATAGTGTGTCTAGATCACCTTCAGTAAGTTTTATAATAAAATAGTTAACTTATGCCTTTTGGACTATTTTTTAAAACATGACATCAGACTTATAATGTTGATGCAAGTTCATCACCACTTCAGTGGTCCCATGAGCTATATCATAGTTGCAAAATGCCGACCTGGAAAATTATATGCATGTTTTTTGAGGTGGTTGTGACATGCATTCCTTGTAGTTCTGCTTTTAGTGCAGTTACTTTGAGGTTTATGAGCCAAATCTCTATTTGAAGTTTTTAGGCTTGAATCCCTGGTGATTTTGTTTATCCTGTTTCCTTGGTCAAAGTTTGTCTAAAGGTTAGTAAGCGAAAATGCAGTTTGTTAAATCAGTAGAGCTATGGAAAGGAAATTGAGCTTAACATGAGAATTAAATGCAGTTTATTACATAATTCTCTCTCCAAGGGAAACAAATATTTGTTTTCTTCTCTCTTTATTTTTTAATTTTTAACATGAGCTTAACATGAGAATTAAATGCAGTTTGTTAAATGCAGTTTTGTTCTCTCTCTATTTTTTAATTTTTTAACTGCTGCTTCTTTCAAGTATTTTGCTTTTCTTCCAAAATATGTGTTCAGTTTATTACATTATTTTTTTACCCAGATATTTTTTTGGTATTTATCCATAGTTGATATTCATCATTAAACAGATCCAAGAGGAACTACTGAAAAACACACTTAAATGCCTTGTTGACATTGTTAATTCTGAGAGTGCTACATTGGCCTCCATTTCTATGCAAGCACTGGGCCACATTGGGCTGTCTGGACCATTACCTTCACTTGTCCGTGATTCTTGTTCTGGTAAAGTTAAACTATACTGGCTATGTTTGTTCAAAAAGCTTTATATCCTTGCTAATACATGACTGAAATTGCAGTTAGCATTCTGGAACTTTTGAATGAAAAGTTAAGTAAGCTACTCTCTGGTGATGACACTAAGGCAGTCCAGAAAATTGTCATCTCCATCGGACATATGTGTGTGAAAGAATCTTCTGTTTCTACCATGAAAATTGCACTTGATTTGATTTTTAGTCTTTGCCGTTCAAAGGTTGGTATAGAATGCTAATAGTTTAGTTACAATGTCAGTTTCTTTAGCAGATTGCATGTATCATTAAAACAAACCTTTTGGAGAGTTTTATTTGGTATCAATTGTAAATGTAATTAGGAAAATTGCTCAATTTCATGAAAATTTTAAAACTATTACTTGTACAGGTTGAGGATATTTTATTCGCAGCTGGAGAAGCTCTATCATTTCTCTGGGGTGGTGTGCCAGTAACTGCTGATGTGATTCTCAAGACTAACTATACTTCACTTTCCATGACTTCAAATTTTCTTATGGGTGATATGAAGTCATCTTTGTCCAACTATAGTTCTGATGAGAAAAATGTAGGCAGTGAAGATTGCCGTATTGTGGTTAGAGATACTATCAGTAAAAAATTATTTGATGTTCTTTTGTATAGTAATAGAAAAGAAGAGCGTTGTGCTGGAACTGTCTGGCTTCTATCACTAACAATGTATTGCGGTCATCATCCCACCATCCAAAAAATTCTTCCAGAAATTCAGGTTAGCAATGACTTCAGAATTTGTAAATCTGCTTTGTTTTGTTTTATTTACTAGAAGGGGAAAAATAAAAGAATGATTTTTTGGTTTCTGATTGTAACATTCAGGAAAAATGTGTATGGTTTTAGAGATTCATTTTTATTATTACTTCATTATAACTTCATTTAATTTTTTTTCTTTCCATTTACCCTAGATTCTTGATGTGTGAGGAAACTTCTCATACCAGTTACAAAAGTTGCATTGATGATTCTGAAAACTACTATCAAGTTTTCTTATATTTACTTATTTGTACTAATAGGAACCCTTTCTGTGTATGAACCCTCTTACTTTTTCCTAGGGAGCTGGGTTCAATGTTATCTAAGTCAAGTTTTCTTTTAAGTACAAAGAAGGGAGTAGGATTGAGAGCTTTTACACTCGCTGAAACTGTCTACCAATTGAATGTAGCAATATAAAAGAAGGGAGTAGAATTGAGAGCTTTTGGAACAACATTATGGTCCTTTAAATGCCAACCTTTCTCTGCTCATAGGCTTGAGCAGTTTTCTCCATGCACACCACATCAAATATGATAATACTTCATATGTTTTTCTTTCCACCTTATTTTTCAAAAATAGGACAAAATGGTTACTATATCTGGTATTACTTGACCAATCCTAAAGAAAGATGCAGCTACCTATCTGCTGTCCAAAAACAAAAAAAGTTGGTCTGCAATGTCACCTTTTCTCACAGATACAATCCCAATGCAAAATACATGCTTCCTCTTGATGTTTTTCCTAGTAAATTTTATGTCACCTTTACTCTCACAGACATAGCCTTGAAAATGACTGAAATCTATCTTTCTGATGTCCACTTACCTCTTGAATTGATCATTAAATTGTTATCTCCTAGTAAAGGCATGATTAATGGTTAAGATTCTAGTTTAATGTCTTCATGCATGTTAAGTATCCAACCTAAAAACAAACATGGTATCAGAGCTCAGGTTCTGTTATGTTGCTTTTCTTACCTAATCCCATGCGAGGTTGTCCATTTGTAAATCATTGTCGAGCTACATGTGATAGGGATTATTAACTGGTGTCAATCTAACTCTTCCTGTGTTCTTATATTCAAGTTGGGCCCCTTAACCTATTACTAATTGATTTTTTGCTGGATGCTTAACATTTCTTGACTTTGAGCGTCACTTTGAAAAGTTTTCAACTGAATGCAGGAGGCCTTTTCACACCTACTCGGTGAACAACATGAACTTACACAGGAGCTTGCATCCCAAGGCATGAGTATTGTTTATGAACTCGGTGACTCGTCAATGAAGATTAACCTGGTTGATGCACTTGTCACCACTTTGACTGGTTCTGGAAAGAGGAAAAGAGCAATCAAGGTAAAGTTATGAAGTCAAATAAGGCTATAATGGTGCATGATTTTAGTGTCAGCACTACTGTCATATAAATGTTAGTGTTTTGCAGTTTAGGGAATGAATTATTGGATTGGTAATTAAATTATCCAACATTGAACAAGAGGTCATAACTCATAAGCTAAAACTAATTGCATCATAATTTGCTAATCTTCCTGATCTGCCTAACCTTAGATAAGATTATAAATCAATGTTTAGCAAACATAATATTCCTAAATTAGATAGAAACAGATTACAAAAGCTTTTGTTAACCCCTTAATTTTTTCCCTGGATCTTTATTTTTTTTTATTAATTCTCCGAGTTTATGCATGAGAATTCATTTTTCAGTTGGTTGAAGACTCGGAAGTATTTCAAGAGGGCACTATTGGTGAAAGCCTTAGTGGGGGGAAACTTAGCACTTACAAGGAGCTTTGTAATCTTGCAAATGAGATGGGACAACCAGATTTAATTTATAAATTTATGGATCTGGCTAATTATCAAGCCTCGCTAAATTCCAAGAGAGGGGCTGCTTTTGGATTTTCTAAGATAGCCAAGCAAGCAGGTGATGCTCTTCAACCGCACTTAAGATTATTGATTCCAAGGCTTGTTCGCTACCAATATGATCCTGATAAAAATGTGCAGGTAAGATTCCTTGAGACTTTAGAAAAGTTCTTCATTGCTTCAGTTTACCCTTTTGCAACTCTTATTAACTGCAGGTGTTTAGCTAACACAAATTCTGTAAATGATGTTTTCCAAATCTGTTGAATTCTTGGAATTAAACCAGCCTTTTCTGACAGCTAGATTTTCTGACATTCTTTGTTCAGTACTCAAGTAATTGTGGCATTTGCAGGATGCTATGGCTCATATATGGAAATCACTAGTGGCTGACCCTAAGAGGACCATTGATGAAAATCTAGATTATATTTTCGATGATCTTCTAATACAATGTGGATCCAGGCTTTGGCGTTCTCGTGAGGCATCTTGCCTTGCCCTTGCAGATATTATCCAAGGTCGAAAATTTGATCAGGTGATGAGCTTGGTGTCAGTTTATCTTTCCTTCACAAGTGATTTTTATCTTAACCAGTAGAATCCTTTGACCAAGTTTGCGCACTACATTGAGGATTGAAATGTTCCAAAATTGTTTGACCTTATAAATAGTTATTTTATTCTCCCGCTTGTAGTTACCTACCGTACAAAATTATTTCATGGAATCCTTGAGGCTCCACATCTATAGAAAGATGCATTATAGGTGCAAGTTAGCAATAATGTGGAAGAGTGATGCATGTATCTAGATTACTTGGTAATGTAGATCTAAATTATGAGTTGAAGTGGTAAGAAAACAATTTGAACATAATACGTTTTAGAAGAACCTAATAAGTTGCTTACAATCAACTAAGTTTGTATAATGCTCATGAGTTGTTTGATTATGACATTTTGAATGATTATGTCTGACTGAATCTTGGTAACAAACGGCATGCCATAATCATGGATTTTGTAATCTAGAATTCTCCGTAATATTTTCTTAGCGTGGATTATAGTTTTATTGCTTGGTTCTCAACAAATCCAAGCTGTGTTGTATTTCCTAAATTTGCACTTATTTCAATACCCCTCAAGTTCCATATTCCAAACACATCCACCACAATGTAAAAATCCCAAGTGAAAGATATATTTCTCATGCATTTTCAGGCTTCAGCACATTCCAACTTAGATGCAGTATAGAAAATTTCCAGTTAATTTTTATGGTATTCTGTTATGTTGTGATGTCTAACAATTTATGTAGTGTAAAATTCCATTGACATTCTTGTCCAGTAGGTTGGGAAGCATTTGAAGAAAATATGGGTGGCTGCATTTCGTGCCATGGATGACATCAAAGAAACTGTGCGGAATGCTGGTGACAAACTATGCCGTGCTGCAACCTCAATAACAATAAGGCTCTGTGATGTGTCCCTTACTGAAGCATCAGATGCCAGTCAATCGATGGATATTGTTCTTCCCTTTCTGCTTGCAGAAGGCATATTGAGTAAAGTTGACAGTATCAGGAAGGCATCAATTGGAGTTGTTATGAAGCTTGCAAAGGTTGGCAATATTTTGAAATTATCTCACCTTCATGAGTACAGTTCAGATCAAGTTAGAATTTTATTTATCATTTTATCTTCCAGTTTTTAGATTTTCTGTGGACTCAACTGGCTTCAGGAATTGGTACTTAATCTGCCTTAGTTTAAAAAGAAAAGAAAAGAAATCTTTTTACTTGTTATACCCAAATGTCCTTTGATAAAGTAGATAAGTATTGATGGTTATATTTACTGTTGCCCCATCATATTGATATACAAATGTTAATCACGCTCCTCAAACAATGTCTTCTTGAGAGACATATAACTACTATAACATGATAAAACAGATCATGTGTTTAGTGTAAATGATGTCCTCACTTATAACTTTAATTGACTTTACTGTGGTCGTCCTCTCCTTCCATTGACATTTGTATCCACTCTTAAATTAATGTGGATGATCACTACCTCTTTTGCACTATGTTTACTACTTGACCTTATTTAAGTTTAATGTCTTTGTTTTTTTTCTTAACTTAAATTTCCATTTACTGAGTTGGGGTTTATTTATTAGGGTGCAGGAATTTCAATTCGCCCACATTTATCTGATTTAGTTTGTTGCATGCTGGAAAGCTTATCAAGCCTGGAAGACCAAGGACTCAATTATGTTGAGGTTTGAAGGAAGTTATTTTTTCAGTATTTCAAACTATTCCTTGCATTCTTTTAATATTGATTTGTTTTCCCTTTTCTTTCTTCTAGTTGCATGCAGCAAATGTTGGAATTCAAACAGAGAAGCTAGAAAATCTGCGACTTTCAATTGCAAAAGGATCTCCAATGTGGGAGACTCTTGACCTGTGCATAAATGTTGTAGATAGCAAGTCATTAGAGATGCTGGTTCCACGTCTTGCTAACTTGGTTCGATCTGGAGTCGGCCTCAATACGAGGTTGGTACTAATTGCAGTTCTAAATTATTCATGAGGACTGAAATCTCAATACACTTTCAAGAAAACTTTTCCTTGCCCTTTTCTGCATATTTGACTTGGAAAAAGTCTCCTCTGGGTGACAGTTGAACTTGAGTGTGCATTATTCCTGTATCAGATAACTTTTTTAATTTTTTATTGTCCTTAAAATATGAGCCGTTAATTGGTTTTCTGTTTAGAAACATTTGTTTCCAAACCAGCCAGACTTATGATTCACTGCATAATTACTGGTGTTACCATACCTATTTTAGGCTTTCGAAGTAATAAATATAACCACTTGCTGAGAGATTTAAATAAAAGGTGATGTAATGAATAGTGCAATTCAGAAAATGATATCTTATGCAACTTACGTCCCTGAAGTACATACTAAATCTGTTTAGACTTGAGATTGTTATCCCCTTGGTCTTGTTTTCCCTGTCAATCCCTGTGTATTGTATCAGCCAGGAGGTTTCAATCCATCTAAAACACTTAGTCACTTACTTTTATTTTGATTAGCTTTATTCTGATGTGTGGCAGGATCTCCATTATGTAATAGCATTTAAACAAAGTCCTCCAAAAACAAAAATCTTTATTTACACCTGCTCGAATGAAAGAACTCTCCTTTTAGTCCCATGTAATATAATACTTGTATGGTAAAATGATTTTTTTGGTGATATAAATACATAATAATGAGAAATTCATCTCTAAACTAAAAGAATGACAAATTTATGTCGTCTGTATAGCATAAGTGATTGCTGAAAACTCTTGCTTGCTAAAGACTAGTTCAAAAATAATATTATGTTTATAATACTTATTCTTTATTCATGTATTCTTTACCTCACACAGGGTTGGTGTTGCCACTTTTATCAACTTATTAGTTCAGAGAGTTGGTGTGGATATCAGACCCTATAGCAACATGCTATTGAGGTCATTGTTTCCTGTTGTTAAGGAGGAGAAAAGTACTGCGGCAAAACGTGCATTTGCAGGTGCTTTGGCTATTGTTTTGAAGTATTCAACTCCATCTCAAGCCCAAAAGTTGATAGAAGACACTGCAGCTTTGCACACTGGTGACAGAAATTCTCAAATATCATGTGTATACTTGTTGAAAAGCTATTCATCCATTGCTTCAGATGTTTTAAGCGGATATAATACAGTGATAATTCCAGTGATCTTTATCTCAAGGTGTGGATACTTTTTCATATAAGCTGTTTTTGCATGTCTGGGACCCTTATTCTTCCAATATGATGTTTACTTACTCTAGGACCTCATACATGATATATTGCTTTTCTTAATGGCATTTTGGTGCTACATGTTACCGTTGACAAACACAATCCAAAACCTCAAACAACAGCCCCACACCCTAAAAAACAGCTGAAAGATTTGAGCACTTTAGGCAATATCTGAAGGTAAATTTAGAGTTGTAGGTAAAGAATAAGATAACCTTAAAGAGTAACTAAATAAGAACCTTATTTTTTTTTTTATTTCTCACTAAGTGATAGTAATGTTAGCTCGTCCAACTTTCTTTAATGTATTGCCCTCTCTGTCTTACATATGTATTGTGAAATGGAATTTCTAAGTGATAGTAATGTTAGCTCGTCCAACTTTCATTAATGTATTGCCCTCTCTGTCTTACATATGTATTGCATAATGGAAATTATGGAATTTCAAAATTTCCAATTTCTAGTTATTGAAGTTTTGCACCTAATAATCGTTATCAGTACTTCTTCCCATAGATTTGCAGTGGTATGTAATCTTTTCATGTAATTCTTTTCTTAAATTCATTTGCTAATTCTTCTGCAGATTTGAGGATGACAAACACATTTCCAGTCTTTTTGAGGAGCTCTGGGAAGAAAGCACAAGTGGCGAACGAATAACACTACAGTTGTATATGGGGGAAATCGTCTCACTTATTTGTGACGGCATTGCATCATCTTCATGGGCAAGTAAACGAAAAGTAAGTTATCTTTCTCTCTTCCTTCTAGTCCTGTTTTCTTTGAACTTTGCTTTTTTTGTATGCTAATCAAAGATGCTGGTTTGCATTTTGCACCTGCAGTCAGCTAAGGCAATCAGCAAGCTTAGTGAAGTTTTGGGCGATTCCTTGTCTTCTTATCTTGTTCTCCTGAAATCTCTTATGAAGGAAATTCCTGGTCGTTTATGGGAGGTAAGAATACTGAGATGTGTTATGACCTCTAATAGGAGGATTTGAAGTTGTAATATTAGTTCACATTGAATTTTTCAATATAACAGGGGAAAGAAGCATTATTAGATGCTATAAGTGCCCTTTCTGCATCCAACCATAAAGCAATTTCCACAGAAGATCCTGCTCTTCCTGGCACAATTTTGAGTCTGGTGTATTCTGCGTGCACAAAGAAAGTCAAGAAATACCGTGAAGCTGCTTTTTCCTGTCTTGAACAGGTAAACACAGATTGTTCTTTCTTGGATTGGTTTAGCCCATGACTGTCTTAGTTATGTATTATACAAATGATTTATTAGGTAAAACCAATATTTACATGTTTAGCCCTACACTTCGTTATTTACTTTCTTTGAATAGTAATTGAAAAGAAAGTTTAATAAAAACTCTACCTGCCATATTTTGTGACAAGCAGCGACTTGTTTGTAATAAATAATAACCCTTAAGCAAGTTGTATGAGGAAAATGTATAAAATGTAAATGGATTGGTTTGAGAGCAATTTGGAGTTGAAATATGCTTGTAATTTAAGTTTTATATGAACATCTTGTAATACTGAAATTATAATGTTTTTGCACCTTGAAAGACGCATAGGATCTCTGAGAGGAAAAACTCTCAGAGGAGATTTAATTAATCTTTCTCATTGGTGAGGAATACCTGTACCAAAACCCAAGTATTAAATCTCATCCAGAATGTTTCTGGTTACTCTAGTGACGATATCTTGATTAAGTTCTTTGAAAATATGCTCAGGTTATAAAATCCTTTGGCAATCCAGAGTTCTGTCATCTTGTATTTCCAATGCTATTTGATATGTGTAACTTGGCTTCTCCTAGTAAACCTGGACGAGCTCCTTTGGCAAGTGACACCAGTAAAGCAGGTTTCTTCAAAAGCTTACTTTTACTTTGTTTTCTTGTTTATTTGTAAGCAGTTCTTAAGAATTGTGGAAGCATGCAAGTTCAGTTTACAGCTCTTTTGCTTCTTAATCATTACAATTTTATATGGTTCTTGCTGCAGCAAATGTTACTCTATTTTCACTAATGAAAACCAGTTACTTTACATTCCAAAATTGTCCATTAATTTGATATCATCGAATGCTTCTCTTGTCTGTGGGATTCATTTTTCTTTGTATCCTGAATTTTCCTCAAGGGGTGTATTATTAATAATTTTGGCTTAAGAAAAAAAAAAGAATATGAGTTGTGCATTGCATGTAGAAAATACCATTGAGTCATATACAGATTTCGCTAAGCAATTTTTTTTTCATTTAACTTATGGTGAGTTCTAGGTTTTCTCTTCTTGGTATCCACTTGCGGGAACTAGTGGAACCTCTTTACCTTCAGATATTGCTGCTAGTGTTCAAGTCATAGGGGATTCTAAATAGTATTTTGTAGGTTCCTTTTGAAGTGCATACCAGGTGTGGCACTTCGGCTCAAGTGTTAAATATTATTATTACTTCAAAGTTGAATGCTTCTGGTGATAAACTGAGGGAAAATTTTGATCAGATTCGCCAGTTGGACTTGTTAAATCAGGAACCAGCAGGTTTTCTGGTCGAGCCTGGTTTATGAAACCTGCATCTTGAACTGATCTTGGTTCTCCTGGATAAAACTGGTTATGTATATATTTTTAATTATTTTCAAAATTTTGCTTGCTATGGATGACATTTGAAACCTTAACCTTTTATTTTATATTAAAGACTAATTAACACTATTAAGTCAAATGCATATTTCTACTAATTTATTTTTAATCGGTTCGATTCAATCTAATCTCTTAAACCATGTCTTGAAGTTTCTTTAACTCACGCTGAATGATAACTTCTGATTTGTCATTAGTAATTTTTAAGGTTTATGTTTATATTGTCAGGTTAAAAGTTGTTTTCCCTCGTGTATTTATACTTCTCCCGCTTCAATGAGTTGGACCAATTATTAAATGCAAAAGTAAACGAAGGCTTTCCATTTGTTTGCAGAATCCGATGATGCTGAAGACGTTTCTATTCCAGTTGACAAACTGATGAACTGCATCACATCTTGCGTCCAGGTGGCATCGGTAACTGACATTGTTGAAAACAGAAAGAAGTTGATGGATGTATTCTTGATTTCCCTTTCACCTGGTTTTCAGTGGACTGGTATCTTCTTCTTCCTTAATTTGTTCTCTTCTGTTAGTTCCCAAAAATCATTACTTTTACTGATTGAGCTATTATAAACAGTCAAAGTGTCGGCGTTTTCCTCTGTAAAAGAACTCTGCTCGAGGCTCCAGTCCAATTTGGATGATTCTCAAGAAACCTTTTTACACGCCGGCACAACTAGTTTTATACAGGAGGTACTGATAACGAAGAGCCTACTTCTTTCATTTTTTTAATCTAATTGAACCCTCTATTTTTGACTCTTTTTTCAGTTGTTCTCGTCCGTATCACCTAAACTAACCGAGTGTATAAGCACAATAAAAATTTCTCAGGTACACGATCTCTCCCTTCTCGTTTTGCATCTTCGTGACTACCTCATATTTATTCTTCTAAAAAGCTCATCGTATGAACAAATCCGGTTTCTCATCTTTTGTTAAGTTTATGCATTTTAAATTAGTCCTTGCTAATATCTTCTTCGACGTCATTCTTGTTTCACACATCGGACGAATTATCTGTCTGGCGATTTTTCTTTTCTGATAGAATTAAATCTCAGGAATTTTTATTATCAGTTCTACTTTATACATTTTCCATCTGAAAGTTTTGCACTATCAATTGTCTTAGCAAACACCTAGTAAAAGGAAAGTGTCTTTAGAAGCCATATTTTTTTAGTATGATATATCTCATTTTTGCTTGATTTTTTTATACTCGTCTCATTCGGATTCACCATTCTTCTTAAAGTACTCATGTTCGGCACATATTCGGACATGTATGATGGTGAGTCCAGGTTAATGCAAATATGTTTCCCATTTATAACTTGTATTTGAATCCCAGGTTCACATTGCTGCTTCAGAGTGCCTCCTTGAAATTACCCAGTTGTGTATGTACATTTCAGCAACGAATTGGTCAGATGTTGGCTTAAAAGGTGAAATTGTGCAGCTAATTGAGATGGAAAAGAACGAGCAGGCACGATCGACGTTGAAAAAATGCATCGAGAACCTTGAAAGTTTCGAACAATCAAATGCTACAACAAAATAAACAAGACACATGGAAATGGAAGTTGGAACTGTGTAAGAATGTGTTTGGATTGAATGTTAATTTTTAGTACATGGTTCATGCCCAAATGTGGCATTGATTCTGTGTTGTAGAACAACAAAGAAACTGCTCAAGCAAAATGGCAATGGACATCATGCCAAACTTATTAGAGTAAGCATTGTATTAAAAAAAGGAAAAGGATAAAATTTTAATACATAGACTGAAAAATTAATATATTTATATTATAAAACCCAAATCTTAGATTTTTAACCTTAATTTATATATTTATAGGTTTTTTTATAACGATGATAAAGAAACATTTTATTATAATTCTCCTAAAAAACTTTATTTTCATATTTATTTATTTTATTTCTTTTACCGATCGAGCTTAAAAATTCAATTTTTTTTACAAACATATAGATTTTTTATAAGGATTCAATACATATAATTTTACTATATTTTAATTTTTTTATTTAAAATTTTGAATGTCTACAAAACATGTTTTTCATGTAAATTATTTTTTAAAGATAATATTAAGTTTTATATTGTAATTTTTTTAAATCATATATTTTTTTAAATTATTAGACGTTTATGTAAAATTTATCTCTTATGAAAAAATTTAAGTCAATTTGAATGATTCGTTTTAAAAATATATAAAATTAATTTTTTTTTATATTTTATAGTTTAATCCTATTTTTATTTAAATATTAAAGAATTTTCTAAAATATGTATTGAGCTACCATGTAGAAAAAAAGTGTTCTATCCAAGAATTAATATTTTACTAAAAATGAATGTTGAAATTTATGTAAAAAGAGGCCGTAGGTTTTCCACCAAACGTGGGCCAACTAGCAGAAAAGCCCATTATACCCAGGCACAAGTGTTCTGTTCTCCCTACTGAACATTGAATTACTGTTATAGCCTTTAGCCGGCTCTCTTTCTCTTCTCCTGCAAAGGCAAAAGCAAAAGCGGACTCTGAAACCCTAAACAAGTAGTAACTTTTCCCCTTTGAAATCCACAATTTCAATTCCAACACCATAATTTCATTCTTCAAGTTATACTTTTTGAATCTCTTCAAGTCGGATAGCGGGGAAAATGTCGAAGAAGAAGCATGATTCGGACAATCAGATGGACGCCGCTAATGACCACCGATTCACCATTAAGAACATTATGAAAGATATTCAGTTTCTTGGTACTAAAATCTCTCATTTCCCCCTTCTAATTTATGTTTTGCAATCCAATCAATCTAAATCAATGCCAGTTAAGATTTAGGGTGTTGCCTTTAGTTAATTTTAATTCATGTTAGCGCCCTTTTTTATTACAACTATAGGTGATTTTAGTATAAACTTTGGCTGTTTCTGTTAGTAGCTTTGTAGTTTCTATGGCTTATTTGAATTGGGTTAGATTTTGCTTTCAATGATCTGCCTTAAATGACAAGCCTTTGGTCGAAAGCTTTCCGGTGCTTTCTAACGTGTTGGTTCCGGAGAGAACAATGAGAAATTCCGTTTTTGCTTCTTTTAATTTGTTGCAGAAAAGGTGAATTATGGTGGGTTGGGGCTGGGGCTTGAAGCTTTCTTGTGTTCGATAATAGTGCTGTAAACAAATTTTTGGTCTGTTGTGGCTCAAATTTTTGTGAATACTTGTTGTTCTCGCCTCTCGGAATATTCTTTTCAAAATGGTTGAATGCTTCTTGGGAATCATATCATCTTGAAACATACATGTCCCAAGTTACTTTGATATCAAATATGCTTAGCTCTATGCTATGTTATCTGGATATGGGTTGAGTTTGTAGTACATACATGCTCAATCTTTTTTTCAAGTTACTTTTCACTTACTACACGGAATCATGTATTTACCTTCATACTTGTATCCGAGTGTGTCGGACGTGGATAGAAAATGACGAGTGCAGATCATGTATGCTCCATATGTGATGATTGTAGCTGTATTTTGGACTTCTCACCCCTCCCAGTTACGGATTATCGTTTCTATGTAGTTAGTTATATGGTGGTTTTTTACATTTTAGGGTCCTCCCACATGACATGGAAGGAGAGGAAAGAAATGGAGAATAGGAAGGTGGTTTCTTTGGGTGGAAAGGTAAGAACTTGTCTTTGGAAAGATAAAACCGTGAAGACTGCAGAGTGATTGTGATTTTAAATTATATTTTAACATTAGCTTTTGGTTTCCTGAATGCAGCCCCCTAAGCAACAGAGATTACCTCTGAGTGTAGCTAAGGCGGTCATGAAGAATCAAAAGAAACGAGATGAGAAAATGCTGCAAGAGGTGATCTACTTTCATTGCGTTTTTACCATAATCTACGATGTTATCCGAGCTCGGAGTGTACTTAAACTTTTAAATGTTTTCCTCGCATATTTGGAAGACTGTTTTTATACCAATGTATGAATGTGTAGGGTACAAGTTCGGGAATGATTAGTTTAGAAAGAAAATAGAATCGGGGTAATATAGTTCATAATTCTTTTAGCTGATACAGAACCTTTTGTGGATCATTAACCTTTTCGTTTTTGGATTTAGAATATGATTCTTAGCCGATTTGGAGGGAAGCTTAGTGGTGGTGCTAAAGGCTCAGTAGATAAGCGGAGGCCAGAGGACAGGGTTCTGAAGTCAAGTGAAGGTCATTTTAAAAATGGTGTACTCGATGTGAAGCATTTGTTTCAGAAGTCTCCTGCTAAAGACAATAACTTTGACAGCCACCCCATTGGCAATGGAAAAAAGAAAAAGGGGAGTGGTAAAAAGAATGGAGGGAAGAAGAAAGGTGGTCGCGGAGGCAGGAAGCGGCACTGAACGAAACATCAAATCTAAGGTACACCGGGTAGATCTAGGGAGCAATGGGCTTAAAAAGCAGTTACAAAATGGTTGTATCGTTTTTCTTACAAAAGTTATAAGAATTTTGATATCAATTTTTTGATATATATCAAACTTCTTAAAAAAATTATAAGAATTTTGATATATACCGAAAATTGATATCGAATTTCTTAAATGATACAGTCGTTTTTTTAACATTTTTAAGCTATTGTTTTTAAGAAAAACCCAGGTAGCAATTCCGATTTTTGTTCTTACAACTGATAGATATCCCTTAGTACAAATTGACCTTGTTGGTGTATGATCTTCATATGTTATTGTATACTAAAGCTCTTTTAGGATTCATATGTTATTTTACTGATTTAACAATAGAAATTAATATTTTAACGAAAGCCATTAGTACCATTTGTTGAGTTTTTCTAAATAATGACAGATTGAAAAAAAAATTTAAAAAAAAACACGGTTGTATGGAATTTTTTAGAAAAAAATTAAGAATTTTGGAATATATATATTTAGATAGATATTAAAAAATTTATATATTTTTTAAAAAAATAGTATGTATAGAAATTTTTAGATTTTTTAAAGAAATTTTCTATATATCAAAAATTTATATTAAAATTTTATATTAAAATTCTTATAAATTTTATAAGAAATTTGTATAATCATTTCTTAATCTTACCGTATTCTAAAACTTTAGACCATTTATTAACAAAACTTCTTTTGAAGTAAATATTTTAATATTTTTTAGATCCCTACAGTTAGTTTTTAACAATCAAGTACCAAAACAAATGCATTACATTGAGTATCATTTTATCAAAAAATAATAATTCAGATACTAAAACAGTAATGCAGATATAATTGGGTTCTAAATGTGTAATTTTCCATATAATATAACTTATCATGCATTTCTCCGACTAGACTATTATCCGGTCAAAACTGTTCATCATTTGGTGTTTGGTCCTTTTGGATAGCATATTATGTTATATAAAAGACTGGGTTACTAAAAAAATAAGGGAAAAAGCTCAGGACTTCAATTATGTTCATATCAAAATGCCACTGTAAGAAGAGATTATTGATGGAAGATTTCAAACAACATTTCATCTTCCAATCTAAAATGCCTTCAAACAAATAAAAGGTCTTAAGCATGCTGGAAAATACCAGTCTCAAAAGGCAAAAGGCAAACATATTCGAATTAGAGAATCCAATTCTCCGGTCCCAAGCTGTGAATCAGTCATGAAGGGTTCCCAAGACATCATCATCTCTGTATAGGTGATACCTAAAAACAATTGGTTGAGAAGAAAATGAAGTTAGAAACGAACGAAGAAACAATGACAACGATGCGCAACTCTTTCCAAATAAGTCGTATGCATGTTCAGAAATGTGTGTAAATAAGGGCAAATTATTTCAGGAAAATGAAGAATACATATAACATGGTTCATAAGATGTTATTGTGTTTGCAGAAACCTAACAGACATGCGGCGCTTCAGTCGACTAAGGGCAAATTACAATACAAAACATGGATAAATGTAATTACTTCCCTTATATGTTAACAGCAAGCAAAGACTGTTGTTAGCTCCCACTCACCTACTGCAATCTAGATTTCCAACTTATGATGGAGGAATCGAATTTTCGACTGCAGACCATACTAATTGTCAAAACAATGGGTGGTAAAATAAGGTAAAAAACACGCATGATACCAAAACATGCCGAGGGACATGACTGCCAAATGATCTTGATAACCTGTTTCAAGAGTTTTCCCATTGGTGGTAGGAGTTGGAAAATTATAGGGAAGATCCAACATCACCATCCTACAGGCACTTTAACCTTAAACGAGATAATACAAATCTTAATATTTACATATGGTTTTTTTACATAGTCCGTATTAAAAAAATTATACAACCATTCCTTAATATTTAAAATTTAAAACCCTAACCTAACATCCTAAACTCTAACTCTAAACTGAACCCTTAACCCCTAAACTCTAAACTGAACCCTTAACCCCTAAATTTGACATGCATGTGTGAACCTGTGTATCAAGTTTTTCTCTTTTACATATACCTTTATACATTTCCACAGATACAAAAATGAAGTAAAGCTATTAGAGAAATCACTACCATCTCTATGTATTTTAGCCGAAAGCTAACTTCCATTTCGAACCAAATGTAGCTTAATTGCTTAAGTTGTTCAACAGAAAAAGAAAAGAAATCATTTGATATAAACACCATACAAATTACAATATATGTAGATTCAAACAACATTAATTACCAGGAATGGGGTGAAGTGTGAACCCATTTCATGTCAATGAGTGTAAAACATTTCAGGCTTTAAACAATTCTTGTATATTCAGAAACAACAACAGAACATAAAAATAGTTAACAAAGATTAAGAATTTATAAGTAAAATATGGGTATGAAAGAAAAAGACTGACTCTTTTTCACCAAGCTTGACTTCAGTGCCTCCATATTCAGGCAAAAGGACCGTATCTCCTTCTTTTAGACTAACTGGGATATGCTTCCCATCTCTGTCTCGTGCTCCTGGCCCAACTGCTACCACTTTTCCAGAGTTCAACTAAAACAATACAAAAAATCCAAACTTTAGAACAAAATAACAAAAACCCAAAGCCAGTGAATTGAAAGATTGAATTAAAAACCTTGGAAGTCTTCTCGGGAAGCAAGATCCCAGAGTTGGTTTTGGAAGGAGGGATTATTTTCTCGACCAAAATGCGGTTAAATGAAGGAATCAGACGCTTTGCCATGATGTTTGTTCTGGGGAAAATGGGAATTAGATAAGCTTTGCCTTCTGCGATGGAATTGGAAGATGGGGGATGAAGTTGAATGAAAAATATTTGGAGAGAATTAGGGTTTAAGATGGAATCAGGGTTTCTGTTGAATTACGAAAATAGCCTCCCTACCTTAACCTGTAGAAGTCTCTAGACGTAAACTGAATCGAGACACGCAGCTAAACTACCCGGTAAAAAACAATATAAAAATGAAAAGAAAATTTGATTTTTTAAATAAAAATAAAATAGTTAAATAAAATAGTTTTATTTTATACATGAAAAAATTATTATTTTATACATAAAAAAAAACATTTTTAAAAGTATATGTAAATTTACTTAAAAAATCTAAAATCTATATCTTAAACCTTAAAATACTAAAATTTAAAAATTAAATTTTAAATTTTAACCATAAATTCTAAATTATAACCTCTGAATTTCTTAAACTAACCTTTAAATTTTAAATCAAACTCAATTATAAAAAAGTGTTTTTTTCTACTATCGATGTTTTTTTATTAAATAATGGGTTATTATTATCGACAAGTATTAGGTGCAATGATAAATTACGTTATTTTCTTAAAGAGAGAATTTGAGTTCGAACCTTAAAAAAATTTGTTAAAAGAGGGTCGTAAATTCTAATGTTAGTCATTAAGTTATTCCGTCAATATATCAAATAACAATGGTTATATATATCACTTGCGGAGAAAAATCTACCAAAATAATCAATCGAACAATAATTCGTAGGAAAAACATCTCATGCATTGGTGATAATAATTAGAGTCAGGGTTTAGTTTTTTTAGTAATATGATTAGAGATTTATAATTTAATTTATAAACTCTAAATTTTAATCTCACACTTTACTTTCAAAATTATTACACTTAAAAACCTAAGAATTAAAATCTAATTATAATCGTAAACTTTAAAATTAAGACGTTTATAAAAAAAATCCAATTATCTATATATGAAATTATCCTAATTCATATATGCTATAAGACCTCTTTCAAGTATTTAAGATGTTGGAGTCCAACCCAAGACAACAATCTGGTTTAGTTAGGGCTTTGTCTTAAAGGCATGGGGAGAGGTTGATTTCAATGAGGCCCATTGCTTTGAAATCTTGAGAAGAAAGAAAACATGAAAATGATTTATTTCAATCAAATGTAAAATTGAACAGCAGAAGTATTCAAGTGGAAAAAGGAAGGGAAGAGAAGAAGAAGCAAGATGAGCAGCATAGGAACCGGTTACGATCTCTCCGTCACCACTTTCTCTCCCGACGGTCGCGTTTTCCAGATCGAATACGCCGCCAAAGCCGTCGATAACAGCGGGTACGCCCTTCTTCTTTCTTTATTTGTAATTTTAGGGTGTCGAAAATCTAAAACTAGTTTGCTTGTTGCAGAACCGTGATTGGAATAAAATGCAAAGATGGGATCGTTATGGTACTGCTTTTCTTTTCCCTTTCCCTTAATTGCTTATTTTGAACCAGAAAGGAAGGGGGAAACAGGAGCTAATATATGCGTGTGGACTAAACTAGGTACTGTTTATTTTAGGGAGTTGAAAAGCTAATAGCATCGAAAATGATGTTACCTGGTTCTAATCGAAGAATCCACTCCGTTCATCGCCATTCCGGCATGGTATTCAATATTCCTCTCCTTTTTCGTCAGCTTTAACTTTGTTTCGATGGGATATTTACCCCATTTTCATTGCTAATGTTTTGGGTTCTGACTTTCTCTTTTACTGGTATTATATAATATAATTCAGGCAGTGGCTGGATTAGCAGCTGACGGTAGGCAAATTGTGGCCCGTGCTAAATCTGAAGCTACTAATTACCAAAGGTTTTTCCTTTATTTTTAATTCCCATAGTCCAGCTTTGGCTGTAGCTGTTATGTTTTTATCTAATTATGGGTTTCGTTTGTTGGTGGTGGTTGTGAAGCGTATATGGTGAGCCCATTCCTGTCAAAGAACTTGCTGAACGTGTTGCAAGTTATGTGCATTTATGCACCCTTTACTGGTGGCTCAGGCCCTTTGGCTGTGGGATAATTCTCGGTGGTTATGATAGAGATGGTCCCCAATTATATATGGTTGAACCGTCCGGCATCTCTTATGTCAGTTCATTTCTCTCAATTAGAGCTTCATGTTTTTCTTTGTTTGTTGATCTAAGTACTTTGGTATTATTTCTATTTGCTGTTGGTTAATGATTTATGCCTCCTTGTTGTTTCATTTCTTGTAAATGATATAGCGATACTTTGGTGCTGCAACTGGGAAGGGAAAACAAGCTGCCAAAACGTAAGTTATAGAACTATTTTTTTTATCCTGTGAAACTTCTGCTTTTTATGATCATTTTTTTTCTGTTAGATGCTTTACACCCAATTGAAAAGCCTTTGGTGGACTTTATTTATTTTCTTTGAAACCTTATCTCCAAAATATTCTGGCTTTGGCATCCTCTCATGATACTAAGTTTTGCTAATTGATCTATATGAGTTTCCTTGTTTCCAAACATGCCCTTCCTGTGTTGTTTCGTTGTTTGCCGAAATGCCGAGTTGTTATATTTCCACAAGTAGTCAAAATCAAGTCAACACTCCCTTGGCACTAAACTGGTTTGGTTGGCTAGTTAAACCATTCCCCTATCCTGTAAAATTAATGGTTATGTCCTTTGAAATATCTAAAGAGATGTAACCTTGGTTATTTATGGGTTTATCTTTTCCTTTTGTATATTCACCTCATTAATGATTCCTTTCATTGTGTATGTGGACAGAGAAATTGAGAAGTTGAAGCTGTCAGAAATGACGTGCAGGGAAGGGGTTATTGAAGTAGCCAAAATGTGAGTTTGTCATATCTTAATTCCTTTCACTCCTTTTAAGATAATTGCATATATCTTCTTTTCTGAATGTTGATGATTCCTTTTTCTTTTCTTGCATTTAGTGGAAAATCTAGGAAACTTGTTCATATTCTTTTTCCATTATTTTACTCATTTATTTCTGTAATGTCCGATTTAGCACAATGACAAGTCTGATGCTTGATATTTATCAGAATATAGGTTGAATAGTCAGCTAGGAAATAACTGACTACCATGACTTAAGAAACAAACTACACGTGGTCAAGCATATTGTCAGATCGTATCTATGTTCATATACAATGCATATGAATGATATCATTTCCCTTTCTCTGAGAACGCATGTATAAGATTTCACCATTTATCATTGAGCAGAATTTACAAGGTACATGATGAAGCCAAGGACAAGGCCTTTGAACTGGAGATGAGTTGGGTCTGTGATGAGTCAAAGCAACAACATCAGAAGGTAATTCCTTGCACCCATTATGGATACACATCGCTTTACTTTCTTCCTTTTTGCTAGCTTCAACATCTAACAGAAATTACATGCGTCTAGTTTCTTAAATTCAATGGGTGTCTTAAATTTCAAAAAAGTTGGGGGAAATGTAATCCTTGTGTAAAAGACACCCTATTTCACTCATGGATTGTTCTCATAACTGATAAGAGATACCTTATATGTCATAGGGTTCTCATTCTTGAAATTCTTCACTCCCCTGAAAATACAAAACAAACAAAAATTTTGGGTTATTTACTCCTTGGAGCATATACTTTCATGCATTGTCGTCTTCCCATTTGATAACATCTTACATGAGTGTTTGTAAACCTGTCCACATGTCCAAAACCGTGCTTTTCTTTATTGGTCTAGCTTCATCTTTTCTCTCAGGCTTTCGATTCTAGTGATATTTTGCTCCTTGCTACTTTATGTTCTCTCTTTCCATGATCTTATTCGCTTCTATATCTCGTGCATAATTTTTTATTGTCTTCATGTGATGGATTCTGAAATTTCTATGCAAGTTGATCTATTGGATTTATCATCCATAAATAGGTGATTAGAATCCATATTTGGAACATCAAGGATAAAAGAACTTCATCTTTCGTCTGAAGAATTTAGTTGTCATTCAGAAATAATTTGTCGCAAGTCCTTGATTGGTTTTCTTTTTTACGTGCTTTCACAAAATTTCAGGTTCCAGATGACCTTTTAGAGGAAGCCAAGGCTGCAGGTAGGACTGCATTGGAAGAAATGGATGCTGATTAATGATTCTTGGGGACAGAATTGTCCTGTTCTCAAATGTATTTCGATCTTTGCCAAGTTCCGATCTGGTTTTAGAGATGGAGTGATAAACAATGTGTTTCTAAGATGAGATGATATAAGATCAGGAGGGATTAGATCATGGATTCAAAAGACCTTCAACTTTCTGTTGCCCTTAAATTCTAATTTATCAAGGAGAGATTTTGCCGGTGTGTATACCTTCATACTATATATTTGCTGTTAGATGTGTCTTTTTCCCACTAAATCGATTCGAATGGTGTGTACCAAAATTTAGGGATGAACATTCGATCGGTTACGAAGTTGGACAAGCACCTTTAATTCAGCCATTGACACTTCTGTGAATGGATTTTTTGAAAATACTACAAATAAAATCCTCATAGCAAAACGTTTTAGTGCTAACATTGTGCACTAAATATATCAAATAATATTTTTTAATCAGTTAATAGTAATTACAGTAATATTTATTTAAAGTATATTCTTAACCATTAGACTAATCGTTGGTATTATTTGTGCTCGAACTGTGATCTCTAAAAATAATAATTATTTTTTTAATTGACTCGAATATGTCAAATATAATAAATTTATCTTAACTAACTTATGAACTATAATTTAATCCTTAAAAATGATTAACATTCATTTATCTTTTTGATGACAGAGTGACAAGTTTATTATACAACTGATTAACATAGTGACTATTTTATAATTATTTAAATTTCAGTAATCCGTTCATAATTTTACCAATAATTGAGTGACATATAAATTAATTTATCCTTATTTTATTTGTTAGGTAAAATATGAAAATTTTCAACCGTGAGAATAATCGAAAGCCGGAAAGGAGACTGGCTAGTAGCCAGCAGAATCGAAGAAAAAACGCGTATTTAAAATTTTGTTACTGCTGAGTGCTGATCTGCTCTCGACTCAACAGTCAACCTTTCCTCTTCTCTTAGATCCCTAATTAAGGTAATCTTGTTTCCTATCCTTTCCCCGTTCTTATGATCTGATTCCGGTGCTATGGATTTCCCAGGAAAAGTAAGGAGATGTTGAAATTATGAATTTGATGAACTTTAATCAGTCCATTCATCTTTCTTTCTAATTTTGCAAAACATTATGTAAATCGATCTCAATTTTCCGATGATTTATGGTACTGTTTCTAGGTTCTTAATGCTGAGCAGAAGTCTTGATCCAGGACTCACCAAAGCATCATGGTATTAAGCTATTAATTTCTTAGCAAATTGATTCTGCTTTCTTTATTCTTTATTTTTCTCTAAATAATCGTTAAGTGAAAAGCTTGTTTTGTATTTGTTTGGCTGCAGAATTACCTAGTTGGAGCTTTCAAGCCGCCGTGTAATATTTTCATATCATTCGCTGATGGAAGAAGCCGCAAGCAGGTATATCTTGCTTCTGAAATTTTAGGTCAGAAGGAAAAGTTCGCTTTTAAATCATGATTTTTTTATACTTTCCAGGCAGTTAAAGAATAAAGCTGAGATTTAAGTAATTGTTCGTTGCCTATTTGTTTTACTTCTTTTGTGTGAAAAAGTTTACATATAAGTGTGTAATTTTCTCTGCATTTGAACTCATTCACTTATCTTCCCTCCTGTTTTTCTCTTTTCGTATTTGGTCAACTTCGTTTAACAGTTGTGCTCGAGTTCTGGATGGCATATTACACTTATATCTGCATGTTTGTTTTGTATTTTGTCTTCAAATATACTCTTAGATCGATGTTATTTTGTAGGTTCCGCTAAAGAAGGAAAATGGGAAAACAGTTATGGCTGCTCTCTTCCAGAGTCAAGAAAATATTGTAGGAGAGGTAGTGCTTTTTATGTTTCCATTTCGGGACTTATGATTGAGTTTATCTTATCATATCCAAACCGTTTTATCATTGTTTGTAGTCAAAACTGTATCCATGATTTTACTTATTGTTGATACTTTAGGTAGTTATAGAACCAATACGTGGGAAGAAGGTTGAACATAATGGTGTTAAAATCGAGCTCCTTGGTCAGATAGGTGTGCTTCATACTTTTCACTTTTTGCCTTCCATTTGACTGTTAGCTAGGGATGTGCATAGCTGTCTATCACTTGCCTCTTTGAATCTACAAATGTTATATATAATTTAGCCTACAAAGCAAATATATATGTATATATAAAAATTAGGAAATTAGATCGATTTCTTTATTTCCAATTTTATGAGTAGTGTGTAATTTTGGAACGGTCATCTCCTTATATATGATGCCACTATACATGACATTTTTTTCCTCTCTTCTTTGCAGAACTGTATTTTGACAGAGGCAACTTTTATGATTTCACCTCTCTTGGTGAGTGTGCTTGACCATAAAAGAAAAGGTTTAAGAAGTCTTCAGTTTACTTTACAGTTTTATGGATCCTTACAAGTTATACTATTCATTTTCGACGCTATCTCCCCCATCTCTCTTTTCATTGCCTGTTTGGGGTGGCACTGCAAGGGACAGTAAATATCTCTTAATTGTTATGTTAAGTTGCTTCTAAGTTTTCCCTAATTTTCACCTCCGTTTTTACAGTACGTGAACTTGATGTTCCTGGTGAATTATACGAAAGAAAAGCATATCCATTTGAGTTTTCCACAGTGGAGATGCCATATGAGTCTTATAATGGAGTGAATGTTAGACTTAGGTAAGCTATTCATTTAATTTATTAGTTGATTCTTGTGATAATTTTTCGTGCCTCTTGAAGTTACTTTTTTGTGAGAATATCCACTTTTCTTAGTTATAAAGCTTATTGGTGGTATCCTTGCCATGCTAGAGTGTGAAGGACATAAGCATATGTTTGGTTATTTGAACTTTTTACATGTGCTTTCACTGGTGTCTACTTTCCTTTTTGAAATTCAATTTGTTGTTTGAGGTTGACATTAAGTCGAAATACTATCATTACTGAATGTTTGCAGTGATATAGTGATCAAGGATCCTTTACAATAAGGATATAAACTCGAAACTGATCTATCAAAATACTATTGGAAATGTGTAGGTATATTCTGAAAGTGACAGTCAGTAGAAACTATGTCAGCAACATTGTGGAGTGCCAAGATTTTGTGGTAAAGTATTCTGTAAAAGCACTAGGTGGAATCATTATACTATTCTACTTGAAAATGTAACATGGATTGCTATTATATTATTGTGATTTTATCTTCTTTTATCTATCACCTTTTAACTTCTGAATATTTATTTATGATTTGACTTATAACTACCTGTTCCTAATAAGAATACTTTGCTATATAAAAGGAATGTATGAGGTTCGAATGAGTTGTTCGAAGAGAGAGAATGAGGATGTTTTTATTTTCTAAATGATCTTAAAGACAGCTCGACATCCGGTCTGAGATTACTAGGTCTAGGGAGTTTCATAGATACACAGCCTTATTGTTTTGAAAAGAGGTTGTTTCTGCACCCATGATTCCTGGTCAGGATGGAATCACCTTATCATTGTGTTGCAGTCATAGTTATGAGGTGAAACATTGGTTGATAGGAAGTAACTTATTGTTGAAAGCCCTCTTCATGTGTCTCGACTAATCTCTAAGAGCAGTTTTGAAGAAGTATATTTCACATTATCCTTGGTTTTGAGAGAGAATAATGAATCAAATTGTGAAATGGTTGTCCTTAAAGATCTTGACTCTTGACCTCTTACCATATATCATTTTGAGTCCTATACGACTGGTTTCTCTGACGTGTTATCATTTATCTGAAGAATTTAATCCTATCAATGATTGTAAGTTAGTTGCAAAGGATTGATTCTCTTTGATAATCTTTGTCAAAAGAAACACCGATATTTGATCCTTTGTGCTGACTTGAATAGTATAAATTAGAATTGGTAAGCATCATTTGCCTTGCATGTGATTAGTCAAATGTAAATAGATTAATCAGAAAGCTAACAAGGATATGAATTTTGAAAACAGAATTCCTTGCCTGTGATTAATTGGATATGAATAGATTAATCAGATTGCTGTCAAGGATATGAATTTTTGGATTAGCAAATTAAAACTTGTGATGCAGCTAATTCACTTTTTATTTTTGTTGTTGTTGTTCAATATTGGACCGGAGGACTTTTCGAAAAGGATTATCTGTTTAGTACTTAACATTGTTTTACTTTTAGCCATATGTTCACTAAGGATACTCAGATCTCAATTGTTGTTTTCTTGGTCATTTCATCTTCTTACCACACCATCTTCATTTCATCAAGGTGTAAGGAGTTTCTTTGTATCGGTTTTATAAATTATAATTTTCCTATCTTTTATTTGTTTGCTTGTTCAGTTAAATTACCTGGATTAAGATCATAGCATAGCAGATTGAAATTTGTTATTCATAATCTTTTTCTTTCTTTCTTTGAATATTTTCTGCATCAGGTCCGCAATTATACTTCACCTCCATCAATCAATAACAGTATTAAGGTGAGGGAATTTTCTTTTATTTCCAGATGCTTATTTGGTTTAGGTAACTGGTGAGTTTGGTGTATCAAAAGTGGATTTTATTTGTCTCTCTGCTGCAATGTATTTGCTTCATCTATTCTCTGTTTTCATCATATCAAGATATGTAGTATGCATAAATTTGGGTTGCTCTTATCACAATTCCTCTTAAGATGGCGTTTGGAAACTTGGATTTCAAAAATAGTTTAAATTGAGTGATGACACATGTAAAATTATAATATTCACAATTATTTCTCAAATCCTTAGATTTGTTGAATGCCTATTTAGTAGTGAATTTGGAATTCTTAAGGTAGCATTTGGGAACTTGGATTTCAAAGATGGTGTAAATTGAGTAATAAAATGCTTAAGACTGTAACATTCATGGATTTGTTAGATGACTATGCAGTAGAGATTTTGAAATTTCTATTATTGATTTTGATAAATCCATGTATTCATGCTTTTCAACTATATTTTTCTATTGAATCTTAACTATATATCCATAATGTATGTATTATTTATGTAAATGAAATCCAAATCCAAAATTTGAAATTCAAGTTCCCACACGGAACATAAAGGAATTTATGAATTGCACAGATTCATGCCTTTTATATTTTTCAAAATTTTGTTATATTGAAACCCAACTAATCTGTTCGTAATGTATTCACTTCTTTCTTACAATTTATATTGAAAATGAAATCCAAATCCAAATCCAAAATTTTAAAATCATCGTCCCAAACATAACATAAAGAGATTATCATTTAGTCCCTTTACAAATTCCATGGTGCTATGAAGTGTCTTATATTACAGCCTGATATTCCCCAAGTTTCCATGATATGGTAGTTATTTTTCTAAAGTTATCGGAATGACCTTAAAAGTGTTACTTCAATTGTTTCCTTGGTGATTTGTGGTTGATATGACATGTAGCTACTCTAACAATTTTGATGTTTTGGAATTTCAAATTGACTTTATCCATTTCTATTGATTGTTCATCTAGATGGAAGTTGGGATCGAGGATTGTCTCCACATTGAATTTGAATACAGTAAAAGCAAGTATGTCACTCAACATGCATTTTTCGATGGGAGTTCATATATAGTCTCATGCCAATTATTTTACCTGAAGTTGGAAGGATACTGATGTATTTATATCGGATTTCAAATATTCAGGTATCATTTGAAGGATGTCATTGTTGGCAAGATATATTTTCTTCTTGTTAGAATTAAACTAAAAAATATGGAGCTTGAGATCAGGCGCCGAGAGTCAACTGGATCAGGGCCAAATACATATGTTGAGACAGAAACCCTTGCTAAATTCGAGTTGATGGATGGTGCTCCCGTCAGAGGTACCTTACCTTAGCAAACTTCTCTATCCCATGCCATATTTTCTAACTTCATGTTTTAATGTCAGATTTAGAATTCTAGGCAGATATCTTAGACATTCTTTAGCCCAGAACACTTCTACGATCACGCTTTTATAGAGTACGTCCTAGCGTTGGCATTTGCCTTGACGAATCTGGTTAAACTATTTACTTTCTAAAACCTTCTGCATTATAGGGTGATGGTGGATATGTAGCTTCGACTTTATTTTTCTTTAAGTTTCCGTGTACGTTCATATTTGAACATGGGCATGTGAATATGACTTCTAAAGACCTTCCAAATTAATGAAAGGACTTAGAAAAAAATGAATATACCTCACGCCAGACACATACTCGTACCTGACACCCCCCAAACCAAGTAGCATAGGACAGCGATACTGGCCAAGTGTTGTACGGTACATGGTACAATAGGCAAAGATCACTACTTCGGTTGCAATACTATCATTTAGACCAAGTTTTCAATAATAAATTCTTTATGGAATCGAGAACTTGATTGTCATACTTATGTATGTCTTTCGCCTAACTTGAGCTATTTATGAATGCTTTTACAGGAGAATCAATTCCGATCAGACTGTTCTTAAGTCCATATGAACTGACACCAACGTATCATAACATCAATAACAAATTCAGCGTCAAATACTATTTGAATCTTGTGCTAGTGGACGAAGAAGATCGGCGGTACTTCAAACAGCAAGAAATCACTATGTACTGGAATCTCGAAACTTGATCATTCTTCTTTCAAACCCGGATTTGTTCAGACATATGAATGTGGGTAAGAATTCAAGAAGATCATAATACTTTGTGGCACACTTAGTGGAACTCTTTCTGGTCTACTTCGACCTTGTTAATGAAAATTTTCGGCTGTTTTGTACGAATGCACCGGTTTCAGTGATGGGATGGTACTCTTGTCTTGCTTATCCATTGTATTTTTTCCAATCAATGAACCCGAAAGGAAAAAATGTATATGGGTTCCAGTGTTATAGCCTATAGGCTTGTTCAGCAGTTCAGAAATTTGGCTTGCCTGGTCTTTCTTTCCTTCCGGTTCTTTTAATCTCTATTTATGACGAATAAAAATTGCTGTACTCCTATTCTATTTTTACATTGCTGTACCTTTTATGCATCATTGTTTCTGCCATTTGCTTTCTCCTATCAGTTTCTTTCTGTTTGGAGTTCCGAGTTTGTCTCTTCGAATATATCGATTTTAAAGTTCGAACCTGAGCCTCTCCTTAAGAGTGCAATGCTCTCTACCAACTCACTTGAAACATCGCACAATCCGACATCCTCTAAACGGGCTAGATGCTCCAAACCGTGAGACGATCTCCTCAGTTTAATTTTCTCTATTCATAATATTATGATTTAAATCTATGATCTTACAATCACTTAAGGTACCTAATATTTTATCCCGCTTAATTTATCTCCTTTGGTGTCCTTATTTTAAAAAAGTAGGTTTAGAATTTAGGGTTAGGGTTTAGGGATGTAAATAAGATTTAGGGAAATAAGAATAGAGTATAGGGTCTAAGATATAAAAATTAGGGTTAGATTTTAGAATTTAATTCTAAAGAATTTTTTAAAATTTAAGGTGGGACAGAATTTAAGGTGAGAAACAGAAAGAGGCGCACCCCAATTCAAGCTTTCCAACTCCAACATCAAAGAAAACAATTGGAATATCCATGGCTGTTTAATTGTGCATTAAATTAAAAACAAAAACAATCCCCCCATCAAAAAGGGGGGTGGGGGTTAACCTTAAAAGAATGGTGATATATCAGAGGAACATGTAAGAGCAGCATGAACAAACAGATCAAAGTCATTACAGTTGGGAAACAAGGACCACAAGTTTTTTTACTTTGTTTCTTCCATGTCCTCTTCAGTTTTCCAGACAACATCTTCAAGACATGTCGAAAGGTTTTTATAGAACTGCAGAAGAACAAACACAAATGAATGTTTTAAATGGATACCAAATTATAATCTCTGTAATGAACAACAAACTTTAGAACAGACAAACTTTGTAGGTGAATTGACTTAAGAGGCTTAAAGATCACCAGACATGTATTCAGACATGTGTACGAGAATATGTTTTTCGTATATATCTTATGCGGAATTACACATCTTCGAGACGGTCACTCACCCTGAAGTCCAGGTGACATGAGGAAGAAGCAGATTAGAGCTTATGTAGCTAAAACTGCAATCTTTGATCATAAAAGATAGATCTTTATCTCAAGTAAATTCAATGGATCATCTTAGCTATTATATAATGCACAATATGCCGTTGCATAACTCACATCGGTGGTACATCACACTCGGGAAAAAATGCAGTACTAATTCGGAAATGAAACGGAATTATACCGTGAAAATCGAGTGGTACCTTATGAAATTCTAGTGTGTCTCCCTTTGCTTTCCTCAACTCAACCATATGTAAAGAAGGTGCCACTTGAAATATCTGATTGACATGATATGGAGTTCAATAACTACCAAATATAAGCCAAGATTATAACGGAAATTTTGGTGTACGATTACCTCTGTCGCCACATTAAGGTTTCCTTTCCTCCCGGCTTTCGTGTTCTCGAGTCTCACCTAATGTAAAATTGTTAGAAACTAAGTAAAATTCGATATAGAGATTTCAGTAATTATCTTTATAACATGTTTAAGATTCTATCACCTTGTAGTTTTTCTTGTGGACATCGAAGCCGAGAGGCTTTGCAGCGGCTTCAATCTTATGGATAATCTCGTCAGCTGGACATTTGGATGTAAACCTTGTTTCCCTCTTGAATCCCTGCAGAAAGTAGGTCTAAGTATCAATAGCCTAACAATATCAGAAACTATTAGATACGGCACCGGACAATCGGCACATATTGATGATAAATTCATGTAAAGAAAAGATGATCACTCATTGATAGTATTGGTCTATTTCCCACTAAACTTATAAATGCAAACCTGTTCTGCATCAAACAGATTCCCGAGGTTTAACCCTTTCGACATAGAAATTATCTCGAAAGCACTCATAGTTGTTGGTTCTTCTTCTTCTTCTTCTTCTCTCTTTTCCATCACATGGTGCACCTGTTACCGAACCGAAATGCTAACTTATTACGAAAAACAGAAGTTAATAAGCACCAACTATAACAGCACTTGTCCCGTATTGATATATCGGTTGTTCTTTTGGAAAGACAGCATGTCAACATCTACTTACTTCAGAATCCTTAAAAACAGCTTCGACGTCATCTAAGTTTGTATTGTCATTCTCCTCGAAGTTGGGAGGTTTATAACCTTTCTTAAACCATTCATCCTGCAAAATTTCCGGAATGGTAATACGCTGCAACACGAGAAAGAGTGAACACTTAAACACAGTTGAAGCATCATCCAATTTTGGTAAACGACCTTATTTAAGACTCGACAAGGATTTAACCATGGCAATCTTTTGATTGAACATTATTTTTTCCCTTCATGACTGGTGTTTTATTTTCATCAACATTTTGAGGTTTTGACTTACAGTCATGGGGTTAGGATCCAAGATTTGAGTCATCAATTTCATTGCACTGAAAGATAGCCAAGGTGGGGAAGTGAATTCAGCTGCCGAAATCTGCAGATTTGTAAGATGGGAGTTAAAAATATGCAACGATTAACAATGGATAACTTTAACATATACGAAAACGGCACACCTTCTTATATAGGTTCATAAGATTAGAATCATCGAAGGGCAAGTATCCGGCGAGCAAGACAAAGAGTATGACACCACACGACCAGAGATCTGCCGTTGCACCATCGTAGCCTCTATCATTAAGGACCTATATAGGAAGGAAACAAAAGTAAACCATTAAAAACAAAGGTTTTTTTCGAAGGGGTTACAAATGCTGGAATGAAAACAAGGTTCCGAACCTCGGGTGCGACATAATTCGGTGTTCCACAGGTAGTGTGGAAGAGACCATTATCCTATAAAATCCAACTTCGTGTAAGGAACATTTCTCAAAAGCTTACAGGTATCAAAAGCTTCATAATTATCCATAATATTGAAGAAAAAGGTTATTATATTTACCTGAACTTGCTGAGACACTGCACTCAAACCAAAATCCGATACTTTGAGATTACCATATGCATCCAAAAGCAAATTTTCAGGCTGCAACAAGATTAAGATAGATTATAAATTTAACTTCGTTTCCCATTCGAAAGCATAACTTGCATGCATGCACATCTATGTATGAACATATTCATCCTACAAGAGTAGCAGTTTAAAGTACCTTGAGGTCCCTATGGTAGACACCCCTGCTATGGCAATAATCAATAGCATTGATGAGCTGCTGAAAGTATCTCCGGGCCTCGTTCTCCATCATCCGACCATGGTTTACCTTCATTTAAGAAAAGGTTAAAGAGATCGATACATGACCCCGAATGAAAACCTTACATGATATGCAGCCATAAGTTCCTAAACTACTATGAGATTGTTGAGCTTCAATTAGGTATACAATGTGAAAATCCAAGACTTCAACAACTCACAATTTTATCAAACAGCTCTCCCCCGGTAACGAACTCTAATACGATAAATATCTTTGTCTTGCTTCCCATCACCTGAATAAGAAAGAATGCACCAGAAATTGAGAAATGATACAAAGCTTGTTGCTTCTTGTTGGTTATTAAAACCATTTGCATGCTGCTCTTTCATCCAAATTGTATACAGAAGCATACATAGACCAGATGCATACTAGTCAATCCAGTTCACAAATATGCATATAAGCAAGCTACACAGGAAATTAGACTAATCTTTCAGATGCTAGTGCTCATTTTCCAAGATACTCGCAAACAAAACCCGAAGTTTTCATATAAATGTACTTCAAGATATGAAAAAGAAACATGACATTCTCCAGATAGAGATATTACAACCAAAAGAGAACAATTAAGGAGGCTTGGTTTCACAATACAGAGAAACCTCGTGCAAACGAACGACATTCGGATGCTTTATCAGCTTCATTGTTGCTATTTCCCGCTTGATCTACAAAACAAGCACACACACAAACATTTCCAACATCCAATGACCCTTCAAATGCACATAAAAACTTTGAAAAATCTAACCGTACCCCGTATCCGACTATCGAACCTAACCCAAGTAACATATGTTTTGAGAAAAGGACTTGAAAAAGAAGAAAACAAACCTGTTCAGCCATTTTATGCTTGAGAACCTTTTCTTTATCAAGAATTTTAAGTGCCACTGGTTCACCAGTCTCAGAATTTCTTGCAAACTTCACCTTGGCAAAAGTCCCTTCCCCAATGGTTCTTCCCACCTCATATTTACCCACACGACGCTTATTCTTAGTTTGATTCATGCTTCCTATCTAACTCTGAAGTTTCTTCTACCAAAATATTCAGAACATTAAACCCCCAGAGCAACATCTTTGTCAATTATTTAAACAATTAATACAGTCATGCTTAAGACAGTAAAACAACATCCCCTAAAGAACATTCTAATATCAGTGCAAGAAAAAAAAACTTGGAAAATGTTGGAAAAAATACAGAAAATTCCACTGAACTGCTATGAAACATCAAACAAACGTAAAATGCAGAAACAGGGAAAGAAAGGGTAAATTACAGCTAAATGAAACAGCTGAAATTATTACAAAACTACACACCTGCAATTTGCTAATAACCTGAGAAATGAGAAATATTTTCCCAGGAAAACAACTTTTTCCTACCAACCTTATATAGAATGCCCAACAAACAGGAAATTGAAATAAACAAATGAATTCATGCATATAATATTTCCCACCAGAACCCTTTCCTATTTGCTTAAACCCACAAGGATTTTTGGAGCTTGATTTGATTTTATAAGAGCTGAGCTGAGGCCAAAGGGGGTTGAGAAACATCAACCAACAGTCAAAGTTTTGATCTTTATGCACGTAAAGGTACGAAATTCAAAGAAAAATCCACATGATATATGTATAGCAAACTATAAAACTATATATACTAAATATGTATACTTTATCGAATAATTAAAGAATATGTTTGAATAAATATTATTTTATAATCGTATTTAAATTGTTAAAAACAATTAAAAAAGAATGTAGTCGAAAGAATAAAATTATTTGGTTATTTTAATATTTTTATGAAAATTAGAATACCATGATTTAAATATTGCTTTTACTTGCCAACTGTAGTCGAATTAAGTGATAAATAATTTAGTTTTGATTAAGTAAGTTTCGAGTTCGAGATATAGTGTATACAAAAAATCCTTACTAAGAGATTCACCTACTAAAACTAGATGTGCAACTTGATTATTTCAAATTAGTTAGAATAAAATTCTGAAAAAAAAAAAAAATTATTTTATGTACAAAGAATTGATAACTCGATAGTTTAAATATTTATATTCTGCAAGTTAATAGAAAGCTATTGTTCAAGTAAATATATATATTTACGAATAATTAAATTAATTATTAAAAATATATATACGCCATATAAATTATATTATTTGAATTTACATTATTTTAAAATATAATATCATTCTTTATTACATGAACTACTCAGTAAATTTAAATTTGATCTTGACTCGTTCAAAAATTAAATATTATATTTGAATTCGATTCGTTTTAATTCAAAAAAATAATAAAATATTATATATTATATAAATATATATTACTAAAAATCTATATGATTAGGTCGGATCAAATTTTTTTATTATTTTAAATCTTTCCCGTCTCACCCTTTTTATCTCAAAACATGTCTCGTTTCACCCCTCTTTATACCCGAAGTATTTATCAAAATATCCGGTTAGATCAGATGAATTTAGTTCGAATTGTGTGTGAATATATATACCATCCCTCCTACAAACTTCACCTTTCATACTTCATCCAATAATTATTTTAAATGAATTTTAACAACGTGAAACAAAAGGAAAACATTTAAAGTTTAATGCATTTATTTATTCAATTTTTGCATGTTTTTAATTGAAAACAAATATTTGTTTCTTTTAACATAATTAATATCGTAACGAATTAAATAATGGGAGAACTAAACATTTTATTTTAGACGTTCAATTACTAACGTGACAAAGATACAGATGGTTTGGGTTGAGTTTTAAAATTTAAGGTTATAATTTAAAATTTAAAATTAAATATTTAAATAATAAAAAATGTTAAGGTTAATCAAGGGATTTAAGATTCCAGACAAAATTTTGGTCAGCGGTTGTTGACCCTGTTAGTAAAATAATGTACACACATGTTACATGTTTATATACTTTTTCAATAATTAATGTGAGTTTTACTTTCAGATTAATTTGTTTCGCGTAGAGAATAAATTAATCATGATTATATTTTAAAATATTAAAGTTTATCATGTATATATTTTTGAATAATTTTTATTTACAAAAAATATTTCTAAAAGATTACAAACCTATAATTTAAAGAAAAGAAAAGAATATTAACAGAGGGTTTTAATTATTTTATTTTAGATATGATTTATAAATTTATTAAATATTTGAACAAGATAATACAATTTAATCGATATTTAATTTTACGTCATCTAAATTATCATTAAACTAAAAGTTTTAAGGAAACTAAATTATTATTTTTATTTCTTGGGAGGCCATGGCTTCCCGATCCCTCCTATGCTCTGTTTCATTAGTTTAAGGGGATATTATTTTTCGTAATAAAATAATAGATAAAAATATAAAATCATTGAAATAAATATTTTAATATAATAAATAAAAATATTTTTAAGTTTAACTTAAAAATTATTTAAAATTTAAATAACTTCAAAATATTTTAAAGTATTTTATTGAACAAATATTTTTAAAATATCTTAAACATTAAAAATAAATCTCAACTATTGATACTTTATCTTCGATACTGATATTCTATGATCCATATCAATACAATTAATCAATCCAAATACCCACCCACATTGTTTTATAACATTTCAGTAATCACTTTTCCAAATCCAATTCCATCTAAAGTCTACTCTTTGAATAACAAATGAAATGAATCTTACCTTGAGGCTTGAAGTGTTCTCATTCACAGCAATCTCAAAACCTTGACTCTGTCCATCTTGATCTAAAGCATCCATAAAGTAGGACAGGTCATGGGCGAAGCCACCCATTTAAATAGGTGATCAAATGACACCTCAAAAATTTTAAATCAATCTTTTTCATATAGGATTTATATGTATAATTTAAAAAAATAATAATAAATAATACTAATATATAAATATTTGACATCCCTTAAATATAATTAAAAAAATAACACCCTTTAAATAATTTTCTAACTCCGCCCTGGTTCAGGTCAGGTAGGCATTGAGAGAGTGCATCCCAACTCACAACGCCCATCACTCCGAGTCTCTCCATCATATAATGACGACACAAAGACTGCAACCCAACACCCATCACTCCACTATGAATCATTTAATGACAACACACGTACTTTATGCTTACATGATATAATATGAATTTTAAAATTTAACTTGTACATGATATTTTCGCACGTCCTTTCCACGCTCTTTTATATAATATGAATTTTAAAATTTAAAATAAACCAAACAAAGACTAAATTTCTTATTAAGACTCTTCTCTAAGCAAATTGAATTCATTGTTGAATTTGATATTTTCGCACGTCCTTTCCACGCTCTTTTATACAGGAATATAAAATTGGTTTTAATACATCATCACTTTATAGAACAGTCTTTGGACTCGGAAGCAAAATTCTTGCAAACAGACAAATGACCTAAGCAAAGCAAAGCAAAGCAAAGCATGTTTTCTGAAGCATCAAACAGGGGACTCACAGTGCCTTACTCAGCATATTTGCAGTCTCAACAAACCCGGTTGGTGACAGATTGAGAAAGGGACCTCAGCTGCGTGTTCCATTTATCGATAGCAGTGTACTTCTTCATGCCCTTCGATCTGAGAGACCAAAGAAATGTAAGTAAAAGTAGAATCACTGGGATATTGGTGAAACTTTGGCTCGAACTTTGTAGAGTAGGGAAGAATAAGTAGGCGGACCTGTTACCACGCTCAAACAGACGGTTCACTTGATCAATATGTCCATCGATACGATTATCCAAGATCAAGGAAACCAATAACTGCTCTACATCTTTTTCTGGAACATTGAGTTCCTGAATGTTGGAAGTTCATGCAGGAGTGTAACCAATATATATCCATAAAACTAATGAAGTAATAAAATGGAACACCTAAAGCAACCGACTAGAAAGGAAAAAAACAGTATCTTTCACCTTGGATATGAAAGGGATCTGGATTCTTGTATATGGTTTTATAAGCTTAAGTAGCACCTGTGTTCTGACATTCTTCAAAAGATCTTCGATATAATTTCGGATGAATGGATCATCCATGATTGTCCTTCTGTTACTCTGTAAAGTGAAATGATGATGATGATGATGATCCAGGCTTAACAAAGAGGAAAGCAAACAGATGTAATCAACAATATATATCAGAACATTTGAAAGCGTTGCACAAACCTTGAGGATCTTTTCAAACTCTATTATCTCATTTCGTTGATAGGCTGCTATAAGGTTTGTCATCGCCAAAATCTCAGGGTCATTTTTGTACCTACAGTAATAGCAGTGAGGGAAGAGAGAGACACACAGAAATAGAGAGGTGCTATATATAGAAGGTAATGATATTAAAAAGAACTTACGGCTTTGCTTCCTGACCATCGAAAGGATTAACTTCAGATTCCATCAGCATGTTAGCCAGAACAAGGTATCTGGAAGTGAAACCATAAGATGAAAAGATAAATTTGAAACTTTATCCATTGGTAAAAAACAGACCCGAGAGGTATTAATAGAAGACATACAAGGACTTATTTATTGTATAAGATAATAATATATTTGAAATATCGCTCTTCCAGTTACAACTCTTGCCTTCTATTTGTACTCCTCTACGGTAGTTTTCTCCAGTTCTTACCAAGTCTATCATTACTTTCTCTTTCTTTTTTGCTCTCCAAGATCTCACTGACTGGGATTTTGTTCATATTCTTCTGACCATTCCTTACAATATTTCCTCAACCTTTTATGGCCTTACTATGGTAATCACTATGGCCATTATAAAACAACATTTTGCCTCAAGGTAATCCCCTCAAACATGTTAAGATCAATGCCGTCCATTTTATACAAATCTTATAGGTAATCACCCTAGTGTTGTAATAGAATTGAATAAGAAGGCTGACAAAGAATTGCAGATGAATAGATCCAACTGTCATTGAATAATGAATATTACCATACCAATGAAAGAGAAAAGGAGAAGCAGGCGTCAAACTGAAACTGTGAAACTACATAAAGAGTAAAGAAAGAAAATATAACCATACTTTAGGCATTGTATACGTCTCTGATTTCCTGCTTCATCATAGTTCTTGAAAGCTTCAAAGAAGTCCGTGGCTGCCTCAGCCCATTGACGCTCAGCCATATGCATCTTGCCACCACATTCACGAATTATTCCCATGATCCTTGGATGTGGTATTGCAGACTTAACAGCAAGTGCTTTCTGGTATAGTTGCTGCATTTAAACCAATATCTCAGATGCAGCTAAACCACCATACAAGACGACCCAGACAAAGAACATATAACATTGTATAACAAATATCAGAAAGAACCAATGATGGTATTTCAGCAATCATATAATATAAAATGAAGTTACAAATATCCATCAGGAAGAAAGGTATGGAACTCCACATGCAATAGAGGTGAAACAACAGTGAAAATTTCAGGATTTCAGTACTAACTGAGAAAGCTTCATTCTAATGTGAACAATAGACCAGGATTCATATAAGTATATCAGACTACAACTCTACAAGTGAATATACTCTAGTAATTCTAAGTTTGAAAGTTGCTAGAATTCTAAAGATAGCAAAAGCAAGACACAGATATAGACTTTACTGCCCAAGGTTCTACAGATTTCATATCTTAGTTTAACATTGCTTCACGCAAATTCCAAAAGAAACATACTTGACATTTGGAAAATAGCAAATTGGGTACATATTCTACTGTGTATATCACTTATATGGGAGATAAACGATGACAATTAAAAACAATATCAAATGCCTTTCAGTAGTAGACCTTTACAAGGGAAATATGAGTATGACTGCTTCTGTTCCAGTCCAAAACTGCCAAGCATCTAACTAAGAGATTATTTCCATTTGTAATTAACCATACCCGAAATGTGTAATAGAAATAGAATCATAGAATCATCCCTTCTTCAACAATAAAAAGTTCTTTATCTTACCAGCTGGATTTAAGATGTTTGATGTGAAATTTTCACTTTTTTGGTAAATATAGAGGAAATCTAGAGGGGGAGACCTTAGACCACGATCCCTTAAAGAATGGTAACAACTTTTTAGCCAATCGTAGATTATTCAATAGACCTCTGTAAGTCTTAAAAAGGAAGTTGAACTACCTTGAGCTTTTTGTTGTTCTTTGTCTCGGTGTACATTTGAATTTCAATTGCATATACTTCCAGAAGCTGACTTCCCTTCTTTTGATCATCTGTCCCATCTTCCTTTTGACAGGATTTGTGTAGTTCCTTCAAAACCTGATAGTGCAACAAATTCACTGACTATTTTCTAACATTCTGTATCCTGTATAAATGAAACTGAAATTCTAAGGCTAAAAAATGATACCTTGTTCATTCGCCCATACTCACCCATGTCGAACCAGATCTTGCAAAGCTTAAGATTTGTCTTAAACCAAAGTCTCTGAAAGATAGAACAATATATCACATTGTCATGCAAACGCTGAAGCGATCTTTGTATTGTACATTTGATAAATTCCTAACCTCATTCTTTGCCTCTTCAAGGGCCCTCAGAGTGGTTTGATAGAATTCCTGCAGGAGCCCAAAATTTTGACTAGCTGACCCAGAAACAAAATCCATAATACTATTTATACATTTCTCGCTGTAATTTCGTGTCACTGCTGATTTGATGTACGTTAGCATCTCCCGGTAAGCATCCATCATTTCTTTATACTTCCCTAACCGGTAATAGAGCTTTACAGTTTGCTTTAGAGCTTTGAATCCCCTGGAATAGAAAGTACAAGTACACTATTTACTATTGACCAATAAGGCTCAGACAATACATACTTTTTGGTGAATGAGATAACTGCTTTAAGGATAGATAAAACAATTCCCCAAGCCGTAGAGATTGCAAGAAGCCAAGAACTCTATTCACATAAAGGAACTAATGAACTATTCACTAGAATTAAAGATAGGAGCCCATCCATAAGAAGCAACAGACAACATATGTTCTAATAATGTGCCTATGACCTATCATGTGCTAAAACTTAAAAACACTTGACACAAGAAAGCAAAAAATAAAAATAAAACATTAGCTGGCAGAAATTATAAGGCTGGATTCTAACCATAATATACCAGTAGTAAAAGATCGAAATACAATTTCTGGATGACTCACCACTCAGCCTTCTCAGGTTCCATGTTAACCACTTCAGCAAAACCAGCAAGAGCTCCTTCAGGGTCTGTTTCCACCAAACCTGTTATGACAAAGAAAAGCAAAATATTAGTAACAAGTAAGAAACCGATAAGATTGTCAACCAACAATCAAGGTTTTTAAGCATTTATCAAGACAGAATTGAACCCTCGAGCTCACCTCCACTGCTTCTCTATGGTAAAGATGTTGATATCCAAGAACCAACTATCATATTAACCAAAAGAACATTGTGAAAAACTGAAAATAAGGTTAATGGATAAACTCATAATGAGCCTAACAAGTTTAGATTATTATTTAACCACTACACAACAATTAAAACTAAATAGTTCCTAATTTGACAAGAATAAACCCTAACAACACTCCACAACCATAATGGAAAGGTGAACTCCAACTCTAATCTAAGGTAATGTTTTGAAGCATATAAAAATGCAAAGAACTACAAAATTATATATATATGATATTAGCTTAAACAAAGAATAATCCAAGCCACGTCAAAATTAAAGATTAGAGAAAGACATATAAAAAAACCTTTGGAATTGTAATATTGATTCTCGATATCAACGTCTTGTTCCTCAGGCTCCTCGTCGGAGTATTCAAATCCATAATCCTCCATATCCGCATCTGCCCAATTTCAAAAAGCGAATCGATTTTATCAAGCGCTAATAGCGAAAAGCAATATATAACTAGGTAACAGTAGACAAATTAGAATAAAAGCAGATCAGAGAGAAAAGAAGAGACCTGAAGCCATGATTAATGGATTAAAATGCGGCTAGAAACTTTTGGGCACTGAGAGAAGCGAGGGTGAAGTGTCGATTTGCAGAAGTTGAAATAAGCTACAGAAATTGGCTTACTACGTGCGGCAAAGCCAAATATAAAAAATGGATTCGGTTCGGATCTAGTCGGACTCGGGTCTAATATCAAAATTATCCGTCCAGAAATATTTTTACAATTTTTCTATATATTTAGATGTAATTATATAATGCATCTCCATTTATAAATATTTTTCAATATCTTTAATTATATTAAATAAAAGAAAGGATAATAGGGATAACTACTATAAATATTTCTTTGTTTTTTTTTTCTTTTTATCACCTTTATTTACAATAAAAACGAAGAAAACATTTAAAAATAATTCAAGTATGTAGTAGATTCTGGTTATCAATGCAATTAAATAACATTAAAAATAATTAACAAATTAGTTAAATATATATTTTTGATAAATAATTAAATATTATAAGTTAGCATTATTTAGTAAAATTCTAATTGAAAAATATTACTTTTAAGTTGAGGATAAAGATAAAAAGATGAAAATAAAAATATTTTTATATAAATTTATTAAATATTTATAACATTATTTTTTAAATTTAATAATATATGTGATAAGTCACATGGTCAATACTCATCCCTCTCAAGAGAATTTTTGCTCATAGAACTAAAATTTGAGGTTTATAAACAAAAACATAAATATTTAAAAATAAAAAGACAAATTCATAAATATATTATATTTTAAAAAAATTAAATAAAAAAAAAACCCTTCCCACCCCCATTTGATTTTGCCTGTAAGTACATAGAAAAGTTAAGTGGACAATAAATTTAAAATCTTTTGTATGTACATATAATTTTTATGCAATTTTATTCAATTAGTTTATAAAATAAGCTTTATTTGGTAGAAGTTTAAATAAGAAAAGTAGTTAATTATTATAAATAAATAATCCATTGATATGCAACCAGATATTGGATCATACTTGAAGCCTAACTGAAAACCAATGACAAAAGTATAGTAGATAGTATTTGTTTGGTTTGAAATCCAGGTTCCTAAGCAGATATCTTATATGAAAAATGATGCAAGGAAAAACATTTTAAACATCAGGTTCCACAACAATGGCAGATTAATGAAAGATAAAAATGTCAATAACAGAGTATTATGGCTTCACCAACATTTTAATCAGCATCCATCTCTTCTAATGCATTCCTAGCAGCAGCCTTGGCTTCCTCCAAGAGGTCGTCCGGAACCTGAAATTCCGAAAAAGATTCCGAAAAATACGAGTTACGGTTCAGATGGAAGTATTTCTAAGGATACAGACATAACTATCTACTTGAAACAAATAGCTATGAATCAGTAATGCCGCATTACATAGAAACTAATGAATGATGTAATCTGGTATAGTCACTTCATGTTTGTGCATACAAGAAAATATAAACAGTAACAGGTAGAGCCGATTGAAATAGAACACGAGACGGATTTTTAATATGCGATGAAAACCCTCATATGCGGCTTTTACATGTGATTCAATCAAAGGTTTCAGTGTCAAAACACAACGGAATATAAAATGGCTAAAAGCAATGGGAAAGACCTTAATTTTGGCAATCTTGGTATTACGGTCTTGAAAAAGCAAAATGGCATGGTTTAATTTCATGAAACCATTATAGAGGAGAAGGGCAAGAACTTTGTTGTTGCAAGTTGAAATAAATGCTAAATTTTGAAGAATTACCTTTTGATGTTGTTGCTTAGACTCTTCGCAGACCCAACTCATCTCAAGTTTGAAAGCCTTATCCTTTGCTTCATCGTGTACCTTGTAGATGCTGTTTAAGAGGATAAATGGCATGGTTAAATCCGGAACTAGCATAAAAACATGCATTCATAGTGAAAAAAAGGACAGAGTAAACCAAAAAAAATATATGGACAAACAATTATAAAATCACCAACTTAGGTGCACACATTCCAAATAAGTAAAATAGAACAGAAAAAAGGAAGAAATCATGATAGGCAACACTCACATTTTGGCTACTTCAATAACCCCTTCCCTGCATGTCATTTCGGAAAGATTCAACTTTTCGATTTCACTGTCAACATATTCCATTCAACCACAAACTTGTTAGTTATTTACAAGATGAATACAGAAAGAAAGAGGTAACCGAAGATTACAGAGGTTGAGTTCGTAAGAAAGGTTTTAACTTCATAATACATAGAAAAACATTCCGAGTAGATAGTTTCATGTTAAGACTAAGTTAACTTGATTTGGATGGCTCGTAGGCAAATAACAAGTAGTGAAACAGTGCACAGTAGGATTTTAATTTTCAAATTTTATATTCAACTTGAAGATTTAAATTTCTATGACACATCCATGCATAGGTAGGGGGAGAATCTTAATAATTCAAGAGAATGCAAGAAATAACCATTAGAAGGCTTTTCTCCTGGATAACTATTAAATGTTCACTGGTCGTGATTGCAAAACAAAAATCCAGAATACATATAATGCTGCAATCATTGATCCAATCAAACTATCTAGCATGATGAAATGATTTTATCGAACACAGCCTCAGAGTTCAATAAAATAGAAGAAATAGTTTTAGGACTTACGTTTTGGCTGCTTGTTTTCCCTTTCCGATTGCAGCACCAAAGTATCTCTACATCAATTATAACAAGTAACAACGCAAACAATAAAACATAAGTCATCAACAAGCGAAAAATATAAATAATACCAATGTACATCAACAAACAAAGGGAAACAAAGTGAAACTCTTAACCGAGGGAAATGTACTTACATAGGAGATGCCGGATGGTTCAACAACATATAATTGAGGACCATCTCTATCATAACCACCGAGAATTACCCCACAGCCAAAGGGCCTGAGCCACCAGTAAAGGGTGCATAAATGCACATAACTGGCTACACGTTCAGCCAGTTCTTTGACAGGAATGGGTTCGCCATACACACTTCACAACCACCAACAAATAAAACTTATAATTTGATGGTCATATAATAGCTATAGGTAAAGCTTAGTATCAGCAACTGAAACTAAAAACAGAAGAAAAAAGTGAAAAGAAACCTTTGGTAATTAGTAGCTTCAGATTTAGCACGGGCCACAATTTGTCTACCATCAGCTGCCAATCCAGCTACTGCCTGAATTACAGTATAGAATACCGGTGAAAGATAGAGTAAGAACTAAAACCCTAAAATGTTAGCTTTGAAAATGTGGGTAAATAGGAATAATGAATACCATGCCGGAATGCCGATGAACGGAGTGGATTCTCCGATTCGAACCAGGTAACATCATTTTCGATGCTATCAGCTTCTCAACACCCTAAAAATAGCAATACCCAATTTAATTTACGCTCAGATATTAAGGGCAAAAGAAAGACATTACCATGACGATCCCATCTTTGCATTTTATTCCGATCACAGTTCTGCAAGAAGACAATTTGTTTTTTTAAACAAAATTATATTTTTGATGCCGTAAAATTACATATAAAGAAGGAGGGCGGACCCGCTGTTATCGACGGCTTTGGCGGCGTACTCGATCTGGAAAACGCGTCCATCGGGGGAGAAAGTGGTGACGGAGAGATCGTAACCAGTTCCTATGCTGCTCATCTCGTTTCTTCTCTGTTTTTCCCTACTTGTAACACTTCGATGCTGTGTTTGCTCTTCTTCTTCTTCCTCCTTGGGACTTCAATTATACTGGTATTTTACTTGCTGGTCTTCTTTAGTTTTCGTTCTTCCCAAGACATTCATGCCAATGGACCTTCATGGGCCACTCAAGGCTTCGACTCCATTATTATTGCCTCACCTTGTAAATAAGCCCAAACCCAATTTCTTTTCTTCGCTCATTACTTTAATCGGTTAGTTTTGGTAAATATCACAAATAATTTTAATATTTTAAAAAATAAGAATATTAACATATATTTTAAGATCTACTACGGTAATAATTACGGTTTAAGAGAAAGTCGTCACCTACTATTAACGATTTAAGTAAATATCTGCAAATGATTTTTTTTAACTTTATATTAAATCGATAAAAAATAATTATAAATTAGAAAAAATCGTCACCTACAAGTAACGATTTAACCTAAATCACCATCTAATAGATGATTTTTTCTTGTATTGTAATTTTTATTACAGATTTTAAAATATATCCTATTCTTTTCTATTTTTTAAAAATTTATTTAAAATTGACACAACATCAATAATAAATTTAAAATATATTTTTTAAATTTTATGATAACTATAGTACATATTCATTATCAATAAGAGTTAGTTTAAGTGATAATTTGGTTTCGTTTTAGTATATATCGAAAAACAAATAATAAAAAAAATGTGACCAACATATTTTACTAAAAATAGTTAAACAAATAGAATAACAACATCAAAATCACGTTTATTACAGCTATGTACCCTTTGACGCTGACACAGAGGAAAAAGTCAAGTATTACAGAGTTGGATATTCAACAGTCAGAGTTGCAGAGCAGAGGCCATAACCTTAAAAGTCAATATTCAAAAAACACTACAATTTCCTCCATTTGTGGGGACTTCAAATCCCCATGAAGCTCAGAATTCTATGAACATTATGCTTACACGGTTCATTATTTTATTCAAAGAAAGACGTACACAGTTCCATTTTCAATCCAGCCACCTTCCATTGACCAATTAAGCACCCATTTCTTCAAAATCCCCTTTGTTTTTATGTTTTTGGGTTCTTTTTCTTGATTAAAAAATGACCCTTTAATGGGATTGACTTTGGGTTGCTTTCATCTTCCCCAGCCCCTTAAAGGGGTTATCGTTTTCGTCAAGAATCCGTGTTCATCTTCTTCGTCTTCCCCCGCATATGTTTTGACCATTCCAGCTTTATTGTCTCATCTTCTTCTGTGATGGGTATCTGTTGGCCTAAACCTGCAAAGTGTGCTCATGCTTCTTCTACTAATTTCCCAGGTCAGTCTAAATATAAGATTTTCAAAATTAAACTATATGTATGGTCTTGGTTCTGGGTTTAGGGTTTGAGTTCTTCTAAAACAAAGTTCCATGAGCATAGAGTTTCCATGGTTTCTCAATTGCTTCATTTTATCTTTCTCCATTGTTTCACCTTTAAATTGTTTCAAGCAATGTTCATTTTCCATGAAATGTTTGCATCATAGGCATGATTTGGGCACATATTTAGTTAATATTCATTCAAATATATGAAATACTTTGAGAAATTTAATACATGTATCATGTATGTGGATCGTGGGGGGTTATCACTTATCAGCACTGTGGCAAACTGAATTTGTGCTGTTTTGCTATCTCAGAATGCAAATAATATTATAATTTTGTTGATTAAATTAATCTATTTTCATGTTTCTCTGGTGTTTTCATGTGTTAAACTGTGGTTGATATGGCTTTTGAGGTCATTAAATTCTTAAATTCTTCTGCTTTTTTGCTGTTTAAGGTAGTGCAAAGACTCATAGTAACACAAAGGAATCAACTTCTTCAACTCAGAAGTCTAAGGAAACTTCAGACAAACCATTCTTAGCATCAAAACCACAAACACCAGTTTCCAGCAATCTCACAGCTGATACATCTGTTTCCAGCAGTCTCAAGTCTTTCACTTTTAGTGATCTTAAAAATGCAACTAAAAACTTCCGGTCCGAAACACTTCTTGGGGAGGGAGGGTTTGGATGTGTTTTTAAAGGTTGGATTGATGAGAACACACTTGCACCTACCAAGCCGGGAACCGGAATTGTTGTGGCTATAAAAAAACTCAAGGCAGAAAGTTTTCAAGGGCACAAGGAATGGCTTGTATGTAATCTCTTGTTTATTAGTTTCGATTTTCTTTTCTTTTCTTTTTTTCTCTCCTGATTTTGCAAGTTCATATTCTGAACCCGATTCCATGCTGATCAACATTTGTAGAGGGAAGTTATCTATTTGGGACAGCTTCACCATGAAAATCTAGTGAAACTCATTGGCTACTGTGTGGAGTCTGATAATAGACTTCTGGTCTATGAGTTTATGCAAAAGGGAAGTTTGGAGAACCACTTATTTAAAAGTAAGTTTCTATCTTAACGCAGATATCACTCTTTTTGCTTTGATCTTCTTCTCATTATGATAAATCATATACCGTGTATCGGTGGCTCGTAAAAGTGCGAGTTTCAACCATATTGTATGAATCTAGTACTCTCATATTGACAGAAACTTAAGCAGGGAAACTGGAGGTATCTGGTTTAGGTCTTAAGATGATGGAACTTCTCTTTATACCAGTCATTTTTAGTGTTCTGTTTTTCATTAGTGTGATCGATTAATCGATTTAGAATCCGAGTATGTTACTCGGAAAGTGTCATGTAACACTAAAATGTCATTTTTCCTTCTTTCAGAAGGTGTTCAACCAATTTCTTGGGCTACACGGATGCATATTGCCAGGGGCGTTGCACAAGGATTGACCTTTTTACATAGTTTAAATGCTAATGTAATCTACCGTGATTTAAAGGCTTCCAACATTCTTCTTGATTCGGTAAGGCTGACAAATCAAAGGTTCTGATTTAGGATCAAGTTTCATAGCAGATATGTTCCATGAACATTCCATTTGACATAATGATTAATATTGTTGCCATATAAACTTATATAGGATTACAATGCAAAGCTTTCGGATTTTGGGTTAGCAAGAGATGGTCCAACTGGTGATAACACACACGTTTCGACAAGAGTTGTTGGAACTCAAGGTTATGCAGCCCCGGAATACGTCGCTACAGGTTTGTTCAAGCAGTATATTCAGAATTTTCTAGTTTTTCATGTATTTGAAGATCTTTAGAGGCTTATATCCCGATACCCGTGTCCAAATACGAGTTACACATGGATAGTCCAAGAAATATGAAGAATAGGAGCAACATAGAGGGAGTTTTTTGATATCTTGAAGATGAATAGTTGGCTTTGCTTATAGTAAATGAACTAAGGTTAAGCAACAAGGTTTTAAAACAAAACCTTGCAACTGTCAGTCCTCAAATTTTGCATCCTTCATGATCTCCCTTCATTCCTTAGGACCTTTTGACAGATTCCGAAAAACAACATTTTCATACCGAGCTGTTATGTCGATGCTCTCTGCTGCTTCCCCTGTATTTGACATGTGCCTGAGGCTTAGAGCTATTGAACACAATATGCCAGCAACCACTTTGTTGCATTGTTAACTTCATTTTGTACATTCAAGTAGAGATGTGAAATTGTGGGAGATGGGTTAGTATAGTTTAATGAAGCAGCTAGGAAACTTCTCTGCTGATCTCTTCGAAGTTTCTATGCCGCTGGCCTGTAGATTGTAAATCGCTAGCAGTTCATCCACTTACACCGAAGAAAAGGGACGGGTCACGGGTTAAGCGTATAAAGTTTGAGATGCAAGGCAACTTTGTTAGTGAAGGCAAACTAAGCTTGTAAACATAGTTTTCTCAGCAGACTTCTAGGTTCGATCATACTAACGAACTTGTATAAACCTTGAATGCAGGTCATTTGACCCCAAAGAGTGACGTTTACAGCTTCGGTGTTGTATTATTGGAGTTGCTTTCGGGAAGGCGGGCGATGAACGACGAGAGGGTTGGGTTTTCGGAAGAAACACTAGTGGAATGGGCAAAACCGTTCTTGATTGACAACAGGAAAGTACTACGGATAATGGACACAAGGTTGGGAGGGCAGTACTCGAAGAAAGGAGCGCAAGCTGCCGCCGCACTCGCATTGCAATGCTTGCATACAGATCCGAAGAACAGACCGTCCATGGCCGATATTCTAGCCTCGTTAGAACGTCTCCATGCACCAAAGCAAGCATCACCAAGGACGCCCCAGCATTTACAAGCAAAGCATGATCATGGGATTAAGCATATGAATAGCCCTCACAAGGCAAGAATTTCAACTACAAATTCACTTTGAAAATAGATATTCTTTTGTTCATGCAAACTCTAATATGGTAAGCCGGAATTATCTAGAACCATCGGCCAAGAGCTAGTGTACAAGGAAAGAAAATGGCAGACTATAGTGTATCAGAGTTTGAGTGTCATTAGCATGTGGAAATTAAGGATAGTAATTTGGATGGTAGATCTGGATTATATTTAAATTTGAATTTTAAATTTTTTATCCGTTACGAATCTAGATTTGGATTCAGATGTTTGAATTAGCATATGCCACGGTTCAAAGATTTACGGACCCTGTACAGCTTATTTTCTATTTGTGTTTGACTTTGAATTGAAAGAGGTAAAGCTGAATATAGCAAAACCTTGATCTATATTATCCATGTACTCATGGTTCATCATTCTGAAACATTCGTTTTCAGAAGCAACTTATAGCTAATTCAGAAATCAGAGCATCAAGGAAATGCATGTATGAAAAAATGGGTTTGACTTCTTTAAAACTTTGTTAACTAATGCAGCTCCTAATGAACGGGTTGGTATAAGTAGTAAACATGATTAAACGTGTTTTAAGTTTGAGATCTTGTGTATTAAAAAAGTCTCGGACAAAACATTTATACTTCAAAAATTTAATGCTATAATTGAATAAACTAAAAATTCAATGATATCTAATATAGTTTAACTTGGCCTCTTTATATGGCTTCCCCGACACCATGCCTCAGCTTGTATCTTCTCCAAACTGAAAACACTTAAAGATCAGTAGAAGGAAAACACAGACGTTTGCTTTTAAAACAGATACAGACATGGATAGAAAATGCTCTTTCCTTTTGTTATCCCTTGTCCTAGTTTTCATTTCCATGGAAGTCACCAATGCGCAGGGCAACGGCAACAGCAACAGCAAGAAGGCACCGTATGCTGCTGCTTCAACGCATTATGATGTTTTGGCACCGAGCAGAAGTAGACGAGAAAGAGTTTATTGCCAAGCAAGAGGAGCTTGTAATGGAAAGGTGCTCACTGCTCACTGCTCACATGTCCCAGTCAATGCCCTCAAAGGAAAACCAAAAGGACTAAGAAGGTCAAAGGCTGCTTCTTTGATTACTGTAGCAAATGTGATGTCACCTGCAGATGTAGGTATTCATTATATATATAATTAAGTGCAAATATCTAAATGGTATGAGAACTTCAATGCTCTCCCCGTAAGATGGGACAGCGAAGCCGTAAACCTCCCCACCGAAGGCGACGCGGAGTGGAGGACTAATTAGGAAGAAAGGGAAGTGATAGTGGAAAGAACCGATGAGACCAACGGCGTTAAAGTCACAGTTGCAGGGCTGGTGGAGTTCAATGTACAAGTTATAGCCATTGGGGAACATGAGAACAAGGTACACAATTACCAGTTGCCAACTGATGATGCCTTGGCACAGTTGGAGACACAGTTCAAGTTAGCCCTCTAGCGGAAGGAGTGTTGGGAAAGACTTATCGGCCAGACTATTTTACTCCGGGAAACACTGAGAACGCCGTTGCCATATTCGTCTCTCTCCAATGCTTGCAGGTTTAAAAGACATGTATTGATTAAATCGGACTCTGAAGAACTCAATCTATCTTGTCTCATTTACTAATTTTTTTCATTAATAAAAAAAAATATTTGTTTTACGGAAAAATAAAGAAAAAAAGGAATGATTATGGCAGAGAAGTCTTAGTGTAGGAATTGGATGATATCTTGTTTAGCAATCAAAGGATGGAACTGTCTGTTCCTCGATATTTGTCCAACAAGATCAATGATGGCTAATTTGAACTAATATTTGTAATAGAGAAACTAAATAGTTATATTGGAAACTTATTTCCCAAGTTAGGTATTGCCAATCAAAAACCAAATCAATGATTTAGCCACACATCCACTCCAATCACTCCCCTGTTTTTCCTGTTTTTCCAAGCAATATTTATAGTTGCATCAACACTCATCAATTGCTGTCCAAATTTATAACAAGGATAATTATATCAAACTCATTTATCGTTATTGATCATTGTACTTTAAGTTATTCTGATTAAATCCTTGTTGTATCAGTTTCATATTAATTACGTCTTTTTATCTGTCTTCTCATTAGTTCGAATTTACAAGATCTAACATAATCGTATACATGTATTTATCTGATTAATTTAAATATATTTCACGTCATATCTAAATTGATATTTAAAATTTAGATGTCGATTTGAAATTTAGATCAATATTAAGTTGAATATTTTAAAATTTATAACTATATTTTTAGTAACCAAACTAACATATTTTACCTAACTTGATCCTCTCATGTCCTTAATAACCCCCTCCTTTCCAATTGAATCATCCAAAACATTTTGTTGTTGCGGGATCAATTCCAATACAATCCCAAAACCATCCACAATGAAGCAACAATATGTCTTCACCACTCTCACATTTCTCATCCTCTTAGCCCTCCATTGTTCAACAACCTTAGCCCAAGGTCCAGCAGCAGCTCCCGCAGCTCCGGCAACACCGGTGGCAGCAGCTCCCGCGCCTTCCGGTCCAACAAACGTCACCAAGATCCTCGAAAAAGCTGGCCAATTCACCCTCTTCATGCGTCTTCTAAAAACCACACAGGTAGCCAACCAGCTGCTCGGTCAGCTCAATAACTCCAACAATGGGATGACCATATTTGCTCCGACGGACAATGCCTTCTCCGGCCTTAAATCCGGCACGTTGAATTCTCTCTCCGACGAGCAAAAAGTCGAGCTGGTGCAGTTCCACATCATCCCAACGTACCTCACCTCGTCTCAGTTCCAAACCATTAGTAACCCTTTGAGAACCCAAGCCGGTGACAGCGGCGACGGCAAGTTCCCTCTCAATGTTACCACGTCGGGGAACTCGGTGAATATTACAAGTGGATTGACAAACACTAGTATTTCGGGTACTATTTACACCGATGGTCAGCTTGCCGTGTATCAAATCGATCAGGTACTTCAGCCTATGCAAATATTTGCTCCTAGGCCTCCAGCTCCGGCTCCGGCACCGGCGAAGTCGAAGAAGAAGAAGAAGGCTTCCGTTGCTGCCGATAGCCCCGATGAAACCCCGTCTGATAATTCCAAAGCGGTCGCCGTGCAAAATGTTGTCTTGTTAGGTGTTGCTGCTGTAGTTTCAGCAATGTTTTTGTGACCATGAAAATGGAGAGAGTGATTCCATGGTGGTGATCAAGATGGTAAGTGTTCTTTTTTTTCTCTCAATAATTATCATTATGAAATTAAATTTTGATGTGTTTTTGATTTGTTTGTGTTGTTAATTTCAATTCAAATTTGTAAGATATTTTTTTCTGGATTATTACATGTAATTGTGAATTTTGTGACACTTTAAACTTTTAAAGAATTCTGTTGTATCATTGTCTGAAAATAGAATTAAAGAGTAAAGTACAAATATAATGATTTACATAATTTACCCGACACGAAATTGCAGTGGAAAGTACCACCTAAGCTTTCTGAAACTAAAATATAAAAACTTTATTGCTATACCAAGCAAAGGCATATATCATAGCAGGGCAATAGATCATGTTCCTGTTGAAGTAAAACATAAACGACACATATTGCAACTTGCAAGCTAAATGGATATAAAGGCAAACCTTCAAGTAATGGAATCAGGGTAGCTGGTTGGAAGCCTCTGATCATGTCAATGTGCTGCAACAAAGAGAGATCTATCAAAAGCATTGCAAACTATTAAGATCGGAAAGGAAATAGGATACAAAAGGGGAGCTTACTTATCAGAACAATGTCGATGCAGAAATTTCGGCTGGATCTCACCTGATAAAAACCAAGAATTTCTAATGTATCCTGGAAAGTCAGATGGGAGGGATTTGATCATTTCTATGAAATGAATTACTTGGTTAATGGTTTCCTTCAGCCTGACGTTATTCTTTCGAAGATCAGGTGTCGTCCGGTCGACCTGTAAAATCACCATATTAACATTAGGTGATGCATTTTATGAAACCTCTGCATGATGTTTGATGAACTGATTTTGAGACCATACTAATTCTCACCTTTGTATCAATTTCATCCATCAGAGGAACTTGTCTGTCTAATTCCTGAAAATTGTAAAAAAAAAAAAAAAAAAAAAAACGAATAAATTGGTCTCTTCTTGCTCCTAAATATCATGACCAGACCATAAAATTTACACATATTGACAAACCTCATTCAAGTCAAGAGCAATATTTTTCAGTTTATCCAATCCTTCTGATATCACATCAAGACCTTCATCCTGCATACATGTTAATATACAAGCAAAGATATCAGAGGCTACTTGGGATTGCAGAGTGGATTCTAAAGATGAAATAACAAGAATCTAACATGCCTGTTTCTTTTTTCTCATTTCGTACTCGTTTCTGAATTGGTACGACTCGTTTGATTGTGAGTAAAAATCACTACCGAAACACTCCTCTGAATGTCCAATAATGGAAAGTATTCTATGATCAATTTCAGAATGCACTTAAGGTAACTTGAGGAATAAGCATCACACTGAATTACCTGATGAGTCAAATTTTATGTTTTTGTTAGCTGATGAAGTTCCCCATCCACCGGTCTGGTGCACACCCGGTGTTGATCCATCCGGAATGGATTTAATCCGTTCGATTACGGCTAGTACCAGTTCGAAAGAGTTTCTTGCTCCTCTTTGGAAATTCCCTTGACCTGTAATTAGAAACCAATAGCATACTGAGTAGGAATTCAACACAATTTTTTAGCATAGGCAAATCCAATGCCTAAAATTTCTTTCACTAGTGATCACAGTCACAGCCTACTTGCTTACTGATCTAGTGCTAGCAGAAAATTAAATAGAATTGTACCTTCTTTTTAGCCAATTTTTGAAGCTTAGGGACTTCCTCCATCAATCGAGCCTTTGTCCGACGAACCTCGGCGTTCAATGCCACCGCCGCTGCTCTGTTCTTCTCCGTGTAAACCTTCTCAGCTTTCTGCATTTCATGCCAATAACATGTTCTTTCTTTAAAGCAAATCATCATTTCAAAAAGAAAACGATACAACGAAGAGATTAGGAAAAAGGAAACGAACAGCAATAACCGTATCAATGTCGTCCTCGATGGAAGTGTAGAGGCGAGCGAAGGCATCGTCGGTAGAGGCACTGGTTTCGCGTTGTCTCTCTGGATCGTACTTTTCGTATTTCTTGCAGATTTCGTCGACTCGGAAAAGGTTATCAATCACTGTCATTTTTCAATGTCAATTTTTTGAAAGTGCCGAAATGGAATGATGAAAGAGATGGGAGAAAATGAAGAAGAACTGGTTTTCTTTTTCCCGATTCAAGCTCCATGGTTTTCTGTTCGCATCGAACGTGGTATTTCTATGGTGGAGCGGATACATTAGTATGAGGACTGAAGACTGATGCAACGGCACAAACTCCACTGTTTTGGTTTAGTATCGGACGACGAGGCTTCATTTTCGCCGCCGCTCGCCGCCGGAGTTGGAGTTGGAGTTGTTCAAATCAGACTTCCACTCTCGTTTTCAAAATGTTAACGTAAAAGTAAAAAATTAGGTGTAACAATCGGGTAGGAAATAATAAAAATGTACGAAAATTTAAATCTTCGAATAAATTTTAAATTTAAATCTTAATGTTATAAATAAAAATTTATCTTGTAATAGACCTTTATAACCTTTAATTTAAATTAATTATTTAATAAATAAAATATTATACAAATAATTACTATATATTATTATTAGTGTCTACGAATCCATTCAATAAGACATTTGGACTACAACTTGGGCTTGCTTGTAGTTTGTCTTCTCCTATTTTTGCTATAAAATATATTGGGCTTGACCTTAGTATCATATGAGGTTATTAGGGTTCTTAAATATTTGGGTCGGTTGTAATATATGTATTAGGTTTATAATTATGGACTAATTATTAATAATATTAGGCTTTTATTATTTAATCTGATATATTTTATATATTATTAATATACTATTAATATTTTTATAATGACAATAAAATTAATAATAACAAACAATAAAAATTAATAGTGATAATAAAAAAAACAGGGATTGGTTCAAGTGGCAAGCAGTTTGGTTTCGCTTAAGCAAGTCTTAGGTTTGGTACGTTGTATACCCAGAAAATCCCTACTGAGAGAGTTACCCATCAAAGCTAGGTGTACGACCCGGGTCGATCCAGATTATTCAAACTAAGGTCTTGGAAAGCAAAAGAGTAATAAAAAGTAAAATAAAATAAATAATAATAGACGGGAAATAAACTAATAATATATTTAAATATTATAACAAAATTCTGACAAAATTAATGATTCTATCCTTTAAATTATAGACTAAATAAACTCCTAACCCTTAACTTTGGTCAAGATGTGTATACAAGTTTTTCTGTTTAAAAATGTCATCTATTTTATCCAAAAATGGAAAATACAACCGAACCCAACACTCGAACCAAGAGCTAAACACAGCAGTTATGAATGTCTCCAACTGGTCGGATGAATCCACCCCTGTTGTCTTGCATAACCATCACGTAGTTTCAAACAACCACATCAACATGTTACGTTGGCACGAGCCAGACACCCACCCACCCGACTGCACCGTAAATTCAAAGCAAGTGCAAGTCCCTGAACCATCGCAGTCCGATGCTTGGTCCACATGCGTAGGGACAGGGTGCCACTCTTCAAGGAGGAAGGTGTTGGGTTGGGTGTGATAAAGATGTAACCTTGTATGAAACATCAAATCTTGCCTTGTTTAACTGTAAACATGCAAGTGATAGAGGTAAGAGATGGTGACCTGACACAACACACAGGGACAAAGGAGTAGTGGCACGGTTGGAGATAATGTGCCCTACGGTCTCAGTTAGTTGGTTAGTGTACTAACATGTGGGGAAAAATATATTTACGATCACATGTCACGATCGATAACTGTTAAGTGTAATAATTAATGTGATATATACGGGCGTAGGGTTAAGGTTTAAAATTTAATTTTTTAGAAAATTTTCAAAAAAAACATGGAGAAGAGACAGAAAATTTCAACTTGGTATATACGGACGTGTAATTTTATGTTAGGGTGTAAACTTTTATATTTAGTAAGTTTATACAAGAATTTAAAAGTTTCGGAGATTACGAGATTAGATCATCGATATAAAATACGATGAAAACTATTAAAATATATGAGATATGATTATTCTTCGTACATTCTTTGATTCATCTTTGATTATACTCATAGATATATAATTAGAATAAGAGGTGGTTGGCAACTATAACCCCCGTTAAATTAGTCGTTAAACTTTTCTAACGTTCTAACTTCATCATCAAATTATTAATATACATTACTCATATATAATATTAATAAAATTATTATAAGAATCATTAACAGCAATGCAAACATACGTTAATGTATAATATATAATAATATGATATGATATAAATAATAATCTAAAAAAATAAAAATTTAAAAACACGTTTAAAACGATATTCATAGTTTAAATACATTTAGTTTTTAATTAACTCTTTTAAAATAAATAGCCTTATAAATTAAACTAAAATTTATACGATACACATATAATAATTTTTTCTAAAAATAAAACATTAAAATACTGATATTATTTGATTATTTTTCTTTGACTGTATAGGCAATGTTAGGTATGTTTCGTATGTCTACGATATTGACAACACTGTTGAGACCAGTCCGTGTCGAACCCGCGTGCGACAAAACCCCTGTTCGGGAAGGAGGAAGAAGACCCACCGCCATGCACACAAATTGGACAACACGTCGGCCCGTTTGGACAAAACTGGTTTACAACTTCATAAAATTTCGGACACAGCTTCGACACTTGGGAAACATACGTACCCACACTTTGGCCCAACCATAACAAATTACAAATATGAAAAAAAAAAAAAAAAAAAATTGAGTTAACCAAATGAAGCGATTAAATTAATTAAAACTGACTTATTAAGATCCAACAGCAATTAGCAACCAAACAACATATAAAGCCTAACCTAACAAAACCTATGATTAGTACTAATCCTAGGAATCTCTAACACATAGGCTAAGCCCAAGGGATTTAGTAATAACACAAAATTATTCCTTCTTTTTTTTAAGATTAATATATTTATATTTTTTAAATTTTTAAAATACAATATAATATTTAAAATACATTTAGGGCCCATCTTTGATCAGAAAATGAACGTAAAGTCTTGTCTCCAATAAATTGCACTACTACTTTTTTGGTTTAATTACGCTTTTAGTACTTATATTATATTGAAATTTTAGATCCAATCATCTAGCCGTACATTATCATTTTAAATAATGGCACCATAATGTTATCAAATCGAATTTACTAATAATCGATAAAAGAACGTAAAGTTTTAATTTTTAATCTTAATCATTATTTTATAGTTATTTAATAATTTTAAATTAATATATTTTTTAAATATCTATATAATATAATCGGATGCTATCATATATAATTAATGAAGTAACTGTTTTGTAAGGTTAAATATTATCCATAGAAAAGTGAAATACGTGTCACCTTTATGGTCCGTAGAGATGTTAGCTTTGTGAAAAGCACCAAATTCTCCAATTTGCAGGTTTGTAATTATGGGATACTCTCTGTTTTTTGTCCCCTTAAATTGGACCCACTTTTTTTAACTTAGATCCTAATTTATTTTATTTATTACAATTTGGTTCCAATCCAACATATACATCCCCTTTTTTTGAAAAATTATTAGGTGAACCCTGTAGTCTCAAATAATCAGAATCGTTGATCTTAACTTTTTTTAAGGTGAATCAACACATCTTCCCTACATATAAATTAGTGGGTGGGTAGTTATTAGGTAGTTATTTAAAGATCAATGATTTTGATTACTTGGACCATAGATGATGTAGTAAACATGATTCACTTAATAATCTCTCCCTTTTTTCACACATTTAGGTCTTCTTCGTCCATTTTGTGAGTATATTTTATGAAACTACTAGTTAACACAAAGCACAACCTTTTTGCACATAACATTTGTTTCGAACGAATCGAGTTAAAATCGAAGTACATTATAAGAAATTTGGGTTTGGACTTATTTAATAAACCGTTCATTTTGTGATATAAATTCAATGTATTTATGTTTTAAATAATATGATGGATCGAGAAATATTAGAGACGCAATTATATCCCTAAAACATGGACGGAATTACGTAGGCAATGGTAGGTGCTCCAACCCCTGATCGCACTTTTAAAAAATTATATTTTTCCCATCCTCAAACTCGGACTTCATCTTTATCTTAGAAAGTTTAATTTTTCATATGTTTTAATATATAAAATTATGTGTTTGTTCCTGTTTATTAACAGTGGCAAAGCTACGTCTTTTTTGGGTGGGCTCGTGTCCATCTTGAATATTTTAAAGTTCATATATTTGATTTTAATTTTTATGATTTCTATGAATTAATCCTTAAATTTTATAACTTATATCCACACTAAAATTTCGAGTATTGTGATTAAAATTTAACGTATGTGTCGTCAAGAACGTGAGGCAAAAGAATAGTGCCTGGTCATGAAAAGTCATTGTAAGGAACAACACACAATGCCTTGGGTACCGAGACTGAAATCGACAGATGGTAAAGGGTACGATGAATCCGGGCGTTTTCAAAACAGCAACCAAACAGGCCATATAGATATTCAGACAAGTTTACTTTATTTTGCACTTCATGGTATCAGTCTGGCGTTTTATTTATTTATTTATTTAAAAAGAACGAGATATGTTAAAAGCAAAAAGATGTTCTGTCCTGTGTTGTATTTGTCTAGCATTGGTTACTCAGTTGAATCAAACACAAAGGTTACCGGCATGACTCTCGAGGGACTTGCTTTTGGACAGTTTGTTGAGTTATTTTCACTGATGTTCATTGCATTAGATTTGTAGGGTTAATTATGATTTTAGTCTCTTTATTTGAAATTAGAGACTTGTTTGGAAGAAATATTCGAAATATCATTTGTCAGATAGTCGATTATGAATTTTTTAACAAGTATTGAGGGGAAAGAATCGGATGGGGTAAGAACGGTTTTTTATTTTTCACATTTTTTTAATACTTACGATTACGATTTTTTCATCCACATATCTTTCCACGCTGATCCGAGTGATTTTCGAGCAAATCTCTATCCCCAAAAATTAAACAAAATTATTATTTTACTGATCAAAATAAATAGTCAATTCAATTTAAAATATAAAGTTTGGATATTTCGATAGAAAGCAGTTACAAGATGATGAAAATTAAAAGGTGTTATATCGTGAATAATTTAGAAAATAATTTTAATTTATATCTAAAAATTAAGATAAAAATATATTGATAAACTTGATTGTGGCTTAAACTTCTAATAATATTATAAGGATTAAATCATGTTAAACCAAAATGCATGTTTAAATTTTAAATTCCAACATAGTATAAGGACTAACACCATAATTAAACACATTTTCTAAGTAGTATTTATTTTAAAAAATATTAAATTTTTTTGTAGTAAAAAAATACTACCAAAGTGCCTTTAATAAAGTTGCTAGAGGAGAGTTATCCCTTTCATCTGTTTCAGCTTAGAAATGTTTGTGTGATATGACATCTCAATATCTAAACCATACCCCCTTTCTCCTGTACCAAGAAAAAATAAATAAATAAAGCCTTCACATGCACATGCACGACCCCACGCGCTAGACAGGAACGTGGAACCACATTCCTTACTCTTCCCTTTTTTTTAACAATAAATAAATAAAATAATTAATTATAAACAGTTAAAAAATGACTTCATTTATTACAACATAGTATCATTTTCGTATTTTAATCGCATTTTTATATATTTTAATAATACTTTAAAATGAAATTAAATTATATTTTAACTTATAATTGCGTGATTTTTTTATATTTTTTAACTTTCGGTTTTTACCGTTAAGATGATAAATTCACTAATAAATAGAAATTAAGGTTAACGGGTAGGCATAGGTGAGTCCAGTTGATTTATGTATTCAACTAGTTTAATTAAGACTTCATTTACGAGCTTATTTAAAGTTTATAAAGTATGATGTAAAATGAATAAAGACAAATAATCAGTTTAATTGTCAAATTTATAGACTAGTATCTTAATTATGTTTATGTTATTAGTTTAGTATCTTAATTATTATTTTTTTGATAAAATGATATATAATTTAATTTTTTTGTTATATTTTAGTACTTGAACGTTAGAAAATTGATATAGATAATGACGTGAATTGGTATAATCATAGTTTTAGTCTTACACACTTATATATATTATTAATTTAGTCCAAAATCTCTTAATTTTGATAGAATTTTATCTCATCCGTTTTTCATTCCCTCGCATTATTATCGATATCTAGGGATGAATATTTTACTCGATCCGATCGGGTTGGATTTTTTTTATAAAAAAATTGGGTTTGGGACGAGTCGGAGTCGGTTTAAGGTATTTGTTTTCTGGTCAAGTCGGATTTTCTTGGGGGGGAAATTGTGTCGGAGTCGAGTTTATGGTATTTGTATTCGAGTCAAGTTTGAATGGGCCAAAAATCCGACCTGACCCGTATCCATCTCTATCGATATCCCAATCGTGGAGCTTAGATCCTCCAATAGACCCCACACTAACCCCTTATTTTGATCATTCAATAAAAATTTAAACATATATTTCAGTTAAAATCTATTTCAGATATTTATTAAAATATGTAATTTAAATATTTGTTTTATAATTAAACTTAATTTTTTTTAAAATTTAATGATTTGATCCTTTAATATTCGATCACGACTTTAATTCTACAATAAAAAAATACTTTTCATCTTGAATCCTAATCACAAATAAAGTCTTTTTCAATAATAATTCTCCAATACTTTGTTTGATCGTTGAATCTGCATAATCAGATTCTTAATCTCATTATCGTGTATTTTAAGAAGATAATATATTAACTCAATGTGGAATAAATATTATAGATTTATCCAAAAATATATATATTAACTCGATGGGTCAATATTTTTCAGATTAAATAAGAATATGTAATTATAATAAAAAAAATAATGAGAAAATTGGACCATATAATATAATATAATATAATATAATGTTACATGCACACATGTTCCAATGGATTTGTTGGTTTCAAAAATTGGACCATATTAGTACACTTCATTGACTATTAACTTGGTACAATTAATCTTAGACACCAAAACTTGACCATGACAGTTTCAAATATTTATTGTAGCATAGGATTATAATATTTTTTAAAATATTTTAATTTTCTAATAAATAAACATCGAATTTTATTGCAATTTTTCCCTTTAAATTCAACACCTTAATAAATTAAGTATTATATATGATCATTTAAAAACAATATATATAATAAATTTTATATTTATTTTATGATTAGTTATATTACCTCTGACCTTGAACCTACATCCTTAAGTGCAATTTCTCCCCGTTTATTTATTTTTTATTTTTATAAATGAGTATTATATTCATAAAAAACAGTTTAATATTTTTAATTATGACCAAAATAAGGCTAGATTAAGAATTTATTATAAATTAGATTAAAATATATTTTTTAAATTTTTTCTTAATTGAAAGGAAAAAAATATTTTAATTTTTTTTATTTCTATTTAATATATAAAAATAATGATCGAAGAAAATCGGACCTCTTTTTCTCCGTGTTCTACCGCTAATCCAAAATCTAAGCATTAATCACTTAGTTTATAAATTTTAAGTATACGATAATTAGAAGTGAACGTTCGATCAAATTAAATAAAATTAATTTTTTTAAGTATATGATAATTATAAAATAAATTTTATTTATTTATTTTATTTAGTTTGAGTTCTTGAATTTTTCTAAAAATTTAATTATAATTATTAATAATGTTTTAATAGGAAGTGATTCTAATTTAAATAACTTTCTCTATCAATATATAATGTACATATATTTTTCATATTTTATCATATATGATATATATAAGAGATAGAATTGAAAGACTCGATTAAAATTTAAAATTTAATATATTAATTACTTAAAATTAAATTATTAAAATTTTTATTTTATAATTTAAATTTTATTTAAAAATTTATAGAATCTAATATATAAAATTTTAAATTAAATAAAAACAAATCATATCGCATCAAGTCCAAAAAAATTAATTTTTTAAATTAAATTTAATTTTATACATCGGTAATGACGATAATATATAATCAAAATTAAAATATTTACCACCAACATTTATAATTAATTTGCTTGATATAATTTAATTGAATATTCTCCTATAATTGTACTTTGTATTATAATTTATTTTATTATAAATAATAATTATGAATCGTAATAAACGAGGGAAAATACAAAAACATGCAAAAAAAATGGGAAAGGAACGTCTTCAAAATCTGTTTTTTATTTAAAAATTAAAAAAAATAAATAAAAGAAAATGATGAGAGAGAGAGAGAGAGAGAGACTGATTAGACTAGAGATGATAAAAGAATGCTCTCTGCGACTGCCTTTCTGACTCACTGAGTTTTCCTTTCTCACCCCAATAAAGCTAGCATATCATGAGGTTAAAAAATCCGAGTTAACTCACCAACTAATTCTCCCTTTGTAAAAAAGTTTGACTCATAATTCAATTCTCATAGGTTAATTATATTATTATTATGGGCTCTTATTCTTATGTTATATACTATTTATTCGTCTTAACTAATAAAAATTATATATTTTATTCATATTATTATTTCACTTAAATGATATTTTTTAAATTTAATATATAATAAATATGAGTAAAGATTTATTTATTATAAAAAATAATAAATAAATTTAATTGAATGACTAATTTTTAAAATATATATCAAAATCGATCATTATGTATTTAAATAAAACTAAACTGAATCATGATCACAATGATGTATAAACCATATTTTAATTATTTTTATAAAATTTACGAAGAATTTTTAAATTTATTCTGCAATCATACTCAGATCACGTAATATTAGATTTTTGTTAAAAATAAGTAAATTACTATTATAGTCAGCTAGCTTTGTAAAATTTAAAGATCATTGCGAATATTTTCAGGGATTCCTATAATGATGTATACGAGTACAGTTTAGTTAGCTCTATGTTCTAGATATATTGATCCGCGCCTTCATCTTAATTTAAGATTTGATTATAAAATTTCTCCGGCTTGTATTCTCGTAGGTAAAATTTTCGATTGTTTTCCGTACGTATCAATTAAGATCTCTATAATTTTTTATTAATTACCCGATTATTACCTCTAAATACTTTTAAATTATTCGAATTAACCACAATGTCTCAAAATCCCAATTCTCAAGCCAGGACATTCCAACATAGATTATTCATATTAAAATCAAATTAAAAAGGCAAAAAATTATTTATTATTTATTTTATCTAAAAAAATTAAAATGAACGGTCCTGATTAATTGAGACCGTAAATGATAAACAAGGTTCACCTGATAATTTTTCCTTCCTTACAGTGAAAAAGATAGTTAAATATAACTAAAAATAGGTCCTATTTAAAGTTTCATTTTTATGTTAATATTAAAATTTTATTATTAAATTTAGAAAATATATATTTCTATTGTTATTATAATTATTATCAAATCATAACTAGTTAATCCAAATTTTAAAAATAATTAATATGTTTATATTATATTAAATATCACAACTGATAATTTAGTTTTTTTACCTTTAATTTATTTCATTAAAATAAATTTTAAAATTTGTACTAAAAGGTTGCAACAAATTAGATATCATATACCCCAAAATTTTTAATATCAACTTTAAGATATTTGCTATCCGAGTCCCTGTTGGTTTCAATTAATTATCTTTTGTAATATTGTAAAATTGAAATTGATGGATTAAATAAATCGAATCGATTTTAATAATATTATACTACTACTAATATTTTAAATTTATTTTATGATATATATAATATAATAATCTTATTAAAATTACAAATTACCAATATAACTTACACTATTTACTATTCTATGAAAATTTTTATTATTTAACATCATAACAATATTAATTTAAATATATAATTTAATATTACTAAATGATTTAAATTGTAAGTAGTTTTTATAGTATTCTAATGGAATAAGTTTTATATTAATATTTTAATAATAAATATATGGATCATAATTTATAAAAAAATAATAAATGTTTTAAAACATAAGAATAAGATTTTAATACTATATGATTAATTTAATACTACAAAAATGAATAATGAATAATTTTTTAATTTAATAACTAAAATTTAATTTATTAATTAATTAATTCGAATTGAGTATTATAAAAGCACATTACAGGATAATTCTTTTAATTTAATTTATAATATTTATAATGTTAAAATTAAAAATTTTAATATTATTTTAAAAAAATTAGTGATCGATTTCACTAAACTAATTAATTATTAATATAATAAATATATTTATTTTATGAATATAATATTAGTATAACATTTTTAATATTGATTTTATTATTAAAATATTAATATTAAAAATAATCCATTCAATACTTTAATGTTTATGACATCAATCTTATAGTGTGAGAGAAACAAGAAAAAAATAGAAAAGAAAAAGGCAAGAGATTAAAAAGAAATAGAGGCAAGAGAGGGGAGGGTTCTGTAGTGTCATAGCTTTGTCCCCCCCACCCAACACAGTTCCCTTTCACTTTCTCTTCAAAGTCCAAAAGCCGAAAAAGCCACCACACAAACACAGCATTGGCTTTTCTTTGCCTTTTGTTTTTCCTCTGCCCCTTCCATTAACCATTTGTCTATGTCTGCTGCTCCCTCTTCTCAGTACCTGCAAATGGGGGAGGATTCATACTTTGAAGTCCTTGTTATTATTTGACCACCATTTGCCCTTTCTCTTCTATCTTTTAACCCTTCTCTCCCTCTTCCATTCAACATGCCTTTCTCCTTCATCTTCATCTCTTCACATCTTTGAAAGGTGTTTTTCTTGGGAATAATTTGACTTAAATTCCCTTTCTTTCTCTGGTTTTTAGTTTTCTGGGTATACCCTTTTCTTTCTTTGGTTATGTGGGTGCTTGTGGGGAGGTGAAAAGTTTTTATCTTTTAAGAAAAAAAATTAGAACTTTGGGTGTTCATGGAAATTGATCTGAACCATGCAGTGAATGAGGTGGAGAAGACGACTGCAGTTTGCAATGGTGATTGTGACAAAGTGAACTGTTTGTCCTCTTCATCATCTTCTTCATGTTCTTCAAACTTAGCTTCACCCCAATGTTCATCTTCTTCCATTTATTTGGAGCTTTGGCATGCTTGTGCTGGCCCCCTCACTTCACTCCCACAAAAGGGGAATCTTGTTGTTTACTTCCCTCAGGGTCATTTGGAACAAGTGGCTTCTGCCTCTCCTTTCTCTCCTTCGGATACCTCCACCTTTGATCTTCCACCTCATATCTTTAGCAAAGTGGTCAATGTCCAGCTTCTTGTAAGAACCCAAATCTTCTTCTCTTACATTGAATTGTCTTTGCATTAGCTTCCCACTAAAGGTTATAACTTTACCTTTCCTTTAATTTGGTTGCTTTAATTGTGTTTCCTTCCCCTTTTTTCCAGGCCAATAAGGAGAATGATGAGGTCTATACACAGGTCACTCTACTTCCCCAGCCAGAGGTATATATATTTCTTATACCAGTTTAGAGTATTTGAATGTTATTGCTTGCATAATCCCAAGTAAATTTATGTTTATTTGTACTACATTTTCATAGGGAAGTTTTAGTTTTACAATGCTTCCTAGGGTTTTAGTGACTTGAATGAATTATATTCCTATCTGCAGACACTTTCATTTTAAGAGGCACTCCAAATTTCATGGCTTTTTGGGATTTTTCTGCAGGTGGGAGGGCCTAATTTGGAGAGTAATCAGTTGAATGAACTAGGTGCAGATGAGGGAGATGGTGGGTCGCCTAAAAAATCAACCCCTCACATGTTCTGCAAGACGCTAACCGCATCGGACACTAGCACTCACGGTGGGTTCTCTGTTCCTCGTAGAGCAGCGGAAGACTGTTTCCCGCCACTGGTATGATTTCATATTCTTAATCCTCATGTACTATTTACCTGGCTGCCTATTCATCCTAGAGATATCATGTATATTCAATGGTGTTTGCCTTGATTTCAGGATTATAAACAGACGAGGCCGTCTCAAGAACTTGTTGCCAAGGACCTACATGGAATTGAGTGGAGGTTTCGACATATATATAGGGGTAATTAGCATATAGGATTCAATATTTCGTATGGTAGTGTTTATAATGTATTTTCGATTGAAAGAAACATTGATAGAGCTTGATGTTTACTAACTTTTAGGCCAACCGAGGCGACATCTCCTTACTACTGGCTGGAGCATTTTCGTGAGTCAAAAGAATCTTGTTGCTGGGGATGCGGTGCTCTTTCTGAGGTATGTGCTTTTGAAAGTGACTAATCAATCCATTATGTTTTCCCTGAGCGAATCACAATGCTTTTATGCTGCTCGAGAATCATAGAGAGTTCCAATGTGCCTTATGTTCCCATGGCCTAGTTGCTTGAAGTTCTTTCTTATTTATCTTTTCTTCAACTCTGTAGGGGTGAAGATGGAGAACTTAGGTTGGGGATTAGGAGAGCTGTACGACCAAGAAATTGCCTTCCTGAATCCGTTATCACGAAACAGAATTCATATCCAAATGTTCTTTCTGCGGTGGCTAACGCATTATCCACTAAAAGCATGTTTCATGTCTTCTATAGTCCAAGGTAAGTTTCTCTTTCAGCTTACTTCATGAAATTGACTGGTATTTGACAGAGAAAAAAAAGGAATAAGATGGGAAGTGATTTATATAAAAATGCAAGATTTTCATTGTTCCATTCGTAATGTGATTCGGCTGTTGTGTTGCTAAGCTCATAAACCTATTTTAAACACGTACCAGTGAACATTTGATGTGAAATGGTGGAATGGTAAGCTGGTTCATATTGCTGTAATGCAGGGCCGGTCACGCTGAGTTTGTTGTACCCTTTCAGAAGTATATCAAAAGCATTACAAATTCAGCATGCATCGGGACAAGATTCAAAATGAGATTCGAAATGGATGATTTGCCTGAGAGAAGGTATTATCTGACAAATGGTTTTTACCTGTACATAGTTCTTATTTCGATATTATAATGACAGTCCTAGTTTCATGCTGGTTTAGTGGTGTAGTGATGGGAATGGGGGATTTGGATCCTTACAAATGGCCCAATTCCAAGTGGAGATGCTTAATGGTGAGCTCCTAATCTTAGTTTGCAAGCTTTTATTTGTATAGTCTTTATCTAAATCCATTACATTTGTATGTATGTATACTTTCTGCCGAAAATCGACGTCTCCTAGTAAACCGTTTTTCAGAATGGCAAATAACTGAGTGTGTATCTGTCATTGCCAAAAACCCTTTTGTATATCCAACTTGGCTCATGTTCGGGGTTTTAATTTTCGGGGAAAATGAAATGTTCCTATGATCACATGTCGAGTCCTTCACTTAAATGTATACATATGCACATTTTTTCCCAGTGTGTTCGTCGTGTCAATATATGTAAGAAAAATGCAAGGCTATGAAATGAATCTTGTTTGACTCTTTATTTAAGACCTTTCTTATGACATTTAACAGGTCAGGTGGGATGAAGATAATGTGATTGATCGCCACGAGAGAGTCTCACCTTGGGAAATCGATCCTTCTGTTTCTCTCCCGCCTTTGAGTATTCAATCTTCACCGAGGTTGAAGAAACTGCGAACAGGTCTGCAGGCTGCTGCACCCGACACCTCCATCACAGGTGCAAATCTCTCTATAAGTTGGTAATATTTTTGCATGTTTTTACTCGATTAATGTATGCTTCCTATGTTCCTTTCTTCAGGGGGGAGTCGGTTTTTGGACTTTGAGGAATCGTTAAGATCCTCTAAGGTCTTGCAAGGTCAAGAAAATGTAGGTTTCGTATCACCCTTACATGGGCGTGATACTGTAAACCGCCCGCTGGATTTTGAGATGCAATCTCCTGCCCGTCATCTAAGTCTGGCATCAACAGGAATCGGAAAGAGTAATATTAGCGAGTTTGTGAGGGTTCGCCCCACTGCTTACGCCGGCTTTGCGGAATCTATTAAGTTTCCGAAGGTCTTGCAAGGTCAAGAAATTTTCCCCTTTAGATCCCTGACACAAAAGTCTGATCTCAACCTCGGTGTTTGGGCGAAAACCAATCTTGGTTGCAATTCTTTCAACATGCACCAGGCACCAAAAGCCAATTGTTATCCGCTAGCTTCGGAAGGCCTTCGAAGTGTGTATTTTCCTTATAGTGAATTTTACAAAACTGGCCAGGAACCTACGGTGAGCTCTTATCCATCTCCACTCTTGAGAGGTAATGTTCCGTTCAATGCTTCCCCGAATAAGACTGGGGTAGGGGTTATTGTGGACGGAGTCGGAAAACAAAATCCATTGAATGAGCATAAGCTGGTGGAGAATATTCCAAGTCCTGCTCCTGAAAACAATTCAAGGAACCAACCGGATGAATCCTTAAAAAGAAATGTTTCTGGATGTAAACTCTTTGGGTTCTCTCTAAATGCAGAGTCGCCTACTCCGAGCTCACAAAATTCTGGTAAGAGGAGTTGTACAAAGGTAAGTTATATTCGTTTTGAATTTGAATTTAACTTTACTTCCTGTACCTCTCCTACTGACTTCCACTTCCCTGACTGAAAGGTTCACAAGCAAGACAGCTTGGTTGGAAGAGCTATTGATCTCTCGAAACTGTACGGATATGACGACTTGATGACTGAACTAGAACGTCTATTCGGTATGGAAGGCCTTTTAAGCGATCCGGATAAAGGGTGGCGGGTTCTGTACACCGATAGTGAGAATGATGTAATGGTGGTTGGAGATGACCCTTGGCAGTAAGTGTCACTTTTTCTTGTTCTCCACTATCATTGCACGGTAGTGATCATCAATCTATTTCCACTTTTCGATTTTGCTGTCTAGTGTTCCATCCAAGTAACTCGCCTTATGATCGAGTGTTTTCGTTTCCCCGTTTATTTCGCAGTGAATTCTGTGATGTTGTGTCGAAGATCCATATATACACCCAAGAAGAAGTAGAGAAGATGACAATAGGAACAGGGAGCGACGATACACAAAGCTGTTTAGAACAAGCCCCGGTGATAATGGAAGCATCAAAGTCTTCCTCGGTGGGGCAGCCGGATTCATCCTCTCCAACAGTATAAGAGCACAAAGTTTGTTGCATGTTTCGATGTCATCGTCATCGACATTGTCTTCGTCATCATTGTGTTTGCTATGTGTGGTTCAAGAAAGTTGAATACTCTTGAAGTTTTCTATCTACCAAGTAGTTTTCAGTTGTCGAATTCAGAACATGTAGCTAAATGTGGGGTTTGTGACATAATTATTATGGTATTTGGACAAATGATGTTGATTCCATGTTTTGTTGTTTTGCAAATGGCACCGAAATTAGTGTGTTTCTTAAGAGGTTATTGGATTTTAAGATCAATTTTCAGTATTCTGATGGGTATATTAAGGGTTGAAACGAGTCGAGTATTATTGGAAGAGCTCATAAGTAATTTAAAAATATAATATCCCATTTTTAATATTTAAAATTAAAGTGAACTAAAATGTAGATTTTTTCTTCTAACTAAAATTAAAAGAGTTTTTAAGAAGACACATGGAAATATATTTTTGTATGATTCTATCTATAATCAAATCATACAATTATATTAATAATAATATATTTGTTGTTGTTAGGGTTGTAAATGAAATAAGATGAATTCTGAGCTAATAGAGTTTAACTCGATCAAAGTATAGTCAATATTCAATTTGATTGGACTTGACTCAACCTCGAGTTTTTAATAAGTCAAGTCAAACTCAGCATACTCAAACTTAAACTCAACTCAAATTTTTAACAAATCGAGTTAAATTCGATTTATTGTTGTTTGGTGGCTTCATGGGTTTATTTAATATTTAAAGTGTTCAGTACATGGAGAGTCTAGGGGAGAAATTAATAAAAAAGGGACAAGATATTTGTTGCACGTAACATCTTCAGTATACTGTAGATTTTATTATAGATTCTTAAATATATTCTAATATCTCTTATTTTTTAAATATAATCTTTAAATATTTTATACATCGAACAAAACCCATCGATCGTAGTTTTTTTTTCTTTTTTCTTTCATATGTGATCTTGTTAGATTTGTTTGCATAAATGCCAAATCCCATTGTATTTGTCATCTTGATGAGTTGTTGTCATGAAATTTGTATCATATGGAAAGGAGTTGGTTTCCTTGGGTTGTTGTTCCTGTAATATAAACTAGAACTCCCGTTGTATTTGAAAAAGGAACAGATAAAACAAGGGTGTTTTTTTAGTCAAAAGGAAGACAGCATGTTCCTTTTCGGACCATTGAAAATACTGTCATAATGAGGGTTAAAAAGTAAAGTTCACTTCCTCCACTTGATTACAGACAAAATCACAGGCTTGACCAGGACCAGGGTCCATTTCAGGACAAAAAGAACACGATTTGGAGTATAATTCCAAGAAAACGCGTGTAGGATAAATGGGTATTTTTTTTTCCAATAAATATAAAAAATTAAATATATTATTGTATTATTTTTATTATTTGATGTATTTTTTATAGTATCAAATTAATTTATTATATTTTAAGTGGATCCATCGTTTTATAATTTTCTATAATTAGAAGATTCAATAAAAAGTATTCTAATTTTAAAATTATTTTACGAATCAACTGAATAAATTTAAAATTAAAAAATTGATAAGGGTAACCTCATAAGTAGACCTGCTTATGGGTCGGGAAGCACAGCCCATTCGGGTCGAGTATCGGGTAAAAATTTTCAGCGAACGGACCAAATTGATATAAAAACGTTTTTAACAAGAGTATTTTATATTAAATAGAGATGTATTATATTTTTATATTAAAATTTGAACTCATATAAGATGAAGCATCTCTATGACAAGGTAATTATTTTTTTTTTCAATTTTTATGACTTTGATATGTGATAATAAATTAATAAATAAAATTTCAATTATACTTGTTAATAAATTTATATTTAACACACAAATGATATATAATTTTATATAACATCGATAATATTTGATGTCATACCGTTAAAAATAAAATTAATTTTTTAACGATATAACATTATCTATTTTACTAAAGATGTACATAATTATATATAATTAGTGTACCAATTATATATATTTTTAGTTATTATTGTAATATTATTTTTATTTTTAACGAGTCGTATGAATGGTAAAAATCGAAAATAATTCAATAAATATAACAAACCATGTAGAACTGATAAATTAAAGGGGTATAAGAAGAGATTAAGTCATGCATAGTTAGGTGACCTAAAAGCTGTTAAATTTATAGTTGACAAAAAAATTGAAGTACATATTTTCTCCTCCTCCTCCTCTCCCAAACGTGTCATATTAGAACTCTAATATCTTCATATTTTAACCCTAATACTAAGTTAACTTTATTAATATCTCCTTCAACTTCTCCTTGGGAGAGAGTTTTCATGGACCTTAGCATCAGAAGCATTAAATCATGCCCAAAGTGGTTCCCATAATGACCCAAAGTTATTGTTATCTTCCACGAGGCTTGGGTTACCGTTGCCGTTGGTAACCAAAATGTCCACCGGTGGCGGCGGATGTGGCTGCGGAGACGTCGATTGTGCCATCTCCATGCATAGCATAGCAGCAAGTTTTTCTTGTTGCAATTGCATGTTGGTCACTTCGGCTTCAGCTTTGGCTAGTTGTGCTTGGAGCTCGTTGATTTGCTTTTGCAGCTGGCAGATCGCCCCTGTGCAACCGTAAACCGGGTCTCGGATTCTCGCGTTCGCCTCATACACCATGCTACTCACCGCGTCGGCCCTCTGAGATTCGGGAAGTTCCTGCAAAGTTTTTCCGAGCAAAGGACTATAAATGCAAAGTCTAGAATTGTATTGACTAAACTCGAATCAATCTGTTAAATACGCCCCTAAAATAGGGGTCATTTCCACATGCAACTTTTAGTTAGTAAATAAACGTTATGAATATCGAAAATCGAACTTGAAATTCAATATGAACCCATTAGTTTATAGTAGACTTCGGGTTTGAACTCGAATTCTGATAGCAACAACACTCGAACGATCCAAGTTATTTATCGTTACACCAATAGCCACTTAAAATGGACCCTTTTTCATTGGAATATCTTTTTCCACATTTGTCAACGCATTAGCCCCAAGGCAACCAGGCAACCTCCTATCATGTTCATACTACCAAAACAGACACTAAAACTACCTGTAAGAACTTGATTATGTTGCTAGCTCCGAAGACACGGTGAGCAATGGTGAATTTGGTTGGTTGAGTAGGAGGAAAATAAGGTGCCAACACACATTTATCAGCAGACCTTCTCCTCAGAATCTTACAAGCAGCGCAAGGGCTGATAACGACTGGCGGCGGAAGAGGAGGAGGAGGAGACGATGACGGCGAAATCAAAGAGTTCGGAGAGAGTGATATGGCGGTGGTGGTGGTGGTGGTGGCAGTAGGATTTGGTTCACAGTATTCCATCTTAAACCTGAGGGTTTTAAGGGATAACAAGTAATAAATACTATAAGGGTCTTAAGGAGGGTTTATTCTAGGATAGAAAGGGTATTATTTATAGTGAATATGAGGTAATGACGTCATGTCGCATGAAACATGACGTAATTTAAGATTTTGATGTCTAGCTGCTTTGCCGTGTTTTCATTAGACCGATTAAATAAATATTTATATATTTGTGGGGGGAGGATTAGTATCTATTTATGCAATGTAAAATAAAAAAGATTACACTAAGTTCATATTATTGTTTAATGTAAATCGATAATTAATATTATATACTTAATTTTTATGAAAAATTCACATTAATTTACACGTTTAAAATGTTTTTTATGACTGTTGCATAAATAAAATAGATGATTCAAATTAACAGTGTTAATTATATAAAGACTATCAGTTAAGGGAAAAAAATAAATAGTTAATTTTAGTTATTTATTTTAATATTATCTAATGATCTAAAAATAATATAAAACTATGAATTTTATATTTTGATTAGTTGGTCTATTAATTAGATTTTAGATCGGTTAATGATTACTTTTTAAGTTTGATTATAAATTAATTCAGTTTAAATTCGATTAATTAATCAAAATACTAAATATTAATTATAATATATATTAAACATATTTATAATAAGCCTACCCAACAAAACTAAATACTAAAAGTTATTTTATATATAATTTATTGTTATTTTGATATTTATAATCTATACAAATTATTTTATATATGATCTTTATTATATTTTGATGTTAAATAATTAAACTCAAAATATTTTTATTATTATTTTAGTTAATTTAAAAATTAACTGAATTAATCAAAAAAATTCAGTTAGATTAATTTAAAAAAAGACTTTAATTTGATTAACGAATAAAAAAATTCAATCAATAAAATTTAGTTAATTTAATTTAATTGATTAATTGAATTAATTAAAAAATAAAAGAATAATTAATTTTTTGATGTTTTCTTGGTACACAATTTCTATACCGGCCTGCCTAACTTTAAAGTATATGTTTTTTTTTTCTAGAAAGAAAACGGTTTTTCCAAGTTCCTCTCCTATTTTCTTGGACTTAATCAAGCATTCATTAATTTCAAACCACACGATAGAATAAAAAAAAGTTATTTTATAATCACAAATATTGAAAATACAATAAATATTATAAAATACAATAAATTTATTTATCCTTTGAAAAATATAATTATAGTTTATTAATAATTCTTTAAATTTAATAAGAATATAATATATTTTTTTATTGCTATTTTGGTTCCAGAGTTTAGCCCCGACTAATCTAGATCGACTCGCGTCACACACCTAGCTTTGGTGGGTGAGTCTCCTAGCAGAGATTTTCTACGTACACAATATCTCGAACCTGAGATTTACTTAAGCAGAACCAAACTGCTTATCACTTGGACCAACCCTTATTGGTAGAATACAATAAAATTTTTAATCTTTTAAATAATTTTGTTCAATATATTTTTTTATAATGGAATTCCAAAGCTTATTAATAGAAAACCCCAAACATAGTGGGTCCATATAATAACTACTTCTTGACCACGTAGCCAATTAAATCATGTACCATTGACTTAAAGTCGAGACATTTAGAATTTAATTGCCAAGTAAAACAGATCGCAGGGATAGGATAGAGTGCGGATATTTTGTGTGGAATTAATTTTTATTTTATTTTTTTAATCAAACTCAAACTTATTTAATTTCAATTCTTTTTAGCATATTGTTAAAGGTTTCATATTTATTCATAACATTATAAATATAATTTGAAGGTTTAATTAAAAATTGAGATGATTTTAAAATATAATTTTAAAATTGATTTGTCTCTCAAAATTGAAATCGAATCGAATTTTAGTTGAATTAAAATAAATCTGAACTGATTTTCAATCGAATTAAATAGATATAAATCGATTTCACTCAAACTGAAGAGAACCCGAAATAAATAAAATTTATTAAAAAAAAATAAAGAAAGATGAGATGTGAACTACTACGTAACTCACCAAAAAATCACGTATATTGGTGTAAAAAAGTAATCTGACCTAGAAACCTAATTGGAATCGACTGATTCAAAGGTTGATTTAATATTAATCGAAAACAAAATCATTCGACACGATATGACCTAAATGATTATAGACTCGAACTAAAATTCAACTAAATATAAATATTGATAGACCCAAAACGATCCAAATTCGAAATGAAAAACCCATTTTTCATAATGCAGAATAAAATATGCCACAAGAGTATAGTTAAAACGTATCACAAAAGAAAATAAACATGTACAAACTATGCAAAAAGAAAAAAGTCAAACAAAATAATTTTTTATTAAAAACTAGAATAAAAATTAAAGAAAATATCATGGATTAAAATGTATTACAAGAGTAAAGTTAAAACGTATCTCAAAGAGAAGAAAACATGTACAAACCTTAAGTATTTTTTTTTAAAAATTATAATAAAAATGAGAAAAGAAGAAGAAAACTACTTTCAAAATTCTTGAAAACTCCCTCAAGCTGCATTATCAAAATCCCACACTAACTATAAGTAAAAAAAATTAGATGCATCATAATTTCATAAAAAAAAATGAAGTTCAACGGATTTATTTTTAAACATGTTCTATTAATATGTATATTTTTATATATAATTATATATGCTATAAGTTCATTAAGATTTCAAAATAATATTTTTCCGTCCATATCTATGATGTGAGATTTTTTTTTTCAATAATATCATTCTTAAGTAGAGATGAGTACGGATTGGGTCGGATTTTCAGTTCATCCAAATATAAATACCCTAAATCTAATTTTGACCTGACCCGAAAATAAATACCTTAAACCCGACTTCGATATATAGATAGAGGATTATTATTATAAAAAGAATAATTTTAAGGACTAAATTATAAATAAAAAATAATTTTAAAGACCTAATTATAAAAAATATAAAGATAGAGGACCATTATTATAAATATCCCTAAAAAATATGAAAAAATTACATATTTATTCTATGTCGGGTCTAATATTTTACACCCTAAACCCAAAACCGACTCGACCCAATACCACTTTAAAAAATCACCCGACCTGACCCAAACCCGTTTTTTATCAAAAAATCTGACCTGAGCGGGTGGGTAAAATACCCATCCCTATTCTTAAGTTTGAACTCGTATCATCTCCTTAAAAGTACGATATATCTTACAAATACCTAAACACGTACCGATTATTCGATCAATTCATTCGTTGTTAGTGTATCTATACTATTACAAATGCATTATCTTTTCCAAATCATTACGAGTTTGAAGAAAGGGATGAGTTACACAAGACCCTAACCTTTAATTTACAGCTTCAATTGTGATTATATTAGATATATATATCTCAATCAAAGAGGAATGGTCGGATTATGATATAAATATAATAATCCAGAGTGATTAACTTATACGGCATTGGTTCTTCACTAAAAGAACAGAACCCGGATTCACACATGGTGATATTTTTTATCATAATATTTTTTTTGCGATTAACAGATATATTATAATTATTTTAAATTATTATTTTTTGTAATAATAATTTCAGATAATGATATTATCATTACGTAACGATGGTTATTTAAATCCATGATCATGATCCTTAAGTAATTAAAGGACAAAAACCAACCGAGCAGCCATCCCTTATCTAGGGATGTCTTGATTTCCCCGAAACTTACATTTAATTATTCTGTTAAACTTGATCAGACGCCATTAATATTATCGGGATTTAAATTTAAGGTAACGGCCATTATTTAGATTATTTAAAATTGATATTATAAAAAATAATGATTTATAGTAATTATAATTTACTTGTTATTGTCTATAATTATGATAAAATATCATAACTGAAAATATATCGGTAATCGTGATTTAAATCTCTGTTAAACCTAAGTTCTTATCCATCAGAAGCTAGTGGAATTTGAACAAACTAAGAATCTGATATCCACCTTATACGCATTCGTTATTCTTCCATGAACTCATATTATAGATTTGAAAAAGAGTCGCATCATGTGTACTTCTAATGTAAACTTATCAGATTCTTATTTGCATACAATAACGAAATCCGATCTAGAACAGAATCGACTCGAATACAAACTAAATCGGTTATTAATTCGAATGAATAAGTAATATGGACTTGAAATAATTTGAATTTTTAATGATTTGATTTCGAAGAGACAAAAATATATACAAATGTTTCAAACCTCTAAAGAATTTTGCATTAACATAGTGTCAAAAAAATATCTTTAATTTTTTATTGAATAATTATTTTAGTTCATATTTTTTTTTAAATATTTTAACTTTAACGTTTTATTTAGGATCAAAATGATACATCCGTTAATGAAAATTACCAATCAACTGAGTGACGATAAACAACTTGAAATGATTTATAAAAATTGAAATATTGTCGTAAAGAATTAATTTTATATTTTATACAAATTTATAAAATTATATTTTAACTGATTTATCATTCTATAAAGTTAACATATTTGTTTATATGATATTTTTATATCAACTTGTATTATCACGTAGATTTATCACGTCATTCCATTCCAAACTATTTAATATTAATTAAATAATAATTTTTATATACATAAGATTTATTTTGATTTAAAAAATTAAAATACTTTAAAAAATATACATTAAAATAACTATTAACATTTTTTTACATTATACTTTCGTCTCTTGTTTTTTATTACTCCATCAAACATCAAAGACTTCTTATTAGCACATCTAGCCTCATCGGTTAAAGGAACGGTTGTTGTTCCTAGAGGTCACGGGTTTGAGCACCGGTACTGTCAGCATAGTGACTGAGCGATCAATGTTAAAAAGGTTGAGAGTATACTCTAAAACAGATACTACTAATCACTTTAGCTGAATAAAAAAAAAAAAAAAAAAACTTCTTATTAGCCTGCTATCCACACGGAATTAGGGCATCGGGGTCTTTGGTTTGAAGTTCAACCCAGTTTCCCCACTCAGACCGCTAGAAATATTTGTTGAATGGAAACCCTAACAGGCAACAGGCAACATGCTACACGCTACCTCAGTTGTCTGTCCTTCAAATTCTTACTGGTGGGCTAGGAGGAGGAGTTGTTCCACATTGAACTTTGAAAATGTGAAGAGAAACACATGAAATTATAAGTCTGTGTTTACATGGATTCTGTATGAAAATGTAATCCAACCAAACAATTTTTACCATTTTTTTGTGTCCAAGGAAGAGAGAAAAAGTTGACCTAATCACAAATTGATCTTTACACCAAATCAAGGGGGGAGGACCTTGGAATTCCTCAAAGGAGACTCATTCTTTCTATTTCCTAACGTGAACGATGGTGGAGGCATGAGTAAGACAGTCTGTGACTACAAACTTCGAAGAGTAAGACAGTCTTTTATATACACTTTTACAAAGAAAATATTAAATCCTAAAATAGATGCAAGTACGATTGATTTACGTTACACATTTGATTATGATGAATAAGTTTTAACAGAAATTTTCTGTATATATAAAGTATCAAATTCAAGACCTACTTAAATGACATTAAATCGCTTACCATTTGAACAAACTTCGTTGGTATTAATAGTTATATTTTGATATATAAATTTCGTACAACTCTTTATATTTAAAATATAAATTCTAAAATTCAAATCTTTAATTTAAATCATAAAATTATAAACTCAACTTAACTCATGAATACTAAATAAAAAAATTTTAATATTCTTTTAAGTACTTGTTAAAATTTATTATAAAATAAAAATATTAAAAAATAAATAAATTCAAATCGATGGATTTCTTGCTAAAGTTTTAGTCGATTTAATAAAATAATTATAAAATTTAATATTAAATAAGTTATAATCTTATTTGTAGAATTTTTACTTTTACTATCATTTTAATAAATTAGAATATTAAGAAGTTTTTAACCACAACATACAACCTTTTTTAAAACTATAATACAAGTCACTCAATACGAATAATATTATATTTAGATCAATTAATTAATAAATATTATATTTAAATTATTTAATTATAAATAAAATTATATTTGGTCACCCTTTCGTATTAAAAAAAATTTCACCATCAGAGGAGAATGAGATGCTCAGACCGTCAATTCCGAGATGGAAGCGGAGCTGAGAAGGTTAAAGGTGCAATCTGACCGGTGGCGCAAGGCTGCAGAAGTTGCTGCAACAATTAGGGGTGAATGTTTGATTAAGTCGAACCGAGTTGAAAAATTTTGAATTATTCGAATTAATGAGTTATATTTTACAACTCAAACTTTATTTAAAATTTTTTCGATTGGATTCAAGTTTAAAAAATTCGAGTTGAATTTTTAAATTCTTATAAACATTTAATTGTAATTATTTAAGAATTTCTCTAATCATATAAGATATATATATATTTCTTAATATTTTTAATATGTGACAATATTTTTCATATATCAGTGTATATATATATCATAAAACTCATCTCAAACTTAAAAATAACTCTAATTATTAAAATTTTTGAGTTATTTGAATTTTCATTTCACAACTCAAACTTTATTTTAAATTTTTTCGAGTCAAGTTGACTTTATAAAATTTCGAGTCGAGTAAAAAACGAGTTCAACATTTTTACCTCGACTCAAGTTATTCGATTTTTTAGTCGAGTTTTGCTCCCCTTTAGCTACAATGCTTTCAGCAGGCAATAACGGGACGTTCATGGAGAGAACTGGTTCACTGGATATCAAATATAATCCAGTCAAAGGAAGGATTAACTGCCTTATACAGAAGATTGGGATGATGAGTTGCTGAGGAAGAAAAATGGCAACATGTTGAAGAAGATTGGGGTCCTGTGGAAGAAGCCACAGAAATAGGCAACCATGAGGCATGCCAAATATACCCCTTTTTATATCATAATTGCATTCATTCCATGTTTTCCTATCTTATTATATACCTCTAACAGAGTTTTCTCACCTTATTTGGACAGAGATTTCGGGTACTCCAACCATCATTTTACTGTGAAGTTTACAGAAGTTTGTCGTTACGATGATGTCCGAACACCGGTGACGGCATGTTTTCTTTCTTTTTCTTTTTCCTTCTCCCTTTATGTCCATGTCCTCACCTTGTGATGACATGATCAAACATTATCTCTTCACAATGCAAGTTTGGATTTGGTTTTAGTGCCATTGTTGTACATGGAAATGCATTATGTTTCAAAAATGTCTAGTTCTATATGAAAACAGTAATCTGCAAGTGAATACAGTCGGTTTCAAAAGAAATAAAAATCTCAGAAATTTTAAAAGGAAACGAATCAATCACTCCTTGTTTGGTGAAAGAAGGAACTTACAGTTAATTAATTATATTGCCATATAGCCAAATTGGTATTTGTCCGCATCCGTTCATGGTGCAGTGCAGTAGCTTTCTGTTCGAGCTTGGCTATCAATCGGCGACTTTCTCTCAATGTCAAAACTTCCACCTTACGAAATGAGTGGCGAATCTGCAATTCATAGATAGAATTCTGCATCAACATAATCAATCAAGTGTAAGAAACATACAGAGATGTGTATATGCGATTCCGTAAGTATATTAATTAACAATGGGTATTACTCGGTAAAGTTCACTAACATAAACAAGAAAAAAGGTGAGAAGGATTTTAAGCATAGGAGAAAGGAAGAGTTAACAGCTAGCAACAGCTACCACATTTGTCAAGTAATTGAGAGAACTGGGAGAAACAGGCCGAGGGGTTGAGGTAAATCCGAGATCATTAGTAGGGTAAACAACTCGGCAGATGCTCCTTGATTACAGTCCAACCAGGATCGTTCCAAGAAGGCAGAAACAAACAATCACAATAAGGAAGTGGTCCAAAAGTTGGGATCCACTTGATGTAGAATTCACAAAGCTTTTCCACTAATTTAGAACCATTGGATGAGTGTGATAGGAAACTATTATATAGTGTAATAGGATCTTATACTTATGGAGAGAGAGAGAGAGAGGATCCGCTTGCACCATATAAAAGTTTAGCGCCATATAAAAGTCTTTTAACAATAGGAAAGGAAGAAACTTTTATGGGTAAAAAGAGGGGATAATCACAGCCATTCATTTACACTTATCCAACAGTACAAAAAAAGTTGTAAAACTCGTAAGTGGGTCCTGACTCATATATAACAAGGCAAGTCCCAAGAAGAGTTTCGAAAAAACATATGTTTCCACCTCAACTTAACATTATTAACAATGGTTAGCAACAAGGTAAGCAAACGTCCCTTAACACTCCTCTGCATTGCATCAATAAAGCCCAAATATCTAACTTTCGAGTACACTGTTAATAAGGAAAAAGCACTCGTATTGGCAATAGAATACCATACTGCACTATGGACAAAGCTAGTTGGTATCCGAAAAAGAGTGTTTATTAACAATTGTGAGTGAAAATAACCTTAAATTTAAACTACCATTATTGCCATCAAATTATAACAATAACAGAGACAACATGATAGCATGTACCAGCCATCAGAAAAAAAAGGATAATAAGTGTCACATTCTTGGAGACCCAACAACAATCTTCCACAAGACCATCTCTCAAAGGATAAAAACTAGATAATCTCTATTTATACTACGAATAATACAATTACGTTGAACTGTTAAATATCAAGCATCCACCATTACATAAAACAGTTCCAACTTTCAACATTCAAGCAGGGGGGAAAAGGAGCAGGGTAAATATTCAAAACTATAGTGCCTTGTGTCTTTTCTTACAGATACCACCAACTTGGGAAGATGGTTCTTATTATAACAATGCAATAAGACTCGATGAATTAGTGATTGTGTCTCAGATTAGTCACTTCAATAACAAAATATTCATGAACCAGAGCAGATTGGCATGATAGAATGACTTCTTTCTTAAATTCTAAGAAATACAAACTTGTTTTAGTTCTATTTAATCACTGATGACATCAGTCAAAACAACCTAATTTTGGTCAGCATTTTATTAAAGCTCAGAAAATTAATTCGAAAAATTATTTATACAAAATTCTAGAAAATGATAATGATCTAGCAACAATCTGCACAAAATCATTGTAAATATTAGTTCAAATATTGAAAACTTACCATAGCATGGTAGTATCCACTGGATAGCTCCCTAGAACTCGCAAGAAAGTTGCAAACTCCTGCCAAGGAAACAATCTGTCAGATATCTAACAACTTTGTTTAAAGGATAAGAGGAAGGAGTAATCAAAGGTTTGAATACTAGGCCTGGTGCCAACTGTAGACTTAAAACATATTGGTATAATTTTTTTTGAATGGTTGTGGAAGAGGCAGTGCAATACACCTTTAGATGTGTTAGGGCATTCTGTGCTCTCTGTTCAGCCATTGATGCTTCGAAGTCCACATAGAAAAGGTAGTCAAAATATCTAATAGAAGAAATTGACACAATTAGGATGAAATCTGTTCAAGCGACCCAAATGTTTGGTATAAGATGTAAAAGCCATTTTGAACACACACAGAAAAAACAATATTTGACTAAATTTACTTTGAAGCATTATTGCCATCATCAGATGCTCTCAAAGGTTGGTTCCTCAAGGGACGGCTTTCAATCTGATCAAAGGTAACAAATAAATAGAGGATGTTAATACAACCTAGGGGGGGAAACCTTTCAAATGAAATTTTCCGATGTAACTTAAAAAATCTACAGAGATTTAAAAAAAGGACTACCTTTGTAAGGTTGATCTGCCGAAGAGCAAAAACAGCAAGTGCCTTGAAAAGAACACCAGGACCCTCCTCTAGTGAGAAAACTATACTTGTCTGCAAATTAATAGCATTAACAGAAAACTTCATGAGCAATAATTATTCACAAATGTAGTCGCAAAGAAACAACTATGATTAAGTACTTTGACTGCAAATGGTATTGTTGTTCGAGGACTAACCTTGAATGGCTTCTCCACACCAGGAATAATGGGTTCCCTGGCCAGCATGAGAAATCGAGTGACATTATCACAATCATCCTGTCAAAAAGGAAAGACATGCCAGTTGTCATTTTACTGACAAATCCAACACAAAACAACTACGAACAATTATAACCGACATAACCTGAATATTTTCGGCAAGAATGTTCAATCCATATATCTTTGCAGCCTTAGAACTTGCAACAGCTCCCGTATCTGTTAGTTTCTCGAAAGCCACGTGCTGGCATATAAACAACCATTAAACCATGTCAAAATATGCAAGAATCATGCGGTGGCAATTAATTCCAAAAAGCAATCATCTAATCTGAATTCCATTCTTTGTTATATCCACACAAGAAAATAAAATGTATTTGATCAAGTTTGGATCACCAAGGGAGCAACCTGAACTGAACCAGATAAAGCAATTCCTGCCTACCTCCTATATGCAAATGCTTAGACAATCAAAGAACGTAATGCACTTCACTTAGAACATTCAGCTACAAAGCTTACATAATCTTTCATGTCATAGTAATTTCTATGCTCAAATCAAGACTTACCTTTGCTGCAAGGGCAGTATCGTCAGTTGCTTCCCTACTCAAGCCTATCTTTGTTAACGTGAACTCACACTGAGCTAGAGCCTGGAACATGATCAGAATAAAAAAATCAATAATATTAAAAACATGAAACTTAGTCAACAAGAAGGCTAAATCTTTCATCATACCTGAGGATGACTAAGAACCCTTTTTAAGTCCTCAACTCTAACACCATGATTGGCTAGTAAACAATGACGGACTGCAAGCTTAACTTCCCCAACAATGTGCAAGCTATGGCGAAGCAAGAGATCATAATTCCGATGAATACTACCACCTAAGGAATTCTCAATCGGCAATACTGCTCTATCCACCAACCACTTTTCAACAGCCTAAACAATAATTAAAATCAGTTCTTAATGAAGATTAATCAAATATGCTTACAAATTCAAGATGAGCCATATTTTCTAACATGAAAAACTAAATATTTATTAATGAGAAAAAAGAGTTCAGGTAATTACTTCAAAAGCAGCATCAAATTGATCACAGGGAACAGGTTCACAATTCGGATAGGCCTTCTCGGCCGCTGCTTCGCTGTAGGCGCCTCGAACTCCCTTTCAAAATTCAACATAAATAAATCAAACAAGTTCACTGAAATATAATAAAATTTTACAATTCTATAATTAACATATATCATTTACCGATCTGCAAAATTAAATATAGATAAATAATTGACATAGTTAAGTAGACACCTGATAAGCAACGCGAAGGCGAGGGCCATCAGAGATTGTATTAGATAACTGGGTTGAAGTAAGTGGCTCTGAAGAAAATAAAGAGAAATGCCAAATTTTAAAAATAAAATGCAAACACTAAAAATAAAAACGAAAAACGTGGATTTTCATACTGGGATGCGAAAGGGAATCTTTTGAAACGTCGTATGGAGAATCCTGGAAAAGCTTCTCCAATCCGAAAGCGTTCGTGATCTTATTGCTTCCGTCGTTGCTGTTGTTTCCGTCGTGGAGAGAAGAGAAAAGAGCAGTGAAACGACGTCGGTTCAAGGAAAATTGAGGACCTTGAAAGGGATACGATGTTTTCCGATCGGAGACTGTCCCTTTGTCGAAGAGCATCACCGCCGGGGTCCGTATGATGGAAGTGACCGTAGCCATTAATAAGTCAGCTTCGGATCCTGACAACAATGGCGGCGGTTGATGTTGAAGACTTTATGTATTACAAAAAGGATGAAGAAGAAAGATATTTTAGGCTTTTTTATTTACTATTAAAAAAGATTTTAGCCATAATAAGTCAAAATATTTTATCAATTACACACCTAAAATTTAATGACATTGTAACTGACAACTATTTACCCTAACAGAATAATATTATATTTTTAAAAATATAATTAAAATTGGAATTATAATATAAATATTAAAAAAACAATTAAAAGATTCATATAGAAATGACAGTTATGTAACTAAAAAAAGGTATATCCTTCTAATTATGTTAAATATGTAGGGTACTGGTATTTGTCCGTAACGATAACGAATCGAAATAACGAACTATATTTTATATTTTGGAATAAACCTTAAATGGTATATCGAAACACATTGATATGACTATGTTTTAATATAAAAAATAAAAACGATTCAAAAGTTGATTTACATATTAGCCCTAAATTCGAACATTACGTCGTTTCCGGCTCTTGCTCAGTGTGAGAAGAGGTTGAGGAAGCTAGGATTGGTGGGAGAGGCAGTAATCAATACTGCAGTGGTAGTACATGTATAGCAAGTGACAGTAATTAAAAGGTTAGGTCTTATTGATGCCAGTACTTGTTTCATATTAATTGAAGTTGATTGACCATGATTTCATGTGTGTATGTACATGTATAGCAAGTGGCTGTGCAAAAGCTGAGACAAAGGAGCCTTGGCTAGTTCATCTGCTGCAAAGATTTCTAGTGCTAGCCAAGGAGCCCCTTGCTCCTGGCACAGATGGTCCCTTCAAGGTCAGCATAAACCCAGTACTGCCGTGTCCGACATCCGAATGTTTAATCAATCTAAAGTTTTATATATATTTGAAGGATCGTATACTTATATATTCGTATTAGAGACATTGCAGACACTGCTTTTTGATAGTTTATCAGAGTTCCATGATACATATATAACTGAAAATTCAAGGGTTAATGTTCATTATAATATGCCATAAGGGGAAAGGAAAATTAACAGTGAAGAAGCTAATCAAGGGAAGTTTCTGCAGTAGTTGAGCCTTGAATGGCAAGCGAATAACATGAGTCTTAAACTTTCAACAGCCATCCTACAAAATCATTATGATAGCTCAAAATAGAGGCAAACCATCGAAGGGGATGCTTTTCCTGTAGGAGCAATATATTTCATGTTATTCGAATCGATAGTAGCAATGTATTTAGGCTTTGGGGGATGCCCCGGCTTTCACAAGGTCTTCTAGAGCCTTCGATATCTGGGGTTCGGTCAAACCTTCCAAGTGAACACCCTTCTCGACACCCATATCTGCATTCAGGTCAAATTGGATCAGAGGTAAATAAAAACAAAAGCATGAGGAAGAAAATGAGCTCGATGGCACCCAACTCGTGATACCACTGAAGGTAGATAACAAGCGTCTTGAAGGCAGAAAAGTAATTTATGATGAATAAATGTGACATGAGATAGATTTCACATAAAAATCCTATGATCATTCATGTAGCGGAACATGCTAAATAACGAATCAAAAATATATCCAATCTTGTTTGGGCATTTAGTTGTTTTCATAATCTTAATTTGAATGCCTGCACTGAAACATCTATTGAGAGAACAATATGAGAGATAACCTCACTGCACATAAACAATGATGATACTAATAGAAGTGGAAAAAATACGAACAACAAAGACTAAATGGATACAAGCAATTAACAGCACATAATTGCCCAAAATGATTATGTTGTGCAAACACTTCCTGTTGGCTTGAGGCTGAGCTACACAATGAAGTCAACCCCCCTAATGCTGGAATACAAAAACTTTAACAGCAAGCATAATAATGTATAGCAATGAAGTGATTCGATTCTGAGTCTTCTGTCCACAACCAAAAATCAGTCACTTCATCGAATTTTCTATCCGTACATAGTTCCTATGCATATCCAAGCTCATGTTTTTAATTTCCAGCGAGTATAAAAGTTATAAAAAAAACTAACATTCGATACAATACATTAACATCTTCTATCACTAATCCTTTAGAAACTTAAATAAATGGACCAACGTTAGATTGCAGTTTGCAGATAGAATATAAAACTAAATGAGAGTACCAGAAGCGCAGGTGAGGCAAAGAAATGAAAAACTATCAAGTATTGTGATAGCAGATTACAATTCCAAGAAAGCTGTTTCTCATTAATTTGAACTAAGAAATTGTTTTCAACAGTGCTCTTAAATTCCTAAATTAAAAAATGGAAGAAATAACAAGAGAGGCAAACATCAGAGTAGAAAACATGAAACTAAGAAATACGGAGATGAGAGTAAAAGAATACCATATCTAGCCCACATTTGGGGCTCAATCCCCCTGCATTCACGGATGAGGATCGGGAATTTAGGGTTTAAAGTTTTGAGATCCTTGTAATTTTGTTCCACAAATGACCTGTTAGGAAAACAAAAGAAATGAAATATACGAGAATAAAAATGGGGAACAGTTTCAAATAGAGGGAAATAGCCAATAGGAGAAATAATTAAAACCTAGCCGATGCACTGTTAGGGGATGTTTGGCAAACGAGAATTCGTAGCTCTTTGAGATTCCGAGATAATTGGCTTCTCCACGCCATTGATTTCCTTTATGTTCTGAGAAAACAAAAACTTAAACGATTGCGTTCGATTAGCGATTGGAAAGGAGAAAGGAGAAACCTGGACTTTGGTGCTATAAACTAAGGGTAAACTACTTTTTTGGTCACTCAACATTGTCCACATTTCTGTTTGGTCACTCAGCTTTGTCTATATTTTTGTTTTGATCATCCAAATTTGGGGGTGATAATGAACTGAGCCCGAGTCAGGCCAGGCTTGGCTTGGAAATAAACATATCTGGGCTCGGCTCGAGGCTCACCGAGCTCGGAATTTTAAGCTCAAACTCAGCTCGAAAATGATATTATTGGGCTCAGTTCGGACTCAAAGCTCATCAGGCTCAGCTCGGTTTGGCTCGAAACAATTTTCTATGTTATTGTGTTTTATTATTTATTTTAGTTTATTTTTTATTTATTATTTGTAGTTTTGTAAATTTGTTTTAGTTGATAATATTTATTTTATTTTATTATTTTTCTTTGTTAAACAAATTATTTTTAATATATATATGTATGTTTATATATAATTATTCTGAGCTTGTTCACGAGTTTTTCGAGTCGAGCTTGGGTAAGCTCAGCTCGGCTCGTTTAGATCCCAAGCCGAATCCGAACCCGAGCCAAGCTCACTCGAGCTGAGCTTTGACCGAACCGAACTCGAGTAGCTTGCGAGTCAGACAGACTCATTATCACCCTTATCCAAATTAATTTGTTTCGGTTAATTCTAACGGTTTTTCTAAGAAAATAAATTAAAAATAATAATAAAAACGCCTCTATCAAAATTATTATAAAAATTAGAAGTATTTTGGTTTTGATATATATTAAAATTATTATAATTTTTTAAAAAAATGACAAATATCAAAATTCTTATATTTATTATAAAAAATTCAATATATATATATATAATTATAAATTTTATAAAAAATCGATATATATTAAAATCTTTATATTTTTTATAAAAAAATTGTAATATAAAAAAACTAATACAAAATTTTTATAATAATTTCGAAACAACTAATTTTTTACTTTTTTCTAAATATACCGTTCCCTAAAACTCCCCCGATTCCATCCCTATTCTTTCTTCCCCAAATTGTTGTTTTTCTTTGTTTTGTGTGTTGTATGTATGTATTATTATAAACATCAAAAGCAACGCCAACGACGCCATTGTTAACTGTGAAATTCCTTGGGAGAAAACAAACAAACAGTAACCCAATAAAGTAATACAAAATCCCCACTAACCCACTACTCTGATGAATCATTAAGTAACGTTAAAACCATTTGAACTGAATACACAGAAATTACACTGCAAGTCTAGACTAGAGTTGTGATTCAAAAAGAAATATGGCAGCTTCTTCACAAATTCAAAACCCTATCAAAAACCCAGTTTCTAAACTATCAATCAAAAAACACAGACCCTGTTTTGTCAAACCACGTCGTTTAAGCGTTACAGCTGCATATCCCAGCCTTCACGGCAGGAAACTACGGGTTGCCGTGATAGGTGGGGGTCCAGCTGGCTCATCTGCTGCGGAAGCCTTGGCTTCAGGCGGGATCGAGACGTTCCTCTTTGAACGAAGCCCTTCCACTGCAAAACCTTGCGGCGGAGCCATCCCTCTCTGTATGGTCGATGAATTCTCCATCCCTCTCGAACTCATCGATCGCCACGTGACCAAGATGAAAATCATCTCACCATCGAATCTCACCGTCGATTTTGGATCTAAATCTCTCCGGGCCCACGAATCCATCCCCATGCTCCGTCGCGAAGTCCTCGACTCCTTCCTTCGGACCCGGGCCGGATCCGCCGGCGCTCGAATCATCCCTTCCCTCGTCACCCATCTCGAGATCCCTTCTTCCTCTTTTTCCCCTTACATCATCCACCACACGATCAACAACTCCCGTCAAACCCTAGCCGTTGATGCGATCATCGGCGCCGACGGAGCCAACAGCAAAGTGGCTAAATCCATAAAAGCCGGCGACTACACATGCGCTATAGCATTCCAAGAGCGAATCAAATTACCAGACGACAAAATGGAGTATTACCAAAACCTCGCCGAAATGTACGTCGGAGATGACGTATCACCCGATTTTTACGCGTGGGTATTCCCCAAATGCGACCACGTAGCAGTAGGTACCGGAACAGTGTGCGCCAAGCAAGATATCAAATTGTACCAGCGAGGCATCAAACAAAGGGTTCAAAACAAGATCAAAGGTGGATCCGTGATCAAAGTAGAAGCCCACCCGATTCCCGAACACCCCCGTCCGATACGAGTACGAGGCCGTGTAGCACTCGTAGGTGACGCCGCAGGGTACGTTACAAAATGTTCCGGTGAAGGGATTTACTTCGCTGCCAAATCAGGGAGGATGTGCGGCGAGGCAATCGTAAGAGCATCATCCTGCGGGGAATCTATGATAAGCGAAGATGATTTGAAGAGGGAATATTTGATGGAGTGGGATAACAAGTATGTTAGCACATTTAGGTTTTTGGATTTGTTGCAGAGGGTTTTTTATGGTAGTGATGAAGCAAGGGAAGCCTTGGTTGAAGTTTGTGGTAGTGAGTATGTGCAAAGGATGACTTTTGATAGTTACTTGTACAAGAAGTTAGCTAAGGGAGAGAGATGGGAAGATGTGAAGATGGTTTTGGGCACTCTTGGGAGTTTAATGAGATGCAAGATCATGGGTAGGGATATGGAGGCATTGAAGTTGTGAAATCTCTAGGGTTTTTAGGTTAAACTTTGTTAAAATCGGTTTTATTCGGATGTGTTTCTTAATATTACGATGATATAATGTAAAATCCGAAATAAGGTATTTTCTGAATATTCTAATGATACTTTATGTTTTATATTTTTAATTATTAAAAAACATATCTTAAATATAAAATAGAGCGAGTTCAAATCTTTTAAAAATAAAAATACTTGTGTTCTGAATACAACATAGTATATCAAATGCGTATGAGTCTCGAGTCTCCATCATATTATGGACCAAAGATCTAATTTTCTTTTCATGATTGATCCTTATTTTTAAGATTCATTCAAAGTTTAAAATGTTGACTTTTAAAAAGTCAATACCAAACACTATAAGTGAGACAGAAGGAGTATTAATAATTTTAATCGAAAAATCTATTTTAATTTAAAATAAAATATTTAAAAATTAACTATATAATCAAACGATAATTTTTTTCATTAAACCTATAGATATTATATTCAAAGTTTTATTTTTCTAAGCATAACAATGTTTGTGATTTAAAACGAAAATATAACTTGAATTCGTTGGGTCTTAATCCGATAAAGATGAGATTCTTTTATTAAAAAAATAAGTTGAATTAGGTCGGATTTAAGGTAAATTTTTTAATCTAATTGGATATATTTATATATTTTTTACTTTTTCTGAATCAGATTAAATTTAATTTTATTAAAATATCAAAATTAAATCAAAATCAAACTATAATTTTTATTACATCAAACTAAATTAAAAATAAAACATATTAAAATTAAGTTAAATAAAAATTAAAATAAATTTTTAGATCAAAATCGAGAGAAAAAAAAAAAACTCACCCTGTTATCATCTCTACGGTGTTCCCGTTTCTCTGGAAAAAAATATACCTACAACATTTATTTATTTCAACGACCGGCAGCGACGCCGTTTCTTTCTCTCATTTATCCTCTCAGAGATTTTCTATTGTTTTTTTTTTTTTCTTTTCTTTCCTCAACCCTCCTTCAGCCCCCCCCCCCCTTTTTTTTCTCTCTCTGCCTCTCCGCTACAGCATTTCCTCTCAATTTGATCTTCCCCTTCATCTCTCTTACTCTTCTTTCCCTATTAGTATTAACACGCATATATGTATATATCCCATTGAACTCCAGCAAAACCACACCACTTGATCAAATAGGTAATTTTTATCTTCAATTTCAAACTTAATTTTTCAATGACACAGATTCTATTACTTCCAATATTTTTCTTACTTTATAGCTTATTGGAATTTATGATATTCATATGAGTCATAGCTTGGAGTTCTTGAATGAATATTTTGAGGACATTGAAGATCATGTTAAATGTTGTTTATCATTATTTGATATTTTTTTTTGCACATATTGCCGTTTCTTACATTGTTTAAATTGATTATGAATTCTGAGTTGATCGGGTAAATGGGTCATCCATGTAGGTTTTTGTTATTCAAGAAGATGGAATTTTAGATGAGACGGGTTGGACTTGGTTCGATAAGGTCAGTGCTGCTAGGTTCTCGTGAATGTTCTGTTTTGGGAAATGTGAAGTGTTCATGCTTGCGTTTGGAGATTGGGTATTAGCTGGTCTGATTTCATGCTTGATTTGGGATTTTATTGAAGTTAAACTGTGATTTATTTTTATATCAATCGGCATTTTTTGATGATTTTGATTTCTTTATAGTATATTAAGTTTGATGTTTTATTTGATTATATATACAGATTACATTGGTTTACCGAATTTCATCTTCTTCATTTTCGTGCTGGATACATGATCTTAGTTTGAAGTATATTGTGTTAGTCAGAAGAAAATGATGTCCGAAGATGCTGGACAGATGTTGGCCATTTATGACGATCGTTCGGATCAACGATCTTTGTCTTTAGATGAAACAAGTAGTCTGGAGGAATCACCTGATGAAACCCGACTTTCTCTGGAGACCACTAACGATGTGGTTCCATATATTGGGCAAAGATTTGCAACTCATGACGCTGCTTATGAATTTTACAGTGAATATGCAAAGCGATGTGGCTTTTCGATCCGTCGTCATCGCACAGAAGGAAAGGATGGGGTTGGAAAAGGGCGTACAAGACGATATTTTGTCTGTCATCGTGCAGGAAATACACCTGTCAAAACCTTAAATGATAGTAAACCACAAAGAAACAGAAAATCATCCCGATGCGGGTGTCAAGCTTACATGAGGATAAGCAAAGTAACAGATTCAGGAACTGCAGAATGGCGTGTCACGGGTTTTGTAAACCACCACAATCATGAACTTTTGGAGCCAAATCAAGTTCGGTTCCTTCATGCATATCGAACCATATCAGATGCAGATAAGAACCGAATCCTTATGTTTGCCAAAACAGGAATATCAGTACAGCAAATGATGAGTCTGATGGAACTTGAGAAGTGTGTAGAGCCAGGATATCTACCCTTCACTGAGAAGGATGTGAGAAATCTGCTTCAGTCATTCAGGAAATCAGATCAAGAAGATGAAAACATAGATTTATTGAGAATGTGTCGAAACAATAAGGAGAAGGACCCCAACTTCAAATTTGAATATACACTTGATTCAAACAACAGGTTAGACAGCATTGCCTGGTCATATGCATCTTCAGTCCAGTCATATGATATCTATGGTGATGCTGTGGTGTTTGACACGACTCATCGTTTGACGGCAATCGACATGCCACTTGGGATATGGGTTGGAGTGAATAACTATGGCATGCCTTGCTTTTTTGGGTGCGTGCTCTTACGGGAAGAAAATTTGAGGTCATTTTCATGGGCCTTAAAGGTAATATGATATATTGTTATATATCATTTTTTCAGTCTATTTATTATATGGGTTAGACTAATAGAGAGCTGAGGTTTACACAAGATGAAGACTTTTTTCGATCATCTCTGTTGGGACTTGAGAGCATGAAAAGAAACTACAGTATGAAAGGGTTAGTGAGTTCATATGCCTTATCACAACTGCAAAATGTTAGGCGAATTCGAGCATAAACCTACCTGATTTATATGCAGTCATTTTTCATCAAATCAGGATAGGATGCAGAAACTTTCTGCAGTGAAAAGGGGAGGATGGGATATAGAACATTATTTTAAATGAAAGTTTTTTTATGCAGAAATACATACACACATACATGATATTTACCTTTATATTCTCGTGGCTCTCAAATTTGCTACTGTTCTTTGTCTTGCTCCCCGCCCCCAAATGTTTTCCCTTCTTTATGGTTTTTTATTAGAGGCTTGCTAATTCCGTGTCTTTCTACTTATATCTTATGTGAAAGGCATTCTTGGGGTTCATGAATGGGAAGGAACCGCAGACAATATTAACCGATCAAAATATGTGTCTCAAAGAAGCCATAGCCATTGAAATGCCTACAACTAAACATGCACTCTGCAACGAGTGGAAGATTGAGTTTTATAGACTCTACAATTTAGAGTCAATTGAGGGTTTTGAATTGAGCTGGAGAGACATGGTCAGTTCTTTTGGGTTACACACTAACAGGCATATTGTCAACTTGTTTGCATTGCGCTCACTATGGGCTTTGCCATACTTGAGAAGTCATTTCTTTGCTGGAATGACTACAACCGGCCACTCGAAAGCAATCAATTCTTTTATTCAAAGGTTTTTAAGTGCACAGACTCGGCTTGCGTACTTTGTCGAACAAGTATGCTCTCTATCTGATATCTATAATTTCCTTCAAATCCAATTGTGAGTTTTTATTGAATCTCGACTCATGATTCCTAAAGCACGTGCATCTAGAGTTTTCATTTAGCTGTTCCTCAGGGTATAGGAAAGAAATTCATTTAGCTGTTCCCAGTCATTGCTTATTTTATCAAGGTGGGAAGTTGGAGTTTTTAATGCTTCTCCATTGCATAGCCTGAATCGGATACATTGAATGTAAAACTGTCATGTAGCTTGATTTTGGCTCCCTTTTGATTCTTTATCGATCAGGTTGCTGTAGATTTTAAAGATCAAGCAGCAGAACAACAGACAATGCAGCAAAACCTTCAAAATATTTGCCTAAAAACTGGAGCTCCTATGGAATCTCATGCTGCCTCTATCCTCACGCCTTTCGCCTTCTCAAAGCTTCAAGAACAACTAGTTTTAGCTTCTCACTATGCATCATTCCAGATGGATGATGGTTTTCTTGTAAGACATCATACAAAACACGAGGGAGGCAGAAAAGTGTATTGGGTTCCTCGAGAAGGCATTATAAGTTGCAGCTGCCATCAGTTTGAGTTCTCCGGAATTCTTTGCCACCATGCCCTTCGAGTTTTCTCCACGGGAAATTGCTTCCAGATTCCAGACAGATATCTTCCTTTACGCTGGAGAAGGATCAGCTCTTCTCCTGCAAGGCTTCTACAAAGTTCTAGCGATCATACGGAGCGGATTCAGTGGTTGCAGAATATGGTATCAACCCTTGTAGCCGAATCCGCCAAATCAAAGGAGAGGTTGGACATGGCTACGGAACAAGTCTACAGTCTTTTATCTCGTGTAAGAGAGCAGCCGGTTACATCACAAGGTACACTTGATATTTCCCATATTCATAGAAATCTGTAAAAACCATAACTCGAACAATTATTGCAGAAGATAACATGAGAAATTTCAATTAAAAACGAAGAAATCAGATTAGAAATGCAAGAGTTGATGAAGGATTCAGCATTTTCCAACTAGTTTTGTAGTTATGTCATGCACTCAAAATACACAAGTTGCACTCCATAGGCATGCTTTTGCCTATTCCTTTTGAATGTGTTGTTTGCTTCTTTGGTGGAAGGAAGGGCAGGGAATGTTCTCCATCTCCATGTGTAAAATATTTATAAACAAGGAGATTATTTTGTGTTGTATGAAATTCGTGTTAATTTTAGGGGGAAATGAGGGAGAAAAAGAAAACTGCCCATTTTTGTTCTATGACAATAATCAAATGCACTGTTTTTTTTCCTCCGAATTTTCATGGCTTTGTTCTAATTAATTCGGACCGATCTATATAAATATCCGAATTATTTACTATTTGGATCAGTCTCGTTAATAATTATTTTATTGTGTTAAAACACTCATCCGGATTAACATCTTTTGAAAGCTGCATAGATTACATGAATGCGAATGTGGTCATGAGTTGTTTTTAAAATCATATTTTTTAATATATTGTATATGAAAAAGTCTATAATGTGCATCAAATATTTTTATATTCACGAGCCTAATTGATTCTAATTCACAGCAATGGAGTCCCATATCGTCGGTTATCCTCGGACCTAAAACTAATGCCCTGGCAGGAATTACAGGCGACGGATCTCAGATCTTACATATGGAACCAGATGACCACTTCCGAAACAAAGTTCATCCCCAGCATCACTTTTTCATATTATGATCAGGTGTTAGACACCACAGCAATGGTAGGAACGGCGGCGAGATCGGTTTCATGCCTCTGCGTCTGCTATGGAAATGACCAAGTGGTTTGACACTAATTAGTAAGTCATAAATGATAAGTACTTTCTATGGAGTTCTTTCACTTAATTTTTTCTTGTTTTTGAAATTAACATTATTTTACAGATTCACACCCATGTGTTACTCAAATGTCAATGACATTATTCACTCTATTATAGACATGGATGCAGATGTGATCACAATCGAAAACTCGAGATCAGATGAAAAGCTTCTTTCTGTGTTCCATGAGGGTGTCAAATACAGAACTGGAATCGGTCCCGGTGTATACGACATTCATTCTCCGAGGATCCCGTCGACAGAAGAAGTTTCTCCGAGGATCCCGTCGACAGAAGAAGTTTCTCCGAGGATCCCGTCGACAGAAGAAGTTGCAGACAGTATTAGGAAGATGCTTGCAGTGCTTGAGAGGAAGCTTGTATGGGTAAATCCAAACTGTGGTCTGAAGACACGCAAATGCTTCTAAGTTCAGCCTGGTCTTACCACATGGTTGCTGCTGCAAAGCTCTTTCGTACCGAGTTGGCAAGTGCTATGTGAGTCTACTAGGTGCCGGGACATTAACTAGCTAGCAGTGTTTTAACAGTAGAGATATTGAACAAAAAAGAAACAGAGCAAGCAATCAGAATACCAAGGTCCGGTTCACAAAATAATGCAAACATAAAACAGAGAACCATCCAACAAAAAGCCAATAACAAAAAGAAAAACATAGATGCCCTATTCATAAATAGAAATCTTAGCAAACTCAAGTGCCCTGTTCCAATTTTTTCATCATTTTTTGGAACCTGGTTATAATTGGATAGGCACTCTACTTGGCCATCATCACTTTGACAAACTCCTCGTAGTTGATCTGTCCATCACCGTCAACATCAGCTTCACGGATCATCTCATCAACTTCCTCGTCTGTAAGCTTCTCACCAAGGTTTGTCATAACATGACGAAGCTCAGCAGCAGATATGAAGCCATTCTGATCCTTGTCAAACACCCTGAATGCCTCTTTAAGCTCCTCCTCTGAGTCGGTATCTTTCATCTTCCTGGCCATCAGGTTAAGGAATTCAGGAAAATCAATGGTCCCGTTTCCATCAGCATCGACTTCATTGATCATATCTTGGAGTTCTGCCTCAGTGGGGTTTTGGCCAAGAGATCGCATCACAGTCCCCAACTCCTTGGTGGTAATGCAACCTGCAGCAATGATAAAACTAAATAAACACAACAAAACCAAACTACAAAATCCGTTATAAAACAATCAACATGGCGAAATACATTCAGCCAAAATCCAGCAAACCATTTGAGAAATGCCTAAAAAGGAGACAAAAAAGGTCCAATGATACTTCAAGTTTTTTTTTTTTTTTTTTTGCAGCAACAAAAACTAATTTTCAGAATGAAACATGAATCAATGCTTTGCAGCAACAAGTATGTAAACTAATAATGATCTAATACTTCGTTATAAGTTAAAATTGCAGGATAAATCAAAAGGAATCACATAAAAATCCAAGCAAGCTTTGCTAATCAGATTAAAAACGTACACAGGGAATGAAATATTTAATCATGATTAAATAACAATTAAATGCAACACAGAAATTTCCAAGGATAAATAACGCAAGAACTAGCCACATTAAAAACCAATCTAGCTAGATAACATTTAAATCTAAAAGATCAAAAACTAACAAGTCATACAATAAATCCAATGAGAAGACCAAGAAAAGTCAACATTACTGAAAATGAAAAAAAGACCATAAAAAGCAAGATGCACCAACCATCAAAATCAAATAAATGAAATGAAATAACAATAGACGACCGACGTAGATTATGTATTCACAAATCGGAACCCTAGATCCGTCATATCAGTACAATAACAAAGAAAACGATCACAAAATTAATAAAATGAAGCAAAAAAACTAAGAACCGCAAACGAAAACGACGCTTGAAACTAGGAATCCGAGCTGAATCGAATGAAGAAAATTAGTAAACCACAAGAAATAATTACAAAAAAATATTATAAAAATAAACGAGAGAGATGAGAGAAAGGACCATCTCCGTCCTTGTCAAACAGGCTGAAGGCCTCCTTGAATTCAGAGATCTGATCGTCGGTAAGCTGATCGGCCATTTTCTTATTCTGTTGAGCTTTTTCTCTCGGAAAGATGTGGTTGGATCGAGAGAACGTAGCGGAGAAAAATGACGAGTGTATGGAAAATATAGAAGGGGATGCTGGTGCTATATATTGGGCCCAACACAAATTAAGGCATCTGAATACCTTTTCTTTTAATATTTTTTTCTTCTTCTTAAGAAGTACATCTTATTTGAATAATTTTCCTTTTGATCCCTCTCCCATTGAAGAGTCCATTCATCTAGCTCAACTTTCAATAAATTTATTTTAGGGTTAATCCTGTAATAAGTCCTTGACCTATGTATTAAATATTAATCTGAAATTTAAAATTTAATATTTATGACTTAAGGCTTCAGCTTCAGGTTGTAAATTTAAATTTATAAAAAAAATTGTATAGTATTAAAATAATTATAAAATAATATATATTTATATTTTTTCTTAATTTTTAATATATTACCTATAATATACATATAAAATTATTTGAATTTAATTTTTTTACGATAAATATTATTTTTTAAAATATATATTAAAATAAGTTTCATCTTACCGTTAGTTTCGCTGATAAAAAGTTTGATCATAATTATTATTTGGGGATTGGTTTGGGTCAAGTTATGTAGGTAGGTAAGGGATTAATGAAATGAAAATGAAATAACAATAGACCATATAATATAAATTAGTAAAATTTTAATTAAAATCAATTATGTTTCTAAATTCAGAAGAAAAAATATACTATCGAATTTTATTATTCAACTTCTTCTGTCATGTTATCATCTCATATGTATCATCACATCAGTATCGTGGATCACCACGTCATCATCGTTAATTATCATATCATCACTTTATTAATCAATATTGTTCAAAAGATCTATTTGATCGATTTTATGAACCAAGAGTATATTTTATGTGTTTTCGGCGAGTAACGAAATTAATTTTTGAATCAAATTCAGAGACAAAAATTCTACATTAACCTAAATTAAATATAATTATTTGATTATAAATATAACGTGTCATTGTTTTCCCTAGCAGTAATGTTATCTTTAAAAATTAAACTCATATTCTTTTGTTAAGAGAATAATGTGTCTTACCACTGCACCTAATAGTTGTGGTTATATATAAGTGAAAAATATTAATACATAAGTTTTATACATATCTGTCTTATAAAATATAAATTTAATTTAAGGTTTAGAATTTATGACTTATAATTTAAATTTTAAATAAACAAGTTAATATAAGTTTATATATATCTTTTAATATTCTGATATATATTTTTAAAAATTATATAGATTAATATTAAAAAATTATATAGATCGAAATATTTAACTTATATCGATATATAATCATTGGTTTAATTTAATTATTAAAATTAAAATAATTTTAAATTTATGATATTTTAACTTTTATTCCGTAAAAATCTTCAGAAAGCTATAAAATCTCCCAATTATATAGAAACCTTGTTGGATCAGAAGTCTAAGCTAATAGAAATACTGACGAAAAGAACTGAAAATAAACCCTAAATCCTAATTTAATCCTCCGATAATCACCAAAACCTACATGTTTATCTTGTTATGTTTATCCAACAAATCTTGATCAGTACAAACTTGAAAACCTAAAAGAAGAAGGTTTATTTTATAGCGAAAAGATTCAGCATGGAACAAGATTACAACAACGTTAATACGTTGTTTGTTGAGTCGCCGCCGCCGCTTCCGCCGCCAACCGAGTGGACGTTTGTTGAGGACAAGTTTTTTGAGCAGTGTTTGGTTCTGTATCCGGAGGAAACTCCTAATCGATGGCAGAGGATCGCCGCGAAGTTTTCACGAAGATCAGTTGAAGAAATTAAACAACATTTTGATATACTTGTTCATGATGTTTATGAGATTGATGCTGGTCGAGTTCAGATTCCGGATTATTCTAACGATTCGATGACTCCGGATCCGGTGTTGGACTCGAATAATCAAACTAATTTCGGATCGAACTCGAAACAGCAGGCGTATGGCGGAAGAAAGAGCTCAAAGAAGGGAATTCCCTGGACAGAAAATGAACACAGGTACGTCAATAAGTTTTTATTGATTGATTTAATTTGTAGCATTGATCATCGATTTTGTTGCATCTGGACATAAATTGAATTACATTTTGAACTCCATGATTAGTAGTATTGTGTTTGAGATCCATTTTCATGGATTCTAGGTTATTTTTGCTTGGTCTGAGTAAATTTGGCAAGGGTGATTGGCGAAAAATATCAAGAAATGTGGTGATTACACGGACGTCCACTCAGGTGGCTAGCCACGCCCAGAAGTATTTCCTCCGACAGAGTTCGAGGAAAAATGAGAGAAAAAGATCGAGCATCCACGACATTACGATGGCTGATATCAATCTGATGATTGGTCACGGTGAGCAGAACATGGTTATGGGTCCGGTTCAGATGGCGCCTCAACTGCAACAGTTGCCTTCTACAAGGTATTTGGTTGGGGAATATGGCTATCCGACGCAATGATAAAATATATTCTATTTTTTAGGGTTTTAGCATTTAAAATAAATTTTACTGTTTAAAAGTTTAGTTTATAATTTAAATGAGTAATTTACATTTTACATCACTAAACTTAACATTGACTTTCATTTACATCATAAACCTTTAATTTAATCAAATCATATCATTCAACTTTCATTATTTATAAATTAAGTCATTTATATTAGTATCTTTAAATATCTCTAATGAAAAAAAATTGAAATTGATATTTTTATTTAATATATTTTTTATATATCATCGATAAATGATATTTAATTAGTAATTTAATTTTTAAAAATTTATAAAAAATTTTGTTATTTTTATTTTAAACTTATTTAAACAAAATAGAAAATTTGCACATAAAATTATTAAAATTTTCAATTAAACATTATTTAGTAGTGATATGTGAAAAATATATTAAGTAATAATATTAATTTATTTTTATTTTTTGTTAAAATTATTTAATTGTGTTAGGATAAATGATTTAGTTTATTAATAATAAAAGTTGAATGATGTAATTTGATTAAATTGAAGGTTTGTGATGTAAATGAAAGTAGATGTTAAGTCCAGTGATTTAAAATGTAAATTACTCAATTTAAATTTAGGGGCTAAGTTTAGGTCCTAAAAAGAAATATTTGGCAGGTATAGAAACTTATTTGTGTGCATTAAATAATATCTCATTTAATTAGGGATATTTTGATGCTAAACGTTTTTTACTAAAACTAGTCCGGGTTTGAGATATAATGAGATATTGAGATCTTTTAATAATTATAGAAATTTTTATTTGAAGTTTATTTTTTATTGTTTTTTCGGTTTTTATTATATTATCGATGCAAGCACCTCTCAATTTCTATGAACTTAGCTGCAAGCTTATACCATCCACCATAAGCAATAGTGAAGCAATGAAGTGAGTTGATTTATCGATCCATACCCGAATCAAGTGCCGACATCCGGCCAGCGACAACGATAGTTCTGTGTTTTTTTTTTTTTTTCTGACTGAAGTGTTTAGATTTGGGTTAGCATCTGCTCCCGCATGCAGTTGCTTTGTGAAGGGCTGATGCAGTGTGAGATGGAATTAAAGTAGGTGGATTGGGTTGTTGATTGTCTTGGTTTGGTGGACTATGGGGAGGGATGTTAAGTTAGTGAACCGGAGATATGACCGGGATTGCTTCAGCCTTTGGGGATCTATTGAGGAAGTTATGGGCCTCTGGAGCAGCTCTTGGGCCGACATTTGACATTGATCGTTCAATTATTCTGTCAATATCATTGGTAGTCGAACTCATAACCTCTAAAAACAACAATCATTCCTTTAACTACTTTGACTAAAGGTGTATCATTTCCATATTTGTGCAAGATGTGACTAGACTTCCTTGATAGTTGTGGTACCATTGTACCCATGACACTAGATGAGATAAGACCAGTTAAGTCCAGAACCAGTGGACCACTATCTCTTGCTTCACATTTTGGTGAGGTCAGGTCCTTGTCCCTGTACCTGTGGTTCTCATTTTCTCACCCACTGTACTCCAATTGCCATTCACATTTAAGTCATTTTCTATCTTTGATACCAATATAGATTTGGTTTTACTTTAAGATCGAAATACACATTCCGATCACTTGTATTAACCCGTAAGATAATACGAACACATAAAATTTTAAGGTATATACATGTTTATCTTATAATTCAAGTAAATCTGTCGGTAGTATCGACCTAATTTAATCATTTTCAGAGGACCCTTGTATACAAATCCAGTCCAATAGTATGAACTTATAACCCCATTTACCCAAACAATTACTATCAAAAGAGGGTTTATGTAATGATATCAGAAATGGAGACGATGCATGAATAATAATATATTATTGATGATGTTTGGCAACCGAGAAAAGAAAATTAAAAAGTGTTTCTGTGACTAGTGATTACTGACAGACTCATCATCAGACTCTGTTTCTGTGGCTTCATGGCTCATGCTTTGCACGGAAAGAAGCAGCAACAACAACAACAAACCATTTTCTCTGTTTCCATTTGATTCTCATGTTCTGATGTTCCTACCTACTTCCTAAACCTGACAGCTCTCACTTATATGTGACACGATCAGGGACGGAGTCAAAATTTAGGGTTGGACGAAAAAATATAAATATTTAGTAATATGAAGCAGAAATATTCATAGCTATTTCTAATCAAATAAAATTTTAACTATTAAATTGAGAAAGATATATAATTCAGGGGGCAATTTGTGGATTAAACCTATATAAAACATTAAAAATGAAAAGAAAACCCAGCGGATACATCCAACTGGGTGATTTGACATTACAGATTCTGTAGAGAGACAGAGCAACCCCATTTTAGTTTATTTACGTCCCCACTCCCTCCTTTTTGGCCTTTCTGCCAAATTAAACCACAGTTCCACTGTACACCCACACTCACATGTTGTATGCAAGAAAACGCATTGTTGGAGATCAAATGGTTCTAGATATGTGTAATATATGCGATCGTATAATTTTTTTTTAAAGATGAGAATCTTAAAATGAATTAAGTTAAATATTTATAAGAAAAAAATGAAAGATTAATTATGGACTATAGTAAAATTTATGAGAAAAATAAAATATTATTGTACTTTATAGATTTTAAGTCTTATTCTACTCAGTTTTATTTAAAAGTAGGTCTATTATGCATACAAGTCAACAAGTGTCCCGGTGTAAAACAGATGAGGTTCATTAACTAAAAGATTTGGGTTCAAATTGTTTTGTCTACAATATGTAGGCGCATTATCAAATGGTTAAAAGTATGTATAAACATATAGTACCTTATAATCATTTTGATTGTTATGTGTTTCAAGAGTTTAAATTACATTAGACTTTGAATAGATTTTTTTAGTAAATCGTGTTATAATAATATTTCACTGCAAATTCGAAGATTCAATCTCACACAAGGAGTAACATAGATAAACATACGTGACCACTAAATCGATTAATATATCTCATATACTTTTACTAGTTGGTCGAATCTTAAATGTACCGGTAGAAAACGTTACTCCTAATCTTTGTTGATATTAGATTTTAGATTCGATCATTGAATAACCTCTTCATTTTTCTTATATATCTGTCATTTTTATTACACAAAATTTATGATCTAATCTTAAAAATGATATTGTTAAAAGAAACCAGTCATAAATTTCGCCATAATTTGTTACAAAAGGAAAATGCAACATGTTATTCTCTGTCTGGTAATGATGTTATATATGCCATGTGAGTTCATATATAAATGCAATAATACTTGGTGATAATACAGAAGATGCAAATGAAAACCGCAAAACACACAATGGCGAGGCAAGGTCTTGTTTTCTTTATAGGTTCATCAAAACCTCCCTTCCTTTTATATATATTATTGGTGACGACAACGGCGAGCACGACCGGCTTCGTCCGGCAAAGTTGCCATTGTGTGTTTCAGTAGTAGCGTTTAGACTTTTGAGCATCCGCCTGATCTGCAAGTGAGTGGTCCAGTTTTTCTTGCTTGTTCCCATCCACTTTCAGACCAAAGTGAATGTGTGGAAAATGTGCCCACTGCAAATGCAATCGTCTTCTTAATCACAACACTTCACATTTAGCCAAAGACATGGGCTGTTGAGACATATATAGACTTTCGAAATATGCATGGACGAAACTAGGATCAAATGTTAAAGAGATAAGAGTCTGTTAAACCTTTAAATCTAAAAATTAAAAGGAGCAAATGATTTATTTAATTAATATTTAAACTAAAAAGGACCTAAAATGCTATTATACCAAAAATTTTTAAAGAGACAAAAGCCCCTCCCATATATACCCTTTTATATATATATATATATATATATACAAAACATATTTAATCTTAAACTCCAAACCTTAACGATCTTACTCATAAAATCTAAAAAATAAACCCTAAACCGTTGAACTAGCTCATTTAATTACTATAATATTATTGTTATAAATAATATGTAAACTCTTTTTTTAATAATTTATTATGGTTTTTGAAAGTATTATCATTAGCTAAACTCATATATGAATAACCAATATTAATAACAAATACAAAATATGAAGGAAAAAGAACAAAAATGGTGACTAATTTTGAGGGAATTTTTTTTGAATGTATAAATATTATAAATTATAAGATTAAATACAAATCTAGAGTAAAATTAAAAGTAAAAATATATATACGAAGAAGAAGAAAAATATAATATTTTAGAAAGATAAGAGAAACAAAAAAAGTTAACAAGGCTTATGTTTAAAATTAGGGTTTATGAAACTTGAGGAAATGATATATTTTTAAGGTTTAAAATTTAGGATTAGAACCTATAATTTAATTTTTTATTGTTGAAGCATAAAATGTTATCTAAAAGAGATAGAAAACTTTTGTTCGAGAAAGGGCGGGTCTTAGGGCCATGAGGAGCCAGTGAAGTCAAAAAATTCTCGAGTTAAAATAACAAGTGTCTGTTAAAGTAACTTACATTTTTTGCTGCAGTGCTGAAAGCTTCCCTATGACTGATATCTGGATTACTAGCCTTAATCCTTTGGATTTCCTCCCTAAATATAGCACACGATCCGACAAAAGAAAAATGTATGTCTGAAACATGGTTTGTGATCCATTATCCATATATAATCAAGTAGCCATGAAAGTTTAGTTTAACTTACTTTATAAACCTGTTATACGCAGAAGGAACACGTTGTCTCTTCTCAGGAGCTGCATTATTACATCAAACATCTAATCATAATCAAGCTTAATTAAACAAAACTATGGACTTAAGGCAAAATAATAGGAAAAAAGAGAGTTGTGTACTGGCATAGGCAGCAATATCAGCATTTGTGGCATGTGAAACTTGACAGTATAGGTCTGTTTTCATGCAAATGTAGACATACGAATTCTTTGTGATAAAGACATAATTTAACGTATGCTGTAGGAGCAACTTTTGCTGTGTTTTTCGGGTGTTGTGGTAGGAAACTGTTGGTAATTAATGAGGAGTTAAAACTTGCCATGTAAGGTCACCATCTTGTAGGGGCCATGATTGGAAAGGAGATATCAGATAAGTAGGTTAAGGTGTTGATTTATTCAATATTGCCACTTGGAGAGGGACAATTTATATTATTTTATTATGGTCTAAAGTTTTCCATATCCATCCTACAGAATGCCTAGGTTCTGGTTAAGGTTATATATATATATATATATATATATATATATGTATATGAGAGAGAGAGACTGACGGCGAATGGGAGGCATTCTTGGTGCTTCTTGTTCTGCAGATTCAAATGCAGAAAACTGCATGCTGCATTTTGAAGATGACCCACAGTCCTTATTTGGATGATCTTGATCAATGCTTATGGTCTTCTGTTTCTGCAACTCGAATCAAAGAAAAAACAAGTAAATCATCCAAACATTCCTTAATTTAGCCTCACGAAAGTATTTTTTCGGACTAAATAAGTGTCTAACGACCTCAATTCAACGTTAGGTATCCATTGAATTGAAACTGAACTTAGCCCTTGATTCAAAGACCACATTATTGTTTCATCATAGTATTTTTTAGCACATTATATCAGCAAAAAAGTGTTAGGCATCCATATAAAAAACTGAATGTTTTGGAACTTGTCTTAGAATACCTGAGCATCTTGAATGGGAACTGTCTGAAGTGAAGTTCCCATATTTACAGACAGCAGATTGCCACAATGCCCACATCGAACAGTCACAATTTTGAACAAACTGTTGTAGGGAACACTAACCTGCAAAATGTCATCAGTTTGGAAATGTTATAATCAATTGCTATAACCCTGCAAGCTTAATAAGGCAGTGAGACTCAGAACTGATCAGAAGCAACTGTAAATATGGCAATATGCATACATATATAGATAAACTTTGGAGAATAATGTTCTATTTCACAGTACATATTATCAAACCCTAAGAAGAAATCAAAGTCCCAAGTTTCATAATATCAAAGAACTCAATGAACACGATGAAGCTATCTATTTCCTGCAGAACTAACTGTTGGTCATCAGATGCCAAAACATATTAAAAAGCCTTGAAATTTAGGTTCTAAGAACCCATTCATTTGTTCAGCTCACATGGGGCAATAACTATAAGTACAAGGACTTGTTACTTTTCTCCCCTCCACCCTTTAATATTATGTATATTTTCCTTTGGGTGCGCCTGCCTTTTTCTGCCTGACACCGCAAGCTAGATGATAAAAACTTGAGAGCAAAAACAAAAGAAAAGAAAATCCAGAGTGGAAGAGAGTAAGAGAGAGATGAAAACGACGTGACCTGGAACGGAAACCATGAAAAGTCATGAGCTATCAAAGATGGTCATTGAATAAAGAAAAAGGAAAAGAAATTATCATGAATGGTGGATTGATTCACTGGTCTTTGTGTGCAGTGTTTAGGATACTGTAAATGTGGTTTTGTTTGTTTCCCGGGAGAATGTTATCATGAAAGGAGGGTTGAAGAAAGAGACGAAAAGCAGCAGTGGCGTTTTATTAGCCATGATTTCTCTACCCACAAAGAAAGGGTTTAAAAACAACTATGATCTGGTTTCAGTAGAAAGAATTAAGCTATCGAAAAAGGGTTTCTTGTTGCAGTAGCTCTAGTTATAACTGGAAGTATAACAATGGAGATTTTTTCTATAGGAAAAACATAAAACAAGTGGTAGCCTGGCATTTGGACTACCATGACTGTATATATGACTTTGAAAGGTAGGGAAAGGAAAGAATCTCCGCCGTTGTTGACCTGGAAGAACCCTAAATAATGCTAAACTGCAGCCCTAGTCATAGCTATATCTGAAAATAGAGCTTTGGGGGCTGGTTTGAATTGTTGAAACTCACTTGGCCAAGCTTCTTCTTGCTTGTTTATGAAGGATCAATCTTTTGAAGGGATTCTAAATCATAAAATTCCCAGTTTTATATGTAGATCCTGCGGTTGAACAAGGCTAAACTTACTCATAAACCATGAGTTACAAGTTAAATCAAGCCAATCTCATGATCCATCAACCATGGAAGGTAACGTGAAGCATTTCTTCTCTTTTTTTCGCCATTAATACAAGAAAAGACAGGTTTTAATTCTGGTGAATTCCCACTTTGTTCTTGAAGAAGAAGAAACAAAAGGGTTGGCACTGAAAGCAAACCAGACATGACCAATTGATCATCTCTCTTCTTGCAATAAAAAAAGGAGAGAATTGAGAGTTGTACCGCTAAAATGGTGTTGCAGAAGTTGCAGTGAACATAACAAACACGTTCAGATGCCGAATCCAGTGACATTTTTGTTCCACCTTGTTCCTCTCTCTCCCTCTCCCCTTCCTTTTAAATACAGTTCCGTAACTATGTATCCTACTACAAGGCTACAACAAAAGGAGGAAAACCAAAAGGCTAAAGGAATGGGAAATAGTAAGGAAGATTCGAGGTGGAAGACTACATGAGGCGACAAAGAACAAGAGAATTGTGGGGTTTTTTCTTTCTTTTTGGCCTATAAATATATGGAATTATGGATTAATTGCAAGAGACAGGGTTTAGAATTGTAGGAAAAAATCTGATCGACTAGTCTGGTCGGTAGAGAGAGAGACTGTAGTGGAGGAACATAGTGGGGTAAATGGGAAGTGGTGTTTTGTTTCATCTCATAATGATCATTATTATTGGTGGAAGATGCCGGTGGCAACTCTCTTTCACCAGTAATGATAATAATATTCGAATTATATCGATTATCAGGGATTATAAGTAATATCTGTTTTAGAGTATACTCTTAATTTTTAGTAATTGATCCTTTAATTATTGTACTATGATATTGGTGTTCGACAGTGGCGGATACACTAAAGGTATAGCCATGTAGGGTAGTCTCGTCACCTGTGTCCACCCTAAACTTTTTGAAGTTCATATATTCACCTTTATTTTTTTAATTTTTATGAATTAATCCTTAAAATTTTATAATATTTAAGGTTTGTGCTCACCTTAAGATTTTAAAATTTTATATATGTTTACCCTCAAATAAATTTATGGATCCGCCACTGATATTCAAACTCATAAACTCTAAAAATAATTATTATTTTCTTAATTATTGAATTAAAATGATTTGTATTATTTTTAATTATTTAAATGTAATTATATGCATAAAAATGTTATTGTAATTATTATAAATTAATTTTTTTATAATATTTTGAATGATATTGTTAGTATTATGGTTGAGGGAATGAGTGAGTGGGAGTTGCCCAATCCTTGGTTTCTGTAGCGGAAGAGGAGGGCGAGATATTTATGATTTGGAATGTTTTTGGAATGTTAGATTTATCATTTATGGCTAAACTACATACATAACCACTCAACTATAGACATGTTTTTATTTTGATCATCGATCTTTTAATTTTATCAATTAGATCATTTAATTATTTAAATGATATCAATAAAGACAATAATTATTGAAAATTAATGGAGAAGTTGATGTGGTAGTTAACATATTCTGGTATAATTACACAATTGGTCTATGTTACTTGCAATATTCTCTTAATTTAACCATAATTATAGTTAAATTTGTAAATTTACGTTAATATTAAGCCTCGTATAATATTATTAGTTTTTTACTTTTAGTTAAAAATAAAATATTTTTTTAGTGAGCTAACAAGCAATGAGTCGAGTTAGCAACAAATATTTTTAACAAGCACGAGTTGAGCACAATTTTAACGAGCTTAATGAAAAACAAGTCGAATCGATCAACAAATTTTTTTAACGAGCACGAGTCGAACATTGCTTAACTTCGTGATCGACTCACTCGATAAATACCCCTAGGACACACAAGAAATTTTAAAATTTCAGGATGAGTACAACTCATAAACATTAAAAAAAATGAAGGACAAACTCATAAAATTCTTTTAAAAAATTAAAGACAATTAAAAGATTAAAGACAAATGTGTGAACTTTAAAAAGTTTAGGATGAACACAGGTCGACCACCCTATATTATATATACATCCACCATTGATCCCGTCTCGTCCTGTTATCATCCTTACCGAAATAAGAATATGATGTATCTACACCTAAATAAAACTTTTTGAACAAATTAATAGTGATTACAATAGTATCTGTTCTAGAATATAATCTCCACCATTGATCGTTCAATCACTTTGTTGGCATCGCTGATGCTCGAACCTGTGATCTTTAGTATGAAGGCTCCAAATACCTTCAACCTCAACCTACTACTTGTTAATGTTTGTAGTAAGCTATTTCTTCATTAGGAAAGAGTGTTATTTTATGTTATATTTAAAATTATGTGTGGGAAAAAATTTCGGTTTATATTTTATTTTGTTAAGTTTAAATATATTTCAATTATATCGGTTTATTTATGTTTTATAATTATGGATAGAATTAAGATCCGAGGATAAAATAAAAATTTTAAATGAATAAAATAATTTATTTAATTTTTAAAATAAAATGAAAGTTATTAAAGACCCAGAGTTGAATTTACTTTACACGGGCAGAGGGAAGAAAGTATCTATAGACGAGCCAGGCGGTGTCGTGGATTTGACCTCTGGTAAACTTTAACAATGCTATCTAAAATTTTATAATATTAGTATTTTCAAAGAAAGAATAATTTTGAGGGAAAATATTTATAATAATTTAAAGGAGTCAATGATTTACAAAATTATTGTCATAGGTCTAAATTAAATAAAGCATAAAACTGATAGATTAAATTCTGAAAAGAATAATTTATTTTTAAAAATTATAAGAATCATATTTTATTAATTATTTCTTAATTAAAAAGGATAATTATTTTAAGCGTAAATTATCTATTCTTTTATAGTAAATAAAAATCCTCTATTCCTGATCATATTTCTCCTATGCTCTTATTAAAAAAATTAAAAATTAATTTCTAAATTTTAAATCTAATTTCTTAAATTTTAAACCACACACTTTAAAAAATACACTATACACCTAATTCCCTAAAGCCTAATCACAACCTCTAACCCTGAACCTTATACCTTAAAAAATATATTATACCCCTAATTTTTTAAACCCTATCCACAACCATTAACCCTAAAATCTACTAGTTTAAAATCAGGCATAGTAGGGGCACGATTAAGGGCAAACGATTTGTACCCTTTATTGTATCTTCATTGTTGATCTACTTTAAAATAATAGGGTTAGAGCTTAGGATTTAAGGTTAGGCCTGTGATTAAGTTTTAGAAAATTAAGGGTAAGTGTAGTTTTAAGATTTAAGGTTTATGATGTGAAAATTAGGTTATAATTTATAATTTAATTTTAATTTTTAATATAAAACGTAAAAAAAATACATAATTAGCGGCAAAAGATGTTTACTCAATTGTTTTATCACATCAATTACATAACTAATTTTACTCTAAAAATTAAAACCCTAAATTCTAACCCTGCAATCTAAATTATAATTCACACATCATAAATTCGTATTCAATTAAATTTGAATTATAAAATTTGTGATACCACAGTTATATCTTTGAATATTTTGCTGCATATTCAGTTATGGAGTATGAAATAAAGCATTTATGATTTCATCGTTAATCATTGATAAATAATGTAATCAACAATTGAGAAACTTTGAAAATAAATGGAAAAAAATTGAATAAAACAACATGAAATTTAACGAGGAAATCAATGAGGGATTGGATTTGGATGGAAGTTTTTATGATCCTCTGTTGCATGTTTCAAAATTTGATCTCATTTTGAAAGAGCAAGCACCTACCCGAAATTTTCTCGAGAAAAGTGTAGGAAAAAAATGAATTTGAATTTCTGAATCGGAAAATTGGATCCGTTTCTTTGTTGGATTTTAATCCCTTACCGCCGTCACACGAAACGAATCCTCTATTTCCGATGGTTGCCTCCAGAACCCGGTTCCAGGGAACTGGGACATCAACCACTCCTCCCTGAATCCATCATCCTCGTTATCACCATTCTGATTCCCTTTCACCATCTGGTCCAGATCGATGTGCAGGTCCTCCATCGGCGGCGGCGTAGGATGGAACCCGTGGTTATTATGGTGTCGTTTCCTCCTTGTGCAAGCCTTCTTGCAAAGTCCAGCAGGAACCTTGTATAAGCCCATAAAAAGCATATCCATTACGGTAAGCGGAACGCAACAAGCCACCGCAGTGCATTCCGCCGCGGAGCCACCGATCATTCCCCCGTAATTCCTCCCTTTCCTCGCCGTCTTCGGCGGTGAACGTGGCAATTGCTTAAGAGTCATGTTGAACCGATAACGTGTTTAATATCTCTCCCTTTCTCAGGAAAAGAAACTAAAGAGAACGAAGACGGTTGTTCTGAAACGAAGAGAACACGGGGAAATGGGATTCTGGTTTCGTTTGGAACAAATTTTGTTTTAAATGAAGGGAAGAGAGGAAATGGCAAGGGAAATACGGATAATAGAGGGAGACAAAATTGGAAAAGGAAAAAAAATAGAGGAGGAGATCGTCTGGCCAAAAAATAAAAGAGAAAACGTGTGACGGCGCGATTGATTTTCCGGGAAAATCGAAAGAAAATTTAATGGCAGTATTTGAGCCCTGGTAGTTTTCTTATTTTAGTTTGATTTGGAATATTAATAATAACAGAAAGAAACTGTTTTCATTTCCTCTATGGAAATGGAAGAAGCTGGTGACTTGGTAGTTGGTATGTATTTTTTAGTATGATTATTATATATTTAATTTTTTTAAGAACATATACATTTATATTTACTTATTAAAAAATCAACTCTAATATTAAAATCTTTATTATTTTAATTATTGATTTAATTATTATCATCATCTAAAAATCAATGAATGAATTATCGATTATACGGTTGATGAACACACAACAATAAAGAAAAAAGTTGATTGAGTTCCCATTAATGGGTACAAAATGATTGGTGTTATACGATTAGATATACAACGTTTTAAGCAGTGAATCATTAATTTATGGAATGTCGAACATTGAAAGAGATGTGAAGGGTTTAATTAAAAGAAATTAAAACTTTAAATTAAAATATAAAAAGTAGGTAATATATCATGTCTTATTAGAAGACATAATTTTTAAACATTTTTGATGAAAAAACTTTAAAAAGACCACGAAATAAAACATTAAATATTTATCTAACACAAAATATAATACTTATTTAACTGTTAAACCTTTTAATTTTTTTTAAGTTAATTATAGTAAATATCTCAACACTATAATTATTTGATGTATTTTTTTTACCATCAAGCTTTTAAATCTGTTACATATTTTTTTCTACCCTAAATTCTAAACTACGAACATTAAATTTTAAACAATAAAATATATTCTCAAACTTTAAAATTAAACCACAAATACCATAGAGATTTAAAGTAGAACAATATAACTCTTAAAATAGCTATTCTCTCACTTTTTTCAGTACATGGAAAGGTTTGAGTTCCCACTCGAGAAATAAAAGTGATACCAATAAATATAAAAATAAAAAAATAGAGATTTAAGGGATTTGAATATTGAAAACTAGATATAAAAAGCAGTACTTCATACTGTACGTAAGAAAATAACACCACCATCCACCACCTACGTAAGAAAATGCCTTGACCACTCACCTTTCTATACTCTTAGCAACATGATTCTTTATGATATGGTTCAATTTTTTTTGCTCCATCATCACTGCTGGGCACATTGCACCCTCTGGGCACCACCAGGCATATCGTTGTCTTCATCGTAAGCCTCCTGCGCTGCCTGCTGCTTCCTCCTCAGCTCTTCTTCAATGTTCACATCATACATTATGGTCTCCTCGCACTCGTTTAACTCCATATCAGTCAGCTGAGATGTTGGTTTCGGCGGCAGGACACCCTCGAGTGCCTTAACCTGATCAGGGCTAAGAGAATCAGGGAACTCTACAGTGAAGTGAATGTACATTTTGCCCTTCATGAATGGCCTCTGGTATAATGGCATTCCCTCATCATTGATTGCCTTGAAGGAATCTGGAATAACACGTCTCACAAGTTATTAATCAGAAAGAGGCGACTATGAATTTACACATTCCTGAGCGCTTACCAGGCTTCACAACCTCCCCAGGGTTTGACTTGATTAGAAGCTGTTGCCCGTCGAGATGGGTAATTACGAACTGGAAGCCACACAAAGCCTCGGTAAGAGACAATGTGTGCTCCACGAAAAGGTCTTCACCCTTTCTCTTGTACTTTGGATGGTCCTTCTGCTGGAGAACAAAGACTATGTCCCCAGTAACAGTATCAGGCTGCAAAATACACCAAAAAACAAACAAATTAGTCAAGAAACCGAGAGTATATACACTAAATTGTTCTACTATGGCATACATCACAATACATACCGCCTCATCAGCTTCGCCTGGGAATGTAATCTTCTGTCCATTCTGCATACCCTTCTCTACAACAACTTCCAAAACTTTCTTCTCCGGGACAACCTTCTCACCCTTGCACTGAGGGCACCGGTCCTTATCGCTGATCGTTTCACCAGTACCCTTACACTCATTGCAAGGATGTTGCATTTGTTGAATCATGGAAGGACCAAGGTGCCTAATAGAAACCTTCATACCAGAGCCCTGGCAACCGGAGCACTGCATTGAAGCTCCCGATTTCGAGCCCTTGCTGTCATGAATAAATAACACATTCCGCGTTAGCAAACACTACCAGAAATTTGAACACAGACATAAACAACGAAAACACACACTCACCCGTTGCATTTCGAGCATATCACATTGCGGGAAAGAGAGAGCTTCTTTGAAGTACCAAGATAAAGGTCCTCTAGAGACACTTTAAGAGGGTGAACCACATCCTCTCCCCTTCTCTGTCTTCGACCGCGACTGCTACCACCTATTAATCATCATCAACAACAACAACAAAAACACCATAATTCAACCATATCCCAATTCTCCTAAAGTTAATTCAACAACAATTCGAACCCTTGGAGTGCTCCATGAGTACGAGGTGTACATTATTAAAAGGTTAAGAAATTAATCAAGTGGCATATTAAAAAAAATCAACAGCAATTCTCAAATTCCTTAGCCAGATATGGTGAAATTCTTTCTCATCAGGTTCCGTTAAGCAATCAAATAATCTGATGTATAATGAATCCAACATCATTAAACAAAAGCCTATGATTTCTATTTCCCTAAACCTATGCTTAAATCAGATTTTTCTAAAATCTAAATCAAAATAAAATCCCTACACCTTTGAAATCATGATAAGAATTAAACTAAATCTCTCACCTCCAAACGGGCTACCACCAAAGAAGGAGGAGAAGATATCAAACGGGTCATGGGCCCCGGCTCCACCACCCATTCCTTCCTTGAGTGCATCCTCGCCATACTGATCATAAATCTCACGTTTCTCAGAATCGCTCAACACCTCATAAGCTTGAGCCAACTCTTTAAACTAACCAATCAAACAAAAACCCAGAAAACAAAAAAAGCAAACTTAGCAATAAAATCATCACACACCCATAATCAATCAAAAGAAACCCATATAAGAAAAAAACTATACTTTTTCAGGATCACCGCCTTTGTCTGGATGGTTTTTGATGGCGGCTTTCTTGTAAGCCTTCTTCAAATCATCCTGGGAAGCGTTCTTGGAAACACCCAGAATCTCATAGTACCTGGTGTTATTACTCTTCTTAGGTGCTCTTCCAAACATCTTCGATCTTTCTTTGGGTCTTGAGAGAAACAAGAAGAAAAGAAAAGAATCAATGGGGTTTTGCTTGGAGGAGAGGAATGGGGGGTTGGGGACACTTTATAAGAGAGCTGAAACGAGGAACAGAATTTTTGAGAGAATAAAGAAGGCTCTAGAAGGCTCCAACCTCTGTTTCTTTCTTTGCCGTTGCGAAGAACGGAAGAAAGGGAGAAAAATAAATTAAAATAATAATACACTTGGGTTCATAGATAATGTTAGATTTTAAATTTTTTAAATTCAAATAATTTTATTTATTTTATATAATATCAAAAAAATAAAAAATATATTATTTTATAATCACCTAAAACATATAATTTTAAGACAAATTATCACATTTTTTACATGTAATTAATTAATCGATAATTATTAAATAGTTATTTAAATATATAAACGAGTCTAATTACATGAATTACGGATGACGAGATAAACAAAATTCATAATATAATTTTTTCCATCAAGAAAAGTTTTAAAACGATATTTTTTAAAACGATTATTTATTTTTCTTAAAAATTTATACTAGTAAAAATTTTGATACTTTATTTATCTTTCACCTTCAAAATTTCAGGATCAGTTCGAGTAAAAATCATCTATCTCTTTATCATGCTTTTATCTATGTCTTTTGTTATAGATTTCTAAAAAATTAAATTTTAAATTTTAACACTTATTTTTTATATCTTAAACCCTACACCATAAAAATATATTCTACCTTTAATTTTCTAAACCCTAATCATAATCTATAACCCCTAAACCCTACATTATAAACCATTTAATTTAAAACGAAAACATAAATAAAAATATAAGAAAGAGATAGATAATTTGTATCCGACTCTGCTAATAGTCGTTACAAAATTTTAGAATTTAGAGCGTGAGTGAGGGGACGCACGTCCCTTGATTACCGCGTGGCAACGACTATACCGAAAAGCAATCATTGCAAAACGACGACGTCCTTCGACAATGTCATTGTTTTTAACTTTTACCCCTCCCCTCCTCGGAGTGCTTTAGCCGATTGCAGTCCTCACAATCACAAATTCAATCCACGAAAAAACAACAAATAAAATCTGAAGAATCCAATTTCTTCTATATGCTGACTGATTCCTTCTTTGAAGTTGAAGGTAGAGATAAGAAGAAATACCAAGGAGTTTGACCCCGGTGACTGATGGAGTGAGTGAGTGGCAGATTATCGTCATTCCAACGCCTTAAAAAGGTACTGTTACTTCTTTTTCAACTATTTTTTGGAGTGGAAAAATGCTGAAAAAGTTTACTAGCTTTTGAGTTTCTAGCTCGACGGTGATAAACTGATAATTTACGAGATCTGTTATTTTATCGGGCCTAATTGGGTAGTAATTAGTAATGACTGTAATTTTACAATGATTTTGGACTTTAATGTGGACAGTTTATTAATGGAAGGACTTGAAAAGGTTATTCATTAATGAACAAAAGTGGAAATAAATTCTGGGTTTTCCCTTATTTATATATTCTTTTACGTGGAAAGTATGAATTCTGTTTTTTTTTTTTTTTTTTTTGGCTATCTTATTGATGGGTTAATGATGATTTGCAAGGGAGTGTGAGAAGGGAGAAGGTTGATGGGGAATATATGGTTGCTTCACCTGGTATTAACAAAGTGAACCCAAGATCGAAACTTCAAAGGTTGGTTGACAATGTCTTTGGATATTTCTAATGAGCTGAAAATGGCAGTATCTGTTTAGTTTTTTATTTCAGTTCTTCATTTTATAATTACTCCTACGCGATTGGTTTTTACTGTATTCTACTTCTTTGATGCTTCTACGGAAATTAGGGTTTAAATTGACTGTTAACATGGAATTTAGGCTTCATGTGTATGGGCAACACAAAAACCGGTCAAATACATTTTGGAATTTTGGTCTTAGTCAATTTGACAATTCAATTGTACCTAGCTCCCTGTGAACACTGGGTTAGCCATGTCAATGATGCTTTTGTGATTTATTTATTCAATAATTTGTTGTTTTAAGACAGTTTGGTCCTCTCATTGTATCTAACCTTTAATGGCTCATGAAAGAATTGACCCTTTCTTCTACTGCTGGTTATGGTCTAATTTTGTTCTGTGATATCCTTTCTTTTGTGGTAATAAGGTGTTTCCTTGAAATTAATACCAAATTTGACCAGTCTGTCTCTTATGGATGAAGGATCATATTGTGAAATGGTATTCTTTTGTGTAATATCTCAACACTTGCTACATTGATTCTTGGATGTGTATCATATCAGCTTGATGCTTACACATTGGATCAGATAGATAGGAATTACTATCAGGAGAATTGTTTGTCTCATTGCTGATTGCTCAGCATTCTTTATTTTTTTTTTCTCTAGAGTTTTTGAAGTATATTTCATTGATTGCAACTATAGGATTTATTTTTCAAGCAATTTTTCTTGCAGGCTTATCTAGTTGAGTTGTCATAGTTGGTACCATGGGTGTCTCAGGAAAATGGATCAAAGCATTGGTTGGCCTGAAGAAAACAGAAAAGTCACAATCTTCAGAGAAGGGAGAAAATGTTAGTATGGGTGTTCTTTTTTCTTAAAAAAAATTCTCCTTTTGGAAATTAGATTTGGGTATGTTCATGTGGACCTCTTCAAAAATGATGAAGTGGTGATATATTTTCACCAGATTTCTACATATCCTGTGAACATTAAGAGTTCATGTTGTGGATTGATTCCTTTTTCCTGGACTTGGACACGGTTGACTAATCTGGCATAAAGGAGAAAAGATGCTTTGTTGTAACTTGCATGCAACAGTTATCCTCGTTAGCTAAAATCAAATATGTGATTTATGTTATCTTCATCCATCCTTGTTTATGATGCTATGTTATTATCAAAATGATTGCACACTTGATGGTGTTTTTTCCATTTTTTTGGTCTTATTGTGGCTTGTAGAAAGCAAACATGATTTGATACCCGGCGTATAGCAGGACTTCTTCCTTAAGAGCTTACTGTAAAGCATCATAGTTTCATTGATAAGGACAGAAGTTTGAGTTTGTTTCTCTTTGATTGTATAATTTCAATACAAAAGATCCACTCTCAAAATATTTAGCAACAATTGAGAAAAAAAAATACCTTTGCATAGTAAAGGTTGCTGTTTGTGATTTTGGTCTCATGAATAGCAGTTCTGATTTGTCTGTCGTGGTAAAATCGTCAAAGTTGTGCATTTTAGAATATTCTTTTACTTTTTTGTGTTTAAAAAATATTTTGGAACATTAGGAAGTTAGCACTTAAAATGATGTCTCTAGTTATTATTTTTGGTCTTTGGTTGTTACAGAGGGCAGCTGCTAGCAAATTTCGTCACCGAAGAAAGCATTCTGTCGAGTTTGACACGGATAAACTTCAAGAAGAGTTGGATCAGAATTCTGCATCAATAGCTAGAGATGCTAACACTCTTTCAACAGCAGATGCTGCTGGCTTCCCCTCTGGTTCACTTCAAGTGTGTCATACAGCTGTTAATGAACTTACTATGGAAGAATTAGCTGCCAAAAGGATACAAACAGCTTTTCGTGGGTTTCTGGTATTAATTCCACTTTTTCATCTCTTACCCGTGTCAAATTAGAATTTAAAATACTCTTTTATGTCCTAAGTTGTTTGGGATGGTTTGACTTTCATAAAGTTCAAGACAATAGTTGCAATTTTCATTTAATCTTTATTTTAAAAAAATGACAGCACTGTTTCTGGTTATACATTAAAAGAATTTCCTTAAAATGTTGAACATATCTTTTGTTTTCAGTAATGGATAACCTGGGACTATCAAAAATTAAATTAGGGACAAAAGGAATGAGTTGGCTGGTGTTGTTTTTTTCCTGGATCTATAGTGAGTGCATTTTAGCATGCACTCATTTTTACACATGTTATGCATTCTGTATTTGCATATGTTTGTGGATGTGGGTTGTTTATTCTTATATGTTTAAGGTGGTACGGTAAGTCTAATCCTTGATGCATGGTCTAACTTTGTTCATGTTCTTCATTTTGATCAAATCATAAATTCTTATACAGTTTGAAGGCTATTTTTAATAAAATAAAATTCATTGCATTTCTTCCTAACTGTGTAGAATACGAGTATATTCTTAACAAGAAGGGCCTGGTTTGTAATATTTACCCTTCACCTTAACTGTAATTAAGTAAGTAAAACTTCATAATTCTTCTGACTGATGAAATTGAAATGTATTTTACTTAAATGTCAGGCTAGAAGAGCTTTGCGAGCTTTAAAAGGATTAGTAAGGCTGCAGGCCCTTGTTAGGGGTCATGCTGTAAGAAAACAAGCTGCAATGACTCTTCGCTGCATGCAAGCTTTGGTGAGAGTTCAGGCTCGTGTAAGGGCAAGGCGTGTTCGACTGGCATTAGAAAGTGAAACCTCCCAACGGAAACTTCAGCAACATCTTGCAAATGAGGCTCATGTTAAAGAAATAGAGGCGAGGAATATTAAATATTAGTTCATTATTCATACCAAATGACACACATATTACTCACACAGGCACACATGAATAGAGTTGAATTCAAGCATGCATTCTAGCTTGCTTCTTGTTGTGTATGTACATATTTCTGTATTCATTCATTATCTCAAGATTTAAACTTTAGGATCTTGATGTGGCATCATATTCTTAATGATATGGAACCCATTCGTGCATGTATCACATCTATTGTGTGAAGCTGTTGGATTCCTTCACTTGAGCTGAGTCAAATCTCCTTTAGAATGCAAGTGACTACAGACAACAATTTGCAGCTTGTAAATCTTCACAAGAATGATGATAAAATTCCAATGCTAGAATTTCATACCTAGTTGAGACTTTAGAATGAAGTTATCAACCCTTTTCATAATTTGAGGCATAGATGTTGGTAGGTTGCTGAATGCTTCGTACGACTTCTGATCAAATGCAGGAAGGGTGGTGTGATAGTATAGGATCTGTTGAAGAAATTCAATCCAAGTTACTGAAGAGGCAGGAAGCTGCAGCTAAACGTGAGAGAGCCATGGCTTATGCTCTGGCTCATCAGGTAAGATATGATAGCAATATTGTTATTTCTTAAGCAGTAAATTATGCAGTCCAATGATGCTTTTATTATTTTAGGAATGAATGGCTTACCCTTCAAAGCAGTGCTCAGTTTGCACGAGGGAGAAAGAATTTTCAATGTTGCAATACATCTCTATCAAATTTAATTGAATTTACCATATCAGTTGAGTTAGAAATGGTAAAATGGGTAGCTATAACGTGTTCAAGCATGCTTTTATTGTAGTTTGAGCTTTTGATTAATCTTGGAACCTTCTATAAAAATTCTCCTGACTTTCTTTCCTACTTATTTTATGTGATCACATTTTAAAAAATAAATATCAGTATTTTCTGCGCTAAAACTTTTGTCTCTTGTTACCACTATTTTCTTATATATCTATGGTTTCTTTATTCAATAATTGCATGTATTTCTCTTAAATTTTGTGTATTTATTCAAGAACTCATCCCTAAGAATAGGTGTCATTGGAATGATAGAGTGAGCTCAGTGTAATTACTGCTCTTTTTACCAAAGAGAAGAAAGAGAGAAGAAAAGGCTGTGGATGCTTAGGCTGTTTTGTTTTTTGCTACTTCGGTTTTGTTGTTTACTGATGGCAACTTGATAACTTACTATAAAATAAAAGCAAATAATAAACAGGAAAATTCTATTTAATCCAATACGCACAAATTACTAAAACAGCAAATGGCAATAAAAAATAATCCATATTTTGAAGTAGAATCATGCTTTTTTTATCTATCTTTCTATATATACTTCATCAACATTATTGTTTGATTCTTCTTGATAATCACATTTGCTTGTCCCCCAGTCCCATGCTAAAGTGGAAAAACCTGTTCTATCTTACTTCATTTTTCATGTTTAAGTTATCCTGAATTTTCTGTTTGTTAATGTTCTAGAGAGTTGAACATCTGCTGTTCAAAAATTCAGTTTTGCTCTTGGTTGATTTTGTTACCTGGTTGATATTTCATCAACTGTCAAGCTTTGTTATTAGCGTCAACCTCCTCTGACAGTTTATGTTGAATGCCAAAATCCTGTTTAAAACTGCTTAACCCCTACTAATTTCCTGATTCTTTGATTGTCTGATTATACTGTTCTCTTAGAATCATGTCTATGGCTGATCAAGTTTTAGCAAGTGTTAAGAGTTTAGACCTGTTTGTGCAGTGGCAAGCAGGATCAAGACAACAGTCTATGCCTACTGGGTTTGAACCAGATAAAAGCAGCTGGGGTTGGAACTGGCTGGAAAGGTGGATGGCTGTACGTCCATGGGAGAATCGTTTTCTCAACATTAATCTTCAAGATGGAGTAATGATATGCAAGGATGGTTCTGCAGAGGGAAACAATGGTGCCGGTTCTCAGATAAAACCTGCTATCAAGAAGACAGCTGCATTAAATCTTCATGCTAACCTTTCAAGTCCAAAGACAGGTCCATTGCATTCTGGAGGGAGTGATTCTCCACCTGGTAAGTCAGCAGATGTGTTAGAAGCAGTCATTACATTGTCTTCCAAGCCAAAATCCAAACCAGTCCTTGAATATTTGGTTGAAGCATCTGGCATAAGACCTGTTATTACTTCAAGATCACGCAGCAATCCTAAAGAGAGGTCCATAAAATCAGATAAACAGCCAAAGAAGAGATTGTCCCTACCTAACAATGGTAAGTTCCAACTTCCAAAATAAATAGGTAATTGGTCATCCTATCTGTCGTCTATGGTGAATGCATTATAATTTTCAACTGTCTGCTCCCTGATTTTTTTTTTCTGGTTTATACCGGTGGTTTTTTTCTGTTTTTTTTTCCTGGAACTTTATTCCATGAAGCCCAATGCTTATCATTGTTGTTCACAGTTCTATGTTTACTGCTAATTTTAGGTTTGACCAGGTTCTGTACAATTATAGTATCCCACTTGCACTCATTGTGCATTTTGTTAATTTCTAGTTTCAATGGTTTGATTTGAGCAGGGGGAGCTGCCGAAACTGAAACCAGCAAGCCTGGCAGAACAGCTGCAAAAGCGACGCCAGGCTCTCACAAGCTGATGAAGGACAGGTCCAAGTCCAACGGACAAGGGGACTTGAGTCCTGCTAAAAGTATGGCACAGGCTGTTGATATTTAAGGAAGTATCTGCGAAGACAAACCTGTTGGGTTGCCATCCACCCAGGTCTTGTCTTAGAATGTACATGTGTACCAAATTACAGCACGATAATGGCTTTATTTTCCAGTCATAAAATTGAGGAGCGGCTACGCTGTGGCGGGGGAGTTGACTTGAGATTGGTCTGGCTTAGTCTGCTATGGGAATAAGCCAATAAGGTCAGTAGATTTTATGTGTTAATGTTGTAATTAGCTGTGATTAAATGTAAGAAAACCACTTTGTGACTTGCCTGAATCAACTAAAACCAAGTTTTAAGTCTGGTTTGAAAATTTTACAGTTTTTACAAGAATTGCATGATGCTTGTCTTGTTATATGACTGTGTCCCCCAAAATGCCAATGCCATTTTCTTTAGAGATATTGCATATTGTGATATATGAAACTTGATCGAACTTGATTAATGAATAAAATATCGAATGTTGGAAAAGGACCAAGTAATTTAGTATCTTCTTTGTGCAATGAATATCTACCTCTACACCCTTTAATTCCTTTGTTCCTCTCTGTAAACCCTCTTAAACAATCAATGGCGTTATAAATCTTTTTCTATGGTCCTGCAAGTACAATGCTTGCAAAATCTGCAAGGACTAGGCTTTAAAAATGTTGTTTCTCCATGAAATGTCAAACTGTGTTGTGTCAACCGAATCGACACGCCCTAGCACCATCCTTGGTACGTAACCTAACCCTTCACATTCCCCTCATTTTCTTCTCTAAGTTATCTTTTTCTCGCAACAACGAAAAAAGAGCAAGAATTTGGTAGGCAGCTTGTCTGGTTTTAAGCAATTCAAGAAGCAAGATTTGTGACACCAAAGTATAGGGTCTTCTGTTGAAAGGCATTGATGGCATAATCAACCTGAAAATGACCAACTGGAGACTTGAAGCGAAGACCGTATCCGAGGCCAACTCCAGATCCTGGTTTCCCTTGTCTCAATGCTGGATTTCCTGAAACTCGTTTATTAAACCGTTAATAATCAGCAGTTCTGCTTCACTGCTTCATGAGCTTAGAAAGCCAAATCATGCTATTTTAAACATGTTACACAAAATGCAGCTAGTTAAGAATTAACAAAATATCGAAAATACTGTTAAGCAAAATTCTGGAAGCATGAGATTTGATTATCATTATTCATTAAGATACAACTTTGTAAGAAAGTAGATGAATGAGACTCACCAGGTACAAACCGACCCGAGCCCAAATCTGTTCCACAGTCCAGGAAAACAGAACCTTCCAACATCTTGCTCTGAATGCAGCAAAATATGTCAAGACACATGCAATAACATAATGAACACTTTGTTCTAACAGATTCCAGAATAGAATGTACTTCAATTAACTTGCATATAAACCGATCAAGTACTTCTAGTTTAGACAACCAACATTTATTTATTCAGTTTTCAGTTCGGTTTGGTTTGGTTTCTGATCGCTCGTTTCATCTAACAGCTATCTTGGTGAAGTGAAGAAATTTCATATGATACAGAACCATGGGACATGTCAGTTAAACATGCTTCATTAAACGGCTAGATGAGGGAAAATACCGAATATAGATTCTTAGAATGCAATGCTCTCTATATAACAATAAGCAAATAGTAATTACATACCAAAGGAATCGTCACTTCAGTATTAGCAACCAAGCAAGATCTTCCAGATCCAACAGCACCTTCACCATACCCTCGCACACTACCTAGACCGCCGATTGCGAATGCTTGATATGGAGCCATATCTCCTACAATCGAACCACCTGTCAAGCTGTCAGAAAAAAGGTAAGAATTGAGCAAATTTAAAAGTTATACGACACCTACTCTAGAGCAGGATTCATGCACTTTTCGAAGTCAAGCCAGGAATTCCAATCAATTTTCTCTGGCACCAATGGCTGAGAGGGAAAGGGGGAAGAAAACAACTGCAACATGACTTGCCTTGTCAAGAGAAAGGCCGGTCCAAGCTTGATGCCCTTTGACGCAACGAACTTGAAACGGTTGAAGATTAACCACCTGGAAAGAACCGGAATCCCTTGCTCTATTTGCATGGTAAACTGAAATAAGTAGAAATACAGTTAGTGCCCTTATTCAAGATACATGAAAGGCATATTTCACTATGCAAGTTGCCGTAGAAATGAATAAATTACACGAGACAAACTGTGATCGGTTGCCTTCGCGTATTGAGATTCTTGCTTTAAGACTACCATATTGTCATGAGCATTGCCACTGTACAAGAATTAAATTATTGTCAACAATCAGTTCGTCATAATCATGTTGTTGAGAATAGGAAAAACAGTCATCTTTACCTGCAAGTGACGGGAAACCCGTCAAGATCTCTGGTAATGGAGCGGCCATCATCACTCAACATGCGAACATTCTGTAGGATGAAAGTCTATAAGTAACAAACTTTCCTTGAAAGAAAACTGATGATTACGAGGTACTAATGAGTATGACAGTAGCAAGCTTTGTCCAAACCTCAAATTTTATGCTTGTTGTGCTGCTCCACTTAGAACTTGCAGGTTCATTTAGATCCAATCCAACTGACAATCGAGACAAATTCACGCCTCCACTCCCTGAACGAGAGAAATTGTCCACAGGTACACCATGGACTCCAATCTCAGGTGAAAGCGAGTGCTGGAACAAATAATTATGAATAAGAACTATATTCACACTCCAAACCTCACAAACCGGTTTCGTTAATAGAAATCAACGGCAACCCCAACTATGGTGTAAACTTTTCCTTTCGAGTCTTTCTTATCCACAAAAGCAATGAGAAAAACAACCAAACAACATCAACCACATACTTGCAGGACAAAACATTGTTGAGCAACCCATTGAGGTCGAGGTCTCCGGTAAGCTACCAAGATATTCGAGTCGTATAACCCTTTATCCCAGGATACATCAAGCTTCTCGCTTCCACCAAATAAATTCGGGTGTTTGATACAAAGACTGCAACAAAGACATTGAACCAGTTATTGTCCTAACATCCAAAATCTGAATTCAATAGCCACCCTACTCAACAAATCAAAGAAACTATCTCTACAAATTCAATTTGTACCCCAATTCGCTATCCTATATAAGGTAAAGAGAGAAATAACAAATATCAAATTCCCCATAAAGAAACTCAGAAATCCTAGTCATATCTTCCTTGTCCACATTTTATCACCAACTAAACAAGTATGGAAGCAATACCTGCCAATTACAAGGGAAAGAGGACTGCCGGTGTTCCTGTAAGAAAATAAAGCGAAACAACTCAACCAAACACAGAAAACCCATGAAAAAGGAATTGAAGCATGAAATAAGAACCTTAAAGAAGGAAGCATCATAGAAGCACATATTTTGTGGGTGAAATCAACATTAACATCAATCTTGGCTGTCATTACAGAACAAAAAAACAAAAGATTTATAAAAAAATATATATAAAATCAAAACCTATTTTTAACAAGAATGAAGCAACAAATGTGACAATCACTTTAATCCCAAAACTCCAAAGGGAAAAAGAACTAACCTTTGCCTGCATGGATGCTCTTCTGAGCCCCCATATAATTGGAGATGAAAAGAACATTAAGCAAAGGGAAATGGTTTTGGATAAATGGGACGGCGGTTAGACAAAGATTGCATTTTGAAACGAAAATACGGACAACATCCAAGACATAACAAAGAAGAAAAACACGGGTCTTATGTTTTGTGTGTGTGTTTTCCTTTGAATGATGTTAGTATTTCTTGGAGAGTGTTTTATCTGAACCCAAAGGCCAAAGCTTGAAGTTTGTTATCTCCTTTGCTTCTTCTTTGGTATTACTTGCACGTGGGGTCTCTTCCTTGGGTTTTGTCCTCTCTTTTTCACAAGAGTTTTTCCAATTGGGGTTCTTTGTGGAGTACTAATCTTTTCTTACAAGAATTCCTTTCCGATTTAAATTGTCTTTTAGGTTAAATTATTAAAAAAAATTACAACATGCCTAGTACATTACTAAATATTATTAAATTAAATATTATTAAACATTATTGAATTAATTATTAATAAAAATTAAAAAATTTAAAGACTTAACATACTATTATAATTTATTTAAAATAAAATTTTAATTAAATTAGTTATACATTGATTCTTTAAAAAATTTAATCTTTATTAATTTATTTAATACTATTTAACGTTTATAATTTAACGTTTATAATGTTGAACAATATTTAACACATATAATAGACTTAACCTAAATTATTTTCGCAACTTTGAATCTAAACATATTTTCTGAATTAAAAATTAAGTTTTCAATTAAAAAAGAAGAAAGATAATGTACAAACGAAGGCAATACATCTTTAACATGGAAAGTTGGAAATGGACGAATGTGAAGAAATTAAAAAAAAAAGTATATTATTCAATATAATATTTATCTTTTATAGAAAAATCCAATAATTAGTTTATAATCTTTATGTCATTATTTAAAGGTTTGTTTTTTTTTCAATATTTTTTTATCTAAAAAAAATATTTCGAATAAGATTCGGAAAATATATTTATATATATATATATATATATAAATAGAATTCATGTTATGTCAAACATGTATTATTATTTCGCGCCTGATAGAATGTAAAATATATCTGATGTATATTATAATATTCGTTAATTAAATAATTAAATATTTATATTATTTTTGCGTATTATAAGATGTAAAATATTTTTTTTTAAAACCGAACGGATGCGTTTTTATCAAAAAATTTAAATGAACTTACGTCCCACTAAACACGAATTACATAGATACAATATCCAATTTGATTCAAAAGTAATAATTTAATGATAATATTAAAACAATCAAAATTTTAAATAATTCATGAGTGATCATTTGAGAAATTTATCATAATTTTTTTAAAATTATTTGAAGATTTAATCTTTTAAATTATTTAAAAAGTTTTTTAATTAAGCCCACCTGAACTGGGTTTGAAGTTGGGTTGGATTGGCCGATGGACTAATAATCTCAATCCTTTTATAGAGCTGATCTAGTCTCCGTCGGCTCTAACAGTCTCGGGTCTCCATTTCAAGGCTCCCCTTACAACCGCCATTGAAGAACCGACTTGATCAATCTTCTCAACTCCCAGCAAAATCAGCTGCCTGCTTTTTTTATTTTCCTCTGGGAGAATTTCATCTTGTTCAAAACTAAAGAAAAATGGGGAAGAATGAGAAATCAGGGGTAGGGAGAGCCCTGGTGAAGCATCACAATTCAATGATACAACAAACCAAAGAGAAGGGGAGGTTTTATAAAAGTCAGAATAAGAAGGTATTGGAATCTGTAACCGAAGTCAGCAACATTGATGCTGTCATCGAGCAGGCTGAGGAAGATGACCAGATGTTCTCTATCCAGCACCCCACCCCTAACCTCCTCATCAATTTGTAAGCTTTTACCTTTTTTTTTTTTTTGTTTATTATCATATTGGTTTGAACTTTGATGTGTAGGTGTAAAGAATTGAACCTGCTTTGTTTAAGTTGGTGAAAGTGTAGGTTTTCATGTAAAAAGAAAAGATTTTTTGAATTAATTTTTTTTTTTACCTTTTCTCGTTTTTTTTTTTTTTTTGTGGTCTTAAGGTTTGGGTTTTGATTGTAATAACATATTGAGTGAGATTCATGGGGTTTTGTTTTTCTTTCAGCTTTCTCTTATTTCTATGTTTTGTTTTTGTTGGTTATGGTCTTAAGGTTTGGATTTTGATTGTAATAACATATTAAATGGGATTCATGTTTAATTGTATGCCTGTTGCAAGGAATTTCAGGGACTCAGATTGGACTTAATTTGTTGTTCAAAACCCTATATTTTATAGGCTATTGTAACTTTTGCATTGAGATCACTAGAACAATGTCAATTCGGATGAGTACTTATGTTACTTTGTGTTTTGAGGGTTTTCTTTAGTTCTATTGGTTCCCCCATCCCACTTTTCTTTTTTCTTGAAAATAAATAAATGAATAAATGGTTAAATTTAATGTATTTGCATAAGGAGATTGATGCAGGTAAGCATCTAGATCATGTTCAAGTTGAATGGGTTAATCTTAGTTTCCGAATCATATGTTTAGTTTCATTACTTTTCTTGAGCTTTAAAAATCCACTGCTTTCGATACCAGTGCCTTGTGGTTTATCTGACTGTCTTTTTTCTACTAGGGATGCTAGCTCAAGCATAAGTGATATGACACCTGAAGAAAGAAGAAAACAGCAGAAGAAAGAGGAGGCATTGCATGCAAGCAGTCTCCGAGTCCCACGCAGGCATGTCTTATTGTTCACCAAAACTTAAAACCAAGTTCCATTTGTGTGGTTAGAATCTAAAGAGATTTTCCTTTCATATAGGCCACCATGGAATGCATCGATGTCTGTTGAAGAGCTAGATGCCAATGAGAAACAAGCTTTCTTAGTTTGGCGCCGGAGCTTAGCAAGGTAAGGCGATGAGTAATATGAACATAATCTTCTTTCCCATCATTTAAAAAGCAATCAATGAAAAAAGTATGTCATAAATGCTGTCAGAAATAAATATTTAATGGCACTAGGACAAGTTGATTAATATTGTCATGGAGATATCCTAGGATAGGTCCAAATTCAGTGTTCAACCAGGTCAGGCAAAGTAAATAGTAAATAAACCGGCTCTAGCAAACCAAGGTGAAACAAAAAATTTCATCATCTCTATGCAATTTGTTATTGTACATTCAAGGTTAGTGTTCCAACGATGGTAATTTTTCAACAATAGCTTAAAGGTCCTTGCCCCACTACTTTTCTGTAGATGATAGCGTATCTCATGTCTGAAGAGAAGTGTAGCTTCATTAAGCCTGTTCGCGTATGCAAACATTTTTAGTATAGGATAGACTTATCATGCTTTATACTTATATTTGCAAATATAAGCATATAAGGACTTGGATTAATTGTGTTCTCACACCCTTGTATTTGTTGTAGACTTGAGGAGAATGAGAAGCTTGTTCTCACACCATTTGAGAAGAACTTGGATATCTGGAGGCAGCTTTGGCGGGTTCTTGAACGCAGTGATCTAGTAAGATTTTTGTCTCTTTTAATGTAGAATTATATGAAGTTGTAGGATCTATGTTGCTCAGACTCGTCATTTTTCTTGAAGTACTTGTGTCTAGAACTCGTGTTTGGCACATGGATATATTAATATGACCTCCAAGGATCCTCCGAATACATGGAAAACCTTAGGATGTTTTTTTAAAGCAGTGTTATCTACGGCATACACTAGAACTGAGGTGCTAGATGCTAAAAATAAGAACAACCTTACCTAATGTAGCAAAGCATTAATTTCTTTTCTTTTTGTTGATAATAGCAAAGCACTAATTTCTTCCAACTAGAAGTCACCCTGGAATATTATTCTCTTTTCTGAAAATCATAAAATGACAAGAATAGAAGATTAAGAAGCAAAATGATACACAAATCAAGGACCCTCGGAAAAAATGTGTGTATATGTCCTCAAAACGGAATGGGGTGAGAGGTGAAAGGAAGAAAGAGAGGGGGGGGGGGAGGCTAGCATGGAGTGAAGGAGGGGGCTCGTCCGCTTGTATGCCTCCCTGGATTTACTATTTATTTTTCTTATTTGAAGCAAAGATAGAATTAAAATGACGTGATATCTCATCATTTCCCCCCAAATTTTCTTACTTATCCTTGTGCCTCTTCAAGGTATGATATTTCTCTTACTGGCATGCTGACCGCATTATATTCTTTCAGCTTGTGATGGTTGTTGATGCAAGGGACCCTCTTTTTTACCGCTGTCCTGATCTTGAGGTAATATATATTTTTTGCGCATAATATGAAGTCTAAAGCTGCTTGAGGCGTGCTTTTACAAATTTTGAGGTCAGGTGATAAATTAACGAACATTCTGAGAGATAAATTTATTTATTTGTTAAAGACGAGGTGGAAGAGACTTTATTAACATGGCATGGCGTGTTCTGCTTCTTGATGCTAGAATGACAACTCTCTTGACATTTTGAATGATAAAAGTTTAAGGCCTCTGATTAATATGAAATCTATTGTTCATCTGCATGTGCGAAGGTAGGTTTCCAATATTGTAGAGCATCTAGCATTATTTCTAGTGCATATTATCAAGAAAATTCTAGGAAGACCATCTTCAATAGTATTATTCTAAGTTTTTCTAGCATCTCTCCGATGTCCAATAAGCAAAGAAATTAACAATCAAATGAAATCATATCTATTTTAATTAACTGTACTTGAAAAGTAGATGTAGAAAAATCATTTATCGGAAAAAATGTAGAATGTTGATCATGTTGTATTCCCTTCACATACTTTTCCTTATTTTTATTTATGAATATTTCTACTATTCATTTGGATGATTATTACATGGCTGTCTGACAAATTTGTTTCGATGTAGGAATATGCTAAAGAGATCGACAAACATAAGAGAACATTGCTGCTTGTAAACAAGGCAGATCTTCTGCCAGTCTCTATAAGGTTAGTTTCAACTGTACCATTTTCTCATCTATGGATTGATTCCAATTTTCCACCGTTTACGGTGCTTATTGCTTTTGTTCTATGTAGGGAAAAATGGGCAAAATATTTTCTCTCTCATAATATTCTGTTTGTATTCTGGTCTGCTAAAGCTGCTACAGCTGAATTAGAAGGAAAACTGCTTACTGACCGATGGAAGACACAGAATAGCATGCAAGAGAGTAATGATCCTGAAACAAAAATATATGGTAGAGATGAGCTCTTGGCACGCTTACAGTCCGAGGCAGAAGAAATAGTCAAGATGAGGAAATCAGGCTCTAGTACCTCCAGGTCTTCCATTATTCAATCTCCTAGAGGCAATGCTGAAGGAGCTTCAGCACCAAAAAGTGTGATGGTGGGATTTGTGGGATATCCTAATGTTGGGAAAAGTTCAACTATAAATGCTTTGGTTGGCCAGAAACGTACAGGTGTCACCTCCACTCCGGGGAAGACAAAGCATTTCCAGACATTAATAATTTCCGATGAGCTGACTCTGTGCGATTGTCCTGGATTGGTCTTTCCATCCTTCTCAAGCTCGAGATATGAGATGATAGCTTCTGGGGTGTTGCCAATTGATCGTATGACGGAGCACAGGGAGGCTGTGCAAGTTGTTGCTAATAGAGTCAAAAGGCACGTTATCGAGGATGTATACAAGATAAAGTTACCAAACCCCAAACCATATGAATCACAGTCTCGGCCGCCTCAGGCCTCGGAGTTTTTGAGAGCTTATTGTGCTTCACGTGGCTATGTTGCCTCTAGTGGATTACCTGATGAAACTAGGGCAGCCCGCCAAATTCTAAAGGATTACATTGATGGAAAGCTGCCTCACTATGAAATACCACCTGGTATGTCTGATGTAGACAGTGTCGAAGATGATGGGAAACCAAGTTCGACTGAAGTTCACGATTCAGTTGCATCTGGCGTCGAAGAATTGTTGGAAAACGGCATTGAAACTTCGCTCATGTCGGAGCATGTGCTTGGTGACCTTAGCTCATTTGACCTGGCTAATGGACTTGCTTCCAAGAAGCCAACGGTCAAGAAACCAAATGCATCCCATAAGCAGCACAAAAAGCCCCAACGGAAGAAGGATCGGTCGTGGAGAGTTGGGAATGATAATGATGATGGAATGCCGGTAGTCCGAGTCTTCCAGAAACCGGTAAATTCCGGTCCCTCTTAACGGTTTATAATGCATCATTTGATGAAGTACTAGGATAAATCAGTGCCTTCTCTTGCTTCATTGTCTGCTTCTTCTCCCATGGATATTACAAAGTGTGTCTTGAAGCATGCAGATTGCAGGATATAGAGATGAAATATGTTTGAAATGCATGATATGGATATGCTTTCGTGTTTAAAAGCATGTATTTATAACATGACAAGTTCGGTTTCGAGTTTTTTTTTTTATCAGATACGGAGACTCGATCTCATACAAGATGTGATAATTAAACTCTATAATTAATGTCTTATTAAGTACTAATACCATTTTATGACTACTCTGCCTATGAGTAGATATTAATTAAAATTATGTAGTGCAAAGACTAACAATGATATGTCCAAAATTCCCAACAAGTATATCTGGCATATGTCTGTGTCACGTGGCCATGTCCAATTGAGCTAGGATCCACCTCACCTGGACATTACCAAATTTTCTTATTAATATCTAGACTGAAAAAAAAATATAATAATCTAATTGGAAACATGAATCTTTTCATTTTAAAATTTTATTTTATTTTATTTAAACTTCTTATCATGAAATACAGTAAGAATTCATTTTTGTTGACATTTATTTGATAAATTCTAGACAATGAAACTTGATTTAAATTTTTGTTATCATATTTTCGGTATTATGTGATTCGAGTTTTGCTCTTAGATTAATATGATTTAAATTGTATAACGGACGTCTTGTTGAACACTATTAAATTAATTAATAAAAATTAAAAATTTTGAGAACTCAATATGTAATTAATAAAAGAGTTATATGCTCAACATATAATTAATAATTGTGTATTAAATCCTTGAGACTTTTAATTTTTATTAATTAATTTAATAATGTTCAGCGGTGTTTAGCGTTAGTGATGTTCAACAGTATTCGACTCCCGTTGTAGACTCATCCTTAATATTAATATCGTGTATTATTTGAATTGTTATATCATTTTATTTATTTATAGGGTTATGTTTATGATATATGTGAAGTATAATATAATTAAAGTGTATATACTGATAGGGACAGAGTTGGAATCAAATATTAAGAGGGACAAAGGTCTATTAACTTTTAAATCTAAAAATTCTGAGAGACAAAAACCTTATTTTATTATTATTTAAACTTAAAGGAACCTCAAGTGTAACTATACCAAAATTTTTTGAAAGGGACAAGATCCTGAATATAACTTCGTTCCTATACACTGAGCTTTATAACTAATCGTTTGAAATTATTGTTTTCTTACACATAATTTTAGGTGATTACGTCACATTTAAAGAATATCGTCAAAATAAGATTTCAATTCATTAATATGATTAAGACTACAATACTTAGACTTCTCGAATAATGTATTCATAGGATCCATGGTTTATTGTCTGAAATTTTATTTGAATTTATTAATTATATCGACTGCTTTTAATTATCTATTTTTAAAATAAAGCTCCATGCAAACGATTTTAACCATTTATGTTAATTCTTTTCTAAAACGATGTTGGATTTATGGAAATGTTTGTATTAGGGATAATTTTAGTTGTGAAATTTTATGATAATTGATTGATTTTGAGTTTCAAACGTGATATTAGATTAAAAGTATTATATTGAACTCTGTTAAAAAGTAATACGATAATCAAACTTTTAAATGTTATAAAATAACAAATAAATTTTATATTTTGTAACAAAATAATAATTTGATCGTTATAAGCTATTAATGGGTAACGGTACGAAAGAAGCCATAAAAATTAAGTTCAAGCTCGGAGGAATTGCCACAATGATTTGTAGAGAATGATACAAAAGTTTATGAATTTTTATTTACGATTGAATTTATAAATATAATAGCAATTATAATAGCAATTAAATTATCCTCGATAGCTATATATTTAATTAATTTTTGAATATGTTTTATTTTCTTTCGATTTTTTAAAATTATTTAAAGGTCAGTGTTATTTATTACTTATAATTAAATGGATGCTAGAAAAATGAAAAGTCAGCATTTCAGAATCTAATCTCTTTGCTAATTGGAACCGGTCATCACTCATCACCGTTAATATTTAACCCCTTTCCGGGTTACTCCGGCGGTCAAATTATCCGATCTCCGCCGTCATTCTCCTCTTGAAGACGGCGCGTCGGCCCTCCTTTCATTTACCCCTTTACCGGCTGCTCCGGTATAAAAAACACTGAGATAAAAAAAATAATCTGATTTTACGAGAATAACACGTAGAGAGAGAAAATGAGATCATTATTTCTCCTCTCCTTTTGTTGTTGTTAAAAGCAGGCTTTGAGATTATCACCGTTCTTTTTTTTTTTCTTTCAATTTTCCCTCTCTTTCCTGGAAATACAAGTGTTTTCTTTTCCTGGAAAGTGATAGTGGAATTTTCTGCCGAGGCGGTGTTAATTCACGATCTGAGCTAGGGTTTCCGAAGATGTTGATTAGAAATTCGAGTTTGCTTTGATTTTAGGCGGCCCGTTCTGATTTGCCTCGATTGAGGGTTTTGTAATTTTGAATTTTGCTTTAGCTTCTTTCATAATCTACCAGTGCTTAATAATCACTTCCGGGTGAAGATCCTTGATTTCACGAGGGAGCCGGCGCCGATGGAGAGGGAGCAACAGCAACAAAACCAGCAACTAGAGAACCAGGCTTCACCGCCGGCATCCGACGGATCTGCGCTCTCTTCGGCGCAACAGACTGCATCTACCCCACCCGCTATTCAAGGACATCCGCAAACGTCGGTGGCTGGCCCAAGGTGGGCTCCCACTTATTCGGTGGTTAATGCGATTGTAGAGAAGAAAGAAGACGGACCAGGTCCCAGGTGCGGGCATACCCTAACGGCAGTAGCTGCTGTGGGGGAAGAAGGGACGCCTGGGTATATTGGGCCCAGGTTGATTCTATTTGGTGGCGCTACGGCCCTGGAAGGGAATTCTGCTGCTTCTGGGACTCCATCGTCGGCTGGAAGTGCTGGCATCAGTAAGTTATTTTTGTTTACTTTCATTTTGATTCGATGATGTTTATGTAAGAAACCCCTAAAATTTATTGTGGTTTAAGTGATTTAAGATGCAGAAAATTTGGCTATAGCCTATAGGTGTCCATATACGTATGAGAACCTTAAAGAGGATGCGTATTCTTTATTTAAAAAACCCAGCAATTATTGCTTAAGCAGTTCATATTTGGAGAAGCCCTAATTTAATGCAAAGGCAACTTACTGTCTCTTTTTATTGGATTGGCAAGGAAACAACTACTCTAAACAGTAACGTTTCTTTTTGTTGAAAGAAAACTGTAAAGGGACTTCTTCAAGTAGAAGGCTGATTTTGTTACAGATTTTTTTTGTACAGTGTAATTGTCTTTTGGTTCTTCTTTGTTGATACCAAGTTAAATGGATTTAAACCAGTTGTAGCTTGCAATGTGGGGTGGAATATGAACCTTAAATTCTCTGGGTTTTGTACAATTCAAAATGCATATGATTTTTTTGTAAGGAATGCTAGAAGTCTAGATGTGAAATATATTCCCTTCTTCAATCTTGTTTGAAATTGATGTTTTAATGTTTATTATGGTGCTATGAAACATGAATTCAATTTTGTATGCTCCCCTGCCATCCTTTTTCCCACCATGCTACCTCCTAAGACCTTTTAAAGATGTTTTCTGACTTATTTTGGATTCTGGTTTTTAGATATATTACCTTATTTCAAAGTTAAAAACTAGCAACGTGACTGTTTCAGCTTGCAGACTTGCAGTTTTAAATATCCTTTTTTTGCTTCAAATTGCAAATAAAATCTGCTTTATTCAGAAATATGCGTATATTTTCTTGCTGTTATAATCAATGTTCCTTTTTTCGATTGAAATATTCATGCTCCTATAACTAAGAAAACACAATCTTTTCTTTCTTTTCAAATAATCAAGATCTATTGCATCCACCTAGGGTTATAGGAGCACTACACATCAGGCTTCATTTTTGTTTTTTTAGAATGTATAAAATTCAATGTTATTTTGATCAGTTTTCAAGTAATAATGAATGAGTATGACCTTTGTTTGGCTTGATATCAATTCAGATTTCACCCCCTGCAAATCTGTTTGTCACATATGGCATGTCAAGGATAGTTGTTGCCCCTTTGCCTCTATTAACAAATAATTCTTAAGAAATTTTCTAGTATGGGATGACATTAATGCTCTAAACTTCTTTTTGTTTGAATTAAATTTCAGGACTAGCAGGTGCCACTGCTGATGTGCACTGTTATGATGTGTTAACTAATAAATGGTCTAGGTAAGCGTAGGACTGAGGGTCCATTGCTTCCATTTAGCGTTCCTGATATCTACTTGACTAATTATGTAATTAATCTCATAGGATCACACCCTTTGGAGAGCCACCTACGCCAAGGGCAGCCCATGTGGCAACTGCTGTGGGAACCATGGTTGTTATTCAGGTTAGAGCACTGTAATTTATCGTAACTTCAGTTTTTTTGGTTTACCGTTGTTATTATTTAGTGGAGTTTCTTCCCTCTACAGTTAGTAATTCCTCATATGAACCTTTTGTTTTGATTTAGGGTGGAATTGGTCCGGCTGGCTTGTCTGCCGAGGATCTTCACGTTCTTGACCTCACACAGCAGCGACCACGGTGGCATAGGTTTGGCTGTGAAGAGTTCATGTTAGAGCTTATTTATACTGTTAAGGTTGGTTACTGATATGCCTTCTAATTGTACTTCAGGGTTGTTGTTCAAGGCCCTGGACCAGGGCCTCGTTATGGACATGTGATGGCTTTGGTGGGGCAAAGGTATATCATGGCTATTGGTGGAAATGATGGTAAGTAGTTTTTTGTTCTGTTTTTCTTGTGTGCATTTTCTTAAAATTATCATGGAAGTTTCTTTTGGTTTTGTTACATGTATTTAGATTTTCAAATATTTTTTTAACCATGTGCTCGTTTCTAGGAAAACGACCTTTGGCTGATGTATGGGCCCTAGATACTGCTGCCAAACCTTATGAATGGCGTAAATTGGAACCTGAAGGGGAAGGTCCACCTCCATGCATGTATTCTCTCTCTCTCTCTCTCTCTCTCTCTCACACACACACACACACACACACACACACACACTCACACAAAACTGACATGGTAGTGTGCTGAAAACAACCTTAGATTATATGGTCTGTTCTATTTTTATAGTTTAGGGTCTCTTAGAAGCGGTATGCAAGACATGAACCAAATGATACCATGTTTATTGCTATGCCTATCTTTTACCATTGATGTGGTTGAACATGATGATTATTAATGTATCTATGTTTATTTCCTCGGTGTTTTGGTATTTTATAAATTTTTTTCATAGCGGTGCATGTTAAAGCTCATAGTCTTGCTTCTGCTTTCAGACAGTAACAATGACGCCAAGCTCACATCTATATGATTTTTTTTGATGATTAAGCCAGGTGATTGCAGACTAATTCCTTGTTGACAATTTCTGTTTAAATAGGTACGCGACTGCAAGTGCACGATCAGATGGTCTCCTCCTGCTCTGTGGAGGGAGGGATGCTAACAGTGTGGTGAGTTGAGAAGTCTGCACTCTCTGGTGTCTATATTACAAAGTTTATGGCCTAATATATATGGTTCTCTGAACAATACGGCATAAAATTTCATAATCTATGGTTTTAAGTTTTAACTGCCATTTATAATTGCTATAGAGCAGGTTTCCTTGTTCAGTTGGGGTAAAGTTTCAATACATCTTTGCAAATATTCGCACTGAGTTAAATATATATTTTATGTGTAGATAGGGAAAAATTTATATTCGAATGAATTTTGAAGAATTTGAAAATAGTAGCAACGTTGACATTTTTAAAGATTGATCTGAGATGCTTGTAAATGGTCTCATCATTTTGTCCTTTTTTTTTTCCTTTTGTACCATAAAAGTTTCTCAATCTGTTCTCTTCATGTTTTCTTCTTTCTCAGCCATTGGCAAGTGCATATGGACTTGCTAAACACAGGGATGGTCGATGGGAATGGGCAATTGCGCCAGGTGTTTCACCATCACCGAGATATCAACATGCTGCTGTGAGTTTTGCTTTTCTTGTGCTCATTTTTCAGTAATTATATCAATCCGTGATGTCTACAAAAATGTATTACATACACATGCTTTGTTTATAGGTTTTTGTCAATGCAAGGCTCCATGTTTCTGGTGGGGCACTTGGTGGTGGACGCATGGTTGAAGATTTGTCCAGTGTTGCAGGTGCTTGGTCTTGTTTTTTTTTTCCGTGTCTTGACTTTCTTTATTACATGATGTAATATGCTAGTGGCTTTACTGGTGTACACCAAATATTAGTTTGTAAAATCTTAGGGTTTAAACTATATTGCTCGGACTCTCTCATTTTTATTGAAGTAGTCCGAATTTCGTATTTGGAATATAGATACGGGGATGACCTCCAAATACATGGTAAAACTTAGAAACATCTAACCAATACTGGTGTTGAATACATACCGTACTGACACTCGCACCCAGGAGTAACATAGGGTTTATTATAATAGTTTTTGGGGTCAAATCTGTTATAAATTTCCTCAAGTGCAGGTTGCCCTTTCTGCTGGAATAAAACAATACAAGGTAGTTCATACAGGGGAACAACTTTCTTAGCACTTAAAGTTGTCACCTTTCTCTGATCTCAGTTTTCTTCAATTGTGTAACTTGAGTTTTTCTGCTGTTCCTTTTGTTCTGTCTCTCTCTTCCACTTTCTGTGAGAAGTTGCATCTGAGTTCATTTAAAAATTTTCACATTGTTACTAACAAACCAAAATTATCATCACTGTTTGATTTCTTAACCTTTTATCTGAAAGTTGCTAGACTTATTTTTTTGCCTGAAGGTTTTATTACCTGAAATCAGGCACTATAAATTTCCGTCAGTTTGTTAAATGTATAGCGAAAAGCAGGCGTTCATAATGTTTTTAGTTTATTCTATCATAGGAATATGGTAACTGATGTTGATATTAAATATTATCAAAGAAGCACTATTTGTATAAATTTGCTAGTGTCTAACTTATTCCCATTTCTGATAGTGTTGGATACTGCTGCGGGAGTATGGTGTGATACAAAATCTGTAGTTACTAGTCCAAGGACAGGCAGATACAGTGCTGATGCTGCTGGTGGAGATGCCTCAGTTGAGTTGACAAGGCGTTGCAGACATGCTGCTGCAGCTGTTGGTGACTTAATATTTATTTATGGTGGTTTACGTGGCGGTAAGATAGCCTTTTGTTCTAAAACATGTATTCAAAACCCTTTGTAGTGCCAGCATGGACTTGTAACATTTCCAATTAGATTTATATGTCATTATATATTGTATACATAATTGCAGTTTATCTTTATAACTGCATTTACTGATAAATCTAATGTCTAGAATGAGGTCACCTGAAGGCTTGTTAGTTAATACTGTAGGCCTTCTTCTATGATCCATTTTGTGAGATTAAATTCTGGATGTTTAAAATTGTTAAGAATGAATTTTGTTTTTTGTTCTATGTGCATTGTACCCATTTGAAATACTTTTCTTCTCTTTTCTCATATATAGCATTTAGTTGTAAGAGGGGCTACAAAAGTTTTAAATTTCATTCCATCTAGTGTGTTGGGAATTAAGTTTATTTCTTTAAAATGTTTGTTTCGTGAAAACTTTTAGTTCTTTCTATGTATCATGGAGTTTGAGCTGCAGCTATATATTGGTGCTTAGTGCTTATTCATAAGAGAATCTGTATTTGGTAGTTCTAGTAGTGCAGTAATATGTGTTATTTATGCTGTAGGGGTGTTGCTTGATGACTTGCTTGTTGCTGAAGACCTGGCTGCTGCCGAGACAACAGCAGCATCTTCACATGCTGCAGCTGCTGCTTCTAATGTGCATGCAGGGCAGATACCTGGAAGGTATGGATTTGGTGATGAAAGAGAAAAGCAAACAATGCCTGACGTAGCTCCTGATGGAGCAGTTGTTCTGGGAACTCCAGTTGCTCCCCCGGTAAATGGGGATATGTATAATGACACAAGTACTGAGAATGCCATGTTACAAGGATCCAGGTAAGAGAAATGCAATTTTTATTTCTTAGCTATCAAATGGCTAAGCCTCCTCAACTAATCCTAGGAGCTGCTACAATGTGGTTTATCTTGTAGAAGAATGAGCAAAGGCGTCGAGTATTTGGTGGAGGCAGCAGCAGCTGAAGCTGAGGCTATTAGCGCTACACTGGCTGCTGCCAAGGCACGGCAAGTTAATGGAGAATTTGAACTTTCCAATAGGGATATAGGGGCAGAGGCTACACCTAGTGGGAAACAGATGCCTACCTTGGATAAAATGCCTGATTCTGCTGGGTCAAATGATGTTGCTCCAGCTGGAGTTCGGCTTCACCATAGAGCTGTCAGTATCAGAAAGTTTGATGGGCATGATAATGTGTTTAAGTTAATATTGGTATTGTTTGTCATCTGACTGTGTCTAATGTTTCCTTCATGCCAATAGGTTGTTGTCGCTGCAGAGACTGGTGGAGCTTTAGGTGGGATGGTCAGACAGCTTTCCATTGACCAATTTAAAAATGAGGGCAGGCGGGTTAGCTATGGGACTCCTGAGAGTGCAACTGCAGCAAGGACACTATTAGATAGGCAAATGTCAATCTACAGCGTCCCCAAAAAGGTGCTAATATCCTCTTTTTTGTATCATAAAGCAGGACCTGTATTTTAGAGATGATTGCTGATGTGTGTACAAATACAAAACGAAGAGTTGAATAGTAATAGCAAGATCTTTGTGGCTGTTTCCCTAAACTCCAAAGGCTAGCACTTAAGATTGATTTCATTTAATTTGAATGGTTTACTTTATGGATTAAACAATTAAGATATTCCTGTAGCATTTACTTCATTGGAATGAGATTGATTTTAGTTTATCCGAGTTAAGATGAATCTTTTCTGTTTATGATGCTGATAAATTTGGATGAGGGTAATTTATTTTTGAACTCTCAATTGAAGGTGATGAAGTTCTACCTTATTCTATCCTTGTGGGTTCTTATTGAGTACCCTCTTATGTATAATGCTATTTATTGTTCGGTAGGTTATTATTTCCCTTGATACATCTTGGTTTACTGCAGGAGCTATACAACTCAAAGTAGTGAAAGAAATATCATTGGCTCTTAATCAACTTACCTTAAATTTTGATATAGAAGGAAAATGAAAGAAAAAGCTTAAAAAGCTACGAATTGTTTTCCTTGTGATTATTTGTAGGCTAAATTTCATTACCATACTTTTAATGCATTATAAAATCTTATCATTGCTTTGCAATCTAAGCAGCTTGAAGAGAGTTCCTCCTTGAGATTTCTCGTCCAAATTCCATTTTTTTATTGAATATGCCAGTTCAATAATATGATTGACAATTCTTATACATTGAACCTCAGATTTGTTTCAGTGGGTTATGAGATACTGATC